>OX451355.1:16136364-17363637 GCA_949629185.1 Apamea crenata
GGATTAGTGTAATTAATTGATGTAAATTAGTGTAATTAGTTATGGCAATAAACAAGCTATGGACAACAATTTCGTTGCTGGATAAAACCAACTTACCACATCAAACAGTCCATCGCTCCACTCTAGTTTCTGAACTTCAATGAGCGTGCTACCATCAGGAGACAGCTCTAAGAAGAACAAGGTTCCACCACCAGCTAAGCCGTAATACTGGCTGGTTGCAACCGCTAGGGTATCCGGCCTCGTCCGAGAAAAACGGACGCTGTAGCCGTGACGGCCAGGCGTCAGGAACGTTGGCATGCTGATGGTATAGCTAAAAAGAAAAAACAGTTTTGAAAAGCGTTAACAATATGCTGGAAACATCTTCAATTTAACTTACAATTTTTCAACCCAATACGTCACATTGCTTTACATAAAACTGTGTATACACTAAGTTGGGTATCTAGGTCAAGTTATATTAGAATCCTATTAGTTTTCGCTGTGTAAATAATAATATAATCCCCAATTATCGCTACATAACCTTTCGAGGCTGTCACAACAAAAGTCAATTTTTGACGTTTGGTAACGCAACGATTTCTTACCTAAACTTAGTGAGGGGACATCAAATCGATTCCAATATGAGTATGCGTCATATGGCTTAAATCTTATTAGTACGCCTACGAATAAAATCCAATTAGCCGGTTAACGTATTCTGCAGGAAACCTCACATGTTACCTATATATACGCCACATTTCCTGAACTAAATCATTTCTGGTGAACACCTCAATCCTTCACACTCAGTTTATTCAAACTAACAACTTGAATAAAGTATTTCTTCTAACTTATTTCCCTTTACTCATCCCTTACAAAATCCAGCAAAATGTTGGACTACTTTGCTTTGGCATTTGTGGTTGCAGTAAAAGTATTTAAGAAAACTACTCCAAATGGAAAAGTTACGGTTTACCTTGGCAAGCGTGACTTCATTGATCATATGGATTACTGCGATCCCGTAGATGGGGTTGTGGTGGTGGATACCGAATACCTGAAAGGAAGAAAAGTTTACAGCCAGGTACCAACAAAAAGTGCAGTGTTCAGTGAAATTTAAATAAAAAGTGGAGTGTGAAAACAACAGTTTTGCCTAATTTTGTTACTTGTTCATGTTTAGCTCGTGACCACGTACCGCTACGGTAGGGAGGAGGATGAAGTGATGGGATTGAAGTTCTCCAAGGAAATGGTGATCGGCCAGGACCAAGTTGTACCAATGATCAACTCTAAAATGGAACTAACACCTGTGCAGGAGAAGCTGCTGAAGAAGCTTGGGCCTAATGCATTTCCTTTTACTTTCAACTTCCCTGAGCTCGCCCCGAGCTCGGTAAAACATTGTTTCTTGCTAACTAATTCATTCAAATTTATTGATATCAAAAAGGATTACTAGTAAAAAATTACTTTACTCTTTAGGTAACACTGCAGCCCGCTGAAGAAGATCAAGGCAAGCCTATGGGCGTGGATTACTGCGTCAGGACTTACGTCGCTGAACAGGAAGACCAGAAGAGCCACAAGAGGAGCTCAGTGACCCTTGCCATCAAGAAGGTATTTAAGAAACAATTAGATTCCAACACGAAAACAATTTGTGGTTTCAGACTAGACAAATGATCTGCTTTTCTTATAAACAGCTTCAACATGCCCCAACTTCCCGAGGACGTCGTCTCCCTAGCTCTCTCGTGAGCAAGGGATTCACTTTCAGCAATGGAAAGATCAACCTCGAAGTCACTCTGGATAGGGAGATCTACTACCACGGAGAGAAGGTCGCCGCCAACGTCATCGTTTCCAACAACTCCAGGAAGTCTGTCCGCAACATCCGCGCCATGGTTGTGCAGCATGTCGAGATTACCATGATCAACTCCCAGTTCAGCCGTCACGTGGCCTCCTTGGAAAGCCGCGAAGGATGCCCTGTTACTCCTGGGGCCAGTCTGTCCAAAACCTTCTACTTGGTGCCTTTGGCTCGCAGCAATAAGGACATTCGTGGTTAGTATAAATCATGCATCATTATTCTGACAATTTTCAGGAGCACCTGCTTCTAATTTAAATGCTTCAACAGGTGTGGCTCTGGACGGACATCTCAAGGAAGACGATGTCAACTTGGCCAGTTCTACCCTTGTACCTGAAGGCAAATGCCCAGCTGATGCCATTGGTATCGTTATCTCTTACTCCGTAAGGGTCAAGCTGAACTGCGGAACTCTTGGAGGAGAACTCGTTACCGATGTGCCTTTCAAACTGCTCCACCCTGCTGAAGGTATAATATGTTCTTTCAAATCTGTATGATTGGTTGTTAGTACCTGGCGAATATTTTTGCATATTTCGTTAAACTTTCAGGCTCTATTGAACGTCAACGCTTCAATGCGATGAAGAAAATGCAATCCATCGAAAGACACCGTTACGAAAACTCTCTTTATACCAACGAGGAAGAAGATAACATTGTTTTTGAAGACTTTGCCCGTCTTAGGATGAACGAGCCTGAGTAAAGCCTATTTTAAAAACTCAAAAAAAAAAGGAAAAATTACCAGAAAATACAAAAAAAAAATGTAATTAAGCAAGTCAGTATCAGAGCATTTCATTGTCATTAACATCAGACGAAATAAATAGATCAGCAACAACACGATCGCATCTTATATAACATAAACTGTAAACGTCATTTTCATCAGATGTTGTGTATTCAATCATTCAGTTTTATCACTTATTCTACTAACTATAAAATGTATCAACTAATCATCTGTAAAGAACACATTGTACTCTCGTGTTTAAAATTGTGCGAATATAAAAAAGATTTCTTTATGTACCTTCCTGTAATCCTCTTATTTATATTAAACTTCACCAGAAATTCTCGACTTTTCTTACACCCTCGACTTTACACTGATTCTAATAGTTAGAAGTATCTACTAGCACGTCTTGTACTCCACTGACATAGGACTGAAGAAGCAATCCACGTTACATTCGTTTTTGCATATTCTATTGTTACTCGATTAAAAGGGGTTTTGATTTCCCCGCCCTATTTGGCGCCCCATGCATAGATAAAAAAAAACGATTATGCAAAGGCGTTGTAGATGTCAGGCACGGTCCGGTCTTATGCATTCGACTTATAATTCGAACAAATCTTAATAATAAAATAAACTTCAACTAAAACACCTTGCTTCTAACATAATTAACTAGGAAGCAGTTTTCATCGGTCAAAGCAAGGCCAAAACTGATAGACTAATTATAAAGACAGATGAGCTGTCTTTAGCATTAAAATAAATTAAGAGATATATTATTATGGCCCGTATTCTCTTTCATAATAAGTAAAAGATTTCATGTTAAACTTATACTGAAATATAAATTTAAATCGAGATCTATGCTCATGAGATTTTAGCCTAAGGGATACTTTTTTTTTTTAATCTTTATTTATTTAGGAGGGTTTGATCATGCATGATCATGCCACCCTCATTGGCCTCACAATCTTTAAATCTAACTATTCTCTACTAATCTATTAGCTACGCTTAATTGCTAATTTAACTAAATTATATAACATCCTGGCTTCTTCCGATTGAGGGTAAGCCAGGATGATATTACATTTCCCCATTTCACGCACATTTACATTTTTCTCGCACCTTAACTTTACCCTCTCGACTTCGTTCCGGACACACTCGACCAGAACATGGTAAACATCTTCTACAACCCCGCACTCCTTGCAGTTTGGTGAATTTAATTTGCCCATCATAAATGCGAAGTTGTTCAACGGCATATGCCCGGATCGAAATCGCAGGGCAGTTACTATATCTGTCCTTGACATATTGGCGTCGACGAACCACGGTGCTCGATAGACGAGATTGCATTGTCCTATACCAAATCCCCGCCTAAGGGATACTTGGATACAACTAAGTTAGGTAGCCCCAGGTGGAATGAAGCCCTGCATTGACATATTTAATAGGTAGGTTACCTACTTCCTTTTTTGGTATTTTTACATCAGCGTCAAGAATAAAATAGACTTTACTTGGGTGGGACGGTGTACCTACTTCTACATTGTATACCTATCTCATCATCATGATCTTTTACTCTGTTCTTTTTTTCCAATGTAGGTACATATTTGGCACTGCATGTCTTTATTTCCTTAATTACGGCACACCTCTATCAGTGAAAGAATTCCTTTACCACCCATCGTTTCCGTGGTCTCGCTATAGTCAAAACCTACTCAAAACTTTTCTCACCTCATTCCTGCCAGTCTTCTTCAAAATCAGAATATAATTGGAAACTATGATCATGGAAAACAAAAGACAGTGGGATTGTGTTTACAGTATGTACCCTAAAATGGGGTGAATAGGGATGCAGGGGTGAATAAGAACGAAACTTTAAAATGGATTTTAACGTTGAAATAATATAGTTTGTTGCCAGAAAAGACCCTAATGTGTTGAGTGTTTTTTAATTAAAGATTAAATGTCCTTGTTAGCAACAAACTATATTATTTTAAAGTACAAATCCATTTTAAAGTTTCGTCTCGATTCACCCCTGCATCCCTATTCACCCCGTTTTACCGTTACCTACATTCACCCCTGCATCCCCTATTCACCCCGTTTTACCGTTACCTACCTACCTACCTATTAGTAGTTTAGGTATAACCTAATTTGGTGCTTACATGCCCCCTCCGCGAGTCAGTTATACAATAAATGGAAAATTTGAATTTCAGTTAAAAGTTATTGGCAGGAGGCAAATATGAAGTTAGTTTCAGATTAGAAGAGATTAGGTACAAGCACTCTTAGCGTAACACCTTAGCGTAACACACAATTAATCTCAATCTGAATCATTTTGAAGGATACCTATTGTTAATAAATCCATTGCTTCATAATGTTCAAAAAATGTGTCGTAAATAACGCAATGAATGTTGTTGAACTGTCAAAGTGAAACCAATTGCTATTGATAGTGTGTTACGCAATTACCCTGCTGATTTGAAGCCAAATGAAAAAGATATTACAATACGTAAAATTATCTAGTAATCATTATTGAACATACGTTATAAAACCGTGGTTTAATTTATTCCTCCCGGCACCCTGAAACTCGTAGAGAACTTCACAGTACATACATAGGTACAAACCTTACCTACAGCATGAACTGTACCTACGAGCTGGTACAGCTGTCTGCTTACAGTTATGCTCCCATTACAAACATATAAAGCAGGCATTCTCTTGGATGGAATTCCATAATGTCTAGCGAGGCAGTTGCGTAGATATTGTATCAGATAGATTACAAGTTTATTTGTGGGAACCAACTCATTTTATTTACGAGTAGGTACTAAAGAATTTGTACCATTGTTCTACTGTCCTTAGAATTGTCTCGAAGCACGGGGAAGCTAATTTTGGTTTGGCCAGTGCTATTACCCGTTATCGAACACATCTTTGTAACATGAATGCCTATTATCTAGTAAGTTAACTGAGCTAGCTATGTTCCAGATCAATAAACATGCACTAAATACCAGAACGTTCAAGTTGTTACCACAAAAATGTTAAACGGTTGTGTGGTAAGTTGTAATAATGTGGTTACAACATGGGTAGGTACCTACACAATTGTCATGTTCTTCACAAACTTAAAGCATTTATTTCAAAGGCACTTTTGAATTGTCAAACGGTCAGCCAGTCAAAATTATGAAGCTAGCGGCCTATACCAAAGCGGGTTCCTATGGAGAAGAGCGGGCAAGAAACTCCCATGAACACTCTTCTCACGTACCTATACAAATAACTCATAGGTACTTATTAATTTTGTTTACAAACAAGAAAGATGCCGATGTTGGCTATCTGATAAGTTCAGCAATTAAAATTTGTCTAGGCTAACCATAAATTGGAGTTGTTTCAGGAATCCATATCTGGGTCAGCACGCTATTAGCATAACATAATGTCAATCACAATCTGAATAATTTTGAAGGATATTTTTACTAATCCATAGCTTCATATTGGAAAAAAAATCCGTTCAACAACGTAAATAATGCAATGACTGTTGTTGAACAAACTGTCATAATGAAACTCATTGCTACGGTTAGGATTTTACTCAATTACTGCGCTGGCTCACAGTTTTCTAGATCGATTTCTACTTGAAACCTGAATTTCTGAACAAAATGCCGTAATTTTTTCTTTACCTAACGATCGCTGAAAGTAGTTTAAGCTATAGGGGCACAGACACTCGCATCAAGGGTCCACACAATCAATGGCGAAATAAAAAATAATTACCGCAAGCGCCTAACTATCCTTTCTCATCGCAAAACAAGTTTTGGACAATGGACTTGGAAGACACTGTCCTTACGTCTTCAATTGCGAAAAGGGTTCGTCCAAAACCAGTTTGACCACTTCCTAGTGTGGGAAAGGACAGTTTTAGCAATGACCCTTTATTTGCATACAGTTTTTTTTACTCCTTTTCTTTACATTGTGTTGGCTCATACGTTATTCTGATGGGTTATACATATTTTCAATTTCAATTGATTACTATTTTTTCACTTGTAACATCCACCAACGCGCTCTGGGCCCGCTTGGTGGATTATGGCCTACTCCCTCTCACCAAGAGTCCTATGTCCCAACAGTCGGACTGTTCCCACTGTTTATGCTATTTTTTATATGCAGCACCCTAATTGCGTACCTATACACGATTAATGGGATCGGAATCGGTTTCATTTTGACAGTTCAACAACATCCATTGCGTTATTTAGGTACCTACGTTGTCGAGCAGACACCTGACACATTTTTTGAACATATGAAGCAATGGATTAGCAATATCCTTCAAAATGATTCAGATTGAGATTGATTGTGTGTTACGCAATTAGGGTGCTGGTCGTGCATTTTTTTTTTCCATTTCAGTAAAATGAAAAAAAAAAATGCATCCTTTCGGCTTTTCCACGATCGGGTAAAAAGAAAGATATTATTTAGTCAGCAGTTCATCATAGCTATTAGGCAAAATCTTAGTAGGTGCCTATCATTCAACCAAAGAGATTCATAAGTGGTAAAAATAATTACCACCTATTAATCTCTTTTCTCATCACAAAACAAGTTGGACAAGTTTTGGACAATGGACTAGGAAGACACTGTCCTTACGTCTTCAATTGCGAAAAGGGTTCGTCCAAAAACCAGTTTGACTTCCTAGTGTGGGAAAGGACAGTTTTAGCAATGACCCTTTATTTACCTACATGCCAAGTTTTTCTCGTGATCTTTTAGGGCAAGATTACATTAGTAAACGGCCTTTTGAATTTACTTTGCTAAATGCTATTGCCATTCAACGTAGCAATACTACCTGACTTCTAGCACGTTTCGAGATGACTGATTTATTTATTTGTATCATAGGTACTATACAAATAAAAAAATCAGTCATCTCTGAAGGACGTATCAGTGAAGGAAAACATGTGAGGAACGGGCATGTCCTAGAACCAAAACTTCGAAAATGTTTGAAATCTACCAACCGACAGTGGCTCGCGTGGTGGATTATGGCCCCAATCCCTCTCACAGAGAGGAGGCCTGTGTCCCAGCATTGGGAACATTATGGGCTGATTATGATGATAGTTAGTCTGTTAGTTTTTCATTTAGGTTAGTACCAACTTTAAATAGTTATTTATGTTTTAAGTATACTCGTATTGTATTTTATTGTTACATATGAAATTAATTATAATAAAATTATCGTCACATACGAATAGGAACCTTAAAATTATGTAACAAATGTTTATACATAGACTAAGAGTTTCATACCTACTAATTATGAACCTTATTTTCAATGACAATAATGTTGGTATTCATATGAAATGCATACTTAGCAAAGTGAAGTCAAAGTGAATTTTGCCCTAATTAAGTCCTTTTCTATACTTTTTGTTGGCTCTTGCGTTATTTTGAAGCGTGCACTGTCTTACAGGATATCAGAGACCGTATCGATTGCATATACCGGCAGGTGGTTTTATTATTTTCCGGCATTCAAGGTAATCTTTCAAAACTTGAATTCCTTTAGGTCTTGTAATAAATCATCAGTTAGTAGTTATTTCGTCAACTTTGTCGATATTTCCAATTTCAATTGTATAAAATATTTTTTTTTTTTAATCTCCGTCTGGGTTATCTTATGACACTGTCGGGTAACAAAGAATCATATTTTTTTACCAAATCATCGACTATTCGCCAAAATCTCAGTAGAGATTATGATTTGCATGGTTTGTGGCATGCAACCTTTTTGCTATTATAAGTACCTAATGGCATAGCATTTATGATAAATGCCAATACAAATTGAGAAGGTAGAAAACAGTAGGCGTCAGATTTGACAGACAAGCGAAGGGACATGATAAAAAATGTTAATACATAATTTAACGATCATAATAATAACGCTATATAAAATTAAATAGATTTTTCTTTATTACTACCGGTCACGGAGTACCTACAGAATACCGGTACAGTTAGCATCCTTCCGAATACTTCCGATGCTAACAATACCTACCCATCATTCTACCAAAGAAAATCTCCCAATTTTTTCAGATAAAACTAATTACCGCCCATTAATTGCAACTCTTTTCTTATCACAAACAAGTCAGACAAGTTTTGGACAATGAACTAGGAAGACACTGTCCTTACGTCTTCAATTGCGAAAAGGGTTCGTCCAAAAACCAGTTTGACCACTTCCTAGTGTGGGAAAGGACAGTTTTAGCAATGACCCTTTATTTGCATGTACGGTATGTTCCTTGCGAATGTGACACACGGACGTGAAGTTAGTGGAGCGTGTTTATTGGTTTTGTTATTCCTTTGAAAGTCTTGTTCGTTCAAAAAATGTTTGTTACAACTTTCTTTACCTATGTATGTAGTTAACCTAGTAAAAAAGGCATTAAGATAAGCTAGCAAGAAGGAAGAAATACGTAATGGTATTTTTTTATAAATTACCATCGCCACCATCATCTTACCTAATTAATAATACTTATACCTACCAAAGTTTTCCAGATTCGAAGTGCTAACTTTCTGCACTGTCTCGTACATGGGGTATTTCAATAGTCATCACAGATTGATAAATTGTGGTCTGAATTTGAGCATACCTACCTCATGTCATGACACTTATCTCTTGAAAAAATCTTAGTTAAATATAACTTTTTTGAACACAACATTCCCCATTCAAAGTTATAATAACACACTTTTAAAACAATTTATCTATAATAACTATAAATTTTTTCTTCACCCCTTTCTACAAACGGGACATCCCATTCATGGTTCACCCCTTTCAAGAAACAAGTGCCACACAAGGGGTCACACACAAGACAAAACAAATGCCATCCACCTCGGGTCGTAATATTATTTGCAAAGAAACTGGACAATGGTTCCCACGTTGCAACTGGTCAAACTGGTTATTCCTGGTTTCTCTAGTCGTCCGTGAAGGGTGGACAGGGACACCCTGTGACCGTCTTGCGTATTGTCTGATTGGTAGGTACGTGACAGCAGATATTTTGCACGGATTAATGTGTGGGAATGTTTGACGGCCGTTACGTATATATGTCTGTTGTAAGGGAAGTAATAGTACCCAAAGGAAAAATCATCTAAATCATTTATTTTATAGTTTGTAAATGAAATAGGTCCCTCTCACCGAGAGGAGGCCTGTGTCCCAGCTGTGGGAATTTTACAGGCTGATTATGCTTATGCTTAAATTAGATAGGTAACTAGTTCTGACGGCATTAGGTTTAGACCAAATTGATATTCGAAGTCCTTGTAGACTTCAACTGTCTTAAATAGCACATGATCATAATTTACAAACCCTAGGGGTTAACGCCATCATAAGAAATGCATTTGATCAAGGATTTACAAGCCACCTGCAAAAGAAATCCTCTGAAAACGTTAATCCTTTTTAATCTGGGGGCCATCTGAAGATCACACCAGGGACACTGTTCTATTATGTTTTTCGAAAACCTTGCCATGAATTTTTCTATAAATGTTATAAGCTCTTCCATACTTACCTACTTTTCTTGAATCTTTGAGCCGTATGTCACCTAATTCATCGAAGCGTGGAACAGAATAAGAGCTGGCACTTTTGAACCCGATGTTACGTGGCCATCAAGCCGCGGAAGTGTTAGCGCCGCCACGCCTGGCACTGAACACCTGGCACCGTAACGAGGCAGATTTGTCTTGTATTAAATAAAGCTACCTTCCTATATATAAGAGCAATGACCGATGGCTCACACTTTATACAGTTTGGAAAATCTCTTAAATTATTATTTATTCATTTATTTCGATCAACAGGACTCATAGTGTTGGTAACAATGTACCTACAATTAATGTTAGGAATACACTTACAAAGACAACAACAACAAAATAAAAATACAGAAACCGATTGTGACATCAATAAAAATACAGAAACCGATTGTGACATCAATAAAAATACAGAAACCGATTGTGACATCAATAAAAATGGATAGGTTTGCGGGGTAATTGCGTAACACACTACCTAACAGTAGCAATGTTTTTAATTTTGACAGTTCAACAACATTCATTGCGTTATTTACGTTGTTGAGCAGACACATTTTTTGAACATATGATGCAATGGATTAGTAATATCCTTCAAAATGATTCAGATTGAGATTGAAAGTGTGTTACGCAATTAGGGTGCGGATTCAATGTAGCGTCTAGTTATCTAGCGTAATTTTTACTCGTGGAAGCTGGTAGGCTTACCAATTTAATCATTTACAGTCTATAGAACAGAAAGTTAGGTATGCACTAGCTCTAAGTAGATTATAAAAAATTTCGACCATACATGATCAATTCTGTACTAACCCGCACAGGGTTCGCGTGGTGGATTACGGCCCACTCCCTCTCACTGAGAGGAGGCCTGCATCCCAGCAATGACAACATTATATTATAATTCTTACACCTGATTTAGGAATAGTAACGCTGGCTCTTAATGCTAAAGAAACTGCCCTCCTTTATTCCTGAAATGTAACATACAGCATGTAGAAAAAAAAACAAAACCCTCTGGAAATTACATCCACATACTTATCCTTTTCCGTCAAAGACCCCATTGAAGCAATCTTCTATACCACTAATATCAATATCAAAAACCCCAGCATCAATATCCCCATTATGCTACAAAAGATGCAAACCTATTCACTAAAATTGCTCATCTAAAGGTGATGAAATATGAAATTTTACACTAACATTGCACTTAGTAGGTACAACAATGAAGGGAGCTCAACACAGCAGCCCTTACATTTTATTTTTTCATCTCAGTCGCGTGCGCACTTTGCATCCCTATAGGGATAGATCCAAGGAGCATTGTGCTCGCCCCTGGTCCAGGGGACAAAAAAACAACCTGTTTGATTTATTTATACAACGGTTTGTAGAGTGTTGATTCTTGTTGTTGATTTGTTTGCATAAGATGGTAATAAGTTAGTGCTTAGTGAGTTTATGATATATATTACGTTTGATTTTTGGAAGTTCTACATGGATTTGTAAGATCTTATTATCTAGTCGTCTTGTCACTTCTATTGCAGGACTCTCCTTGTGGCTCACAAAAACTCTAAAAGGAGGCTCTTTTTTTCAACTTACAAGAAATAATGTTCTGTTTTATCATCATCAGCCTACAGCAGTCCACAGCTGGACATAGGCCTCTCCTACTGCACGCCACACAACTCGATTTTCGGCAACTCGTTGCTGATTTAATTACTACTAACCTAATAATATTACGAGTAATATTGAAACTGCTCAGGGCTGATTTTTCTAACGCCAGATATTTTTATCGGAGGAATAATTTTGAATTTTTGACAGTTCATCCATACAAAAACTGCCAGACGTCAATTTTATTCCACGAATAAAAATTATCTGTCGATTGAAAAATCAGCCCTTAAACTTTTAAAAAATAAACGAAAGGAATTCTATATCTATAGTCATAGAGTAATCTTGGATTATAGATACCTATATTCAAAATTTCAAAGTAGTTTTTGAGTTATTAAAACAGATAATTACATCTTACAAGCTCTGCAAACCTACATATCTACTGTCTACAATTTTCCCACCAACGACTCCCAATTAAAAACAAAAAGCTACCACATCTTGATTCGAAATTGGAAACAATAAACTCATCACCCGCATCTAACAAATCACCAGACAGTTACAAAATGGCGACGATCAAGATTATCCTTCAAAACCTGTCGGTCCAGTAGGGACAGCATGGGAAACCACTGACCCTTCAGAACAACCCATTCAAAAGGACCCTGGTGTGTGACCCGATGAATACGTTAGATTCCTTATGAGGGTTTATTGTGATACAAAGGTGAATACACTTTGAATGTGAATAAAATACAGTTATGGAATCGTACCTTTTTGGATTACGATGTTTATGAATGAAGTGTCGTTTGATTTTTGTTGAAAAACTTTGTTTAAAGATTTTTAGTGATTTGGAGAACATGACTACGCTTGTATACCCTGGGTGTAGTTAGAGATTGTGTACTTTTAATTAGGTAAATTATGGAACAAGTAAGTACGTTAATTAATAGTGCTGTGCTTTCCTATAATTTTGATAAGTGCGAGATCTATAATTAAGACAAAGATGCTGTGTATTTATTTCGTTGGTAAGCCTTTATATATATAAACTAGCTTCTGCCCGCGACTTCGTCCGAGTAAAATTTCTTGTCCCACGACCCACCACGTTGCATCACTTCGTTTTCACTTAGTGTTCTTTCTGATTTTTTTTTTTTTGCGCGGCTGCTAAGTGTCATAGTTTGATGTCAAATAGGCTATAGCCGTCCTCAAAAAATGAGCTATGAAATGCAAAAAGAATTTTTCAAATCCGACTCTTAGTTCCAGAGATTAGCGCGTTCAAACGAACAAACTCTTCAGCTTTATTATTAGTCTTAGTAAAGACTGACCACAGATTTATTAAGCTTCCATATAAAAGCCGTTAGCTCGTTTCATTACCTTTAACAACCAAGAGTAATCCTAATAATATTATAAATGTGAAAGTTTGTATGGATGGATGTATATTCGTTACTCTTTCACGCAAAAATAACTGAACGGATTTAGATGAAATTTGGCACACAAGTGGTTTATAACCAGGATTAACATAAAGAATACTTTTTATCGCGTTATTCCTACGGTATCGAAACTTATGCGGGTGAAACCGCGGTGCGCAGCTAGTTAACATTAAAGGAACTGTTAAAACCAAGGGCTATTATTATACCACAGATAAAACAGCTACCTACGGTAGTACCTACCTACTAATGAATGAAATAACTACCTAGATCGTGCTTCAGCCTAGGCGGATCTTAAAAGTAAAAGTCAAAGGAATAAGACACGCATAATGATTATAACTAAGTAAGTATAAGGTGGTATGTAGATTGTATCAAGAACAAAATATGACGTCATAATGTTATAATACGCGGTATGTAACACGTTTTATGTAACGTTAATATTGTTGCCCTACAACCCGATACGGAACGGTACAGTTATTATTTGCGATCAAATTCTTGAAGCAAAAATTTTAACGTATAAGAAAGAGCTTCTACTTGAAAAGTTTAACAGAAAGAAATGGATGTAGATGAGTTTTTTTTTTTTTACTATAGCACAGACTTTATAGCTACGATATCATTAATAATTTTCTAAAAAAAAAACCATCTTGATCAGATGAGAAAATATTGCTATTTATTATTCTCATCTTATATCGTTGTCAGCGTTGTTTTTGCTTTCTGCTGCGGAGTGATTAATGTCCGTCCTATCGTCAAAAAAGTTCACAAATAAAACGTAGTTCTTCAGTAATTGCAATTTTCGCTTGCCTTCCGCTAATAGGAAAGCTGTGACAAAAACTGAATATGCCGTTCACGTCTCAAGAGCATTAGAGGTTTTTTCTACAAGTTTTTGTCTTCCATCTAAACGGTACTTTACCCCATAAAGATATTTTGAGATAATACCAACACAGTCAACACGATTTTCCTAAAGTTATTAACTGGAAAGCTGGTTCCCTTTCCTGTCTGGTTGTCCGACTGGTTAGGACTATACTTTCCAGCAATAAAGACGGTAATTTGCTCATTTACATTTGCTGCACACTTGTGGTTCATAGTTTTACGAGTGTGTTCACCTGGGCAGAAAGCAGCGATAACATCGAAAAATATCTAGGGATTAGATAACCTATATTACACAGTGGTTTGAAATGTATATAATTGTTGATGTTGGCCTCACTATAGGTTCTCGCTTCGATTTAAATTGAGCAATGGACATGGGGTACCTTCAAGCTTACAAAAGCCGTAGATCAATCAAGTCACACCAAAAATGACAACACAAAATAACAAGAACAGAATTTTAATTATAAAAATAAATAACTATAACAAAACTACATTACTAAACTTATTTGTTGGTACAACTTTCTAATTTTAATTATTACGCGGCGCTATTGGCTGCAATACGTACGCTTGGCCTGTCGTTCTGTCTACGACATGACCAGTTGAAGGTTCTAAGAAAAGTCTTGGGACGGTGGTGGCTGCACTTACTTCTGGTTGCTGATGCTGTCTCACTCCTGCCCCACCTTCATATGGTACGAAATGAGGAGGCTCTAGATGCTGCTTAGGCACGTATGGGAGCTGAGCTTGTTGCTGAGGCAAATACTGCGTCGATTGAGCTTGATTCTGGGGCAAATACGGGTTCAGAGCAGGTTGATTTTGTGGCACGTATTGTGTCTGCTCTTGTTGATTTTGTGGCAAGTATTGTGACTGTGCAGGTTGAATTTTAGGCAAGTATTGTGGCTGTGTAGGTTGATTTTGGGGCACGTATTGCGATTGTTCGGGTTGAGTATTAGGCACATATTGACTTTGCTGTTTATCTTCATCATCTTTGTGACTCACAACTAGCACTACTTGATTCTTTTCTTTCGGTTTTATCTCTTCTTCTTTCTTTTTGTAAGAGTCCTCTTCTTTCTTCCTGTATTGTTGACGCCTTGGCTTTGGCTTTTCATAGAATTCCTCCTCTTCCTCTTCCTCATTTTCATATTCTTCTTCTTGAGATGTTTCAGCTGTTTCTGGCTCTTCCTTGTTCTTACGGTTTTGTTTTTTAGGCCTAGGTTCATACCTAATCGAATCTTCCTCAGATTCTTGTTCGGATGATTTTGGATGTTTCTTTTCTGAACTTGCGTACTTGCGTACTCTTTCTGATTTAGGATAAGCTCTCTTGGCCCTTTCTCTCTCTTCATAGCTTGATTTTTCTGGATCATAATCATCATTTTCATACGATGGTGTGTCGTCATGGCCGTAGCTTGGAGAATTGTTACTGGGCTCATCATAGTGGCCGCTATGGTCATTCTCGCGGTATGAACCATCATCACCATCGTCTCCAATGTTACCAGCATTACCTGCGTGGTTCAGATCCCAATAGTGTTCTCCATACCCTCCCTTTTTGTCACCCCATCGTACCTATATTTAAAAAATAATGCTATTAATTGTTCCTTACATTCATCGAAATATGACTTATACAGATTCAGATTATTATATGTATTTCCGTCAGTTAATTATTAATTTGTTTATTACTAGACAGAAATACAGGGTGGCAGCGACATCGACACGCAAATTGTAACCATGAATTCAGCGCAATTTCAGCGAGTTTCATAGAAAAGTACAATACCTACGCGGTCAAAATGTACTGAAAACATGTTTTTTTTAAATAATTTAAAATTTTCAACACTGTAGAGTTCAGAATCATGTACTGAATCCATGGTAACAGGTTGTGTGTCGCTGTCCCTTCCACCAAGTGTAAGGTTATTTAAAATGCATGTTATGTTATTTAGTAGGTACACAAAGTCATATAGTTTATAATTAATGTTAATAAAAAAAGAAAGAAAGTTAGCGATACGATATTGTTATAGAACATTTATAAAGTAGGTATAGTTCGAAAATTTGCATGAATAAATATCGTTATTGAAGAAAAACAACAAATGCACATTAAGATACATTTAGGGCCGTATTACAGGACCTTACTCAAGACATTACTTAAAACTAGTTTCAACCAAACAAATGGCTTTAAACGAGCTTTAAGTACTGCTTGAGCTTTGTGTGAGGTTCTGTAATACGGGCCTAAGTATTATAAATATAATTTTCGCAGGATTTTTCTTTAGTTCAAAACTGTCATGGTCAATTGATTTCAAGAAATCGTAACAAAACGAAATGTAATTAAAATATTAGCAGTTAAGTCAAAACGAAAATCCTGCGAGTAAGTTAATAATAATATGAAGCATAGAAAGCATACTTTGGCAGAGAACACTCCATCCGAGGGCTTGGCCCTCTCATGTCTTTCAGTGAAGTGTCGTTCGCTGCCCAACCGATGTCCCTGATCATACTCGTCAGCTTTCGGCAAGTGTCTATACCTTCAGCCAAGCGAAGCAAAGCGGGAAAGAGAAAGAAAATAGAAAGAGGTTAGAGACAGAGCGAGATAAAGGATGTTTATTACTTTTCCCATGTCCCTGTGGTTCTTAAAGTCTTTCTTCTCGTAACGTTGCTCCCACGTGTTAGGGTCCTCGCAGACGTGACCGAACTCTATCTTGTATGGACTCAACTGTACTGAGAAAAAATCCCTATAAAGCAAAGTATTTTCCATCCTTACTTATATTATTATGGAAAGATGCAATATGGAAAGATCAGCACACGGCTTCCGGAGTATCTGCGAACCGCCATAGGAAAAAAGCGGGAATATTTTTTTTTTCTATAGTATGATTCAATTTTGAGCAATGTTTTTCAAACTAAAGTGGCCTCTAAAGACATGAAAATGTTTCAAAATCTGAGCATAATCTCACTTAGCATTTAGTATTTAGTTTAAAACGTATTCAATAGTGAATGCAATGACGACAAACGAAACATTTTGGTCACCAAACGTCTTTCTCTAATTGCCATAGCGCAAAGTATGTCAATGTTTGGCTATGTTGAAACTTATTTGCATGGTAGTGACAATAGAAAGCAATTAACGTGAAGGTTGACACTGAAGTTTTAAAACAAGGCTGTTTCACGAGAGCTAAATTAGTCATTAAGTGAGTGGACCTAAATTCTTTAAGTCGCTTGAAAATTCTAGTACCTATTACATACTTTGGCAAAAGTGAAGAGAAGCTATCGCGCTTAAACTGGTAATATTAGAAGACCAATTAAATTATCTGTTCTTAAGTATATCTGAATATAAGTGATATAAAAATAGATGTGGGTGATATAGAAGTAGTGTAAAGTAAGTACTTACTGGAAAAATTTGGCCTGAGCTTCAATAGTGGAAGGATTGCTAGGTGGTGTCCGAACTGTGATTGGCTGCGCTACGCCCCAGACTGACCCAGCATGAAGTGCTAACAGGCACCAGAGCCATAATTTCTGAAAAACCCAAGAAGTTTGTGTTTATATCAGTGAAGTATCACACGTGGTATTAACTGGTAATCGTAGAACAACTGAAAATTATGATCCGTTAAAAGCTTATTAGGCGAAAAACACTAACAAAACCACAGAAAATTTTTAGGGCCATGATCAAAAACTACTTCTGTTCAAAAAGTCAAACTCAAATCATTTATATTAATTAAACCAGGCACTTTTTTATTGTCAAGGAGTCAGTCACTGTCAGTCAAAAAGATGAAGCTAGTTGCCCATTCCAAAGAGTAGTTCCTAAAAATTCGTAAAAAAACCGTTCGTAAAAAACCGTGTCAGTTTAAAACAGAAAAAAACAAAACACTGTAGGTAAACACTGTAACACTTTCACTCAATGAAACCATTTTCTTTGAACTATTATTATTTGTTTTGAATAATAAATAATTTTAAGTGGAGTATACCGTATTGTCAAGACGTTGTGACATCTTGGCTGTTGGATCGAAGGTTTGTGCTTGACTCTGGTGGTAAGTTCATTTATAGACTTACTGTTACAATTCGCTGTATGCAGTGGTTGACAACCGTTATCGAAAAACCAATCGATCCATCGATTGTATCTTTTGAAACTGTGACATATCAGCGAAATGTGAAATTGTTAAGAAATTTAAAATTGTTAAGAAATCTAAAATTGTTTTTGGAAAGTTAACGTTGGAAACCCACCTAATTTTGTAAGAGAAACGTCACATACAGTGGTGAAAACTAAAGTGCGTCCACCGAGAGAATGCGATCTTGACACCTGTCAGTTTCATACAAACGAATACGTGTTTTGCGAAATTGATCTTTAATCAATAGCCACTAGAATTGTCGCACTGACAGGTGTCAGGGAGGCATTCTCTTGACGGCTGGACTGTACCTCATTTGACGCTACTTTGATTTATAGGCTATTGAATAACGGGAAGACGAGCAGCCGGATATAGCTCAGCTTGCTCTTTTAACCATAAATTAAATAGTTTAGATAACGTTTTTGACAGAAACTTGCTATATTTTGGAAGGCCGCTAAATTACTACCGCTGTAAAGCCTTAATAAGAATTGATCGTTCTGAAGTACGTACCGGAGCCAATGCTAACTGAGACGCCTCGGTCTCGGTCAATGAAATAAACTGTTTTAAAATATGAATGCTTACATAGCTACAGAAAGTTAAAGAGAGCTTAATAACAGTATAGAGTTAGACAGTTAAACGAAACTTGTTGTTAATTGGCTTGTCTATTGTTTACCTATAATTTCTGTGCCAAAATAAAAGTTGGCTATCTCTGGCAATCTCAGATGGGTCCATTACGAACCGTGCCGCGTCATTGACTTCCAAGTGTTCGGCTTTCCGTGGCCAATTGTGAAAAGGTCTGTTATAGACTTTTATTATGGATTAGGATGTACAAAAACGTTAATCTACATTTACTCAACAGATGCCAAAAGAAATTGATTCCTATTTCTAGTTCATTGGTCAAGGAAATTGTCTTACGTAAGCAGGTACTGTAGAGATTATAACTCAATTACTTCAATACAACCTTTATGAATATTTTGATAAGTTGATGCGAAAACTAGGAGAGAAACATTGATTTATATTTAGAGGGTGGAAAAAACAGTACGAGTCAGTTTAGCTGACAAGCGATGTGATATTATAAAAAATATAAAAATGTAATAAACGTAGAACCGTTTATAGAAATAATTGTCAAAGTTATTTGACAAACTTTTGTTTAATTCATTATTCCTGGTACCGTGACATTTTAGCTCAAACTGCCTATGTTTAAGCCAGCATAAAATCTAGTCACTGGTACATAGGTCTTATTCTTATTTATTCTCGATCCTACAGTGCTGAGGATCGAGACACATGTTGCAGATGTCTTGTCCCAGCTTGGTGCCAAATATGTGGGTTCTGGTTAACCAGTAGTAATTGAATACACGTACTTATTAATATGATTATAAAGTACCTATATACGGGGTGGCAAGGACATTTACGCGCAACAGGGGCAATTCTCGTAATTTTAAGAACGTTCACAGTCTGAAAGCCAATTCTCGTAATTTAAAACGTTCAAAATCTAGTCGCAGTCTCATCTCGGCGACAAACTCGCCCGCCCCGCTCGTTACAGTTTGCGCGTCGATGTCCCAAAGCACCCTGTATTTACCACGTTACATTTGTATAAGAAGACCACCAAAATTCCGAGAATAGCATGCTCAACTTTACCAAAAAACTAATAGGTACACCTTGTACAGACGCCTGAACATCAAGCTACTACAATCTGTCAAACCTCTTTAATAGATTTTCAACTTTATTGCTAGAACATTAAGGTTCAAGGTTGATCGGGAAAATTTGACAGTTTCGGGTAGCTTGACCGGCGTCTGTACATACGTGTATTTAAACTTATACCTACGTAAATGAGCAAAAGTGGCCCAGTGTTATCGGTCCTTACTTAGTTAACGAGTTGTAGGTCGTGGGTTCGAACCCAAGCAAGTGCTTTACTTTGTGTAATTTATGTCATCACCACTGCTCTCAAAACGGTGAAGGAAAACATCATGAGAAATATCCTAGAGAAAAAAATTCCGAAGACATGTGACATCCACCAACCCTCACTGCGCCCTCTCATAGAGAGGAGGCCTGTGTCCCAGCAGTGGGAACATTATAGTCTGATGATTATGGTTACGCTGCGTCAATAATTGTTTAGAGCAAAACAGTACTCAAATTAATATTGAAATCTAAAACAGACCTAATCGAATGCAGCAGAACACGCTTATTTAACCCCTGAAAAGAACATTAACCCTAAAAAATCATTCAAATAACAATGATAAAGTTAATCATTAAATCCACGATTGGGTAATCCAATGTTTCAGTGATTGGGTAATCACTGATTGGCGTTTCGAAAAACAGTTTATAATCACTTTTATAAGGTCGCACGTAATTAGGAAGAAATGGAGCGGACGAGCCAAAAAAATGAAGGTCTGTTTCCAATAAGATTATTGTTATTTAATGGTTTCTTGCTAGGTGACTACCGCTTCATTTGAAACACACTTTTCTAACCTTTTGTCTTAAAAGTATTTACCAAATGATTCTTTTACTCTTTTATTGCGCGGTTTTTGGATCAAGAGATGGCGATGACATTACGCCGTTTCTGAGTGAGTTTCGGAGTTCTGAATGATCGGCAGCTGTATTAAAAAAATCATATGTATATGCAACCTCAGTGAGAGTTGTGGTGGTCACTACAGCTCCCCAACTTTCGAGTTGAAATGTCGTGGCCGTACGAGGTCGTGGGTGTGTACTCAGCCGGGTAGGCGCTTTACTTTGTGTAAATAATTTCATCGCTCTCATAAAACAGTGAAGGAAGAACACGATGTTTTATCGTGAGTAAACTGGCATGTCCTAGAACCAAAAATTCGTAGATGTGTGACATCTACTACCAACCCGCACTGGGCCCGTGTGGTAGATTACAGCCCAATCCCTCTCGAAGAGAGGAGGCCTGTGTCCCAGCAGTGGGAACATTAAATGCTGATTATGCTATGCATATGCAAACTCTGCATCATAACCATCTATCAATTCACTCTTATTAGCAAATTCGTCTTCTAATCAGACTTCCGAATGTCATTTCCGTTAACCTCGTTCATTTCTCGCTCAGCTTCCAATTCTATTACGACAAGATTAATGGGAAAATAAATAGTTAAAACAAAACAAAGTAATATCTGAGTCGTTTACCGTGTAATGAGATAGTTGAACATTACGCAACCTGCTGTAATTAGGTATCTGTTTTTGGGCCCGTGTAGTGTTTATTTATTTATTTATTTATTTATCTCATGGAAAACCAACAGCTTTACATAAGTACAATAAATATACTTGAATAAGAAACATGAAGCCAATTATAGGTTTTCACGGCTAGCTATACAATAATACAGTAAGAGATCTTATAAACGACAGATTGCCAAAAACATAAGCGCACCAACCATCAAATCGGTTCCGCCAAACATAAGGAATAAATTACAATTACACTAATAAAATAAAATAAAATAAGTAAGTTTAAAAAAAAAATAATCTAAAAATAAATTAATTCACCTACCCTGGTGACACCACCAGGGTAGGTGAATTTATTTTGTAATCAAACCAAAAGTGTGTTCTGGTGAGCCGTAACAACTGTCCAAGATCCACGAATGACGGCCGGGACCAACGGCTTAACGTGCTTTCTGAGCCACGTAAGTAAAGATGGTCACCCATCCACAGACCAACCGCGGCAAGCGTAGCTTAACCTGATCGATCGATCCATGCGGCAGCTATTACTTGGCCACAAGCCTCTCTTTTAACAGGCAGTCTTCAAAAATGTTTGTGTTGTATTTAAAGAACTTTTTCTTTCGTCGTCATCCTAAACAATCGGGTTGTAGCAACACATAGAGATGCACTATGTACAATGACCATAATTATGAAGACATAAAACGTGAGTATTTCCTAACGAGCTAGAAAAAACTCACACATATCATGTGTAAATGACGTCACATCATTGTCAACCATATTCTGAATTTTCAGAGCTGCACGCTTCTGATGAAACATACATTTTTTGACAATGATTTTCGCAACAATGTGTTATAACAAAAATGTCGAGTAATCACTGTTCATTAGCGAATCAGTGCCGTGTGAAGACACTTTATAAATAATAGAGCATTGTTTGTGTCGCCATTTTATTGATATGACTCGTTACGACAATGTTAATGACATTATTACTATGAGACATCGATAATGATGCGCTTTGTGTTATGAGATTATGATGAAGCTGATTAGGTACTATATGTTAAGCCATAGGTTCTCATCGTGGGTGATAACGCCCCCTCGTTGGCGTTTGAGACTTTCAGGGGGGCTTAGAAGACCCACAGAAAATGATATGTCCTATCTTACGACTATATAATATTACACGTTTAAATATAATCTTGGCAAGAGCTGTATCAGTTTGGCGACAGACGGTAAGTAAAACAATTAAGGGGCCCTAGAAAAACCAATATTCTCAAAGTGGATGGTGGGCAAAATAATGTTGAGAATCTGTGTGTTAGACCCTATGGTTAGACCATTGTTTGTCAGGATAGAAAGTTTTGAGTATGAATGTCGATGGCTACAAGAGTAGGGGAAGACCAAAGAAACAATGGATGGACTGTGTGAATGATGATATGGTTAGAAAGGGGTTGACTACCGAGATGACGACTAATAGAAAAGTATGGAAGTAAAAGATATGTTGCGCCGACCCCAAATAAATTGGTACAGCACAATCCGCCTATAATGTTCCCACTGCTGGGACACAGGCCTCCGCTCTGTGAGAGCTAGTAGGCTGTAATCGTTAACGCGGGCGCGGGTTGGTAGATGTCACATGACTTCGATTTTTTGGTTCTAGGACATGCCAGTTTCCTCACAATGATTTCCTTCACTGTTTTGAGAGCAATTTTGATGAAATAATTTACACAAAGTAAAGTGGCTGGCTGGGTTCGAACCTACGACCTTCAACTCGTAAGTCGCGGCCGTTACCACTGGGTGACCACTGCTTACTGAGCCACCAGTGATGTGAGCATTAAAGGGGTTTATTCATAAACGACGACTAAAGTTAAGTAACGTTTAAACGTCAAAAATGTATGGTTAAACAGTCGTTAATCACTGCTTAACTTTAAGCAACGTTTATGAATAAAGGGGAAAAAGTCTATTTACACAAATCAGTCTTGGTATCTTACACGCGTCACAAAAAAAAAAACAAAGTGTTATGTAGGTGAGTTCCTTACGGAAATGCGCATATAGTCACAAGACCGCAAGAAACTAATTGTGATTTGTGATCATTACGTCAAATACGTAACATTTTATTAAACTTTCACACAAACCACTCATTAACTGATGAGGACTATAGTGCTGACGCAGAATGAATGTTATGACTTTTCTATCAAGGTTTAATTTTATTTTAACCGCGGCACGTTGATAGCTGGTTACAATTTCCTGAAAGTTAATTAGAAAGATTTTATTTGCTTACTATTTCGCTCTGTTATGTTTATTTGCAGATTATGTAGCCTTTAATTGCTTTGTAATAAAAAGGTGTGATTGTAAATACTTCAGTTAAGAAGTAAGTAGAATAAAAACTAATCATGTGATTAAAGTTTTGGAACAAACCGCAACCACCAGAGAAAGTAAATGATAAACGATTTTATTTCTGCAAGTAGGTCTGTACAAATACTTGTACACGTCAGTCATATTTTAACAACTACGTAGTTGAGGTCGGCGTTTCTTCTTACTTTGAGAAGAAAAGCTGAAACAAACTCAGAGGTCACAGTCTTTTTTAAAGTCCAGACATAATCTTGGTCAGAACAAAGTAGGTCGACATCAAGAACTCAAGATTCACTCAAATACACCTAAGTACCGACCAAAGGTGGCAACCTGACACAAACAACTTCCAAAAAAGACGGAAGTTGGTGGCAAACAATGAAAATGCAAACCTAACAACACCGAGTTCCGAATTTAAAGTTATTTTTCACTTAGTAGTGTATTTTTTGGAAATCGATTGTTTTTTTTTGTAAAAGAGGTTTTAGATAACTTAATAGACTCTCATTCCTTTGTTTCACAGTTTCTCGAGCCTATACGTGCAAGCCACAGCCAGAAGCTTACAAAAGGGTACAACTTACAATCTGGCGTTGTGAAACGTAGTCGTCAGGAAAGTATGTCAACGTAGTACAACTGTACGATTTCCGATCGAGCCACATAGGCTGACATCACGATCCACGGCCTAACAATTTGTTGTTAGGCCGCAATAAAGATGGCACAAGCTGTAAAAGACCAGCGATTATTACAACGGTCCTCCTCTTCATGTTTTTCGTTAACCTCTCACTTCAGTTACGTTCATCCGTGATACCTTTTATCATCCTACTCAACTTAGACATCATGCCAATGAGGCCAATTCTTACTACCAATAAAATGTTGTTAAAGGCGAAAGCTTTGGTTTTCTGTCCAGTAGAAGGTATTAAGTATATTCTATACAGGGTGGCAGGGACATCGACGAGCAACCTTACCATGTTACCGTAATCAGGTCATAATTCTGAAACCCATGCATTGAAATTTTTCGTGGGTTATTAGAACAGAAATTGCTGTTTCATACATTTTGACCGCGTTTCGGTATTGCACTTTTCTCTGAAACAGCTATTATAACAATATCGTGCTGCTAACTTTCTTTCTTTTTTTATTAACATTTATTATTAAATTATATGACTTTGTGTACCTAATAAATAACATAATATGCATTTTAAATAACCTTATACTTGGTGGCAGGGACATTGACACACAACCTGTTAGCATGGATTCAGTACATGATTCAGAAAAAAAAACGCTGTTTGCATTGCATCAATTGCATTTTGACCGCGTATGTATTGCACTTTTCTATGAAACAGCGGATTTTTTTATAACCGACGCAAAATTTCTAGAATCAAGTGCTAAATGGTTGTCATGGTTATAGTTTGTGCGGCGATGTCCCAGCCACCCTGTATTTCGATAGTCACCAGTCTTAGCACACAGATCAGTGAACATAGAATAAGTTTAGCCCATCCATTCTTAGGACAAATATAACAATATAATACCTATAACAACTCATAACCGTTTTATTACTTTACGGCACAGTTGGCGCAGTGGTTAAGCGATTGACTGCTGCGCTGCGTGTCGCGGGTTCGATTCCCGCACGGAACAAATATTTGTATGACCTACATGTATTTGTTCCGAGTCTGGGTGTTTTTCTATCTATAATATGTATGTATTTACAAAAAAAAAATGTATATAAGTAGTTTATCAGCCATCTTGTTACCATAACACAAGCATGAGGTTGCTTAGCTTGGGACAAATGGTGCTGTGTGAAATGTCCAGGGATTTATTTATTTATTTATTACTAGAGTAACGGATCTCTCATAACTTGGGATTTCAAAACATGTTTATTTAAAAGCCGCAACTAATGTAAGTTGACCTCTCAGATATACGCAAAATCTTCACTAAATCGATGCAATATTGCACTTGGGAAAGTCTTTGAATTTTGGTCAACATCATTCAGGGCACGATCATAGAGATCGTGGATCATGAAATCGTGAACAAAGATTATGTTTACAAGAATGAGAGTATTGTAGAAATAAAAATATATTGTCAAGGTGAGAGTTCACCATTTCAATGGTAAGTCTGTCCTTACTATGAAAGCCGATAGTAATGAATATGACCACGGGATATCTATGAATATGACAATACATTTATCCAGCAAAAACGGCTGATACCCGATTTTCTCCGATTCTGTAATCGGAGCGTTAGTAGATGAAGCATGCTAAAGATGCAAAAGAGGTTTTTTTTTCAATAAAACCTTTGTTACTGGGGAAATTGAATCGGTCTTGCTCTCATAAGTATCAGAACCATAGGTACTGGTGCTACGAGTTCCTGCTATTGTATTCATGGTTTGGCGGAGTTTCTAACGTGACGTACATAATTTATTTATTTAAAAAATTACAAGTTCCATAACTTAAACAAAGCACACAGTTAGACCTCTGGGGTCTGTCTTAGCATGCCATGGCCTGAGATTTGATCAACGCATACGCATACGCATAAGAGTGCAGAACGAATGCTTTTTAATCTATACTATGCAATCCTTAGGAATCTCAGTTTGAAAGTTTGAAACCATCGATACCGCTAGAAAATAATATCGAATTCTCCTTGAGAAATGAATGGACCTATGTGAAGGAAATGGTCCACACTAGATAAATTTAGGGAAATTAATTATTAACATTGACTGCATGTTTTGGGACACAGAGGGAACACAGTCCCTGAACCGTCTGCGGACACAAGTGGGAAGATGTAACTCGAACCTGGTAAAGTGGGGCTACTTCGCCGGAACGGCAGTAGGGTGTGGATTTAGAGCTATGTCGCAAACTATGCTCCACGTCCTATCCTGCCATGTGTGTCATTCTGCTTAGCAATTATTATCCCTCACTGCACATGCTATGCATGGTACTAAGCTGCTGAAAAACTAAAACCGAGTGTTTATAATTTCAATTAAGACACACATTCATTATAATACTACAAAGTAGCAGTAATGCACAAAACCATTACAAAAATTAAGAAATGAATACTCAAGTATTTGGCATTGATGTTTCATTAAAAATCTCCCTTCATGCCGAATTTCGAAATAAATCTTTTTAACCGTCAACATTCAAAATTATACGTTTGCAGTATAATTAAACAGTTTAAAAAACACATTAGTACAAATTAATGGGTAATGGATGCTGCAACATTCAAGATGCATTTACTAATAATAGGATTACGTCAGCTGTTTACTTCACTTTCAGTTTTTTTCAAGATAATTGTTCATCTGTAAAGCCATTATACAATCTTTTACTTCGGTACATTTGAGTCTTATTTTTAGATTTTAGAGTTCATTGATTAGTTTTTCCGCGTAATCGATTTTCTGGTTACTGAATTTTATGTTTCCGATGTAGTTTGTTTTTGTGTGTTAGATAATCTAGATAATAAATTATCTAACAGCATTTAATCGGACCGTCATCTGGACAATGCTTTATGTGACATCCAAAGCAATTGGCCTTATGGAGCAGCCGTTCTATTCTGTAAAAAAACTCACCGTGAATACTTAGGTGAAGTGAGCTGTCATTCCACCCGACGCTATGAATAGTCAATTTTGACAGCTCACTTCACGCTCACTTCAGCTAAGTTTTCACGGCGAGTTTTTTTTACAGAATAGCACTACTGATCCAGGCGTGAATAATCATTACCATAATCTTTATTTTGCCAAAAGAGTATCAACCTTACAACAAGTTTTAACCTTTTGTCTATGATACTAAATGATCTCAATAAGTAATTCAGTGCACAATCATAGATTCAGGCCGTTACGAAACAGATTCACCCTGACCCTTTGTACTTATCTATCTATATATATAAAAATCAATGCCACTTTTCGTTGTAATTTTATAACTCAAGAACGGCGGGGTCGATTTAGCTGATTTTGGTTTTGAAATGTTTGTCGTAGTCCAGGGAAGGTTTAAACGGTCAGAAAATATGGAAAAAGGAGTAGGGTAGGAGTAGTGTAGGAGTAGGTTAGGAGTAGGGTAGGAGTAGTGTAGGAGTAGGTCAGCAATAAATAATTTATATGGCAAAACAACGTTTGCAAACTGCATAACAGTGGGACAGTATTTCTCGTTTACAATATTATAATAAGACGATTTGAGAGAAAATCTATATCGTTCATCATTCTCCTGCCCTTATTATATTATTTATATTTATTTGGGGTCAGCGCATCTTTCTAATAATAAAGCTGAAGAGTTCGTTTTGTTTGTTTGTTTGAACACGCTAATCTCTGAATCTACCTGTCGGATTTGAAAAATTATTTTTGCATTTTATAGCCCAATTTTTGAGGAAGGCTATAGGTTATTTAACATCACGCTAGAACCCTCAGTAGCCGAGCAAGAGACAAAAGTCGGAAAGAACGCTAAGCGAAAACGATGTAATAGCGCGTGCTGGCGATGCTATGCGACGGGGCGGGTAGGGGGATCAGGAAATTTCTCGTGGACGAAGTCGCCGGCAGAAGCTAGAATATTTGTATTGCTGCACAGACTCCTTTGGTATATTTTAAGATATAGCAAAACTTGACGTAGGAAGCCTACTGTGGAAACAACAGCCAAGCTGCACAGCTATGTAGCTCTGCTGTGCCCGACAGGGTTTACAATGATCATGTCTTCATAAAACCTACCACCTAAGTTCACATGTGGAAGTAATAAATACGGGTGGCAGGGACATCGACGCGCAGCCTATTACCGTGGATTCTGAATATGATTCTGAACCCCTCTGCGTCGAAATTTATCGTTGGTTTTTTTTTTTTTTGATAACCGACGTCATCGTCTAGAATCATGAGCTGAATTCATGGTTACAGTTTGCGCGTCGATGTCCCTGCTAACCTGTTTATTGGGTATTGAGTACTATTAATAAAAAAACAGTTACGACATTATAGTCGCTTGGAATTCATGAAAAAGCAATCGTACCATTTAAAATTTCTCCATTTATATTCATTTATAAACTGCGTGTCTTCAATCATAGAATCCAGTTTCCAATAAATCTACGAACGTTTAAATATTATTTAACATTACTTAAATTGTATAACTGTCTCTTAGATAACTTTCGTCGGTCACAGCGATTAATAAAAACAATCCTACTTCAATTTCTATTTCTATTTTTATTTATTGAGTTTATGTTGGCACCAACTTATATGTACCTATATAACGTATGTGTACTACTGAATAAATAAATAAAATAAATAAATAATTCATCCAAATTCTTATGCATGTATATTTCCATCTTTCGGAGAGGACTATTTATTTGGTATTGTTGTCCGATTCGTCGATCTTGGCCGTATCAACGCGTCCAAGCGTAAAATCGACGATAGAAAGTGTTTTAAATTCGTTTTCTTTCTTATTTATAAGAAGCTGAGTGACACCGTGGTCGCCATTGATATCGAGTTCACTTCAACTATAGTACATAACTTTAGACATGGACACCAGAATATTGGTAAGTTTAACTTTTGAAATATTTTAATTTACGATTTCGACTCGTTCTTAACGGATTGGCCGGAGAAGGCACAAGATATGGACAATTGGTAAATATTATGGGGAATACCTTTCCCCATTAGTGGGACGAATCAGGTAACCCAAAAAAAAAATTGTTAAAAGGAAAATTGTCAACTTGAGTTTTTTTTTTATAGAAAATTGTTTTAACTTTCACTGCTTTGAAATAAGTGATTGTTTTATAGTCATCTAGTAACCCGTGCACCGGCCCATGCTTTGCACGGTTTTTGTGACTTAACAAAACGTCGAGATTTCTTCATTATATTTATTTTTAACTAGAATGTCAACCTCACAAAAATTCCGGAAAACATTTTTTGTGAGAATAAAGTAATATCTCAAACCACAAATTATTTTTAAAACCGCATCAGACTCTTTTGTGTAGTTTAAAAGAACCAGGGGGTCACACAGATAAACACGAAAAGCATTTATAGATTTAGATAAATTCAAGAAGTCCCTTCAAAAAGTCGACCCTAACATTAAGTGTCAAGTTGTTTGTATAATAATAATTTTAATTTATAATCATAATTAAGTATCTATTAATCTCTTATTCACCTACTAATTAAATTAGCATAATGCATAAATCACATGATTGCAATTATTCAAGTTATGAACAGTTCTAACAGTTTGCGGCCATTCAGATAAGGATTGGGCAATTAAATTGCAATTATTCGTGCATACATTAGTTATAATGTAATGTTGACGTTTGTAACACTTGCCAGTTTCTATGTGGCTAGCAAATAGACCTAGGAAATCTAGGTAGACTAACTTTTTAGTAGTTCTATATTTTCTTCTTAAGGGGGATGCGATGGTAGCCCGCGAAATTCATTTTTTCTTACGTTTTTTTGCAAGTTACAGTGTCAAGTTGTATGTTGAACAAAGTATGTTTCGCGGGCATAAGAAATATGACTTTACAGAGTTCTTTTTTTTTTAATGTTGTCCCACACTATCATTTACTCCTGTATCGTGGGTGCGTGTACAAACACTTAAACTCACATTCACAAACAGCCAGACCCGGAACAACAACCTGTATAAATATTTGTTCCGTGCGGGAATCGGAACCCGCGACACGCAGCGCAGCAGTCGATCGCTCAGCAACTGCGCCAACCGTGTCGTGAAAAAAGAAATATAATCATTAAAATCGTCAATACAACCCTCTAAGTCCATATAATCAAGAAAATTTGGATTTCGCGGTCTACCTTGGCGCTTCCCCATAAACAGTGTCTTCTCACTTATGGAAAGTACTTAGTTGCATGTTCATCATTGTTGCTTAACCCCTATTGTCTCATTAGTGACAGTTGAGCTTATGTGTATGTTAATTTACTATCATAAGATTTTCCAAATTTCAAACTCAAAATCGTATTTGTTTTATGGTGTAATAATTCGTAGTCATTCATCATTAGCTTTTTCAAAAAAAAAATAAGCTGCTATAAAAATGACATTTTTATATCAGCTACAACTTTTACATTAATGTGTATTAAACCTATTATATTGTGTGTACTACTAGGACTAAAACTATTATAAGCAAAAAATCCAACGGGGGTATTAATCGTGGTATTTAAGCCATTACATTGTGTATTTGATAAGGCCCCGTAGACCGATATAAACGTGTACCATTTACCATTTCGTTATCAGGAAATTACAATTTGAAAAATCCATTATTTATTGCAATACTTAATACGTCGCTCCTTTACTTACCATTTATGTAACTAACATGTTGTTATTGTACCCCAATTAGTTTATAATGTCTTAATTAAAAACGTTAACTGTATACTTAACTTCTTTGAATGAGTTCACTGCTTCTGGTTAATTTTCTTGCCGTAAATCATTTTCAAACTGGTTTTTTTCTTTAGTAGGTTTGTGAACATTATATCATAGTTGTCAGTTATCTTAAGGAAGAATATTAATTATCTTAACTCATATATTAATTAAAACAACAGTTATAAAGTAGATGTTTGATAGTTGCGTTAGTACAGCATTGTAAACTTTCTAGGCTCATAATAGTAAGTTCTATGATATATTTGGTACTGTTAGAGTCTTCCGCGTCTTATAATCTACAATAAAATTCATTATCAAGTAGGATATCTTTCTTCCTTCCTTTAACATCCCTTTTTTTCCTTTTCGGTTTTTCCCTTTTCTGTAGGTACGTCTAATTATTTTTTCTTTCCATTTTTTCTTCTTTTTTCTTTCGATTATGTTTCTATTCAAACTAATGTGTCAAATTTATGTTACTTATTTCAAGTTAAACAAACATCAACTTTATTTTAATGGCTATTAAGATGATTTCAGAGTGAAGCACTATTGAAAAATATTTAAAAATGTTTGAAGTCGTAGCGTAAACTGAACTTTATTGTGTAGGAATTAAAGTTATTTTTCCATAAACTCATATTTGCTTACTTTTTGAAAATAAATCGCGAATGCAGATTAGGACTGAGCGTCGTTGCATGAAATCAAATTTAAATATCTAATATCTTTTATCTAATCGGCTATCTTTCCTTCTTTCAGTTGATCTTATCCTGCACGGTCCTAGCGACCTCAGCATGGTCCAGACCTTTCTACCCGGTGCCCAGAGGACCAATGCGTTTCACCAGGTTCGCTCCCCCGCCGCCCGTACATCTGCGTCAACATCCGCATCATCCAAAATCACTACAACAGCTTCATTCAGAGTCGCATGCACAGGCTCATTTACAAGCGCATGAGCAGCCTCATTTGCAGCCACATCACAAATCACCTGGTAAGTTTTGTTACTTGATAATGATCAAACAGCATATTCGACCAGTGAAGTGAATCTTAACGTTTTTCGAATTTGATTTTATAAAGTTCACTGCAAACCTGAATCAATTCCAAATCTTGAGACATTATTATTAAGCAACTGTCAGCATGTCTCATTAGATAAAAATAGCAAGGGCATAAATTTAGGTAACTACCTGCTACTTCGAAACAAAACAATCAAGGTGATATTCTCTACCATCGATTTCCCAAACAAACAGTATAAAAACATAAAAACTCATCACTAAAAAAACAACTTGATTTCTCTTTAAACAAACAACTAATTCAACTCAACCTTGCTCTTTCAGTCGAGTCAGCAGACCTAGAAGAGCCGAAATGGCAGCGTCCGAAGCGTGGCCACCACGATTACGACCACCACGACCATGACCATGACCACAAAGGCACCAGTGGGGTCACAGGCCCCGTCCACACTTTCGTGAAGACAGATAAGAACGCGAACTACAAATGGGGAGTCCGACACCATGTGGGGGACAAATACGCATCATAAACACCAGATTCACCTCCTTTCAAGACTTTTGTTACATTATTTATTTAGTTGTACTCTTAGATGTAATTGTTGTGCTACTTCATTAGATTTATTTAAGTTTAGACGCTGTTTTATTGGTCTACGTGAGTGGGCAATGTCTGATGCAACGGTCGAATAAAAATGTTAATGTTAGAGTGGAATTCGGAATTTAGCTTATCTAGGCGATTGCTGAGATTCTTGTTCACAATTCTACATCCAGGTTTTTTTACTGGCACAAAAAACTTGTCAGTGTAATGTCAATTTTAAGTAGACCTACATGAAGTAATTTAGGAACTTTGATAGAATCAGTCTCAGTTTACACACTTTAACCTAGGTTCTTAAAAAAATATTTCTAACGTAACTAAAACTATTAACAAACTAAAATATGGCATCGGAAAATTCTCCGCATCGTAGTCGACTGGTAATGAACCCAAGATACTGTGGCAGCATTGCCTCGTTGTATGGCAATACTAAGCCTCTGGCCAAGGTAAAAGCCAGCCCTTGGTTAAAATCGTTTCATTGAACAAGCCATGAGCACGCATGAGGGTTTCAACGCCAAACGGCTCAAAAATATAAGTACCGATATGGTAGCAGCAGGGAGGCAGTATTAGCGCAGGAGGAAGATGGGTTGGCGCAAGAGTATCGACACACGTTGCGTCCCATACTAAAGTCCTACCCACTTTCCGAGGAAATAAAGACTTAAAAGTAATAAACATTAGATTTATCTGCAGAAAAAAATAATATTGAAAACATTCAGATGATCCAATATCTGATGATTCAATATAGCTGTATTGCTCTGAATAGCAGTCACTCTTATGAAACTGCACTATCAGGGTGTTCATTTCTCAGAAAGCACATGGCAAATCTCTCACATTACGCATTCTCTTATAATCTAGTTGCAGCTCGACTTATTCGCTCCAGCGGTCGTGTCGACCACGCCCGGCCGTTGCACGTTTCATCATCTCGTATGTGCTTATAGTCTGTTCCAAAATTATCTAATGAAAGTGTAAACAAACCCTGTTCAGGGCAATCAATCACAAAAGGGAACACATTTATCTGTATTCTTACCTAATACGAGTAGGTTTCAACTGTACATTTATCTACTACTTTTTCAATCAATGTTTATTTGAATACTATTAAACTGTTATTGAAAATGATCGAAGATTGTTAAGGTTACTAAATTAACCGCAATTGTCACATGAAAAACATAAATTAGAATTTTGGGATTCAGTATTCAAATTTATTCAAATTACAGCAATTTGTAATCGGCACTAGAAATTGGCATCCACAGGTACGTTTTCTGATCCATTTGTTTACATTTTCATCAGATACTTTCTGATGAGACTATATGTGTTACGGACTGGCACTGATATCGGTGGTTGATGATATAATTAAGTCTACTATAAATGAGCCACGTGAGTATATTTATAAGAGCATACTAAAGTTACAAGCGAATGCATTTTGCAGTACACCAATGTTTGAATTGAAAAATAACATCAAACGAGTTTGACACACCACCCCGCGATCCATAATTCAAATGCAACTAGCTTCAACTTTCTGACCGACTATTTAATTTTGACAATTCAAAAGTGCCTGTAAATGGTTTAATTGAAATAAATTATTCGAGTTTGAGTTTGAAATAGCGGATATTGGAGAAAAAACAGCCAGGCTGAAGTGGGAGTGGGCAAGACGCCGCGACGAATGGACCCGGAGAGATGGGCCAAGATCGTCACTCGTTGGACGTCTGAGGGAGGAAATCGCCGTCGAGGTAGATCACGGAGAAGGTGGCGTGAGGATCTGATAAGGTTTGCAAGGCCACCATGGCCAGAGATCGCACAAGACAAGGAGGTTTAGAAGGAAAACGGGAAGGCCTTGGGCCAACATTGGGACACAATATAGGCTAACAACAAAAAAAAACATCAAAGTTTAAAAAATGCGTTCACTTCACCAGTGAGTCTGAACATTTACTTATAATAGGGTAGATGCCAGGGTAAAAAAAAAAATTATATTAAGTCCGTCAGTTAGATTATCTAAAAATAACGGACACGTATTTTTTCTTTTGTCAATCAAACAGAAAATGACATAGATAAAGCGCGTCAAAATTTGGGAGTGGGGGGTCGTGACGTCACGCCATGCTAAAAAGTGTAGCAAGGCGTGACGTCACGCAGAACTTTAACGAGCGATATCTTCATAATTTTTTATATAATTGACAAAAGAAAAAATACGGGTCCAATATTTTTTGATAATCTAACTGACGGACTAATTAGATTTTTTCAGGCATCTAGGCTATTGTGTTACAGTGGGGATGGAATTAATTACTGCCAAAGAGAATGATATCTATGAAATAGCATTTGTTTGTAAATCAAAGTAGGTCACTGAAACTAATCAAAATATTGTTCAGTTCAGAGAAAAAAATAATATTAAAAACATATCCAAGATAAAATCAAAATAAGGAAAGGTCGCATGTCACTGACAGGTAGGTACTCTCACCTCAAATGACTTTACTCCAGTTAAATTTTAATCAGAAAATTGGAAAGTCACAACGGAAATATTACTTAAAATCTTGACTTAAATAAGCTTTAAGTGTTCATTTAAAGTACTTTATGACGCAATGTACAGTTTTTATCACACTGCTGGTACTTCGGGACTGTCGGCGCGATAGCGCATTTTAAAATTTATAGTTCTGCTAATTTGATTACGCAAATCTTGGGTATTTTTAAGTGAGCGAAAAAGTTCATTTATATTTTTGGATAGCAATTCAATGATTGATTGATTGATGGTATGTATATTGACAGTCCATATCTATCTACAATCAATCTACTGATCTACTATCAATCAGTTACTGTGTAACTGTAGTTTGTAAGTTGTCTACATTATCGCATTAAGTGACAAACCTGTAAAGATAATTATATGGTGGGAAATAAATAAATAAATCTGCCTAGACTTTTCCTATCTATGTTGAGGTTGGCTTCTAGACTAACCGGATGCAGATGAAAACCAATATTTTACATGGAGCGACTGCTTATCTAGGTAATACGATACCCCTTGGTAAGACTGGTTGTCAGACTTCTGGGGTTCTGTCTACCCGTAACGACTGTCAAAGATCTACGAATGACAGCCGGGATCAACTGCTTAACGTGCTTTCCAAGGCACGGACGGGTCTCCATATGTAATAGATTCCATCTATCCACTTAGTAACAAATATATATTTTTTTAATCGCATTATTTATATCATTGAAGTTATGGCGGTTGTATCAAGATCCCAAACCCTTGACAGGTCCTGAACTAAGGGATATCCTAATAAGGAACATCAGTATCACCACAGCCAGTCAGTTTTACAGCCTTTAAGATATCAGGGGACATAATGCAGTCTCTCAACCAAACTGGCGTCATCATAGACACCGCTGGACCATATCATACGCGAACTAATGACCGCACGTGCAATACGCTAGTTAACTTAAACTAACATAGATCTATAACTCAGAAAGACTGCCTCAGCGGTCTAGTGGCTACAAGTACTACTGCTGAGCATGAGGTCCTGGGTTCGATTCCTTGGTCGGGCAAAGTGTTATTGAGTTTTTCGAGGATTTGTACCCGATTGATACTAATAGGCTCCCTTGTTTAACATAACTGGCGAATGTGCTTGTACCATAGATCCACCTCAGCCTTACCCTTCACAGAATACAGGCGTGACGTTATTATTATTCCTTTATTTCAATGTCATCATCATCTGCTTAACCTTTTCCCAACTATGTTGGGGTCGGCTTCCAGTCTAACCGGATGCAGCTGAATACCAGTATTTTACCTTTATTTCAATGTAAACACATAAAATAAATTTTATTTTTAAATATTAGAATTTAAAAAGTATAAAAATATAAAAAAAATAGTAGCCCAGCGGTATCGGGAACAGGGTCCAAGCTACCGGTGGTCAGGGCTCTAGAGAGAGGAACCTCCTGACAATGCCGTGTCCAGAAGTACCGCTTTCTGAATCAAGCCCTTGATCCAGCTGCCCAACTATTATTATTTATTTATTTATCAGACATCAGAGGTCCATGGGTTGGTTACAGAACACTTATAAACTATGTTATTAAAACACACATGGAATAGAATAATAAAAAATCTTAACATTATTCTTGCCTCATCAGTATTCGCATAAAGTGTTGCAGAAAAGGTCATGGTTTTATCTCTGTAAGAAATTAGATTCGGTCAATACTTTAAGATACTATCACAAATCTTTAATCAGCTGTTTCATCTGAACATAGAAATGTCAAACTGCATGAAACGAGATCACAATCTCAGATTGCATTAAAATTACACTACATTACATTTAAAATGTCCCCAAGTTTTTATCAGCATTTATTTACACGACAGTGTATGAAAAACACTTCATACTTTCACTGTTGTAATGGAAGCACTGTGTACTGTATAATTATGCAGTAATTAATTCCTTGTTATTGTCACTGCCATTACTTCTTTTTATTTCGTTCATTGTGTTTGTACGATATTTGTGGCTTAATAATAACAGCTGTTCGGGCCGATCGTAAGCTAAGGTGCGCTTATCGCGGACAATGGATGGGTGACCATCCGTCACATAACGAGATCCCTCCCTGCTTCAGAAAGCACGTTCCGGTGTCATTCGTAGATCTTTGAAAGTCGTTACGAGTCTTCAGAAGCCCAATAGTCTGGCAGCCAGTCTTACCAAGGGATATCGTGTTACCCAGCAACTGGGTTGTAGTGGTACGATACTACGATGTTGTGGAGGTACGATAGGCAGTTGCTGAATAGTAAAATACTGGTATTCAGCTGTGTTCGGTTAGACCGAAAGCCAAACCGAACATAGTCGGGATAAAGCTATGCAGATTGTTTTTATTGTGTTTGTTCGATATTTTTCAGTGTTAAAGATATTGTCCTATAAATAAGGATTGTTTCCGCCTTACAGACTCAAATGGAAATGACGTAGTTATGACTATTTGAGTGAAACGGAAGAGAAGAATAAAACAAAAACAAACACGGAAATAGGTCAAATTTGAGAACTTTAAAAGAAAAACTGGCTTCAACCGTCCTTCATCATCATCAGCCTATAGCAGTCCACTGCCTCTCCTAATGCACGCCATTCAACTCGATTTTCGGCAACTCTCATCCAGCTGCTACCAGCCATCCTGCGAAGATCGTCGCTCCACCTAGTCTGAGAGCGTCCCACCTTACGTTTACCGATTCGCGGTTTCATAGACACCAAAATAATATAATAATATTAATCAAAATCAAATCATTTATTTGCTTAAATATTGGTACATGAGATGAATCAATGTAAATCAAGAAGAGGTGATCACTTTAACCATTATTTTATCAAATTTATACAAAATCGTTTATTGTCACAATTAGCATTTGGAGCCTCTCTTTAAGCAAAGAATGCCTGTATTAGGAGACTCCGCTGTTCCATAACATTGCCGTATTATACTTATACTAACTGTGAGTTACTATAAAATTAAATGAATTAAATATAAAAAAATACACAATTATAAAAAAACAAAAAAATTAAATTGATTAATGAAGTTACTATCAGCTAACTAGGTAAACGTATGAACTCGTTAAAATATTCGCAAAGTATCTCAGACAACGCCCAGCATTACACACTAGACTACTTCTTATCTAAGTCCGTTCTAAATTAGGTTATTGCTTACAACTTATAAGTCTTATAACACTTATAGGCAAGTAGCGTGTTCCGCAACGTATGTACCGACCGGTTATCAGTTACATATGACAAAAAGTCGGTCATGTACTGTGCAACCTACTTGATAAGTATGTGTATGGTTTTGCGCCGAAATGCAGACTTACTTACTCCCTATAAGGAACTAAAGTAAGACTACCAGCACCCTATTTCCATTTTGAAGGCTATTGCTAATCCATTGCTTCATATGTTTGAAGAATTTGTCTGCGCAACAACGTAAATAACGCAATGAATGTTATTGAACTGTCAAAATGAAAGCCATTCAGTCCTACTGTTAGTGTGTTTGACAATCACCACGTATGCTTTCTAGCTATATATATTTGTAACTGCCACGTTGGTCTCGTGGTTGCAAGCGCGACTGCTGAGCGTGAGTCCTGGTTTCGATTCCCAGGTCGGACAAAGTGTTCTTGGGTTTTCTATCAGAAATTTCTTAGACAGTCCCGAGTTTGGAAGTTGGCGGTTTAGTACCCCCGTGCCTCGGAAAGTACTTAAAGCTGTTGGTCCTGTGCCTGATCTCACCCCGGTCGTGTCGGTTTGCCGTCCCATCGGACTATAAGAGTAAAGGAACAGAGAGTGCACCTGTGTTTACGCACACACTTGTGCACTATAATATCTCCTGTGTACCTGGCTAATCTCCGTTGAGATTGGCTACTGTGACTGAAATAGGTCGGGAGGCTGTTATGTACAGACGCCAGCACATCAAGCAACTACAATCTGTCAAATTTCTCTAATAGTATTTCAACTTTATCGCTAAAGCATTAAGGTTCAAGGTTGATTGGGAAAATTTGACATTTTCGGGTAGCTTGACTTGCTAGCGTCTGTATTTACATTTAGACATTAAGGGGTTTATCCATAAACGATGACTAAAGTTAAGTAACGTTTAAACGTCAAACATGTATGGTTAAACAGTCGCTAATCACTACTTAACTTTAAGCAATGTTTATGAATAAAGGGGTTTAAATCGTGTGGTTTTGGGCAAAAGATATGAGGCCCTGCTCTTCTTCTCTTGAACTCGTGGATATGGTGATTGGCGACCATTATGAGGCAACTTTCATTCGTCTGCCCATACATAGGGATTATGAAAAAAATCTCTGACGTAGGTATGCCTTCCACTTGCTAATGAATTGTCCCTTCGTCAGCAATGGACATTAATAACGTGTTGATACAAACGGTAACATTATGCGGGCAGACAAAAAATGTATAAACGTTTAAGTTTGTGTAGATTCATAATAAAGAAACTGTCTCCAAAGCAATATTATTGCGTAATAAGCCTATAATGTTCCCATTGCTGAGACACAGGCCTCCTCTTGGTGAGACGGAGTGGGCCGTAATCCACCACGAAGTTTTAGTTCTAAGACATGCCTGTTTCTTCACGTTGTGTTTTTTTTTACCGTTTTGAGAGCAGTGGTGATGATATAATTTACACAAAGTAAAGCGCCTGTCTGGGTTCGAACCTATGACCTACAACTCATAAGTCGCGGTTGTTACCACTGGACCACCACCACTCACATCACTCAATTTTACTAAAAGGCCTTTAATCCTTAAACAGTCGGCCTGATCAATCATCCATTTTCCGAAGAATCAGCCCACACAACCTTCGATCCATTCGATTCATTGATTGGCTTTCATCCATCAAACCACGAATGGTTCCATCAGTTCCGTATACTAAAACGACCTTTTGATGCTGCTATATCACTCGATTCCGGTGAACGAAGAGCAAATTACTCGATTCATAGGAAATCATAAAGAAAAGGTTTAAATTGTAAAAACATTCACTTTAATGTCGGCGATCGTGATAAGTTAGTGAATAATTTAAATTCGAAACCAACAATTGTTCAAATTCTGCCTCGTTGGTTTATTGGTCGCAAGTACTACTACTGAGCATGAGGTCCAGAGTTCGATTCCAGGTTGGGCAGTGTTATTGGGATTTTTCATCAGGAATTTCTCAGTAGCAGCTCGGAGTAGAGTAGGATTTGAAAAACGTAGTATCCGTCCAAGGTTAAAGTTGGATTTAATAATGCGTCTGATAACCCTTTGACCTTTAAAGAACCTCAAATACAAGGCGATTAAGATGTTACCTAAGGAGAACATTGTATTTAAATTATTTTCCACAGGCCATTTTTTTCTAATCTTCGGTATAAAAGACTTCAACGCGCAATTCATGTCAAAAACATTGTATTTAATTTATTTTACCAAATGCAACTTATCAAAATAGCCACAGCACAAAACTTTTAAAGAAAGAAAAAGTATTTATTGGGACTCACACAGAGAGATCACAACCTAAACCAAACAGAATCACATGAACATTAAAAAAATAAAAGCATCCAAACTAATAATTATAAATGCAAAGGTAAGTTTGTTTGTTACCCTTTCACGCCAATGTGGCAAAACGGATTTGGATGAAATTTGACACATGGGTAGCCTATGACCTGGAGAAGGACATAGACTTCTTTTTATCCTGGATCGCAGGCAAAGTCGTGGGCAACAGCTAGTAAAAATAAAAATCAGATAGTACATCCTGTACGAGGCGATAGCTAATCACAATGAAGCTAAATCAACACAGATTCACGTCCACAAACATCGTGTTCCATACTTGTACTATATCTTGTTATATACTAGATTTACAATGTTGCGAGCATCTTCATGATGGTGACCCGAGATTGGCTGCCAGTGCAAATGTCAGGTCGTTATACCTAGTCTTAGTATTCCGACCTATTCCGGTTCAATGTACGTACCAAATTCTTAGTGGTGTACGAGTATATACCTACTTAGAGTACTGTCACATATTCACACACATATGCTAGTTGCTTCCATTTTTTATTATATTTTATTATGATCATAGTTTTTGCCCGCAATTTCGTCCGCGTGTTTCTTGTATCCCGACCCACCCCGTCGCATGGCATCACATACCCGCAGTGTCACTTCGTTTTCATGTGATCTTTCTGACTTTATTTCTTTTTTCTCGGGCTTGTAAGGGTCATAGCGTGATATTAAAGAGAAGAAAAGAGATTAGCGCGTTCAATCAAACAAACTCTTCAGCTTTATTGGATATAGATTGATAGGATACTTCAACGACTTACTAACTAGAACATACAAAAACAAAAATCACTGACAGTTTTAGGTATAGTGAGTACGTCACTTACAGAAGTGCACAGCACTAGCAGAGAACTTATATAATTAAAAGATAAGATAACATAAAGGACGTTTATGATATCGTTAGTCGAATTATATACTTACATAGGTTACAAAATAAAACGAAAATGAGCTAAGTTCACAAATACGATGGAAATTACAGAAATATTAAACTAATTACAAAAAAAGCTGAAAAGGTTAAAAATCGGAGTGGATACAATTACATAAATAGGCTGATTATGGCTATACATCCGCCATTTTACATTTAATTGGAAATCTATAATTTAAACGACTATTGAATGTAAGTCAGTCATCAATAAGCTCAATGTACTTTCTAAGAATATTTATTTTATGACAAGCAGTAAGTGTTTCCTGTACTTCATCCAGTAAGATAAATGGCGACGTAATACAGATTTATAAGGAAATAAACTTTATAATTTAATTATAATTAAATCGTAATTCTGTCTCTATTAATTTTGATCTATTGGCAGATATACAATGCCGTTATATTAAGCTGGAAGCTTTGTTTTGAGCCCAATTTGGTATAAGGTCTATTCAAATGTATGCTTTCAATTGATGTTATTTCAAGTTAAACAAATATCAACTTTATTTTAATGGTTTTAATTTCATTTCGTCGTTCATTTTTTTTGACGAGCAAATATATTATATCAGTAGTAGGGACTACTGTCAAATCGTATTGTCATTCATTCTTAGTTCGGGACCTGAACTAATATGTCCGTTAGTGATACGGACTAGTAAACGACCGTAACTTCGGCTAAAACTACGGTATACGTGCTTAGGGAGTAGACCTAAAGGAACAATAGAATATCCTTTATAATGTACAGCATAAATATAACAGATATAAGTGTAGAAATTTTACAAGGGGTGACACAATGGCATCTTCATCAATGACAACAAAGCGATCTTGTAAAGATAACCTTTGGAGGGATTCAGATAACTGATGGATAGGAGCAAGTGAGACAAATAGAATTATTCTCTTACTGACTTCACTCAAAAGTTCCTCCTTCACAAAATTAATAACCAAAATTCTAGCAGTCTTAGTAACTAAATGACAACTTTCTTTCAAGTAAATTGCTGCAATTTGAGAAAAATAGGTCAGTAATGACCTCTCTACCCTAATGACTTATGACATAACTTGTGACTTCTTAACCAAAGATGGATTCACGAATCCTTTCAAAATTCACTACTTTTAGAACAAACGTGCTGCGAATACATAATAATAGAAATACGTGCATAATTTTGCCATAAAGTATTACTAACATTACTGCTTACTTACTTTCCATGAGCTAACGAGACGTAATGCTGCTTGCAGATGGTCCACAAAGATAACTCCACATTATAGGGTACATTAGAGTTCTATAAGTAAGACATTATAATAAAGATTTAGTTTGGCGATTATTCTTTTAAGTACATACGTACCGGTTAGTAAAACTTTCTGTCTGTTACTGGAAGGAAATTAATTTTAAAATGGTGCGTTCATCAGGTACCTAACTTTCTGTATTCGTGTCCAATTAATGGCAGGCGTGACCCCTATATCATGGGACTTACAACAGCATGAACAAGAGGGAGTAGTATATACCCTCTGCCTCTCTGATACCCCTCTGTTGTATACCGGTTTTGGAAATAGTAATAATGAATAATTATTTATTTATTTTCACTTCAAGACACAAACATCAGTGAAGCCCTGGCTATTGTACTAGGAGGTTCTGTTTCAAAAGAGCTACATCATGCCAAATAGAGGTCTGAATGTTAAATTATGTTATGGTGCATCAACTTGACGGCACGGTTGGCGCAGTGGTAAAGCGATTGACTGCTGCGCTGCGTGTCGCGGGTTCGATTCCCGCACGGAACAAATATTTATATGACCTAAAATTAGTTGTTCCAGGTCTGGCTGTTTGTGAATGTGAGTTTATATGTCTGTAAACGCACCCACGACACAGGAGAAATTCCTAGTGTGGGGCAATGTTTAAAAAAAAAAAAAAAAATTATGTGGTTGTAACAAGCCACATTAAGAACTCCACAAAATTATGAAATGAGCATTGAAGCAAACCCATTATTGCATTCAACCACAAAACAGCGGGCATTGTCATAACAAACCATTTTATTAAGATAAGAACTCAATACAATCAATAAAGCGTGATAAAAGCTTTAATCTAATCCAGACTCATGTCTTGAATTTGCTAACCTATACCGGACACGATCCATCACCATTGCAGACATTAAGTTGACCATGCACTGTTAAGCTTTCCACGAAGAGGTTACACGCTAGCTGCGCGGTTCATTTGTTTGCCAGATACGCATTCGTGATGACATGGCGAGGAATCCGGCATGTCCAAGAATAAAAAAACGCGAAGACATTATGACGTCCACCAATCTGTACTTGGCCCGCGTGGCAGCCCACTCCCTCTCGAATAGAGGAGGCCTGTGTCCCAGCAGTGGGAACATTATAGGCTGATTATGCACGTATTCGTACGTAGCGTGGCCATGTATTACAGTGGACGATCCGACCTACATTATCAAACAAAGCGGAGCTAAGTACACGTGCGTAGCTTAGCAGCAGGCCACTGTGGAGCAACACCTTTGATATGCTTTCTCGTATAAACTCATATCACTAACCTAGCCTGGGGCGATGTTACATAGATGCCCATATCTGTCGTATTATCGTGTACCACTGTATGTTACAAGGCAATTAAAATTTACCGGCTAGTATGTTACACTTACATAACAGTAATAAATAGTTCTGATTTAAAGTAGTGACTCACTTTTATGGACGCTAAGTTGCAAAAGCTTGCCAAGACAAGCCGCGAGGCGTTTTCGAATTGTAAACTTGATTTGTACGCAATTTTGTGCTCTAGAAATATGATTCGACTGTGATAATTAGGGTCACATTTAATTCATTTGTCACATTTTAGATTTTTGCTTATTTTTGCACAGACACATACATAAACTCAGGCCTTTTTCGCATGGGGGTAGGCCGAAACTACAGAACGCCGTCTGCTACGATCCTTCCATACTCCGTTTGCTTCGTTTACGTTCATACATATGAAAGCCAATTCCCGTAATTAAAAACGTTCAAAATCTAGTCGCAATCTCATCTCAGCGTCAATCAACGTCAAAAACTTGTCAAAACTGTACGGAAATTGGAGGTATGTTTTACAGATTGAGACTAAGATCAGACTGTGAACGTTCTTAAAATTAAGAATTGCCCCTCTGATCATAAACGCACGCCTGTAGCGAATACTACGTACCTGACCTTTCTGGGAACATGACAAATATGTTTTTTTGCCATAAGAAAAATGTTCTAAACACATGGACAAACAATTAGCAACTCATCATAGCTAAAAGCTGTTGACTTTGCAATGAAAGGGAGAGGAAACATCAAATCGTTATCTAATCGACTATCGAATTGTCATTAGATATGATCCAGGAAAGTTAATTCAGTTAATCTATATAAATTTATCACTTTTTAATAGGCTATATCAGCAGAAAATATTTTTCCAGGTTTTCTAAAAGAGCGGTGCATTTAGCAACAGTTACGTCTTTATACCTTATTAATTTCGAAAGAACGCCAAATTCACGACTAACTCAAAACCAACTCTATTAATAAGCATTAATAAAAAATCTTCAAACTTCAACAAAAAAAAATCGTTCTAGCCTTTTCCCCACTATGTTCGGGTCGGCTGCCAGTCCAACCGGCTGTATCTGAATACCAATACTTTACATGGAACGACTGCCTATCTGACCTCCACAACGCAATGGATAACTCTTGGTATCCTTTAACTGCCACACTTAAAGAATCAATTGTCTCCGCTCATAACAAACCTGCACTAAATACATACAAAGGTCAATTAGAATCAAACAAATGATTATAAATAAAACAAAAGTGAACGCATTCGTGCTGTTGAGCAATTGATATTTTGTGAATCTGAGAGTGCATTGGCATTAAGTACGATGCAAGGCCAAAACCATACAATGTGCACTTAGGAGCCTACTCAAATATTATCTAGGTAGCAATTTGGTTTCATTATGTTCTATTTTTAGAGCTATATGATTTAGTTTCTGCTTTTACTGTTGTTTTTGGACTGCCTCGCGCTACTGTTGAGCATGAGGTCCTGGATTGGATTCCCAGGTCGGGCAAAGTGTTAATGGGTTTTATGTGGAATTTCTCAGTACCAGCTTGGAGTACGGATTTGTACCCGATTGATAGCAATAAGTGCGCCCCCTGTTTTTTATTAGCCTTTAATGCCCCACTCCTGGGCAAAAGCCTCCCTACTCTCCTTCCACCTCTCTCTGTCCAGAGCTGCCAAGGACCAATCTTTAGTTATATGGGACTTAAATATAACTGGCGAAATGTAAGCGTACTAACGGAACACCTCTGCCGAACCCTTCACGGAAACAAGGCGTGATGTTACGTATGTTTATGTATGAAAGATTTAGTTATCGGAAATAGGTAAGTGAAGTTTTAATTTCAATGTCTATACAGTTTTGTCGTACTTAATGATTATTATGTCACTGTATACATTATAACTAAATAAGTGTTTAGTGTTGAACTTAACTGCATCCGGTTAGAATGGAAGCCGACCCCAACATGTGGGTATAAAGTTTGGCAGATGATGATGACTAAGTACTTCTTTTTTTTAAACTGAAATTCACTGACTGACAACGCACAGCCTAAACCGCTGGGTCTAAAAAGCATGAAATTTTGCACATGACACACTCTTGAGCAAAATTTTACTCTTCTTTAGTGTAAAATTCTTGTGTGTGTGCGATTGTCAGTGTTAACGAAAGTGAGCACTAAGAAAGAATTTTTGAATATTCATTTTTTTGTCGATGGGAAACATTATCGGGCAAAATGCAAGTCTGCGTAAAATAATTAAATTATTACTCCCTGCACCCCGCGGTTTCACCCGCATAAGATGATATTCCCGTGGGAATATCGGTATAAAAAGTATCCTATATGTTACCACGCACAATGATCCACCTGAAGGACTAAGTGCGGAAACAAAACCCGTAACATAGAACATCCTATATGTTAATCCTGTTGCCAAATTTCAATCTGTGTGCCAAATTTCTTCCAAATCAGTTCAGTAGTTTTTGCGTGAATGAGTAACAAACCTCCATCCATCCAACCATACAAACTTTCAAGTTTATAATATTAAAAGGATTTATTAAAATTTATTTATTATTTATTAAAAGTTACACATAGTTCACAAACATACAAGTATGGGCATGAAATTCTAACCAACAAAAAAATTTGGACTGATTTAACAGCGGGTCCCAAACTAGGCACAGCTTGTATCTTGGTGACCCAAACACTACACAAAGTTAATATAATTGAATGAGTTCTGCTACCACAAGATTGTTATTGAGAATTTTAAAATATAATTCATAATAATTAACTAATCATAATTTAAAATTAAATTTTATAATTTTTATAATTTATAATTAGATATAAACAAAAATTTAAGTAATAATATTCATAGGCATTACATGCTGAACAATATTCACATAATTGGAAAACAGACTCTTGCTATCACAAAAGAGGACGCTCCCATCTCACATATACAAAGGACTACAGAGAGATCTATTGTAAGTTCGCTAATGACGTCACTGGGTCAAATGTCATGGTGACGAGTCTATCGATCGATATTTACTGGGCACGTTTTACTGAGTTTAGTACTGAGATTAAGAGCGTTGACAACGTACGGCATTTCATACAAACTTTCAAGTACTTGTTCTTCGAAAGGCATGAACTGATTTTAATGAAACTTCATACGCATAAGCAGAATACATACTCGTAGGTCTAAAAAGTTAGTTAAGAACATTTTCGAATTGTTTTATTTAAAGAAGATAATTGGAAATCTGTTTCTATGGAAAATTTAAAATCAGTCGAAATTACATGTAACACGATTTTTCGAAAATGTTCTCAATTAACTTTTTAGACCTATATATCCTGCTTATGCGTAGGAAGTTTCATTAAAATCGGTTCATGCATTTCGGGACTTGAAAGTTTGTATGAAATGCCGTACCTACGTTGTCAACGCTCTTTATAGGTGCTGCTGTCTAACCAGGATACTGAAGCCGTGACTTCTTAGCACGCTTGTGCTAACATTATATATATCTGAGGGGCAATTCCCGTAATTAAAAACGTTCAAAATGTAGTCTCAATCTAGTTAAATGTATGTTTGATAGATTAAGACAGAGGGGCAATTCTCGTAATTTTAAGACCGTTCACAGTCTGATCTCAGTCTCAATCTGTCAAAAAAACCTCTAATTTCCATACATTTTTGACAAGTTTTTGACATTTATTGTGGCTGAGATGAGATTGCAACCATATTTTGAACGTTTTTAATTACGAGAATTGGCCTTCTGGTCCGTAGTGGTCTGAAGACATAACACAACGTAAAACTCACGTCTGGTTTCCCGAAAGGGTTGGCAGTGTTGTACCTATATTATACCTACATTTTGCCAGTTATATTTTAAACTCAAAATAGGGGACGAGCCTAGTGCCATCAACCGGACACTAAACCCCGGGCTGCTACTGAGAAATTCCTGATAGAAAAACCCTTTGCCTTACCCGGGAATCGGACCCAAGGCCTCATGGTCAGCTAAACTATACTATGTATAATTGTATATAGACCCCGATACGCATGATATAGTAACTGTAGTTAAGATAGAAAATCTCTCCATAGGCGCCATCAGCAAGTATGCAAATCATTTCAGACTGCATCATTGACAGCAACAACTGCACTAATTAATAGGTAGCTAGGAATGGAAATCTTGTACCTATAAGTAGGATACCAAGAGCCATGTTTATGTTAAACCAATAACTTGCAGTTTTCATGGCATTTGTCCGCAATTATTATATTATTTATGTAAATCAATTATTTCAAGAAACAATTATTATTATTTAATTTATGCTGACCATCGGTTAGCGCTAGTTTTTTTTAATACATTTAAAAATCATAATGTGACATAGAACTTAGACTCACCTAAAAGGAAAAGGCCAGTGCACTTCCCAAAAAAAAAAACCTAACTCGCTCTGCCTTTTTTCCCTTTTTTTAATGAACACAACATAAAACAAACAAATCCAAGAGCACACTCAAAAAAGTCCGATGCTCCAATTTAAATTTCGAATCACACACACATACGTGGAGTTTGCCATACCACTCCCGCCTTTACCACCTACGAGCTAGAAGGGGTGCCCCTATATATAGTCACAGTTACTTACACGCACCGCATGATACCTACGTAAATACGTCGCGAGTGCAGTGGCCATTTTGAGTTCTTTTTTTAAATAAATATTTTTTGGTGTGTGCAACATGTTACGTCAGTGTGTCACGTTGGCAGTATTGGGGTGTGTTTTAGCGGTTCCCGCGCCCCAGCATCAATACCAACCTCAGCATCAACAAGTGAGTTTTTATTATTATTTATTACTAAGCAGTGATTATATTTATTTTTAATTATTAGGCATAATTTCATGCGTTAGTAATTCTCAGTTCTTGAACCTTTACAATTAAATAGGTGTTTTAATACCTTTATATTTCGTTTACAAAAAGTTTTGTATAAATATAAATCAACCCTTCACTTCCTTAGAAAGTAACAAAAACCTAAAATCCCTTCTGCACTATTAATAGGTGAAAGTCGTATGATCCTATTGAAGTACTTAGTTTCGCAGCTTTAATTTCTATAGAAACAGCTTTACCATTGCAAGCTGTAATAGTTAGAATTAATTAACCTGTTCCCAATAATGACAAAAAATATTTTTCGTTTGATTTTCGTTTGCCTATATTGTGTCCCATTGCTGGGCAAAGGCCTCCCCTTTTTCCTTCCAAACCTCCCGTCTTGAGCGATCCCTGGCCATGTTGGCCCTGCAAACCCCAAAAGATCGTCACACCATTTAAATATGACAAAAAATATAAAATGTAAATATCTCAAACCTCATCATTATAAATTATCTAATTTAAAAACTAAATATGTATAAAAGTTAAACTGTTGATGAAACTTTTATCCTGAAAAGCTTTTAATAAACATTTATTAACTTTCATTGTGACTTCAACATAGCAATGAAGCTGCTGCTCTATTCATTCGCTTTGTTACATTATTTTCTCTGCATAATGCACAAGCTAATTATGATAATTATTAGACATTACCTATTCATAAAGATTAACCTTTAACTCGGCATGTCGTTCACCTCTGAGGAGTGTAGGCCACAAACATACACCTCTATGCCATTGCTAAAGATTACGTTAGTCCCAGCCTCAATTGCAGTAAGTATCTAAAACACAAGGATCGTTGTTATTTGGGTGGCATGGACCGTGTGAACATAATATTCTCAGCTCAGATTTGTGGTCAAACTAAGTCTTGCAATGTTAGCCTCGTATTTCATGAATGAACAGTTATTTTCAAAGTCATTGTTACGTAATTGCATATTATTATAATTAATTCAGAGCACATGAAGATAAAGAAGATAATATTTAATAAGCTAACAGACTTAAACTCAGCCCTATGGGGCATGAAGCTCTCTAGTCACGTAAGAGTCAACCAACCGCTCGGCGATGTCACGAAAAACCAAGTATTTTACTCAAATGTATTTTAATCTAAGACTAAAGCACTTCGTTAAATTGAAACCAATAAAAATAATTAATTAATGACAATGATGGTAGAGATACGAGAGATGAGACTGTAATCAAAAAAATCAAGATAATAATTTCTTCAGGAATACCTGTAAATCCTATAGAAGCCAAAAATAACCCGAAAACGCCAAACAAAAGCAGGGATTGAATTTTGATTAATATACAAGAAATACTAATGCGACTGCATGTCCATTAAAAGATTTTAACAGATGAATGAATTATTAAAAGCACAATAAAAGCTAGTACACGGTCAATGGACAGGTGATCATATTATATCGAGTTGCACGCTTTATATTTTCACGTTATTTGAAAGGATTACTATTTCCACACAAGTTACGTTTGGTATAGTTTTACACACTTATATTCATCAGTCACTCTCCTATTATGTTACATCCTTCATCATCATCATCTGCCTAGCCTTTATCCCAACAATTTTGGGGTCGGCATTATGTTACATCATTACAATTTTCATTTTCTTCTTCTACTTTCCTACTATTTTAATTCTTTATATTCTTCGAGCTTTTTCATTTATCTCTATCAATTTAACATCTCTCTCATCCTCAAAGATACTAGGTCAGATTCTAATCCTAACTTTTCAAGTGTCAGGTAGCTTTTCACTTATTTCTACGAGCTCTCTTTCCCCTTTCACATCCACAAAAGATTGCTCAAATGCGTTTTCAAAATTTGCAGTGGTTGTTACTTCATCCTTTTCAAAATCTTCATTAGAATGAAAAAGTATTTATTCGACCGTGCTCGAGGCTTTTGTAGAGGACTAGGTCAAGGCAAGTGTCGTTTGGTTTTTTATTTTGCTAATATTATCATGACTTAACCGAACGCATTGTATAACGGCACCCTAATTGTGTAACACACGATCAATCGGAATCGGTTTCATTTTGAGTTCACCAACATTCATTGCGTTATTTACGTTATTCAGCAGACACATGACATATTTTTTGAACATAAATATGAAGCAATGGATTAGCAATATCCTTCAAAATGATTCAGATTGAGATTGATTGTGTGTTACGCAATCAGGGTGCGGTTTTCTTTTGTATACAGGGTTAATTTTCAAAGACCAGCCAAATTGAAGGGTGTGGTACCTAGACCATCAGACTGAACAATTTTCTCCATGGGACCAACATCGTAATCGAATAAAAATTCAGCCGTCCCATACGTTTAGGTCGAGTAGGTATTGAAGGTTTCTATGGGGCAGTTGATAAATTTTTCGCGATTACGATATTGGTCCCATAGAGAAAGTTGTTCAGTTGGATGGTCTGTACCACACCCTTAAATTTGGCTGGTCTTTGAAAATTAACCCTGTATATTCCAACATTTTGCAAAGTCTGGCAACCAGTCTTATTATGGGGTTATAGAATTAGAATAGAATAGAATACTCTTTATTATGTACACCATATAAATTACAGACATAAATATAGAAATTTTACAAAGGTAACTGGGTTGTGGAAGTCAGATAGGCAGTCGCTCCATGTAAAATACTGATACTCAGCTGCATCTATATGTATATATTGGTATATACATCCTGTATTTCATCATCATCTATATTCTCTGATTAATGGCAAACGACATCGCGGCAGGCCCAGACGGAGATGGTGGGATGAGCTGGGCTCCTTTAATAAAGATTGGTTCTTGGCCGCTCTGGACAGAGAGAGGTGGAAGACCTTTGCCCAACAGTGGGAAATTGACGGCTAATTTTTTATTTTTTATATATACCAATCTCTATGAGAAATACACTAATCCAAATGGGTAAATCTTATATAGACCTTAAACGTAATACAAAATAATAATTCACATAACAAAAATCTTAGCGTGACTCAATTATCTCCGTATGATCTAACTGCACTGCATGCAACGATAGCAACAATATTAAGCAACAATAAAAAAAAAAAAGTAGAAATCAATCAAATCTGAAAGTGGCACATCCGACATTAAATCGCAACACATGTGACCGTATTGCTCCACCGAACCACATAATGAGTGCAAACAGACCGGAAAACTGAACATCAGTTTTTACACAACAAACATGCACACACACACACACGTGTTTTCGGCAACCCATGACAAATCGAGCGAGACGTAACAGGGTACGCCGAACGCTATTACAATGTTCTTGCTTGTTACACTTTTGACGTTTCGTAATGTCAGTGGCGCGTTTGATTTGAAACGAGCTATAATTGTATTAATGTTATGTAAGCTCTTGATCGCACTGATTAACGCGACTGTACCTACTTGGTAGTTAGCAGTTTGGCTTTATTTTTCTAATAGCTGGTAATGCAACAGCGTGAAATTGTTCCTCGTCGTCTGGGGTTAATTGGTCGTGGGTAGTTGATTGTTGTTATGACTGTTATGTGTTTTTATGTATAATAGCGTTACCGTTTGTGATCATTACTATGTAACACGCTCATGCTCAGCAGTGGAGTTAACGATCTTATCGTACGGTACTAACACTATCATTAACATTAACCATTAATTTAAAAAAACCGATGAAAACCACTGTAATTTTATATGTACTTAACTAGCTTTTGCCCGCGACTTCGTCCGCGTGAAGCAACTTTCTTATTTTTTTTTCCGTAAGAACCTTCTACGATGAATTAGAAAACTTGAAAAAAAAGATGGATGAAATCGGTAAAGTCGTTCTCAAGTTATGACGTGACCAAGGGAAATAGGCATTCATTTTTATATATATAGATTCATCTAGCAATTAAGCAATACAAAAAGTATTGAATTATTATTATAATCCCATCATGATGCAGCCTCAACCACTTTTATCTCTAGTTCCTCAACCTTATCCCATGCCGATTATTATAATGATTTAAATTCTGGAGCATTATGTATCCTTCAAATTTTTGTATCCTTTTCCACTAAAAACTGTAACATAATATTGCCGGCTCTAACTCTCGGCCCTAACCACTTCTAACTATGGAATATCGCCTAAATAACAACTACTTTAAATACTAACACCACCGTAACAAAACATTCCAGACTTTCCCGACCCACACATAACAACACCATCCTCAACTAACATACCAATAAACAAACCACTCACGACCATCTTCGTTTCTCAGCAGGCCGGAGGCTATGACCCACACCTACTAAGACAGTACCTCGCAGACCAACAGGCCGCAGCACCGGCGCCCGCGCATACACAAGTCCTTCAACGGCCACAACACGTACAACAGGCAGCTCCCAGACCTGTAAGACATTGTCGATTATCCAAACATTCCTACATGAACACTAATGATTAGCCAAGACTATAAAAGAACAGGAGAAACTGCAATGAACAATACGGCTACTTAGATTATTTACCTACTTTAATCTAGAAATAATAACTATTATTGCGAGAAAAACTTGGGTTCTACCTATTTGGATACTTACTCTCGACCGTATTTTAGTAAAAGGACCCTGCCGATGAATTCTGTAAAAATATCACCGTGAAAACATAGTTGAAGTGAGGTGTCAATCCCTAGCATCAAGTGGAATGACAGCTCACTTCACCTATGTTTTTCATGGTGATATTATCGCAGAATAAACCGGCAGTTCCTAATAATTATGCTCTCCCGGGCAAGGAGGGGGTTTCTGTCCACGGAATGACCACGGCAAGAGTAGCTCAACCTTGCAGATCTATCAAACTGTAAGGTTTTTTCTTAGCCATGAGGCCCTCACAGAGAGCTCTAGTCACTTATGGCGCCATAATATGAATGTTTCTACATTGTAAAAAAAAAAACCGTCTAAAACGTCTATATAACTTTAACAACATCTGAGGAAACGGCAAGACCACTCTAATTTATACGGCACGAACTACTGTTTGTAAGCATTATGCTGTCACCAATATACCTACTACGAGCAAGTATTGCATTAGATTTCTGAAAATATTAGGTACTATCTGATCCGAAAGTAACTCGTTATCTCCCGTACGCAAAATACGCGCTTGGATGTGGAGTATCAGATACTAAGCCGTTATACAATACTATAAAACTCGATATCTTCATCAAGCTAACTTTATTTTCTATCGCCAGGCTCCCCAACAACTATACACGGTCCAGAGCGATGCGCAATACCAGCCCCAACCCCAACACCAGCCCCAATATCAGCCTCAGCCGCAGCAGCAGCAGTACAGACAACAGCAGCAGCAGCCGCAGTACCAACCTCAGAGACAACAGGAACAGCGCGAACCTGATGAGACGTATGACGTAAGTTGATGAATATTTCACATAAAGTTGAGTAGTGGAGATGGACGAAAATCAGGGTCAATACCAACTCAACAGTCGGTAAAGGAAGAAGATAGAAAAACAATGAAGATAGGGGAAGCGATGATAGTTTATTTTGCTTTATGTATATATTGATTGTTTTATTTAAATGGTACACCACAGACTACCTACTATATTTGTCTCTCCTTAATTTTAATCCATCCAAAGGTTGTCTTTAAAAGATCGCTCTTAGCGATAAGACCGCCCATTGTGTCACCCTTTGTAAAATTTTATATATTTATGTTCTGTAATTTGTATGGTGTACAATAATATTCTATTCTATTCTATAGTTTAGCTTTTATATATTCTTCTTTTATATATTCTATAGTTTCGTTTTGTAGATGAGTCTATCTAATGAATACGAACATTGACGTGGAGTTGCGGACATGAGCCCCTATTACCTATGAGTCTGATGTTTGACGGTAGCTATAGACAACAAGTCAGGACCAACATACTGATATCATCCATTGTCTCAAGGTGGTGGATGGTATACATCGTCATCAACTAGACGATGTTGTCGTTGTTTCTGCTCTATAGCAGCCTAGAAATAACTATTTGGGGAGTCGATTAGTCAAGAACTTATTTATGGTTACACAGCCACGTAAAATAGTCTCAGCCTGATTATTTTCTTGAATAGCTTAAATTGCTGAAATATATATAATATTTCAGCAATTCGACATTTAATTAAAATGAAATAAAATGGCACAGACTCGTTTTTAGGAAACAAACTGCAACCGCCAAAAGTAGGCCACTTTAATAAAAATAACAGATAAAACTAGGAAACTTAATCTCATTTTATTTTATTTTCATTCCAACGGTAACGTCAAACAATTACAATTAAAGTAACAGTGCGGCCGTTCCGCAATATTTTACTGCAACAACTATCAAAATACGTAAACCGACTCCGGAATACATCCAACCTAGATTGGTTCTCATTTCCTTATAGCCGATACACTGTCCAAAGTATAGTCAACACGGATGGATCAAATTAACAAGAGCGGGACTACGGCCGGCTGCAACTTTCACTTAGAACTCGTATACGTGGTCGCTGTAGAATTGTAAAGCGTTTTAGCGCTCGCTGCGTGAGATCGGCTTTACGATAGCTGATGGGAAATAACTTTCTTTGATCATTGCGTGGCGATTAATAGTTTCTTTTGATAGGTGATGGGGTGAATTAGTGTAGGAAATAGGAACTGGTACTCGTTGAATATTATGTTCGGATCATTAATACACAGGATCATATGCTTCACTGCGCTAAATAACTTTGACCATAAAACAGTTTCCGCTTTCGTTCAATATTTTACAATGACTCAACTGTTGGATCTCCTTTACCTACGTAGATTTTCTGTCGCGTACTAACTTTTCAAACATAACTTACGTGGATATCTACATAATTGTTCCGTAAAAATGACAGCTGGAATCGCAATGTCGGAATTTATGGAAAACGGTTGTGCTACTATGTATAATAATACGATCCCACTCCTGAACTGATTGGTTTTTATTCTCTCTTCGATAAAAAACCACTAAATACTTAAACAAAGTTATGAATATGTTTGCCCAGGATCCGCAGTATTGTCACTGGTGGATCATCAATGCTTCTTTACCCAACTTGATAATAGTGCCTCCTGTACCACAGACAACTAATCTACCATTTTCTTGCAGTCCAACCCTTCCTACCAGTTCGGTTTCGACGTGAACGATGACCAGTACACCAACTACCAAAACCGTAAGGAGCAGAGAGACGGTGACACCATCAAGGGTTCCTACTCCGTGGTCGACAGCGATGGCTTCATCAGGACTGTCACCTACACTGCTGATCCCAAGGAGGGTTTCAAGGCTGAGGTATGCATTCTTTAATTTTATTGATTTTCAGAAATGGCTGACCGGTAGCCAAATGGACGGACGATCTAAAATGGACGGACGATCTAAAATGGACGGACGTTCTAAAATCAGCACCCAAATTGCGTGACATACTATTGCAATCACAATCTGAATCATTTTGAAGGATATTGCTAATCCATTGCTTCAGATTTATTATTTTTTCGCTTGAGTACGTATAGTTTTTATTATATTTGTTGGTATACTGGCGTGGCTAGCTGACATATTATGGCAAATAAGTAAATTTTATGTTCTGGTTTTGTAATGTTAATTACCGAACATAAGTACCTAGTATTGTATACAATTAAGTATTTTTTTAAATTGAACAGACAGCTGTGCTGCTGGGGAGTTTGTTGCGCCACTTCTTCTTCCCAGCGATAGCACTAGGAAGTGGTGAAGGGCGGGCGTTTTTGGGGGACTGTCTTTTGTAATTTTGACGTTCAAAAAGTGCTGATTCTCAGCCTAATTTGAATAAACGACTTTTGATTTTGATTTTGATAGATGTCCGAAATCAGCTCACCAACGTAAATAACGCAATGAATGTTGTTGAACTGTAAAAATGAAGCTAATGCTAGTGTGTTACGCAATTGCTCCGCTGGATATGTGTAGCATAGACCAAAGAAGCATGGCATATAGAAGGAGACGTGAGTACATACTTATCAGAAGATTAAAGAAGGCTCCCAAAATGTTAAAGATTTTCAGTAACATAACATCTTTTCTGTATCCCTGAAGAGGTAGTCAGTGCTGGTTTACCCACAATCTACCAGCTGATCTATTCCGTAAAAATCACACCGTGATAACTTAGGTGAAGTAAACTTGGAGGGAGCTGGCAATTCCTAGCATTAAGTAGAATGATAGGTCACTGCAAGCTCACTTCACATTCGTTTTCACGACGAAATTTTACAAATAGACCGACAGAATATCACTACAGTAATATTTTTTAGTCCTAGTTAAGAGGATGAGCCAATTGCCATAGACCGGCACAAACCCAGCCTCCACCTTTTGAACGCCAGAGTATAAACGTACAGACGCCAGCACATCAAGTTACTACAATCTGTCAAATTTCTTTAATAGATTTTCAACTTTATCGCTCAAGCACGGAACCGACCGAAACAAATAGTAACTTCGTAGCAGGAAACGGCCGGACATTCGGCCGATACTACTTCGGAGTAGACCCCCTGGGTTCGATTCCCAGGTCGGGCAAAGTGTTATTGGGTTTTGCCATTAGGCATTTCTCAGAGGTTCAAGGTTGATTGGATAATTTTGACAGTTTCGGGTAGCTTGACCTGCTGGCGTCTGTACCGCCGCCGCCGTACCCCTGACGCCAGGCCACTTTTTCTGTCAAATGAAATGAAATAAAAAATAGGGATTCCAGTAATGATTAAATTGTTTATTTCATAATATGGTGCGACGTGTATTTTGTCATATATTTGTGACGTTGGCGTTCAGGGTAAGATTTCGTTTGTCACATACCTATATGTGACAATGGCGTTCAAAAGGTTAATTTCCTAACAGAAAGACCCAACAGCACTTTGCCTTAATCGATGATCTTTATTAATACTATCGAAGATTTGAATCTTAAGTTGGAAGAGATGATATTACATGACTTGATAAGATCGGTTCATTGTTCTAATACAACAATTCTGTTCTATCTAACAATAATGTCTCAGTCAGACTTGATTCACTATAAGTAGGTGAACCAGATCTGTAATGCGATTAAGTAATGCCAACTAAGTGTACCCCTGGCCTAGTTTAAATGGCTTAATATTGGAATACGGTTGATGTATTGTTTGGCTACAATTGGAACTTTAGTGAATCGATTTTGTAGAATTTCTGCACTATCGTTGTTTCATAAAAGCTTTTTATTGGTGAAACTGTGCCAATGCCACGACGGTCTCATAAAAGATTCTTTTTTAACATAATAATTACATTACTTAGGATTGATATCGCCGAAGGAACAGAAATACAGATACTTACCTACTTTTGTTTATCACTTATTTTGCATTGCCCGAAGCAATGGGTAGTTAAATAATCTAAAAATAAATTAAAGAAGAGATCTTTCCACTTTTCTTTTAAGTACGTGTCATTATCATCATCATTACTGACTGGCAGATTAGACACTCGATCTAAGATTTACTTCAAAACGGTGAAAACATCGTGAGGAAACCGGCATGTCCTAGAACCAAAAATTCGAACACATGTGACATCTACCAACCCGCACTGGGCCCGCGTGGTGGATTACAGCCCACCCCCTCTCGCTGAGAGATGGCCTGAGTCCCAACAGTGGGAACATTATAGGCTGTTTTGCTAAGATTTAGAGAAGATGTAACACACAATTATGAAGACACTAGCATAATCTATCTAATATTAAAATCCATTCTCCAGGTCTCAAGGCAGCCCACAGACATCGTCGTAAAGGTCCCCACACCTAAACCGCAGCAACAGCTGATCCAGCCCCAGGTACAGCACGCAGCGCACGCGCAATCCAGGCCGCAGCAGCCCCAACATCTACCCCAACCCCAACACGCCAACCCACAGCAGTACTACCGCTACGAGCAATAAGCTATAGAATAGTACACTTGTCTACATATTTATTGTGTTTTTAGGGAAATTAGAAAGAATAAAAAAAAACTATGAAAAAAATTACACTTGAAAAATTTTGAGTTTGAGGCTAATTTTTTTCCACTTCGGATATTGACGACATAAAAAATATTTAGGTAATAATTAACCCAGTTTTTTTTAACAACTACTACTACTTTTCATAGATCGATTTCCCAATTGGTTTGAAATTATCAAGTCATATTTTTAGTAATTCAAACCAATACCACTTAGACTATGTAGACATTTTTATTCATAGTTAGCGTGTATTATAGTTGTATGTAGATACTCCGTGCCTCGTAAATTAAGCTATGGATGTCATGAGTATTCGAGTTTTGTCTTTATTTAATAATAATAATAGACGAATAGCTAAAATTTAGGCGATGATGTGAAGTTTATTTTTTATTCTTAATTTATATTCTCAGAAAAGATTGTTGATAGCATGAGTTTATTTTATGCCTTTGCTACTGTAATTCTCTATGGTAAACCAGTTCATTTTCTCTTTAAAATTCTTTTGAAAACTTAAAATATTTGAACAAAAATAAATTTTGTGATTGTGTAGAAGTATGCCAGGATATGTAGCTTATTAAATGTTAATAAAGTTACTATTATTTAAATGGATTTCTTTTATTGTCCTACCCCACGACCTTCTCTTTTTCCACCGACACTCGTGTAACTATTATAATAGGTCATACTCGCTTTCATTTTGTAGTTACAATACCAGCAATTCTTTAAAAAATCGTTTAGCAAAATAATAATAATAAATAATGAAAAGAGACACTAAAGAGACTTCCCTACTCTTTTAGTGACAGTAAAGAGACTGCTCTCCATTTTCTTCTTCCATATTTTTAAAAATACTTGTAGATTCATACGACTGTGCCTACTGTCTACACGAATAAATAAAAAAACGAAATTAAAATAGTAAATGCATTCTAATCGCTAAATTATTAAAACAATCAACATTATTTCCATTATAATTTATTAAATCTTTGATACATTCGTTGTTCGTAATTTAACGCCACATCAGCGATTCGCGAAGTCATAATAAAATAAAATAAATTATTCACAATTATAAGTTCTCTCATAAAATCTAGTCGTTATTTAATAAATATATCCGTCAAATAACGGCTCATATAATAAATATAAATATCTATAATAAATTAACAAAAAAATAAAATTAATATTCAGTCTGTTTAATAAGTTAACTTTTAATGAAAAATGGCCGACAAATTATTAGTTATTAATTTTCCGGCGATTTTACAGTTGAATAAATGCACCCTTTAATACCAATAGTAAAGTCTCCCTCTATTAGAAAATACTTTTCTTACGACCAATTTAAAACAAAAAATCTATTAAATACATCAAAAGTCTTAAGATTTTTAGTCAAAAATACACAATTTTTTACACGCTGTAGATTTTGTATTTAGTTAATAAACAATTCTGCTAGAACTGCCACTAATGTGTAGTGTAATCAGGGATTGGTAAAAATACCGAAACTTCTTATTGTTTACCGAATCATAATAAAAAAGCCTGACATGGCCAAAGTAAATACTTCTTTCTACCTTAACTGAAAAATAACCCCAAAAGTAGTGAGAAGTGTTTTGTTACACAATCTTTGTGACTTCTAAAATAAAATATAAAAAACTATTATTTAATTCCATTGCCAGCAAAAAGCAAGCAGATTATTATAAACTGTCGAAAAATAATTATTCTTTTCACAATCATAATTATTTTAAACGCAAAATGGCGGGAACCAGGCGCCATCTTGCAAATTATCTAATGGACGGATCATTTTTTAATTTCTCCTAATTTTATCATAGCAAGGGGTCTAGAATCTATGTCTATGGCGGGTCTATGGTGCCGGGTCTGGTCTACAGACGCAACCAGACTCTACAAGCACGTAGTCTTGACCTGTTAGTGTCACTGGACCCAGTGGAAGTACCAAGAATAGGTAGGGAACGTACGTTTGTGAACACGTGCCTCTTATCACCGAGCATTCACTTGATCTGGAAAAAAGAAAAGTAAAACATGATTCAGCTTAAAAATACCCATTCTTTTGGGTTTAGTCAGAGACAAACCACGACCCTAATAAACTAATTAGTTTCTTATAGGAATTTTGCGCCTTTCCATGATCTACTGCTGGCATTGCTATGTTCCAATTTTAAGGCACCAAGTAAAAACGTTTCAACTTTGATTCTGCAAATGCATGGCATTCCCTTGGTGGATGTCGTTTTCAAATGCAAGAAGATTGAATACCAAAGTTTCTGTATGTAGTTTCTGGCTAGCCCCATGGGAAGAAGTCATTAGTTTAAACAAGGTGTCGTTTTCCATCCTCGTCAAATTCTGTAGCCCCAAAGTATGCGCGCATGACATTTTCATTGACAGTTTGTGTCCATCTCATGCGCTGCACACTTCCACCGGCAGCGGGGACCCTATCAGAGGCCGGTGGGCCTCGGAGTCCTAAGCTGGCCGGTGGTCGGCCTCTTCCGCGTCGACGTACTGGTGGTGGTGTCGTCGGCGGCGAAAAGTATTCGTCGCTCGAGCTACTGATTCTCGACACAAATCAATAATAAAATAAGTAGGTATTTTTTTTTTTGCATGAGTGGGACACGCATTTTAAAACGCGGCCTGTGTGAGACCGCACTGTAACTGATAGAGATAGAGATAGTCGTGCGACATTGCCTATCGCATACGCAACGGGGCGATTCTGTTCTTTGAAAGTGGTGTATTCTGAAATACTCTCAAACTTAAATAACTAAAAAAACATGTATGTATTCATTATTTACCAGGGATCGTAATTTTATTTGATTATTTATGTCTTTCATAACAGCCTCCTGAAATTTGACGAGGATGCAAAACAACAGCTTATTGTAGGTATGTATGTATGAATACCAATCTGGAGCTGTTAAATGAGCCTTGCCAATAAATGTGCTTATGCACCACTTGAAAACCAAAGCGTTGTCTTTCAAACCGCCAAATGTTTTACAATAAGTGACAAAACTTTACTCACTCGCAAACCTCGAAGACGACTTGCTGCAGTAAATCGGGGAATTTCTGCACGATAGTGACGGGCTGCCCCGAAGTTAGGGACACTCCGTACATAGGAGCAGTAGTGTTGTACCGTGTCCGGCATAGGCGAGTGCCGCCACACGAGTTTGTGGACGCCGGAGATAGGCCGGGCAGGTTTGTGGCGCGACCTAGAATTAGAACAAACGGGTTTTTTGTTGAAATAGGAGTAGAAGAAAATATCGATTAACATCCATTTTAAAAGAGACGCTGTCTCATAATTCAAAGGTAAACTTGAGATTAGTAATTCAATAATTCGTAAATCACTCTAAATTAGCTCAAATAATTCGTAATCTCTTGATCTGTCCGTACAAATTGTCCTTTGACCATTGTTATTGTATGAATATGTTAACGAAGTGATGAGGCGCATGAGTCACCATCATCATCAGCCTACAGCAGTCCAGTCTGCTGGACATAAGCCTCTCGTATTGCACGCCTTTCAACTAGATTTTCGGCCACTCTCATCTAGCTGCTACCAGCCATCCTGCGAAGATCGCCATTCCACCTAGCCTGAGGGCGTCCTACCTTACTTTTGCCGATTCGTGGTCTCCCCTCAAGAACACGAGTACCCCAATGGCCATCGGTTCTACGGCTAATATGACCAGCCCATTGGCACTTTAGCTTGCTTATTCTGTGAGCTATGCTGGCAACTCACACACGGCACGGCACATGAGTAAAGAAACTGAATTCTTTACTCTGTAGACGAGGTAGGCAGCAAAACAAATAGTCTGCCCAAAATCACGCGTTTAATTCCGTCGTACCACTCCAGTCGCGAGTCGCTTCCGTTAGATTATTTCTCGTTCAACAAAAAAGCTGTTTAAGCATTAAGCAATAAAACAGACTTTCTTTTGCTTGCAAAATAAACAGCTACCTAAGGTATACCAGGACGTTTTCTTCATGCATCTCAACAAAGCAAATATTTCCTTTACAAAAAATTGCTCCCATCAATTCTATCGACGCGACGTTAGAACAAAACACTTTCGCACCCTCCATACATCTTAATCACTATCTCTGCATGGCTGTCGACCTCATCAATACAATACGCAAAAAGCATCACAGATTCTCACCATACCCAGTTAAGGGAGCTGCGCTAAGGAACTCCGAAATTCAATATTTTTTACCTTTTCTGACGGTCAGTGTCGGGTTGTATGTTGGTCAAGATATGATTCGCGACAGAATCAAATAATGATTACAGAATTATTATCATTAGAATCATCAATACCGCCATCTAAGTTAGAATTTTATTGACCTCAAACTTTCTTCGATGGCAATCTAAATGGACTCGGCCCAGAATTCGGCTACGTGTTTGGCGCCATCACTAGCGTCCATCAGTTTCTGTAACGAGCAGCTGGACAGAACAGGACACGCAGAACATGATATTAAGTGTCCCATCTTTTGTGGAACAGCACCACATTTACACTCCAAGGCAGAGTCGTCTATAAATCTCCACCTCAACAGGTTTTCCTTGCCTCGGCCAACCTGAGTCCGAAGTAAGTCTGTTTAAAGACTTCCAGGTTACCCTAGGCAATTCATGACCGGTCGGAGATCTTCAACGAATGGATTAGGTAAGGAAGCACAATCACGAGCTTCAGTCTTTCCTCTGGTCGTTCGCTAGAGAGTGGGACGAGACGACACTTTAAAAACTGTTTCGGCTTTTAAACCTTTGTGGCACAAGGATTTTGTCATACAAAGGGTGTTGTGTATATTGATGAATGTAATTATCTGTAAATATATATTATATCACCTAGGTATTTGTTACGGTCGCGAATCATATTTTGATGAAAATAAACCTAATACCTGTTGACCAGCAAATTACAAAAAACTTGAAAAATCGTATTTCCCTCCTAGCGAGATTGAACTGTGAAAGGCAATACAAAACAATCTTACCAGTTCTATTGCTGCCACTGCTTTGCGTAAGCACGCCCTCCGAATAACCGGCGTGTGCGTCTAACAACGCTCTCCTCATGATTGCAGGGTCTACCGTCCGCACCCCTCGACCTTGCCGCGAAGACTGCCATGGACCCGACTTTAGTGCTCTGTTCACTAAGTGCCTGGAATAAAAAATAAACGGTTAACAATACTAAGTCCCCTCTTAGCGCAGTATCTAGTACTGTCTTATCGCAGGTATGCTGGAAGAGATTTCTTTAGAAATAAGCATTACCTTTGCACTTATTTTTCCGGTTCATTCTTCTTATCTGTTTATGTGTGTACATAAATGGTAAATAAATAAGCAGGTAGATACTTCTTACGTCTTTTTTTCGATTTAAATAAATGCTTTTGAGGATTGAGAAAACGCTAAGCTTCAGTCCATTGCAATCCTATTCCGAAGCTCTCAAAGTTTAAGACTTCTGATGACGAATGCGTCTCGTGTCAAGAAGCCAGTTCTCTACCACTCTAACCTAGTACCTAAGTAATTATCATCGTATTCGTCATCATCATCGTATTCGTCTGTTGATTACAGCGATGTTGTTCACTTTTTGTGAACAGGAGTAAAAGGTGAACAAGTTCGAGTAACAATGGCATAGCAGGCATTAGGACTAATTCGCAGACTCTTATGACCCCTAATGACAACAGTCATGATGACCATAAAAACGAATTGTATTTTTGGAACAATAGGACAGTCCAAAAAAAGCGCCATCTTTTAAAGAATATCACAAACTACACACTAACCATCTATGAACACAATCATGAACTATTTTCTAAACCAAACCTAAGTCAACTGGAAGTTACGCCACTTACCACTAGATGTCGCAAAATTAAAGAATGAAGCTTTTACGTTCCGTTACGCTCTGTAATCAACAGACGTAATAATCATCATTTTGCAATTACAGTAAGTGCGGAAAATATTAGGTACACTGCATTAAGGTAGCGAAAGAACAAAGAAGAGGCTTAGTGAGAAAGTTCCCACGAGTGAATAATGGATGTAGGAACATACATTTGAATTAACGGAACTTTTGCGTACTTCATACTTTATCATCTAAAATTGGATTTTGCATGATTGGCATGCTATTGTTTTCGCAACGCAAGCATAAACAATCATGTTTACAAACTAGTAGACTTCCTGTACTACTTTCCCAGCTGAGTAGAAAGAGATAATAAATAGCAGGGGTTGTCGTTATATGCTAGATCTAATTTCATTTATGAAATATTAAAAACGTGTTATTAAAATTACCATAACTTTTATAACTTCACCAATAAAATGATTCCCTCCAACAATTTAATATTGGTAGGTACAGTATCGAATTCGCGGTAATTCAAAAGCGTGGGTAGTGATTCTGTCACTGTCAAAACGTAAAGTTTATGACAGCCCGCGCAGCCAGTGATGTGCGTGCGACACTGCTTGTAAGGTTGAGATATAATATTCGATTTTTAGAATTCCGGTTATCTTTTTCATAACATAGGCATCAGTAATTCCTTCCCTAAAAATGATTATTAATTATTAAGGATATCGCTTGACACTCGTCTCTCAAAACTGTTCCATAAATGAAACATCTTCAATAAATTTCCAATACTCTATCATCTTGACCTGCTGGCGTCTGTACATATTTTTGAACACTGTAAACTCACACCAATAAAACGATATTTATGCTAATTATTTTTATTAAATAACTAAGTAAACGTGAACATGAGATCAAAGTCAGGAGGCGACACAACCGAAGCACCACTTAGGTATAAGTACTGTTTTCCTTTATAACGTCTACAGACGCCAGCAGGTCAAGCTACCCGAAACTGTCAAATTGAAAAAAATCCAAATTGAAAAATTGAAAATCAATTAAAGAAATTTGACAGATTGTAGTAACTTGATGTGCTGGCGTCTGTACAATGTTGCAATTAGTACGGTGTTATGATGATATATTGAAAATCTTGTTAAACTACCTAGGCATTTAAAACTCAAAGATCTGTTTCGTCACCTCCGATTTCATTTTCATCCTCCAGTTCGGCCTCCAATTTAATAAAATTGGTGGGCAACATCAGTGACTCATCTAATTTAAGCTGTTTTGGAGCAATAGGATCTTTATTTTCTAAAACCGTTATCAGATCTTCTTCCGTTATCAAATCTTCGTAGACATTCTTTGTCATAAAACCAGCGAGACCACTTTTCGGATTCTCGCCGAAAACCATCTCACTGGGCGTTCTACACAATACCTCGTTGAATGCTGTATTCAGCTCGTGCTGCACGTACTTCACCCCATCCTGCCACTTTGTGTTCTGTGACTTGAACAGCCAATCATTTAACTTCTTTAGAATGTCCTCGTTCGATTTCCCTTTAAAATCAGTTTTGGTAAAAACGGATCCAGATGAGACAACTTTTATTTGTGGACATAGACTAGAAATCCGTCTACAAATAGGTGTTACCAAGGCCAATCCATTCTTGGATTGTAAAATATTTGGAGCACCAAATACCAGGAATATTCCTAATAATTCGTCAACCGCTTCCACTACACTTAAACTTTTCATTGGCTTCAAGTGTGTATATTTCGAAATAAAATGTCTGTACACCATAAGATATTTATATTCATCGCCGTCTTCGTTAGTAACGCCTAGTATGTCTATTTGTCCACGTGAATAAAGCTCCGGAGTTTTATACGTTGTATTGCCTAGATCTCTAATCAAATCTACAGCTTCCAATTCAAGTTTAGATGTCGAGCAATCCGCGATCTGGTCGCAAGAACTATTGTTAAAAGTTTCATCTATTCGTTCACTTATTTTACTGGCATTCAGAAGTCTTCTTGCGCGTCTTTTGAAGGCTTTATTTTTACAAGACGCGCACATTGACAAATACACTATTACACTCTCTGCAGTGATGTTTCTGTATTTACGTTTTAACTCCACCATCATACGACTTCGCCCTCCGTGGTTCAACTTGATATGGTATTGGGCTATGATTTCATACATCTCATCCATCGGTACATACATTTGCCGTCTGTCATCGCCAGGAACTGGAACCGCGAATAGTTTTTCTCCGTGAGGCGTTTCCACAATTTCGAACTTTTTCAAGCGACGATAATCCTGCGGGGTTTTCTTCGTAGTAGTTTTTGCAGCTTTCATCTTTTCAATGAGCCAGTAATATTTCTCCCGAGATAACAATACTGAATTTGGTGTCTTCTTATTGTTAAACACTTCGTATAATCTCCGGTAAAATGCATCACGATCGACATCTTTATTGCCTTTTGTTATTTTCTGTGGTTTTGATTCCGAATCATCCATTTTAACTTACGCTAACCGGGTATTTCGGGAAAAACTTGTAACAGCGGAACAAAAACACGCTTCGATGGTGTTATATGTTTGTACACTGACTGGGAAGGGCACGAAATGGCAACATGGCGGACGCGTCAATGCCCGAAGTTGTCCGAGTGCGCGGACCGGACAGAGCCGAACATAACGCGTCTTTCTCTAGCATACAGCCAGTCATAGAGTAAAGTAATAACTAGTAATAAGCCAGCATTCACCGCGCCGCCTAAAGGAAACGCGTATTACCCAAATCAATTTAATAACCAGTTGCTCAGCTAGCTAAATTATTATAGCTGTAGATTATAAAATTAACGTGGGTCACGATATTGCTAGTTCCTCGTGTGTGTTGATTTTAGTTTTGAGAGCTAATAATTAATGTAGATAGGTAATTAGAGAGAAAAACTTAACTGGGTCAACCTGTCGGTTGATTATCTTTCCTGTACCTGTTATGATTAAATTAAGTTTAGGAGAGGCCTTTTTGTGATAACTCCTAAGCACTTGGTCAGTAAAGCTAAGGCCGCGATATCAATTTTTGACAACAATCATACTTAGCGAGTTTAGCTCGTTAGAAATATTATAATGTTTCGAAACAGCTATTTCTCTCGATGTTTTACGGCTATGGACTTGACAGTGACAGTCTAAAGAATTTTAAACATTTTCGAAGTTTACCAGCGGGGTAATTGCGCACTTAACACACTATCAGCATCTAGCAATGGGTTTCATTTTTACAGTTCAACAACATTCATTGCGTTATCTAAGTTATTGAGCAGACACATTTTTCGGTCATATGAAGCAATGCATTAAAAATATCCTTCAAAATTATTTCGATTGAGATCGATAGTGTGTTACGCAATTAGGGTGGGCTGGGCAGGGTACTGGTTGTACTGCTTAGTACCTATACCGCTGACGATGCAGTGGCAAACAATATTGGTGAACACGGATTTAGTGCACTGGACTGGATGCTGTTTAAAGTGCTTGATTTCTATCTAGGTCAACAACCCAATATGAGTTATTTGGATAGGCTATGGCAGCTGAAATCGCTCTAATTAATTATGCGAAAACACCGACCTCCATGTGTGGCACCTGCCTACATAAAACCTATATTACACTACACGACATTATTAGGGTCCGATATTTAGGTGATGTGTTTTTTGAATAGGGACCCTTCATCCCTGAATCTGAATACTCTTATTAAGTAGGTACATCATCCCGATTTAGGAAAGGGTCCTTGGATATCGCGTAGTGTCATACGGGTTTATAGGCGCCTGGATGCCTTACTGGATATAATTGGATGTCGAGTATGAGGCCTAGCTTTGTCGTGCAGGCGGCGGACCCCGAGTCGGTCGCAGTTGCAGTGAGTCATGTCGGCATGAAGTTTGGACCCGGTTATGGCAATTACCCTCGTTACATGGAACTCGATACACTTAAGGAACTTTAAAGCAATAGAGTAGGAATTTCTAATCCTTAGCTTTCTGCACTCAGTTATCAGTACGATATCGTAAATATTTTGTTTGCCTGTAGACTAAATCAATTTACTTAGCTACTAACAGCTTAATTAGTTTTTTATTAGTACCGTTTAAAAATAATTGTCGTGCCTTTTACACGTTGCGTCTTCTGCATTATTGAGACGTGGAAAGCGAACGGGCCAACTGCTAAACTTAGATCCCTGAGTGAATCTTGAAATGCGCCGTTTATCCACGTGATCAACTGATAAACCTAATTCCTTTATTTGATTAATGTCTTCAAGTAGTGTTTGAAACATAAAAAACCGATAAATTTTAATATGTGTTACCTAGGATAGGCTGTTCCGTCCGGACCTGCGCAATCTGTTCCTTGTAATGCATCACCCCACGTGTACTTCAGTCTTGGACCGCAGTCTGCAACCACGCAGCATGCTACGAGTGCCTGGAATATATGTGAAAAGAAAATTTAACAAAATGTCATGAAGAATGAATTAATGCAGTGTACGCACGCGTAATGATCTAATTTGGTGTTATTTGGAAGAAAAGAATTTCAAATGTAATTTTTGATTTCGTTAACGTCACTTGATCGCAGTGCCATTAATAAAACGCTTATAAAAAAAATGCGCTAGCGTTTTTCTTGTTTATCTAGGAAGTTAAAATCACCAGCCCAATAGTTGTATGTACTTATTTCTCCTGACTTAATATGGAATAAAAAATCTCTGCCTATATAAATAAAATATGATTGGCCGCACGAATTCATCGCCGGCGCGTGAGTCGCCGTCAGGGCGGTATGTGTGTCGTGGCCGAATGACACAGATCCCCCTGCCACGGACCATCTTTGACAAACAAAACCAGTCCTTTTCTTCTCTAATTTTATTGGATAGCTATCACAGGAACTGCAAATTGCAAGCTTAATGCAGATAAAAAGAACATAGCCTACGGGCTAAACCGAAAACGTGACTAAGCAAGTATTATACGTGTTTAGTGAAATAATAACACGATCTTAACCGTGGACTTAACATACTGACTCAGTTATTTGCTGTTTGTGTAAGAACGTGTCTGTCGTACAATTTGAAGACATTTGGCACTGGTTATGGGCATGCGAACGAGTCAGGTGGATCAAAGCTCTTGAATATACCTTCTACAAGCGCACAAAAGTTAAAAATTATAAAAAAAAAAAACAATTGGAACCTATCTCCAGATAATAAATACAGGCTGCTTCCTTATTATGTTGGTTATAAAATCCAAGGAATCCATCGTATTTTTAATTTATGAAAGCTCATCAGCTGACGTTCTTATTAAAGAACGATCCAAAAACGATAATTAATTAGTCTAATTATCGTTTCTGGATCGTACGACAGTCTTAGTCTGTGATCCTTTACAGTAAAATTCCAAAACCAATATGACATATCCGGAGTTAATTTCATTTCATTGGAAACGAAAGGGTAACATAGTGATGTGCGGTGAATCGAAAGACCCTCAAGAAGAAAGTGTCAGTGTCAAATTTCTAGGTCATGTGTGAATAACATGTCGTTGAACTCACTCCGTATAACAGGCTAGTGACAAGTGTACATTGTCTTATTTTATTTTAACTGTCATTAACGATTTTCAGTTTCTGAGAAATCTGTAAGTTTTGACTAGAGGATGTTATTTCTTTTTGTATAAAATTATTTACTGCCCATGATAAAACCGGTGTTTTAAAATCTGCCAGAAGATTTTTATTTTTTTGTAAACGTAAGTAAATCAATATGCAAATTGCGTTCTAGTTGCATCATAGTCTTTCTTGCCGAAATTTATTATTCACAGCACGGTGTTTCCTTTGACGCAATGTTTTATCCCTTGGGATCGATTACTTTATAATAATGTCCATTGAAAGTCTCAGTTGACACAAGGAATAGATCAAAAGTGAAATTTGAATAAAGAAAGAGCAGCGAAAGTGTTCATCGGTCTCTTGGGGCTATTGTCATGGACAACACGTTCTTGAACGACATTTTGATGCTCGATTTCCGAGTAGTAACCATCATGGTCATAGTATTATCGTTTACCCAAAGAAGCGTAGGCAAGAAAGATCTTGAAAGCTGAAATAGGTGTACCTACTTATCGTCCATGCTGTCAATAGTTTCTCTGTTTATTTTGGCACGTTATCAAATGTTAGTCGTGCACTTATTTACTAGGTAGACATACCTACCACTTTCTACTAAAATGACAGTTAAACATTTGGGTTTCTGTGTAAAGAAAAGCTCCACGACAGTATCTTTATAAAACAATGCGGATGCAGGATGAATCAGCTTAGTGTAGTTTCTTTTTTACATGATTAAATGATGTACTTAAAGTTCCTGGAATTTGAAAAGTTTTTAACAATGCAGTAATAAGATTAGGTACCTAACTACCTACTTTTATTAAACTTGCGTGTCAACTTAGGCTTAAAGCTGAAGCCACTAGTAATTACTAATTTAATACCTTGGGTTAATGTCAGTTGTAAGATACAATTAATTATGATTACGTATAAACTCAATGATCTATAGGTCTGCGTACCTATAGATCTTTGAGTTTATAGGCGTCTATAATTAACGCGCTAAGCTTACGGGGAAACTGTACATTAAAGTAATGGAAAGAGGTTTGCGGTTTGTGATATTGGTTTACTTGCACTTCCTAGTCACCAAGTCGTCAAGATATAGAATAAGATGTCGGTCAGCAACCTTCAACTAATGATACGTTTATGCGCCTAGACGGCGAATGGGTGCCGTGGGTAACAGTAAAATAAAGATAAACTTCAACCACTGTTTTATGCTTTTTTTACCTATCTCCTGAGCGCTTGTTCGCTCCAAATGCATAGGCAATGAGTCAGTCAACCATGCAGATGACTTAAGATAGCTTTATAGGTTCGTTAGTAGTTTATTTTTTGTCCGGATTTTAAATACTACTGAAGCCGACTGCAAAAATGTTTTTCTGAAACGTGGTTCGAAAATTTTTTCAATCAAGATCAAAGTTTTGAAACTTTGAGAGAGTTGAAATAAATTAGGTTTGAAACCATGATTTTTTAAATTAGACGAAGTTTTCATCATTCCATCGAATACCTATTCGTTTTCCTTATCTCATAGTAAAAAATGAGGGCGCGAAACGAGTCAACATACCATAAATGAGCGGTAAACTTTGATAAGAAGCGATCGATAGGATTGTAAATCCAACAAGCAAATGAAAAAAAAAACTTGTTTGTGGACAGGATAAATAAATAGGTAAGTAGGTACTTATGGAATCAAATTAAAATTCTTTGGTTTTAGAGAAATTAAAAATATAATTAATTCTATTTACTTACCAAATGAATGTAAATAGATAAACTTTTTGAACACATTTTTATAAATTAAACTGTGATTTATTTCTATAAATAATAATAATAAAAATTGTGCGGCACACTTTTATACGCGAATTATCGTCCGAATGTGAAGATGATACATTCGCGTGAGTAGAAGGGCGTGCGGTCGACGCACTGCCCGCGCAGACAACAAGTGGTGTTCATTATAACGGGAGTTACGCCGGGAGTCCTCAGAGCGGGCACAAGCGCCTACTTTACCTTCCATAGCGGTAGCTCTCTCTATGGATATTTGAAATTAGCGCCATCTGTTTAACGTAACATGACTTAATTTGCCGATTCTGCTTTGGCCGGTTTTACAAAACAGCGTATCGGTATGACACATGTATGACAGTTGACAGTTCATCTTGTGATACGGAACAACACTATTCTGAAACATGGCCGCATGGCTCGGTGACAGCGGCCGCTTCGATATCTCTATACAAAACACTTTTAAACCCTTTACTATTGGGCATTATTCAATCGATAATAACACAGATTTAAAATACCTGGACTTGGATAGCAAGTATGATAAATTTCAAGTGCGTAATTACGACGAAAAAGCTCCTGAAAGTAGCGTGACGTCGGAAAGCAAAATAATTCCCAAGGACAAAAACACAGAAAATCTTATTGGATTTTCGCCGTAAGTTTTGTTTTTTTACTTCATTTATTTTCTAAAGTTATTAGAGAATGATAATAAATATTGCGTATTTTGCCGCTTTTAGTTCTCGCATACAATTTGATCCAATCAGCTGTTTGTCAATATTGTTCTATCTCTTTCGCACTTGCGGGGTTGTATAGAAGTGGTCTTATAGCCGATGTATCGTTTTTGGGCATTCTATTTTGGTACATTACCATCACGATGTGATGCGAATATCCTAATTTTGTGTTCTCCTATGAGTACACTATTGAAAGGCGAGTAGGAGGTATGTTAATTAGAGTTAGATTTTCATTTAGCGGCTGTCTTGAGAGAGTTTTACCATAGTAACTTAAAACCACTCCAGTAACCTGTGTTGTTCCAGGACTATTTTTATTCACTACAATTTCCTTTCACTTGACCACATTTTCATATGAAAACTCAATCGTTTTACTTCTCTATGTTAATAAACACATTGTTTACTTGTTGTTACCACTAGGGTACCAATTAGCCACTATAATTTAATTACCTTCCTTATCAATCTTATAGATATTTGATACCTTCCATAGACAAGTATGAACCTAACAAGCTTTTTTTTTAGTCATGATGACACAGTATCGGATATACAAAACTCGGACATCACATCTAACATGGATAAGAGCAAAAGGAAACAAGAAGACTGCAGCGCGAGGTACAAATGTGAATATGAGGGTTGTGAACGCACATACAGCACTGTTGGAAACCTGCGCACACACATGAAAACACACAAGGGTGAGATCATTGTAACACAAATGTAGATACACAATGCTTTTTGAATTACCCTATACATAAGCTTTTAGCAAAATAATAATAGTCCTGCAGACCAAATTTCGGTCATGGCAGCCAATCTTAACGGAGACTGTCCATCTATGCGGGAGATATTATAGTGCACTCACTCTTCCCTCACTCTCATAGTCTAGCTTTTTGCATACAACCATACCAACCCAACATGGCCTATTATATTAACATCTAAGAAACATGATTTTGTTGTTGTTAAACAATAACATAAAGTTATTAAACAAACAATAGCTTCTCATTAACACTTATACAATTATTGGAGTGATAAACAATAAAAGATAATGTTTTTTTAACTGCTCACACACAAAAAAAAAAATAGCATTGTAAGATTCTAGTTAGATAGATGTTCTTGCTATTATAATAGCTTCGGCCCTCTACTTTGTCCGTGTGGAAGTCAACTATAGCTATACCATAAAGCATAAAGTAGCGTAATATTGTAGCTTTCTGTCTGTGAAAGAGTTTTGAAATCGGAACAGTACTTTTACCCCCTACATCCAAACTTACAAACTCTTTATATTATTGTATATAAAGTGTAGATTTGAACTAGTTCCTATGACTAATTTATATTATTCATTCATTTACAATTTATGCCTAGCTTGTTTACAATTTTGCATACATTTATTATGCTAATCTTTATGTAAAGTTATACTTGTGAGAAAAGCACACTTGCCTTGCAAGCTTTATTAATAGGCTTTACTGCATTGAGTATATTTAATTAGATGCTTTGAACACTTAGATCTGGTATCAGTGTGATACTAAGACGGAGACCGTTCCAATGCTGGCCATAGCCTCCTTCTTTATATTTATAGCCTATTTTCAGAGTGATAGTTATCCCCTTTAGTGTGTGCCCTTTGGCAAAGGCCTCAATCTTCATCGGGTTAAGGGCTTCAGCGTTTTTTAATAGTCACCATAATGTGTTAATTGTGTCTATAATTCAAATTATAACTTATCATAAACATAATAGGAAAGTATTTTATTCTATTCTTGTGCCAGTCTCATTTTGTGCTCATTTTTAACAGTCCATATTAAATATTTTGAGTATGTTAGGCGTATTATAAAAATTTGTATTGTGAAAATGTTATTGCCACTTACAACATTGTAAAACCTAACTTTTACAACTGTTTACAAAGTTTTATTACCCTTACTCACTCACATGGAATGCACAGAATATTTTTTTATAGTTCAACAAGAAACTACAGAACTTCTAAGTACCAGTTTCGTTGAGTTATGTTCCTGTTTTATCCGAATACCATGACAAACAAAAACATACTAACTAAGCAGCAGTTAAAGTTAAATATTTTATTGAAATACATCCCTCTGCCATGATACTGCATTTAAATCTCCTATTAAAGATCACTAAAATAGGATAGTTTAAATTTTAAAGTTTGTAAAGACAAGAATTCATTAGATAACCTTGAGAAATGAATCCACCTGTTTATTATACCAATACCGAAAAATACTTAGGTGTTTAGTAACTTTTTAATCTTTTGACAAACTGCCGAATTCTGGATTTCTCCAATAACAGCCAGCTATCACCTGGACACCGGTCCTGGTGATAGCTGGCTGTTATTAGATTAGATTATGTATAAGGTAACCTTTTCCGCTTTGTACTGGTGTACAAAGCGGAAAAGGTTACCTTAGGACAAAAGTTTCTCATAACAATGATATCATTTGATACGTAGGTATTGCAGGAAGACGGTACCCACCTATTATTTTGTTATCATTTCATATCATACAATTTCTGAGGTCAAGACGTAACATCGTCGGCGTCAATTCTTAGATGGGTAACCGTTCTTTGTTCAACATCCCTTGCATTAGCATAGGAGCATAGGATCCCTTCGTTGTCCGTCAATTTTGGTGGGATTATTTGTTACCAGGCGTCATTTAAGATCTCAATTGAATTACTGTGGTTAGTTCAGCTGGAAGGCTGCCCTATTAGCTGCACAAATGGTCCACTCCCTCTCACTGAGAGGAGGCCTGTGTCCCAGCAGTGGGAACGTTACAGGCTGATGATAATGCCATGGTCAGTCACAAACGCAGGCGGCCCCTGGATGTGACCTTGATGTGAGTCGATTAGAGATGTTCTTTACAGTTTCGTGTTGGTCATAGTACGACGCAATAATATGATGTAGGTTCATCGACCTTGGACATATGTATATGGCGAGCTTTTGTTAGGTTTTTTTTTGTCTCAATAACTGAGCAGGTGATTAGGTATTTTCCTTGCAAAAAAGTCTCGTGAAAAGGATATGGTTGTGTGGGTACCATTATGTTTTGTTAGATCGTTACTGTGCGAGATTATTAGTGACAATATTTCTATGAATCTCTCTCTTTATTCGAATCTGCTACTTATTGATGTGTCAGCAGCTTTCGACATTTTGTCCAAGATTAACTGGACAGCAGGGCTGAAGCCGATAGCCTTGAGTGGGATCGTCCTGGTCCCGATTTCACTATGCGACTTCCGTCGAGAGCATGCTGCTCTTGAAGAGTTCTGCGCTGTTCGAGCTGAAAGTTCTTCTACGTTAAAACATTTTTTGGAAGACTGAGGCCAAGATCTATAGGTACTTACTTAACACCACCACGTTGAAGTTTTTATGATGAACTCGTTTTCGCCAAGTTCGTTATGATTATGCGTAACGAAACTGATTTGGCGAAAACTTCAACATAACTCATTTGCTGCAGTAGGTTAATATCAGTCACCCACGCTCTTTGTTTTACTTTCCAACTGTGTTTTGTGTTCTCATTCGTTCTATAGACAATTATAGACACGCTGTTTTCTAGCTATGTAAATTTATTTTTAATCGGAGACAAAAATATTGTTTCATGACCATAATCAGCCCCTACATGCGGTGATCGCACGAGAAACGGCTTCTCTTTTTTACTTTAATAAAATTAAAATTTATTTACCTATTCAAATTAGGCTGAGAATCAGCACTTTTTGAACGTCAAAATTACATAAGACAGTCCACTAAAACGTCCATTCTTCACCACTTCGTAGTGATTTAGCTGGGAAGGAGAAGTGGCGCAACTAATTCCCCAGGAACACAAAAAGGCTATCGGCCAATTATTGAAGACGAAATTAGACTAAATTCGTAAACTCTAGAATTCCAGACATACGTACTGGCATGATCGTCTTCCATTTTTCCGCGATCTCATCACAGTCAGGTTTAGCGTCCAATAGAGCTTGAGGCAGAAAGGGTGCAAAGGGACTGTGTCTTATAGTTATAGTAAAGCGATAATTATGTTCCTTATCCACTGTCAAATGCGTGCACTGACTTGATAATTCCATTCAAATCTGTGAGGTTATTTGCTCAAAAGACTATTTCAGATACTAATCTACATGATCTGACCAAGATTATGGCTGAACTATTAAAAGAGACTGAGACCCGAGTTTGTTTCAAAGTTTCTTCTCAGAGTTATCAGACAGGAAACGCCGACCTCATCTAGTTTTTCAAATACTATTGGCATTTGAAATTTACTTCCAGAAATAAAATATCATTACTTTCTTAAAAAAGTGTCAAATCATTTTTATCTCGTCTAAAAGCTAATATTCTTTTAAAGATATCAAACGTGTATCTTTGCGTTTACGATTTCAAAACCTTAGTTAACCACATTAGGTAACACTATCCTAGGAAGAGGGTTTTACATTGACACTCAACTCTAATAGAAAGTTGTCAACTTACACTTTCTTTGACGACGTTATTCCACGATGTATTGAGTTATATAATACGTATTATAATATTACGTCGGTGACACTTGAACTCTACTTATCTACTTTACAGATACAGAGTTTACCTACCTACAAAAATTTTAATTTAATCCATAGTACACAAAACATACTATACTATCCATATGATACTTGGCACATGTCATTGCCTTGATCTTTTCACACCACTACCAGACTCTAAAGCCACAGACACATTACTGTCTCGTGTTGTGTCGTGACTTGGGGTGCATCAATCAAGCGAATCTGGTCAGGACTACGTCAAATCACAACGAGTTTTGATTGGCTAACACTGCGTCAGAAGCCGACACGACACAACACAGGAATATGAACCCGGATTTACTCACAATACTTATTCTTTTTTCACTAAATAAAAAAAAAATAGTGCTTAAATTTCCTCTGCACAGCTACCGAAAGGATAAGTCAACAATAGTGCGTTCATGTCACTCAAAATGTTGTACAAATGTGTACGACAATGATGTTCTTTTTGACAGTTTTCTTTGGGATGCTAGACGTCTGCGTTCCCTTAGATCATTGCGGTCAGACGTTCAGTCGTCTTTAGGTACAAATCCGAAGGCGATAGCAACCGCAAACCGTTATTATGTCTAGAACGCAGCAGGAATCGCTGGTGTGTGGGATGGGAACGTAGAACGCTGACCCGCAATGTATGTGCGTGGGTTCTACCTGAAGTCTAAACATCTAAGTAATCTTTAACTCTTCTTTTTCCAGGCGAATACAGGTTCAAATGTCCGATGCAATCGTGTGAGAAAGCATTTCTGACGTCATACAGTCTGAAGATTCACATACGCGCGCACACGAAGGCGAAACCCTTCGCTTGTACCATTTTCGGCTGCAGGAAAGCCTTCAATACTTTGTACAGGTAAGAATTTTTAGATAATTTTAATTAACCTGTTTTTGGGGTGCAAAAAAGAAAAAAAGAAGAAGAATAGTTAGTATAGTTAGTTATATTACTACAAAACGTGTATTACGATAGTATCCTTATTTCGGAAGCCGTTTAGACGAATAGCATGTCCAGAACATATCACTATTATCTAACCGTGATCATCTACAAATCTTAGTGATAATTTATCATTCACAAATAATGATAAGTAAATTAATCAATGTAATTATAAATATGGTTCTAAAAGGATTATGGACTGATAATAATTTGGTACTTGAGTAGGTACTCCGTGGTTGAATTCGATAGCAGAACTAGAAGTAGGTACTTATATCTATAAATGTGGCAGAAATAATTAATCTTGACAACAAGACATTTCTTGTCAGCCAGAGTCTTCGTTTTCTTCATGTTCCCAATTCCTTTTGTACACACATGGTCTATGGAACACTATGGAAGCATGTTGACGGACACGTTTTTTTTCTACGGCGCCATTTATACGCCGTACCGTAAAAAACCGTGCCGTGTACAAAGGGCCTTATTGATAGAGTCCGACTGAATTTCGTTTTCGGTTTTTGGCAATCTTCGGTCGTGGCCGAAAAAATGATGTACCTACCGTCAAATCAATACTTTTGATTTTTATTTTATTCTGAGAAAAACGACAGTTATAACTAAAAGCGCAATACTTAACTGCTTGACACTTGCTGAACACATTGCTTTTTCTGACATATAACATCAGATTGTTCGAACTTGTTAACTGATATAACTTATAACTGATTACCTGTTAATAATTATGTCTTTGAGGAAAGTGTAAAAATATCGTGTGATTTAAGTTTTTTTTTTCACCAAAGAAAAACATATCGACAAACAGAAAACATTTGTTTCGTCTTAGGTTTTCGGTCGAAAATGCAAATTAAGCCGAAATTCGTCGATACGTTATTTGAATATCGTGAGAGGGAGTGGGCTATAATCCACCACGCGGGTCCAGTGCGGGATGTCACGTTTTCGAATTTTTGGTTCTAGGACATGCCGGTTTCCTCACGATCTTTTCCTTCAGTGTTGATGAAATTAATCTCAAGCTCAATCCTATACCTATCATATGCAAAAGATATCCTTATGATTTTTGCAGGAATAAAAACTTCAGTAAAAAATCCTCCACAAACGACCCAACAAATTCTTTGCTTACACTATTCAAATCTAATGTAATCGTACCCAGTTGATAACAATATTAAGTAAACAATCTAACTAGTCTTCCGTATTGTGAAACTAATCATAATCATATCATCATAATCAGCCTATAAAGTTCCCACTGCTGGGACACAGGCCTCCTCTCAGTGAGAGTGAGTGGGCCGTAAACCACCACGCGGGCCCTTACGGGTTGGTAGGTCTTCGATTTTTTTTCCTCACGATCTTTTCCTTCACCATTTTGAGACGTTGATACTAATACAAAAAGATAATTTTATTTCAACCGTAATAGATAACAGCTTCAATGGAAATAATTAGTAGGTAGATATGGCACATGATTTGGGCGTACACAGACGTACGTAGACAAAATACTTTATACAAAATTTACATCTGCTTTTTACGAGAGGTCGTTTAACAAGAGGTTGGGCTTGTAAAAACGTTATTTATCAATATAAAACACGTTTCTAAACCCACGTACGACCACTTATTTTGAAAAGCACGAACTAAACATATTTGCCAAAATACTTTATAAAAAATCTACATCTGCTTTTTACTAGAGGTCGTTTAACGAGAGGTTGGGCTTGTAAAAAACAACCGACTTCCATAAAAACACTACAAAGTGAAAAATAACTTCGTTAATAACGTCTTTGGTTTTTGTATTTCGTTTTTCGCCATAAAAACACTACAAAGTGAAAAATAACTTCGTTAATAACGTCTTTGGTTTTTGTATTTCGTTTTTCGCCACCGACTTCCGAAATTAAAGATATTTTTCACTTTGTAGTGTTTTTATGGAAGTCGGTTGTTTTTTTTTTGTAAAAAAGTTTTTATTTTTGACTTTTAAGTTGTGATATTTATTTTTTATTTTTTTGATTTCTCAAAAACCGCTTGTCCGATTTCGATAAAAATTTTATGGGACCATTTGGGAATATACCCTTTCCAACAAAAAAAATATTTTTTCGAATTGATTGGCAAGCAACGGAGTTATGCGCGAAAAAACATAAAAAAACAAGCATCCGAATTGAGAACCTCCTCCTTTTTTAGAAGTCGGTTAAAAAACGTTATTTATTAATATAAAACACGTTTCTAAACCCACGACCATTTCTTTTGAAAAGCAGGAACTAAACATATCTATGTATTTGCGAGTACTACTCAGCAAACACAACAACAAATTTAACTGGCGAAAAGTGGGTGTACTATCTCACTTCTGCCGAACCCTTTGGGGAAAACTGGAGTGATGTTACGTTAATCAGGAAGGTGGTAGCTTGCGAGCGGGGCTTGTTGCCCAGAATGTGCCGTACGTAAAGGTTTATCCACTAAGTAAGAAGAAAATGTACTTATTGTGTTAAATGAGTTGGATTCAGTAGGTGGGTACGCCAATCACGGCATTAGTGGCTTTTTTTAAGTTCTCAGAAGTGTAGACGTATGGACACTTTGGTCACCTCAACGGATGGGGCACGGTTTGCTGAGGAGCACCGTATTCGTAATGAGAGAAGAAAGTTCCCCTTAATTATTCTCCAATTAAGGGGGAATTCTCTTCGTCATGCCAAAAGCACTTTATCTTTGGCAAGTTTGATTGAGTAAGTTTACTTTTACATACTTTTAGTCGATAAAAATCTCCCTAAGTCAGTTGTAGAAGCTTGCGCAATAGCTGTTGGACGCTCTGCATTTGAAACAGGACACGACATTATATTATCATTATACATATTCACTTTCTGCCTTGGAGGCCTGTTATGCCTTCCCCAGGGTATTACGCGAAGGATATCCGCACCAGGAAACGCATATCAATATAATTATTTATGAAAGGATATGATATTCATCAATCAATTTGCCTAGCCTTTTCCAAACTATGTTGGAGTCGGCTTCCAGTCTAATCGAATGCAGCTGAATATTAGTATTTTACACGGAGCGCCTAAACGCGTTAAGGATTGACAGAATACGAAACACCACGCTGCGCTCCCAAACAGGGATCCTAGAAGTAGGCAAAAAGGCTGCCAAGCTGAAATGGGATTGGGCAGGTCACATTGGCCGCATGCACAGTGACCGCTGGACACGGTGGCTGTCTAAGGATGGATGACACCGCCGAGGCCGTCCTAGGATGAGGTGGTGTAGTGAGGGGACCTAGATGCGTATCGCCAGGGTTGGATCGAGGTGGCTCTAGAAAGGGATGCCAGGAAGGATTTCGGAGAAGCCTTTGCTAAGCAGCAGTGCGGCTAAACAAAAAAAATAAAAACATGGAGCGACTGCTAATCTGACCTCCACAACCTAATTACTGGGTAACAAGACACCCCTTGGTAAGACTGGTTGTCCGACTACCCGAAACGACAGTCAAAGATCTACGAATGACAGCCGGGACCAACGACTTAATGTGCTTTCATTCATATCATGCAAAATGGCGGCTTCTAATGCAAGAAAACACATCGAAATGAGAATCGAACATAACAAGATGTCGATCAGCTTTTTTGACTTGTGTAATCATAAATAATAAAATTTTCAAACAGAACGCAGTGAGTCAGAAAGTGGTCGTAATTCATGTCTTTGGAAGTCTGCCAATTGATAGCAAAATAGCAACAACGGTTCTCGTGTGTTGTTAATAAAGATGTGTTTATGCATAAAATGTAATTCAAGAATTTTGCGGAACGAGTGAACCGAAACCAGTGTGATGTTGGAGAGAAGTGTTGGCAAATTCTCGTCGTAACGCTCTCTTTTTTCAAATCGGTGACACGTTCAGCTAGCTATTTAGCTTATGTAGCTACAAATGATAACCACAACCTTCCCTTCTATAATCTGTTTCCAAAACTCAACCAGTCACAGCTATTAATAAGTAAGTTAGCGAGAGAATTGCGGGCGTTTAGTACCCTCTCTACGCTCGGGCACTAATTTCACGCCGTGCAATAATAATAATAATAATAATAATATCCCTGGACATTTCACACAGCACCATTTGTCCCAAGCTAAGCAACCTAATGCTTGTGTTATGGTAACAAGATGGCTGATAAACTACTTATATACAATTTTTTTTTTTGTAAATACATACATATTAGAGATAGAAGATAATGAAGATGATGTTTATTAGATAATGGAATACTTAAGTCATAAGCCAAAATCCAACACACTAATCTACAAACGTGTCAGCGTAACATGGAACGGATTATGATGGGGAAAAGAAAGATAGAGCGAACCAATCGTTGTGTAATCAGGAAGGCAACAAAAGCACCAGATGTAGTAGTTACACTAAAGAGGAGCAAAAAATTACTTAATCTACTGTTATCCATCCTGTATGCGATTAAAAACGTAGGGGCTTGTGGCTAAGTAACAACAGCCGCACGGGTCGATCGCTCAGGTTGAACTACGCTTGCCGCGGTTGGTCCGTGGATGGGTGATCATCTCTACATACCAAGACCCCTCCGTGGCTCGGAAAGCACGTTAAGCCGTTGGTCCCGCGGCTGTCATTCGTGGATTTTTGACAGTCGTTACGGGTCGTTAGAATTCCGAAACAACCCCATCATAGACCGACCGAAACCGACCCCAACATAGTTAGGGAAAAGGCTAGGCAGATGACTTCGAAAAGTGGAGTGCCCACTGTCATCATCATCATCGGCAGCCATGTTCCATCCACTGCTGAGTATAGGCTTCCTCCCTAACAGCTATACGGGAAAAATGTGTCTTAACGTTGCTTAACCTCTTTTTGTGGGTGTTTGTATCTTTATAGCCTACAATGATATACCAAACACAACATTACATTACAATGTTTGGGCGTGACTGATAAGATAGCCAACCTCGCGGAGATAAGATTTTATGACCAGATAAAAAAACTCTTTCATCATAATATGACATTGAAAATCATTACCTACTCTACGTAGTTTTTAATAGAGATACTCTTCGATAACAATAAAATCAAACATCATTATTCAGCAAAAAAAACCTTGCTAGGCCTTGCAGTTGCCTATGCCATTGACGCGTGTCGCTCGTGTGTATGAGCACTGAAGTCACATGAAACTTTTAAATGCTTTTCTCAAAGTTATAATAATTATTAATCAAGCAACGGCCAGCGACGACGGCTCTTATAGAGGTATGAGAAACAGGGTGTAAAGTTCACTCATCCTCCATAGAAAAGGGAGGATCCTCCGACCAGACGGGTGTTGTGTCTGGCGGCCCAATGATTGATGTTGGGAAGTTTGTATATATTGCTAATTGCGCGGTAAACTCTGCTTGCGAGATGCAGGATTTGCGTGACCTCAGTATGACGCGTTGTTCGCATGTGGCGTAAGGCGTTGTAGATACCGCTACACACAATCAGAAGGCAGAAATCAGCGTCTCAAATGAATTAAAACTATAGGTACTTATAAACAAATCTTTAAAAAACCACTTCAAGACTGATGGCCTGTGATCGGGTCAAACGGGTTGATGTTTATGTAAACAGTTGATAACAGTAGTTTGGCCGATGTAAACACAGGCACATGCAATTTTTCGGCGTTGTTTCTGGGATCAATGTTGATAAGCAGTGGTGAACTGGTGACCCTTTACTTACCCAGGAGGCAGGCGCTGGCTGGTTTTACATTCAATTTTTCTTAATTTTATTTTCCGTAAGAACCTTAGAACAAAGTATTAGAGAAAACTTTAAAAAACAGATGGATGAAATCGGTAAAGTCGTTCTCAAGTTATGGCGTGACCAAGGGAAATAAGGATCCATTTTTATATACATAAAGATTATCCTTACCTACTGCTGGCTTTTCGGTCAGTCGGTCAAAAACGAGCCCAAATGGTCACGCCAGCGTTTCTTAGGCCCAGTTCGGTGATGAATGAGTGATGAAGCCAGTCTTAACATAATAAAAAACCGGCAAAGTGCATGTCAGAGTCGCAAACGACCCAGAGGACACGGTGGAGCACACGGTGGAGGTCTGCCCTGCTTGGGCGGAGACCCGCCGTGTCCTCGTGGAGGCGATCGGCAACGGCGGCGACCTCTCGCGCCCGGCCCTGGTGCAAGCCATGGTCCGGGGCGAGAGAGAATGGGAGGCAGTCACCTCCTTCTGCGAAGCAGTCATGCTAGCGAAGGAGGTGGCGGGGAGGCTGAGGGAGAACACCTCACGCCTCAGCCGCCGCGGGAGACGCTCCGGGCGTCGGGAGCCGCGTGGCGACTCCCGGCCACCGTAGGCGCGGGCCTGCGGGCGGTGAGTAATGGGTAGCTCACCGTCCGATCAGGACCAGGCCCGTGCCGGACGGCGCGTTGTGTTCCACGCGCGCCTCAAAGAGATGTCAGCAGAGGACGGGGCCCCACAGGGCCGAAGCCTGCCGGGGCGGTGGGATTTTCCGAAAGGTTAACCGCTGCCCTGGAACAGAAAGGGCTAAGGACGGAACACGGGTGGGTTTTAGTCAGTAAAAGTCTGACACTCCCTTCCGCTCCACCCAGAGCGGGAGGGGTCATTTGATGATTTCCCATCCACAAAAAAAAAAAAAAAAAAGAGTCGCAAACGAAGGGTTCCCTACCACTAGGTATGTACGAACGACGACATATCAAGCTACATTTCCGGTATAAGCTGACTTCTGTACGAAAATCCAAGCAATGCCAGGTCAGCTAAAATTGGAAAGATATAGCTTGATATGTGTGTAGGTACATTTCTTGTTAAACAAAAAAGGCCAAAAAACACGTTTCTTGTAAGGACACTTATTTTTATTCGGACAGCGGAACCTTAGCAGTAGGGTCCCGATGGCACCCTTTGGATATGGAACGTATTCACGTTGCTCCTACATTTTGTAAACAGCACTAAACGCCGCTGTCGCAGTCGCAGTCGCTGTAACCTTGAGCGCGCGAATCTTAGATCTATACATTATTGGTTGTTTACATAATATCCATATTTTTGCATAAGATTAGATAATCAACCTTAGTCAATTGTATTACGTCATATCGTATAGTAAGGTAAGTGTTTTGGCGTCTATTTTAATTTAAAGTGCGCTCCTAGAAGACCACTACAACTGCCGGTACTCTTCAAGTCTTCATAGTTACTGTTTATCATAATCATCGAGAGCCTTGTTCCACCCACTGTTACACCATATATTTCTTTTCCGTTGTCTTGTTCCAGAACATAGAACCATTCCCTGGTCTCTGCTAACCTCATTCAAGTCTTAACTGCGGTCTTTTGCTCCTTGTCCGTTTCCTTAGCATAAATAATAAAGACTTTGATTTAAAATAAAGGGGAAGAGGGCTTGGCTGCTTTAGTAACGTATGTTTAAGGTTATGGGAATGGCCTCTACACGACTGAAGCTGAAAGTATTTGTCTTGAAAGTGTATAGCCATCTTTTAAATATAAGACGCCACCATCCATTAGACCATTCGCCTTTTCACTAACTCAAACAAAATTGTTAAGTATAAGTCATATAGAGGTATGAGGAACGGGGTGTAAAGTTCACTCTTCCTCCATAGATAAGGGAGGATCCTCCGACCAGACTGGTGTGGTTTCTGGTGGGCAACTGCCTGATGATTGATGTCGGGACATTGTAAATATTTTAGTGGCGCGGTAAACTCTGCTTGCGCAATGCAGGATTTTGCGTCTCGTCAGTATGATGCGTAGTTCGTATGTGGCGATGTAGATGCCGCTACTGGCTTAAGGGTAACATTGACACAATACAAAGCCCCATATTCATGATTGTGTCTTCTATCTTCAGGTTAAGGGCACATCAACGGCTACACAGCGGCGACACATTCAACTGCAACGCGGACGGATGTACGAAGTTCTTCACGACACTCAGCGACCTAAAGAAACACATACGAACACACACACAGGAGAGACCATACAAGTAAGTGTTATCTACTTAAAGGAAAACGGTTCACAAAAAGCCCACGTTTACATGGCGTTGATCAGTACGATATTTTAATGTATAATTTTGGGATCACACGGCAGCTATACAGTATTGGTTTTTAACCATATGAACAAAGGGATGTTGATGTAGGACCTCAATAATATTTAACTTTACAGTACAGCGCCATTTGAGCAGCCGCTAAGCCCCACATTTCTTGTTACAAGAGTCGTGAAAAGAGACTGAGATAATTATACAAATATTTTCAGCAAAGACACCAATCTGGAAACTGAAATTCGTTCACGAGGTCACTTTAATTCGAAGTCAGTGTTTTGTTTTAAATTATGAAGACAAACTTAGATCCCATGTCGAAAATATAAGTAAGTAAGTACTTATGATTTCTTCCATGGCATCCCTACTACCAACCTTCTCTTGAGATAGAAGGTATCTAGACTCTCTATAGTGGTTCAATATCACGTTACGTAAGCTTCGCTCCGGATTTAATTATGAATGACGGTTAAAATAGTCACAGGTAGTTTCGATAATTATATGCTCGGGATAAATGGCGCCGATGTTTAATTGCAATCTGGGGCTGTGTTAACTAGACTAGACGGTGATTCACGCCTAGTTTAACTAGAATCGAATCATATATCTTTGATGTGGGAAGTAGGAACATGTTGCATGCTAATTAGATGATATTGACAGCTGCGATAAATATCTTGTTAGGCTTGATTTAGAGACCTGTCGATAACTGGATAGTTCTGTTCGGTTTCTTTTATGGTAATGCGAGCATTGAAGATAAACCAAACTTGTTCATATTTTAAGATATAAATAAATATACAACACGCATTTAGAATTTATTGTAGATTAATATTATAACTAAGATGTCATTAAAATGTAAACGAATATGAGTTTATGGAAAAATAACTTTAATTCCTACACAATAAAGTTCAGTTTACGCTACAACTTCAAACATTTTTATCACTTCTTCAATAGTGCTAGGCACTCTGAAATCAACTTAATTCCTAATTTAATAATAATATTAAAATAAAGTTGATATTTGTTTAACTTCAATTTGAATAGTAATAAGAGTAACGGTCGAGTGTCTTGCCGGCTCTTCTCCATAGGCAACGACCAAATTGGAACCGTTCACCTAGCTTCTGACGTTTCATAAGTGCCCATGTTGGTTTATGTGAAATAAATATTTTGATTTTGATTTTTGTCTCCCCTCCCTCCCCCTCTCACAGAGAGGAGGCCTGTGTCCCAGCAGTTGGAACATTATAGGCTGATGTTATGCTAATCTCTCGAAGTTCTGATCCGATTCCAAAATATATTTCTTTGATACAAAGCTACACCATTGCCGAGTGCCATAGGGTATAGTTAACTTCCACACGGACAAAGTCGTGGGCTAAAGCTAGTCATAGATATAAATATTTTTCATCTTAAAATTATCAGGAATGAAAACGTGAGCCGCGTTTGAGTTCTATCTTAACTTATGCTAAGCGATTTTTCGAGGATAGGTACTCTTATTTAGACTTAATTAAAACTTAATTATTAGCAACCTGACATATTAGTACTGCCCTGATAATTGTAAATGCAGTACTCGCAAATTGGCGGTTCCGAGATAAACGCGGTAAACGTGTTTTGTGATATCTGCACAACAAGTCTGAATTAAATAATGTTTTAAATATACCAGAAAAATAAGAAAAAAATCAAACTTTGTATTGATCAATTTTTTTCTTTACTTTATTATTTATTTTGGATAAAATGCGCATTACTGCATTTTGTTCTACCATCTAGACTTGTGAACATGACAGTATCACTAAGCCCAAAGGCAGTATTTTTGTTCATTACTGCAAAATCACCTAGCACGTGTTCAATACTGCGTTTCTATTTATTAATTGTGTCTTATTATCATGCCTGATACTAGTTGAAAGATTTATTAACCTTTTACTTCAGCTATCAGATACTATATGAGAGGATATGTGGCGAAATAAAACAGACCTTAATAGGAACTAGAAAAGTGGTTTATTATATTTCTACATAAAATATCACAATCAACATGGCATTATTTTTAATTACTAATTATAATCAGTCTTTAAAATACACTTTAGGAACATGTAGTCTTTTTTATTATATAGGTAAGGTAAATCTAAACTATTTTATCTAGTATAAATATATATTATAGTATATATAATAATATATTTATATATACTAGGGGTTTTGTATGTTTTTATCAAAAATAACATCACTTAATTGGAATCAACTTTTAAAAACTTTCTTTGACTCATCTTGAGGAATCGAAGACGGAGGTGTATTTAAACATTGATTAGATTTCTCAAACACCATTTCCACCATGTTTCTACCTCGTGTATTTGAAGACATTTTGAACAAAATGACCTGAAAAGATAACAAAAAAATCAGTTTTATCACCAGTACGTAGGTATCTCCCTATTTACATCCTTATTTACAGGGTAAGCACATATACTCATACATACCTAGGTAAAGATATATATTATACACACACAGAGAAACATTTTAAAATTGTATGTTTCACTTGTTGTTTGATTAATAATGTTAATACCTAAAAATAATTATTTATTTCAACAAACAAGGATCAGATATTTTTTTACACCCACACAACATACTTATGTATGCTTTGTGTGTTGTTTACACAATACACATACAACATATACAAACAAAATAGACACAATATAAAACAATAACACAAACTTTACTAGCTCACACTATAATTATAAACGTCAGTACTCAGCAACTTGCAAAATCTAGCAATCGAACCTCTGTTTTATTAATCTACTTTATATTTTAATAATCTTCTTACCTATTTACTTGTAGATATACATACACCTATCATCGTACTGCCCTTATCCCATTTTAGGTGGTGTCACCGTTACCTACATCTTTTTTAGTGTTTCATTCATCACTATCACACATCGCTTAAGTACCTACTCACAACGCATACATGCAAATAATTCGTCATGCAAATTAAACAATAACCAGACTATACCTACATACGTCCTACGACCACTATTATTGGACATAGGCCTTATTAATTCAACTGAGAGTTGGTGTGAGCCTGCTTCAACATGTGGCCCCATTTTAAATTGGTAGAGAGGGATGAAAAAAACAACCAACCTCAGTAGGTACAAACGTGGTTTTGATTTACTAATACTACTGAGTATACTTATGAGTATACGTATATTAAAACAAAGCTATTTGAATAAAATAAATGATTAAAACTTACCAAAACAGAATGAAACAAACAAATTATTAGCACTGCGGAGTGGCTGAGCCACACACGTGTTCCGTCCGCGAATGACGTCAACGCACTGATTTACTAGCGCGAAACGCGGCACTTTACCTTGCGGCTTCGGTGTGTGTAAAACTTTTGTTACTTTTGCTACCCTCAAACGCAGCACTGTACAATACTACATTCAGTGACATTCAGTGTTAGTGGTGCAATAGAACTTATTTAATATACTTGCTACGCTCAAACGCGGCATAGTCGAATACTGCGTGTAGTTTTAGTGGCGCAAGAAAAGCTCTATAATATACTTGCTACTCTCACACGCAGCAATGTTGAATACTGCGTTAAGCTTTAGTTAGTATTCGTTGCAAAGTACTAGAACGTTAAATAAAGTTGCAGTAAACATAGCAAGTACTGCACAACCTTCTAGCACATGCTGAGTACTGTATATCCTATTAGCAAAAGTAATCATTTGGTGCAAGTACTGCGTATCTTGTTATATAAAAAACAGGTTTATAATAAAAAAAATCATGAAAATTATTTTTTTATGTAAAGATTAGCCCCTTGAGGTGTCATTTTTGCAAAAAAGTGAAAATCGCAAAAATTACGATTACTGCACTTACAATTATGACGGCAGAGTAGTATACCTACATTCCCTATATACAGTCACGAGCACCAATATGTCAACACTTGGCAACTTTCAATTGCGATTTTTTCGTGAAATAATGAATGCAACGTTGAAATACGACACATTACATGAACCTATGGGTTCAAAAATGCTATATTCGTAAAAACATACAATTCCATACAAAAATAAAGGAGTAAATCGCTTTTGAATAAAGCCTAGTGTATACATACTTTTGCTCGTGACTGTACATGCTCCACCTCCTATCCTGCCCTCTGTGTCCCAAAACATTTATGAACAAAGTGACCTCTGCGTTGCCACCGACAAAGCCGTGATAGGCGCTTATAAGGCACATATATTATAAACGTTAAATTTTATTTAAAAAAAAAATATTGTAGTTGTAAAAGCAAATTGTAATATTAAATTCATTCGATACTACAGACACAGTCTACCCACTTCAGTCGTCCAACGCGTTCGATAGGCGGAACTAACGTCTCAGATCCATATTCCATACGCAATTACTTGTTGCCTTTCCAAGCTGTCAATATCATTAAACCACTGTACGGAGTATATCATTACACTGTGAGACAAGACAATTGTCAGCCATATGTTTGTACGTCTCTTTGATCATCAGTCAACGTTCCCAACTCGACAATTGTCGCTTCATAATTTTAGAAATGACTGACAAGACAAATGGGTAATGTAGTAGGTTTCGTGTTCCTCTCGTGGGTCTACTGCCAAATGCTCTGTGAAAGTGTATCCTGGCATGTGTCCAGCTGTGTATACTTAGTAAACACGCGTTTTCTAAGATCTTATCGTTCGGTTGTAGCACTGATAAATAGGTCATTACGGTCCGTAGGAGTCGCTCTGGTAATCTGGCAGCCTGACTATGTTACATCAATGAAGCGGACAGTTTTTTTTTTTTAAGATTATTGTCAACTGTGATCGTGTACTTATTGTTATCACTTCCCATGATGTCGGTTATTAGTTTGGTTTTATACAGGGTGGCAGGGACATCGACGCGCAAACTGTAACCATGACGAAGCACATGAGTTTAGACTCCATAGCGCAGAAATTTTTCGTCGGTTATCGAAAAAAAAATCTTCTGTTTCATAGAAAAGTGCAATACCTACGCGGTCAAAATTTATGGAACAGCAATTTTTATTTTTTAATAACCTACGAAAAATTTCGACGCTATGGGGTCTAAACTCATGTGCTAAATCCATGGTTACGGTTTGCGCGTCGATGTCCCTGCCACCCTGTATAAATATAATTAAATAAAAAAATAAAACAATGTTGTCTTTCTATACAATAGTTAGATTAAATTAACCAATTCTGACTGAGTTTACTAAATATTATGTACTAGTTCCGTGGCACCTAATACACACAAACATAATCTCGCACTTGCTACGATCCTTATTCCTTACATACTCCTTTTGTCTCGTTTACGTTCATTCATCCGTTCATCCGTCCATCCGACACTACGACGATACGACCTTTTATTTTGATATTTTTCTATAATATTCTCCTCATATTCCAGATGTCGAACAGAAGGATGCGGCAAGTCGTTCACCGCATCGCATCACCTCAAGGCGCACGGTCGTACGCATTCGGGCGCGCGGCCGCATGCGTGCGCAGAGCCCGGCTGCGGGCGACTGTTCTCTACCGCGACGAGTCTTAAGGCACACGCGATGAAGCATCAGGTGAGTTGCATCAGATGTCGAACAAAAGGCAGAAGCCACTGAAAAGATGAAGCCGTTAAGGCTGTACAGTCAACAGCAAAAGTAGATGATCAAAATCAGAAATTCAATACTAATTAACGGAGTTCGCGTCAGAACTGTGTGGCGTCGAAGTGATCCAAAAGTATGACACTGAGTATGACATACTTTTGAATCACTTCGACGCCACACAGTTCTGACGCAAACTCCGTTCATTAGTATTAAATTTCTGATTTTGATCATCTACTTTTGCTGTTGACTGTACCTGAATCATGGACGATTTTAGGATTAATCAATGTATTATTTTTTTGGCTACTTCGCCTAAATAAATGTATTAAAAAAAACATTAAACCTGTCTCATTGTATATCCGATTGGAAACTGTTTAGTTTGGTTTCATCCCATCTGTGTCAATCAGAAAAAATCTATTATAAAGTTAAGTAAAGTTTTTTCTTTTTTAATTGGTAGGTACAGATTAATGTGTGCAAGAATGCTATACATGCAGAACATTTGAACCTATTTAGGGCATACTTACCAAAAAAATTATCTTCATTTTAAAACTTTGTGTGTGAATGTGCTTTGAAAGGCGTTTTAGTATGCGGTAAATTTCGAAGACGAGTTGTTAATATTTTTCAATTAGCAAAAGAAACATTTTGGCGTGCACCCAAACATTACATTTTATTACATCGTACCTACAAATAGTGTTTTGATGGTAAGATAAACGCTCGACCATTCAACATGTGGGCAGGTTAAAAACTATTTTAAAACATAAAATTATGTAAGCTTACTTGGTTTTTCTGGATACAAGTGCATTAATCTTGTAGGTATACCCGGTTGAATTGGTCCACATAGCTTTATTTTTTGCATGTTTTGATATTGTTTGAAAAACAGTGTGAATCAGTTCCTAAAACCCCCGCAAATTGTATGAGTCATCCGCAGAAATTCGTTATTGTGGTTCACGTGGGCGGTACCGGATATTTCAGTGACTTTCAATTAATTGCGTTCTAAATAGTCGAAAATTGCATTAACGACTTCCTTATAATTTGTCTTATTTTTTTTTTCAAAGCGATGTTATTTTAACCTATAAATCGTAAAAAAAATCTTCAGAAGCCCGAAAGTCTGACAACCAGTCTTACCATATCGTATTACCCAGTTACTGGTTTGTGGAGATCAGAAGGTTGATTTCCGTAATTAAGAATGTTCAAAATCTAGTCGCAGTGTCATCTCAGCGACAATCAATGTCAAAAATGTAGGAAATTTAGAAGTATTTTTGATGAGATTGAGACTGAGGTCAAACTATGAACGTGCTTAAATTTACGAGAATTCCCTCTCAGATAAGTTGTCGCTCTATGTAAAATACTGGTATTTAGCAGCTTCCGGTTAGACTGGAAGCCGACCCTAACATTGTTGGGAAAACGCTGGGAAGATTAATAGAGTTCGTAAAAAACATAATTATAAGCTTGATTGCTTCTCTTTCACAGATAAAAGCCGAGACGATAGTCAACAAAGAAGTTATTGAACCTGTCCAAAAGCCAACACAAACACCAGCGATCAAAACGGCCGACGACCTCATGAACTGGGACAGTCTCCTCGAATCCTTCGGCAGAATCACGACAGAATCCAACTCCACCGATGGCAGTCTAGAGGACATCACGAAAGGCAACTCCGTAGATATAACCGAACTACTCTTTCCAGACAATACTCACACCATTAAAAATATCGAACCTGAAGATTTAGCTGTAGACTACGACTTGGCCAGCCTCTCCCTTTCGCCATTCGCCGTCGAAAAGACTGAACAGAAACACCTTCACGAAGAGTCTTGGGTTGATGTCAACGATTTACAACCAACAGTGCCTTTGCAATCGCCTTCAATAGAGATGGGACATCCTAAATTAGAAGTTAAGTCTAAAGCGATGCAACTAGCTTTAGCTAATGAAATCGAAGACCAAGCCCCGTGGGTAGACGTCAGCGCTCTAGCGGCTTCAATATCAGAAACACCAGTTTGCATCGAAGAAAAAACCCCGGAAAGCATTTTCACACTAGCGACCTTCGTCCCCACTCATATGCAGAGCTACATAGACCTGAATACAGAAGTTGCACCAACCGCGAATCTTATAACCCACGACTCGTTCAATTTAGATACTCCAAGTGTACTAGACGTCGGCGATAAAGTGTTCAACGACAGTGAAATAGTTACAAATAAAATTGATACCGACATAGATCTATTTTTAGGGTCTGATGATGACAGATCTCTGAATACTCCACCCCCATCCAGAGTGCAGCAGAACATCGAAATAAACCCGGCGAACTCAGTCCTCTTCAACACTGACTTAGATTTGGAAGACACATTATTGTTTGATAATGAACCACCCTCTGATATGTATGTGGTGAGGACTGAGAACATATTTGGTAAAGTAGCGAAAAGAAATACTCTGGAGCAGTTGGCAGCTGAGTCTGGCATTTGTTCGTGTTCAGATTGCAAGTGTGATCCGAATCTCGGAGAGTGCAGAAACTGTATGGGCACAATTGAACCTGATGATCCTCCTAAGAAGCAAGGCTGCGGCGAGGATACTTGCTCCTGCGTCGATTGTAAATGTGATCATGCTCAGATGAAGTGCGCAGTGGGATGCGGCCAGGCGACAGACACGAACCACAACACATTCTTACATTACCATAGACGACACAACAATTCAAACTTGGAAGATTTGGGAATTTTCACGGTTCACGAATGCGACGACAGTCTACAATCGTCAGCGCTGGTGAAAAATTTGTCATGTTCGTGTAGCTCCTACGCAGAACCTAATGACAAATGCGATAGAAATAAAGTGGAAAATAAATCGTGTTGCAGTGAGAAAAAGTTGGCTAGTGATGAGAAAGCTTCGAGCTGTAGCTCAAAAGTGACCAGTTCCGATGATAAGTCGTGTTGTGACAAAAAGCCATCGACTGGCGAAAAGGAAGCATGTTGTGGGGGCGACAAGTCATGTTGCGTTACAATATGTTTCAAGAAACTTGACGCGTTCAAGCAATTTCTTTCTGACAACGACCTCATCCACGCGTTGAAAACGCATAACTTTAACCTAACAACAAGTTAATAATAGTAGCTTTTACAAAACATTGCATTTAACTACGTACAAAAGCATTGAGTTTCTTGCATTGCCATCCTTAAGCTGTTAGTCTGCCCTAAGTGATATTTTGTCCAATTTAAGCAATATTTTATGTAAATAAATGTGTTTTGTTGTTTTTATACAAATGTATTTTGCCGTAGTAATTTTATAAATATTGGATAGAAAAATATTATTATTCATATACAATGAATTTGTGCAATCGTAATGTATGTCACTTGTTTTTTTTATATAATAATATGTATTTTATTGTTGTATTTAATGTTAGAGTTTTGATGACATACTTTCTCCAATACAATTTGCTCTCTGTCTGACAAATATATTGTTAAAAAAATATTGAGAACTTCCAAAGAACAAACAAGTTATAATTATGTCGACTGAGATATGAATTTTTAACGTCACGATGTCATCCTAGAGGTACCCGTCCACGTCCATAAAATGTATAGAAATACGTGCACGTGACGAAAATTTAAAAGAGTTTTCATATATTATAATCCCATGCATTTTACGTCCGTGTTATTGTGATGCCGTGACGTGGACGCTCACGATATCGTCACGTTAGAAATTATAAAACGCACATTGTCTGCTGCAACTACTAAAAACGTAGTATAATCAGCGTATAATGCTCCCGCTTCTGGGACTTCGGCCTCCTCTCAGTGAGAGGTAATGGGCGATAATCCACCACGCAAGCCCAGTGCTGGTAGGTGGATAATAACGGACTTTTACATTAATAAAACAAATGTACAATTACATGAATAAGATATTTATATACAGCAATTCTCCAATGAGACAGAGTGCCAATTGAAAGTGCCTTAAGTGAAAAAATATTCAATGTTATTTAGTGAAATTCATCAAAATTATGTAAGAAACGTTGATGTTTGGTGCTATCTACATATATGTAGTTGTAAGTTACCCAGTGCCTTAAATGTTGTTGTACTTACACTGTGCTTATACTGTACAAATGTTGAATAATTTTATAAGAGATTTTAATTCATTACAGTGCGTCAGATGAGAGAATGCGTTCTTGCACCTGTCAGTTTGACTGATCAAACGAATACGTGTTTTGCGAATTTGAACTTTATTACCTACCATTATTTATTAGTTGTCGCACTCACAGATGTCAGGAACGCATTCTGTCGACGGCCGGACTGTAAAATAGTTTATTAGATGCGATAATCTTAATGCTATAAGGTTTCTAGTCCACATAACAAATAAAATGCTTTATATTATTTTGTTCGTTTTATTTGATTAAAATTGAGATCAATACAATGTGGCTTTCTATCAGGAATTACAATCATTTCATTAAGCATGCTTGAGTAGGTACACTAAAGGGAGAGGCATAGAAATGTCAAAATTATGCTATTTACTCAACTATTTGAGTCATGAACATTATTTATGGCTGCATACGCACTGACAGGTGGCTTTCTTACCATCTAGAGTGACTTAAAATCTGTCTGATACACGCTAGGCGACTAGCGAAAGCGCCAAACGCGCAGTGCGGCCGGTTGCGGAAATTCTAGAATGTTTGTTTCCCTTTGCTATTCGCAAGGTGACTTGCAAGGCTCTTGGGTGCAAGCCACATTTCAGTGCGTATGTAGCCTTACAAGTTGTGATTATGTAATAAAGTATAGGTTAAGTAATTTCAGACATCTAAATAATTTAATGCAATAAGTTTAGGTTTGACCATGGAATAGAAAGTTTTTTCTATTCCGTGGGTTTGACAGAAGTTAATACAGGTCTAAAATACACTTGCTTTTGTGAGTGATTAAATAATAACCATAATACATGACAATTACACATTTAAAAGTATGAGTATTCTTACATTGATCAACAAAAAATACACAAAAGGAATGTTTATCAAAAATCATCTACATAGAAAAAGTTTTGACTTAAAATTATATAGAGTAAAACTGTATAAAAAAGTATTGCACCACTCGTAAAATATTATTTCATTAAGATTTTTCTATGGATCAAAGTAGCCATGAACTAAATTGTTTTTTTTTTAAGTCATGTTTACAAAATGGTGCCATACATTTTAAATAACACAATACAGAGACACACAACACTGATTATTACAAAAAGATGCCGTTAAAAAAGATTCCGAGATCCATATTTCCTGCAGAGTTAGCGCCTTTTCTTCTTATCATGTCGCCTGGCTCGAGACATGGCTGCCCGATGCCCTGGTGAAGACTGTTCTGAGCTGCATTCATCACTGTCTGTGTAAGCCTGAAAGCAATAAGAAACGAATATATGGTTATTTTTTTTTTGTAATCACACTAGTTTGAGAGTGAGGACAAAATTGCAGATGTATAATTTTCTTTTTTCATCAGTCAAACCTACCAATAGAGTTTTCTAGTAGATGCATCAAGGAACAATTTTTTATGGTACAGATCTATGAAGCGGTATTCAGTAGTGGGCATTTTGGCAATTATGCAGGAATTCTATTCTACCTATTGGCTATTTCTGCAAAGTAAATAGTAAGTTGTGGTCCACGAGTAATTTCACACGTAGACAAGCTTGGATTGACTGAGAAACTCGTATATTTACGTTAAAAGATGTGTGGATAAAACATGGTACCTTTTCGTAGGGATGCGGCTCGCTTTGTTCGTCAGTCAGGGTCACACAAGCCATGAGACACACAAGCTGGAAGGCCGCACCGATATACAAGCCATATCGAATCACTGTACTCATCAAATCTTCAGCGAAAATCTCACTAGGAATCATTTTTAGGCGATCGATAAACACTGAACTGAAATGGATGCAAGTGAACGCCGAACGGTACAACGAATTAATTATCGGTGTACTCCTGGAGCAATGCTAACAGACGAAGCATTTGATATTGATAATGGTAATAATAATGCTCCTGCCGTGATATTTGTACATTTACATGGGCCAATGATCCGGGAAGGGACGTAAGATCATAACAATTACTCCCGGACATTTTGAAAATCTGTAGCTGTCACTGGCTGGCTGTCACTTTCGGATTCAGAGACGTACTTTACTAAAAAAAAAAATCAATACTGAGTATGAATGTTGCCAGATCCAAGCAAGGTTTCAATAAGGTTTTAATCGGGTGATCGCGTGGATGGTCATGTTGAGCTTGTTGGTTCCGAACCTTCGACTTCGAAAAACCCCAAAGAACAAAGTCAAGGAGTTAAATCACATGATATGGCGCCCAATAAAGTCTAAGGTTAGGTAATTAATCTGATCACCAAAACGAGTAATTACACGACCAAAACAAAGAATAGAAAATATTTCTCAACAGTGGAAACTCCTTGCTGCGTTAGTGCTCCATTATTTATTTAAAAATCCTGAACAATATTAGTTGTCACGCTGCCTTTCTCTCGTTGGCCACACTCAGCAATTTACGACCTGAATTTTGGGACACTAACACCGTATACAAGCGCGCAATTACTGACACAAAGACAACAAATAATTTATAATTATGAACCAAACGATTAGAAGCTCCGCAAAAACCATGCAAAAATGGTCGCTATATCATTTCAAAAGTATTTAATTCCAGGTAGGTACATACTATAGTAAAACCGAGGTATTCTTGTATGTACAATAACACAATGAAAATTATTATGCTGTGCCCGCGACTTCGTTCGTGAGCATGTCGGAAAACAAATTGGATTTCATGGTTTTTTTTTGCGCGGAACCCTAACTATTTTTCTAAAATAAAAGTAGCTTAAGTAACTCCTTATAAAATCAGATAGAAGTCAGTGAAAGTCCCGTCAAAATCAGTTTAGCCGTTTCGGAGATTAGCCAGAACAAACAGCCAGAATTACAAAATTTTAAAAAATTATCTTGTTTTTTTTTGTTATAAGTACTAAGTACCGTATAGAAACTTTCATAATTATGTATTTAGTGAAAAGCTGTTTTTTTTATATTACAAACAGACGCTTCAATTATATTTATTTGTAGCTGTTTTTCACATTTCTGTGATTTGTAGGTACCTATAGATAATCAATTTTAATAATTTATTGATGGATAAAATATTGTATGAGATCGGAAACCCTCGGGACACCCAGATCTTACACAGAATGTTCTCAACAGACCAGCCGGTCGATTCTGTAAAAATCTCACCGTGAAAACTCAAGTGAAGTGAGCTTGATGTGACCGTTGTCAGTAGTGTCAATCCCTAGCATTATTGACAGCTCACTCTTAGCTCACTTCACCTAACTTTTCACTGTGAGATTTTTACAGAATCGATCGGCAGGAGACATAATAAGCTTCTGGAGGGAGGTGGGCTGGTTGGAATAACCACCGACGGCCGCCATGGCCCACGCACAATGGTCCACCTGAAGGACTAAGTGCAAAAACCAAACCCGTAACGGTAACATAGAACAACATAATTGATGGATAATTGGGATTGGTCTCGGCGGACGCATTATCAGAAGAAACGAATCACTTGATTGAAAAAACGATGAACACTTATAAGTGTAGTTACATCACTTCTTATTGTGTTGTCTATCTAAGTCTCATGAATTGGCTACCTATTTAATTTCATAAAATGAGGCTGTCTTTCTTTTGTGAGTATTTTTTTGTTATCTTATACAGGCTGGCAGAGAAGAATAAACAGCCTCACGGTTAATCTACTCTAGCCGCGATTGGTCCGTGTACAGACCGTGACGTGACCATCTTCACATACCAAGACCCCTCCGCGTGTCGGAAAGCACCTTAAGCCGTTGGTCCCGGCTGTAATTCGTGGATCTTTGACAGCCATTACGAGTCGTCAGAAGCCCGAAAGCCTGAAAACCAGTCTTACCCTTAGCATTATTGGGTAATACCTACGATACCCCTTGTATCGTAGGTATTACCCAATAACTGGACTGGGTTGTGGAGGTCAGATAGGCAGTCGCTCCATGTAAAATACTGGTATACATCTGCATCAGGTTAGATTGGAAGCCACTCCCCAACATATTTGGGAAAAGGCTAGGCAGATGATACAGGATGGTAGGGACATCGATGCCACAGAGTACATTTTTGTACACCATGAATTCAGAACATGAATCTGAACACTTCTGTCTGGATTGAAATTTTACGTCGGTACTTTAAAAAAAATTGCTGTTCCTATGTCTGACCGCGTCGGTAGCCTACCTATAATAGTTTTGTATGAAACAGCAGATTTTTTTTATAACCGACGATACATTTCATCGTAGAGGTGTCCAGAATCATGTACGGAATCCATGGTAACAGGTTGCGCGTCGATGTCACCGCCACCCTGTATTTTCTTTTTTGCTTGTGGTAACGCTTGGGGGGCGGGGGAGAGGCGGCTGTGTGCAGCAGTGTACGTCTTTCGGTTGAAATGATGATGATTTTTTTTTGTTTTATGAAGTGCTGGGACTATGGGTATAATCATTCAAGTCGAACTTGCTGACTATCTTCCCAATGACCCTAGGTCTCTGACTCCGTATCTTAGAAGGCGGAATTTATTCAATGGATGAGGCCGTTACAACCTCATTCGCCACCTGGCTGCATGGTAGCAGTGTGGCCTACTAATGATTTATAACATTTTCTTTTGCAGTTATTTATTTAGCTTTCATAGTTTCGGCGAAAAGACATAATAAATATAAATCCAGTGAGTCAGATTTATTAGAAACGTCGGAGGAGAGTGACGAACATGTGCCGTTTGTCGATGGGTTTTTGGACCTCAGAGGAGGTGTTCGGAGAGAGTTTGGTTTGGTAATTACATCGTTACACAACACACTTTTTCTGAAAGGTGCACCATAAAAATTAGCTTACAAACTTATTCGTGGAAAATACGAGTAACACTGTTCGACTTGGAGATGGAACATCTGCAGTCGCGCTTGCGGTCACTTGGTCTAATGGCCGCAGCACGAGGCAGTAAAGGAAGTTACAAAGTCTACCGTTCACTGCTACGTAGGAAGACTAAGCGTTAGCCAGACTAAGCCGCGGCCCGACTTGTCTTGTTAACTTAACAAAACGTCCAACATGTGAAATACGAGTATCAAAATGTGCACACAGCTATCCATTCTAAGCTCTCATAGAAAATCATAACGTTTTGCCAAACATACCACGGTTCATGTTCATTTGTGTGCCAACAACGCATTCGAGCTATAGTTCGCGTCAAACTTTATGGCGGCAGTACCCCACCCCTCACCCCCGCTGACACATGAATGTGTTACTGCGCAGCGATTCGCCTCATGTTCAGAGCCGCCGTGGCCGTGGGGCGCAGTGGACGATCCCGCCTACATCTTCATACAAAGCGAAGCTAAGTACACGTCCGTGACCTAGCAGTGGGCTGCTGTGGTGCAGCTTCAAAAAAAAACATTTTCAGACTCAAACATCACGCTTTTTATCTCTGGAGGCTTAGGCATAAGTGTACCTATAGTAACTACCCTCAGATTTCGCCAATTATATTTAAGTCCCATGTAATAGAGAAGGAGCCTATTGCCATCTACTGGGCACAAATCCAGGCTGCTACTGAGAAATTTCTGATAGGAAAACCCAGTTCGGAAAACACACTTCGCCCGACTTCGGAATCGAACCCAAGACCTCATGCTCAGCAGAAGTGCTTGCGAGCACGAGGTAGGTAATCAATATCTTTCCGCCTTTCTGAAAACTTATTTTCGTTTGTAGACAGCAGCCATTGAGAATCACGGCAGGAACATGATATGTTCCCCATTGTCCGTGTTGATGCCGCTGGGAAAATTGGCATTGGGAGCAGTGGAGAAAGCAGAACGAGAGTTATTAGATGCCATAGGTCTTACTAGCACCAAACAGGTTATTATTTATTGCATAGCATTATCAGCCAATAATGTTTCCACTGTTGGGACACAGGCCTCCTACCGGTGAGAGGGAGTAGGCCTTAATCCACCACACGGGTCCAGTGCGGGTGGCAGATGTCAGGATGTCACAGTCATGTCTTCGAATTTTTCGGTTCTAGGACATGCCAGTTTCCTTCACCGTTTATATTTATTGCATACGATTCATAAAAAGGTATTCTGTGACTGCTCGATATTGGATTGGTGACCGAAGACCGTTTATAGCCCGTGGGTGCTGAAAATCGCACTGGAATATTTGATAATGAGAAGTTTGAATAGAATAATTTTAGTTATTAATCCGTAAGTGGCAAGGCATCTCCAAAACATGCTGATGACTTAGACGTTTAATTGTGTACCTATTTCTAAGATCAAGGATCAGGACTTAAGGTTTTTAAAATTCTAATATACACTGCCGAGCAATGAAAAAGTTCCACCCACAAAATGCCGATAAAAGACGATGCCGATGCCTTTGCCGTAATTTAAAATTTGAACACAATATTTACGTTTTTAGTTGGTAATATTCTGATGCGCTGTTAAATGTACTTCAATATTGCAGACGGCGTCATTAAGCTAGCCTTTCCCGTTTAGGTGTAATTTGGTGCTATGTCACCGGAACTTTTTCATTGCTCGCGAGTGTATTTTTTATGAGTAAATGAATAAAACCCTCAGCCAACCCTCTTTCTGTAGTCTCAGAAAAAGAAACATAGCAACTTAATTTATGGTAATAGTATGTATGGCTACTTTTCGCCCTGGATTGCAGACGAAGTCTCGGGCAAACAGCTATACAATATTTGTTTTATTCAATCTTTGTAACACAGATAAAGACGTCATTTGCACAACTTATTACCAATATGGAGTATCTGCCAGGAGTAAATTTAGATGTGGCCAGCAGAATATATGTTAATACTGAAAAAAGCATTAACAAGAAGTTCATGAAACGCACGAAGCTCATATTCAAGTCCTCTTGTGAGAAGATCAGACCATCGAATCCAAGAAAAACTGCGGAAACTATTAACAATTGGGTAAGAACAATCATATCTTATCTAACTAACCTAATCTGCATTAGCGACTTATTTGCCAAAAATGTAAACAAATATGAGTTTATGGAAAAATAACTTTAATGACTACAAAATAAAGTTCAGTTTACGCTACAACTTAAAATATTTTTATAACTTTTTCAATAGTGCTAGCCACTCTGAAATCAACTTTATTGTCATATTAATAAAGTTGATATTTGTTTAACTTGTAATAACATCAATTTGAAACAAAAAAATAGATTTTATATTGTCCCACTGCAGGCTCTCCCTTTTCCACACAATTCTGTCTTTTGCTAACCGGGGGTCTACTCCGAAGCAGTAGCCGAATGTTCGGCCGTTTTCTGCTACGAAGAAAACGACCGAAAAAAAAAACTATTTGGTTCGGGCGGTTCCGATCGTACACCACTCTTTCGAATATCGACTAAGGTCCCGACCCAACTGAGCCGATCCGAACTTTTTTTGCATTTTTCAATAATATTCGGTTCGGCCGTGTCGGTCCGATCCGAACATTCGCACTTTGCACTTCGGAGTAGACCCCCAGGACCGACAGGACTGACTTACGGTAGGAGCCAAGCTCGTCCCGCCGTCTTCGCTTTGGCCTGCCGCGACTATGTCTTGCGTTTAATGGGACCCACTAGGTGATTCCTTTAGCCCATTATTCTTTTCTTCTTCTTTTCCTACCCGACTTATCCTTGAACTGAAAGCGCCATATTCGTAGCCAAATTCTAAGGAATTTATGTTTTTTTTTGGGGTGATTGACCGCTGGCACCTAGTGTTATTACCTATAGTATGAGTTAAGAAAATCTGTTTTCTTTCTTGTTTTATCGTGTTGAGATATTGACACATCTGTGAAGTTTATACAAAAAAAACTGTTTTCAAAAACTGAAAATTAAAGTGACAACACTAACTGCGGTCGATAATCGGATAATCACATCACACTTAATATTATAAAGGCGAAAGTTTGTGAGTGAGTGTGTGTGTTTGTTTGTTTGTTTGTTACTTCTTCACGCTCAAACGGCTGGACCAATTTTGATGAAATTTGGCAAACAGATAGTTTATAACCAGGATTAACACATAAAATACTTTTTCTCACGATATTCCTACGGGATCGAAACTTATGCGGGTGAAACCGCGGAGCACAGCTAGTCCCAAATAAAAAACATTTCATCATGTTTAGATATTGATATACCCATCTCGTCTGCGGAATTTCACCAGCTAATTTAATTTGACCCTGTATTAATAGATTACACACGCAGAGAAGAAGTACAGACGCCAGCAGGTCAAGCTACCCGAAACTGTCAAATTTTCCCAATCAACCTTAAACCTTCATTCTTTTGCGATAAAGTTGAGAATCTATTAAAGAAATTTGACAGATTGTAGTAGCTTGATGTGTTGGCGTCTGTACAAGACAAGTATCTTATACGCCTATATCCAAAACATTATTATTTCTGGCCATAGCGTACACTAGCTTCTGCCCGCGGCTTCGCCCGCGTGGATGTCGGAAATTATTCCACGGGAACGTGCTACCAGGACAAAAAGTATGTCCTTCCCCAGGATGCTATCTATCTCTTTACCAAATTTTATCGAAATCCGTTCAGTGGTTTAGGTGTGAAAATGCAACATACAGACAGAATTTATAATAATATATAGTACAGTACTTCGTCCGCGCGTACTTTACTCTAAAACTATCGAAGATGTATGTTTACGATCTTTATCGTTTATTTTAATTCTGGTTAATTTTAAAGTTTATAGATCAAATGAATTCGATTTTTTCAATAAACCTTGTCGTCCCGTTTTACCACGACAGGATTTGTTTTTAAAAAAGCGTTTGGTACGTTCCCATTGTATGACTTAAAGATTATTTATACCCATTTTCGAGTTAATGGAAGCAAGCAGTAAAATTCACCCCTTAAACTTTATTACGCTTTTCTACTCCGGTAAGAGACGATTTTTGAAAAACCCTTAAAATATATACTTTTCATTTTTTGTTTTAAGTATTAATACCGAGTTTCGAGTTAATCCGTCAAAGGGGCTTAATTTTTTTTCTTACCTATTAACTTTTTCACCCCCTAAATCCTCTGTGAGGAGTTTTTTTAAACTAAAAAGTGACCATCTGTATTAATCAAATATTGCCAAGTATCAAGTTTATTAACCAAAGGAAAAAGGTTTTTGATATTAATTGTATCCCGTCTTTTCACCCCATAGGGGTAGAATTCAAAAAACAAATATTGGGATGTTTCCATAATTCTACAATTTCTTTCCATTTTTAATTTCCATAATTATTTATACCCATTTACGAGTTAATCAAGCCACGCTGTAAAATCCTCCCCTGTAAAATTGACTACCCCTTTTCAGGCCGTCAGGGGTAGATTTTCGAAAAACTCTGATACACATTATTCTTTCCTTTCAATTATAGGTACAAATACTGAGTTTCGATTAAATCGGACCGCGCGCTAAAATTCTTCCATACAAACTTTGAAACCCCCCAATCCCCTTTTAAAGGGTAGTTTATGAAAACAAAAAATCGTTAACTTCATAATTTACTTAGATAAGTATTCGTGCCAAGTTTCAAGTTTATTAACTCAAGGAATAAGATTTTTCATACAAACAAAATCCCCCCATTTCACCCTCTTAGGGGTGGAATTTCGAAAAACCCCTTCTTAGTGGATACCTACTCTTCACGAAGAATACACCCTCCAAATTTCATATCTCTAGGAGCAGCGGTTTAGGCTGTGCGTTGATGTCTCAGTCAGCCAGTCAGTCAGGACTTTGAATTTTATATAATACTAGCTTCTGCCCGCGGCTTCGCCCGCGTGGATGTCGGAACTTATCCCACGGGAACGTGCTACCAGGATAAAAAGTATGTGCTTCCCCAGGATGCCATCTATCTCTTTGCCAAATCAGAAGTTCAGTGGTTTAGGCGTGAAAATGTAACATACAGTTTCAAGTTCAAATCCTCCCCTAAAAATCGAATTACCCCTTTTTGCCCCGTCAGGGATCAATTTTCGACAACTTTACATACTTATTATTAATTATTTTCTGTCGAAAGTATCAATGCTGAGTTTCGAGTTAATCGGACCGCGCATTCAATTTCTTCCACACAAACTTCAACACCCCTATATCCCCCTTTGAAAATTGTTTGAAAAACTTATACTTAATGAAAAACTTTATTACTTACTTAGGCAAGTATTGTTGCCAAGTTTCAAGTTTATTAACTAAATTAATAAGATTTTTCATATAACTGTACCCCGCTTTTCACCCCCACAGGGGTGGAATTTTAGGATATTCATGAAAATTCATAACTTGACTCAAAGATTATTTATACCAATTTTATAATTAATCAAGCCACTTATTATAATCCTCCCCTGTAAAATTAACTACCCCTTTTCACCCCGTTAGGGGTAGATTTTCGAAAAACCCTCATACGTGTTATTATTAATTTTTAGTCTTAAGTACACACACACTGAGTTTCGAATTAATCGGACCGCGCGTTCAAATTCTTCCACACAAACTTTAACACCCCCATAGCCCCTTTGAGGGGTAGTTTTGAAAAACTAATAATGATAAACTTTATTGCTTACTTAGGCAAGTATTCATGCCAATTTTCAAGATTATTAACCTAACGAATAAGATTTTTCATATAAACTGTATCCCCGCTTTTCACCACCACAGGGGTGGAATTTTGAAAAATCATTTGGGATGTGTTCATAACTTGACTTAAAGATAATTTATACCAATTTTCGAGTTAATCAAGCCACGCTGTAAAATCCTCCCCTGTAAAATTGACTACCCCTTTTCAGGTCGTCAGGGGTAGATTTTCGAAAAACTCTGATACACATTATTCTTCTCTTTCAATTTAAGGTATAAATACTGAGTTTCGATTAAATCGGACTGCGCGCTAAAATTCTTCCATACAAACTTTGAAACCCCCCAATCCTCTTTTAGGGGGTAGTTTATAAAAACAAAAAATGCCCAACTTCATAATTTACTTAGATAAGTAGTCGTGCCAAGTTTCAAGTTTATTAACTTAAGGAATAAGATTTTTCATACAAACAAAATCCTCCCATTTCACCCTCTTAGGGGTGGAATTTCGAAAAACCCTTTCTTAGTGGATACCTACTCTTCACAAAGAATACACCCTCCAAATTTCATGTCTCTACGACCAGCGGTTTAGGCTGTGCGTTGATGTCTCAGTCAGTCAGTCAGTCAGTCAGTCAGTCAGTCAGGACTTTGAATTTTATATATAATAATATATAGATTGTACCGAGTTACTTAGATTATATTTCTATTTCCAAATCAGGTGGCTGAAAAGACGAGATTCAAAATCAGAAAATTGATTAGTTCATCTGATATATCGAGAGATACATCGTTGGTCTTGGTCAACGCTATATATTTTGCGGTAAGTAACTACTCATTTTTAAATTGTCCATTAAAAACTAGGTACAGACGCCAGCATATCAAGCTACTACAATCTGTCAATTTTTTGTTAATAGATTTTCAACTTTATCGCTACAGCATTAAGGTTTAAGGTTGATTGGGAAAATTTGAAAGTTTCGAGTAGCTTGATCTGCTGGCGTCTGTACAAAAGCAAAAACTGTCAAACGTCAATTTTATTCCTCGATTAAAAGTTATCTGGCGATGGAAAAATCAGCCTTAAGATAAATAAATAAATATTATAAGCTAATCTGCATGAATACTTGATAAAGAGAAGATCATTTTCTAGGGTAACTGGAAGTATAGATTTGACAAAACATTCACGGGCGAGTTTTTCTCGCCCTCTGGGTCTCATCGGATGCCGATGATGTCTCGACGGGGAAAATACAATTACTGGAAGTGTAACGTTCTGAACGCTGAGGTAATGTTCTTCAAACAAATATTTTGTATGCTTTCAAATAGCCATGTTCGACAATATGATTATGGCTATTTTGTCTAGCTTGTAACTCGGTCAGAAGCTAAGTATTAATTGTTATACAACGTGGCAATAATGCCACTAGTCGCTTGGGTAGGCATACATTAGAAGTCGACAACGATACGGAAGAACTTTTCGACGACATATTATTTTAGTTTGTTAATAGTTTTAGATATTAAATACATATTAGTTTAGTCCTTTCAAATTAAGATACTCCATAGACATTTTAAACGTGATTAAAAACATGGCGACTAAAAATACGTCAATTTACATCGGGCGCTGACTAATTTGACAGAACTAAACTAATATTTATCTTCAGTCCTTTTCTTAATGAAATAGAAAGAAAAAGATGCACTGAACTTAAATTTAGTTTAGTTTGTGAACAAGGGAATCGGCGTCATTGTGCCACAAAATGTAAACATAACACATAGGCTAGTGAACGTACTTAATTGTAGCTAGATATTGATACAATAAGTAGGATCACAGATTATACATCTTTTTGGACTGAAGTGACTGTCCATGCTTGTAATAGGTAACAACCTATGTCACTTCAGCTTCTTCCTCGTTCACACAAGAGAAACTCGGGATATCAATGACGTACATATTAAAGAATACTATTGAATTTCATCAGGTAATAGAAATTCCTTACGAAGGTTCGCAGTCGTCAATGATTATAGTGCTACCGTTTAGCACCGATGGCTTGCCGAGTCTCCTGCGAGCTTTGAAACTTCGTCCCGAACAATTAAACCAGGCTTTGGAGAAAATGAAGCCATACGACGTGGAACTATTGATGCCAAAATTTAAAATAGAGTCGGAACTGAACTTGAATACTTTGTATAAAAAGGTGAGTCTTCATCTAAACTAGTACTATATAAAAAGAAAAGATATGACGTTTTGTATGTTTGTTTGTTACGCTTTCACGCTAAAACGGCTAAACGGATTTGGATAAAATTTGGCATATTGGTAGACCATGGACATAGGATACTTTTTATACCGATATTCCCAAGGGATCGAGACTTATGCGGTTGAAACCGCGGGGCGCAGCTAGTAAATAAAAGAAAAAAGATTCGTCACAGAAACACGTGCATAAAAAAAGATAAGTAAACTCGAATAATATAGAAAAATAAAAATACAAAATAGATTACCAGCACAGAATGGAAATACTCGGCAGCTGCACGTCCTACCTACATGCATGAGACTTTTTGGTAGGTACGACTTTTAGTAATTCTCCTTATAATAAATCAACTTAATTCCAGATTGGATTAAGTAATATATTTGACAATAGATGGTCAGATTTGTCTGGAATAATCAACGGTGAAAGAGTGTATATATCCAAAGCAATACACAAAGCAGTTATTGAAGTCAATGAGAAAGGGACAGAAGCTGCCGCAGTCACTGGTGAGACTATGATTTATATTGTTATTAGTCTAGTTTTCTAGGTAGTATCTATGACCCTAACTCCTAAAATACGCTCACATAAGCAATTAATTGCACATTGCTTGCCAATTGTGGTTGATATAAGTTGGAAACAATAAATAAAGTATTGTAAGATGACGTCTCGGCAACAAGCAAAAGCGATCCGCGCGACTCCGCACGATCGTTTGTATGAATTTTGACATACCAACGCGGCTTGAGTGATCGCTCGCCTATGTCATATTCATATTATAAAAGAGCGCGACTATCGCTTTTGGTTAGGACGCGGCCTGAGCAATTTACGGCACTTTAGTTGCACATGTACCTATCTTAGGAGTTAGTGTACATCAGAATCGTACCAGTGATTTCATTGATTACGAAGTCACACAAGATTGAGCATAATAGAAAAGTGTTTGTTCGAATGAAGCCTATTAAAGACTTTGACGAATAGAGAGGTTTTCGCACTATTGTATCGAATAAAATAACTGAAGCCACTTCTTGAGACGTGATCGTGACATCAACTTGCTTAACTAAGGAAGCCGAGACACTCATATCTTCTAGTTTCTATTTTCTGCACTCTGGCTATACCACTTCAAAATCATTGGCACTTCTAGAAACTACCAGGGCTCTTTATTTTTTATTTATTCATTCGCTGAGTGCTGTTTCTATGGTCTTATTTGTATAACACAATATCTTGATATCTACCTACTAGAAGTGGTACGTATTGCAATATCTAAAATTAAAAGACCTAACGTAAAATAACCTGCGTTCAAAATCCCTAAAATCTAAATACCTAATGATTGTTTCACTTATATTCAAAATACCGAAAGCTTAAAATGAAAAATGGATACGTTACTGAAGTTCATAATGCTATAACTTGAAATTCCTATGTACAAAGTTCCTTAAATTGGTTTACCTCACCGTTAATTGACCAAAATGAAAAATACCGATCTAAGTACCTATTTAAAGTTCAAAATCCAAATAAAATGTCCGACCGAAAGTTCGGTTTCGGTTTCGGCCGAGTTTCGGCCAAAAATCAAGTTTCGGTGGCAGTTTCGGTTTCGGCCATAATTGGCCGAAACTTTTGCCGAAACCGAAACAGTAACAATTAGTGATTTGATTTATTGATAACTGATAAACATTTTGCTATGAGAACTTAATTTGAAAAAATAATAAAAATATTATTAATATTTTTTTGTATTTATATTGTATATAAAATTCAAAGTCCTGACTGACTGAGACATCAACGCACAGCCTAAACCGCTTGTCCTAGAGACATGAAAATTGGAGGGTGTATTCTTCGTGAAGAGTAGGTATCCACTAAGAAAGGGTTTTTCGAAATTCCACCCCTAAGAGGGTGAAATGGGGGGATTTTGTTTGTATGAAAAATCTTATTACTTGAGTTATAAACTTGAAACTTGGCACGAATACTTATCTAAGTAAATTATGAAGTTGGGCATTTTTTGTTTTTATAAACTACCCCCTAAAAGGGGATTGGGGGGTTTCAAAGTTTGTATGGAAGAATTTTAGCGCGCGGTCCGTTTTAATCGAAACTCAGTATTTATACCTAAAATTTAAAGGAAAGAATAATGATTATCAGGGTTTTTCGAAAATCTATCCCTGACGGCCTGAAAAGGGGTAGTCAATTTTACAGGGGAGGATTTTACAGCGTGGCTTGATTAATTCGAAAATTGGTATAAATAATCTTTGAATCAAGTTATGAACACATCCCAAATGATTTTTCATAATTCCACCCCTGTGGGGGTGAAAAGCAAAAAATAATCTTGAACATTGGCATGAATAATACATGAGCAATAAAGTTTATCATTATTAGTTTTTCAAAACTACCCCTCAAAGGGGGATATTATAGGGGTGTTGAAGTTTGTGTGGAAGAAATTGAATGCGCGGTCCGATGAACTCGAAACTCAGTATTGATACTTTCGACAGAAAATAATTAATAATAAGTATGTAAAGTTGTCGAAAATTGACCCCTGACGGGGCAAAAAGGGGTAATTCAGTTTTTAGGGGAGGATTTGAACTTGAAACTGTATGTTACATTTTCACGCCTAAGCCACTGAACTTCTGATTTGGCAAAGCGATAGATGGCATCCTGGGGAAGCACATACTTTTTATCCTGGTAGCACGTTCCCGTGGGATTCCGACATTCACGCGGGCGAAGCCGCGGGCAGAAGCTAGTATTAAATAAATGATTACAACAGAATTAATGTGCCTACTGTGTTTCCATTTTATGTCCTAATTAATGCAGAATAATGGGTAAAATGCACCAACTTTCAGTATTTTAAGGAATTTAATACTTAACCACGTGAGTTTCGGTTTCGGTTTCGGCCGAAACGGAAGCCACGGCCGAATATTCGGTTTCGGTTTCGGTTTCGGCCGGAAAACCAGTTTCGGTCGGACTCAATAAAAACACACTTCATAAAAATATGTTTCTGGCACCCACCGCTCTCATTGCTCGCTCGGCTCATGCGTTGTGTGGTCACAGTTCTAACCTAACCTCACCTAGCTATTTCGATTTTAAAAATATATATTATGCGTGTTACGCATACGGGTACAGAAACATATTTTTGAATGTAAAACCAAACATTTTTAATCATTCGATATTATAATCACTCGGCATTTCTCTGTATTTTGACCATTTGATATTTCAAATGTTGGTGTACCTATCAAACTTAGGTGTAATATAATAACTGTTGATATTTTAAATCTCAATCGATCTCAAAATCAATCAGTTTTTTTTTTTATTTTTTTTTTTTTTATTTTTTTTTTTTATTGACAATGGGCTCACTCTTGACCTCAATCCAGCCCAGAGGCAGGGATGAGATCTACGGTGGAACGAGCTTGCCCAGAAGAAGCCTATTCACTCTCGCCCTGAAGAGATTAGGGTTGTATGAACTCGGGAATGCAGACGCAGGCAGACAATTCCACTCCTTTGCTGTGCGCATCAGAAAAGATGATGAGAAGCGCTTAGTGCGTATATAGGGTATATTAACCAAATAGGGGTGGTATCCCGGAGTGCGTCTGGACTCTCGATGGTAAAAAGGTGAAGGCGGGATGAGCTCATGTAGCTCTTGAGCACACTCCCCGAGGTACATTTTAAACTTAGGTAATGCGTAGGTAGGTGTTAGTTGCTTAGGTATTTAAAAACATTAGCTATTTAGATTTTAGGGATGTTGAACGTAGGTTATTTTACGTTAGTTCTTTTAATTTTAGATATTGCAATATGTACCCACTAGAAGAGTTAACAAAATAAAATGTTGCGTTAGTGTGGCTTTTGGAATTTAAAATCCTGTTAACTTATTATTTATTAGTTTGTGTCCGTTACTTTATGGCTTACGTACTTACTACAGAAAAGGTATACGCTTCGATAATTTTTGTGTTTCCGATTTAGTCTAAAGACTGTAGATTTGTAGACTTTTTTATATTTTTATTAAGTACCTGGTACTTGTTGACAGGCCTACACTGTCCTCCCATACCTACTGTTATTTGAAAACATTGTAAAAGCATATTATTTTGAAAAGCGTAGCCGTTTCTTGCCGGCTCTTCTCCATAGGAAACGACTAATTGGAACCGTACACCTAGCTTCTGAGGTTTCATAAGTGCCCATGTAGGTTTATGTGAAATGAAATATTTTCGCTTTCTTTTTGTGAACGGAGTTACCCCCAGTGGCAATGCTTCTAAGTTTTATACCTACTATAGGTTTCCCCAACACGCATACTCTTCTTTGGAAAGCTGCATATGTATTCAATAAACCGGGTCAAATATCTAAAATGATAAAATTAAAAGAAAATAATTTGATGAGTTTTTTGTGAAGTCATCGACCGCTGTTAGTATATTTACTTGAAAAATATTTAAAAAAAACAGTATTTTTTGTGTTAACTTCGCAGACGTGATTGGTATCGATATCTTAACACTGTAAAAATATTTTCCCAACTCATACTTTAAGTAACAACACTACCAGCTGTCGATGACCCCTAAAAAATACACCAAATCTTTTTTTTATATTTTCATGGTGTCCTGACACTTGTGTATTCCTGGTTTCAGGAGCAATACTCATTAAATCTTATTTTATCATGCCACGCAAAGTGAATGCGAATCATCCGTTTTTGTTTCACTTGAAGGTTTATAAAGAGCAAATGTTTATGGGAGTCTTTCGCGGGAATAAGTGATTAATTAATGAAATTAAAGACTTGAAACTTAATGTATTTTGTTTTTCTTTATACATAGACTTCAAAATAACCATGGATATGAGCATTGTAACGAAGGAGATAACAAAACTGTACATGAGTTAACGTTAGGGGATAGATTTGGTTATACAATCTTTATATATAAAAAATATATAAAACGGCTGGACCGATTTGGATGAAATTTTTGTGTATATTTCAATGGATTCCTAGGTGGTTTGAAAATACAATTGAACCCGGTAGGTGTTGGTATATGATGACTCAACCGGGCAGGACGTCTGCCGGGTCGGCTAGTACAATATAATATTATTATCTATAAATGTATCAATACAAAAAGGTACTGAATAGTTACTATCTTAGAATTAATAACATTACAAATCTGAAATTAATTAGTCCATAAACAACATTACTTATAGAAAGTCAGAAAAAAAATTAATGATATTGATTTGAATTAGAAATTACACGCTAGCTATGTTATTACCTGGGCAATGTGTATACTATAATCTGGATTTAAACATTGGACACATTCAGTTAGGAGGTTATGTACAAAATCACGCCGGGCTAAAATTGTAGAACGTCTTTCAACGTGCTCCGATCCGTACATATACCGGGTGGCAGGGACATGAATTGCTGAAATTGTTCGCCTGTTATTAAAAAAAAAAATGCGTTTCCATACATTTTAACCGCATAGGTATTGCATTTTTCTTCAACACATGGGGGTTGTACCGTTTATGATGTCTACGCATCATTCATAAGGTCAGTGTAGCTTTTATAGCCTCAGCTGTCTGGCGTTACAACTAACATCAGAATCTTTAATTCCTTGTGCCAATGACTAAACCTTCGAAATATATACCTATATAACTCTTCTTTTTAGTTTTAAAGGGAATTCGGTCACGTGGTCGTTGGCGTTCATTCCATGGATACTAACATATTCCTCTGTTTTCTCCCTGGTTATATTATAATAGGCACTAGTCCAAATATTTGTTAACGATATACGAGTAAGTAATGTACAGTCACGAGCAAAAAAAGTATGTATACACTCGACTTTATTTTTTAATGAAATTTTATGTTGTTACGAATATAATATTTTCGAACCCGTAGGTTTTTGTAATGTGTCGTATTTCAACGTTGCATACGTTATTTCACGAAAAAATCGCAATTGAAAGTTGCCAAGTGTTGACATATTGGTGCTCGTGACTGTACACCACTGCCATTTCTCTATGTTTAGTTTTTTTGGCTTAATTATATATATTTTTTTAAATTAATAAATGGTGGCAGGGATCGACGTCGACGCGCAAACTGTAACCATGAATATTCAGAACATGATTTTAGATCCCCTAGCGTAGAAATTTTTCGATGGTTATAAAAAAAAATCTATTGTTTCATAGAATCTTGCAATACCTACCTGCGTGATCAAAATGTATTGAACAGATTTTTTATTACCGACGAAAAATTTCAACGCAGAGGTTCAGAATCATGTACTGACTACTGAATCCATGGTAACTGAGGGGCAATTCTCGTAATTTTAAGAACGTCCACAGTCTGATCTCATTCTCAATCTGTCAAAAATAACCCTAATTTCCCTACATTTTTGAAAAGTTTTTGACATTGATTGTCGCTGAGATGAGATTGCGACTAGATTTTGAACGTTGGGAATTGATCTTCAGGTTGTGCGTCGAAGAAAACAGAGTTCGTTAATATGGATTGAATATCAACGACCACGTGTGCGAGTTTTCTCTTAGTATTAAACTGATTGATGCGCGTTGTGCTCTCGGAGGTTGCTCAACAGAAGATAAAGTAATAATGCCTTATTAGTTAACGCATTATAGAAAAGAAAGAAAGAAAGAAAATACATTTATTTGCGGCAAACATGACGCATAAAAAAAAGAACAAACACACAAAAAAAAAGTGGGGGTATAGGTTAATTATACTTTATTGTCAATTGCCAAGACCACAGAGGGGCTTGTGGCTAAGTAATAACAGGTGCACGGGTCGATCGATCAGGTTAAGCTACGCTTGCCACGGTTGGTCCGTGGATGGCAGACTATCTTTACATATCAAGACCCCTCCGTGCCTCAGAAACGTTAAAGCCGTTGGTCCCGACTGTCATTAGTGGATCTTTGGCAGTCGTTACGGGTCGTCAGAAGCCCGAAAGTCGGACAACCAGTCTTACCAAGGGTCAGTCTTATCGTATTACTCAGTAAATGGGTTGTGGAGGTCTAAGCAATTGCTTCATGTAAAATACTGGTATACAGCTGCATCCGGTTTGACTGGAAGCTAACCCCAACATAGTTGAGAATAGGCTAGGCAGATGATGATGATTATGTCCAGACCACTTTTTGTTGATGTGATTATTGTCTTATATCGTGTTAATGATTACAGGACTACAAATAAGGCCTGTGTATGCTGTGATCAATATACCCGTATTCCACGCTAATCATCCATTCCTTTTCTACGTTGCATTTTACAAAGAACAGTTGTTTACTGGAGTATTTTCCGGATACTAAGTGTGTAAAGATTAAATAAATGTTGTGAGAAACTGAGAGCTTCTGAGTTTTTGATTCTTAATCTTTCTTCACCCTTGTCAGAATCAAAGATTTCATCACCGCGTCGTTGTTATTCCCAGAATTATTTTTTACGAAGGAATTAAGTGATGAAAAATAAGAAAGTAACTAAAATCCCACTTTGCTTTTTAGTTGGCTATTTGCCTTAGTTGGCGTTTGTCGTAATTGGAGTTAATTTTTAACTTTTCGGGGTTAGGGATCATTGAGCGATCTTTAGTTTTGGGAAATTCAAAATATTTTTTTTTAAGAGTGAAACATAATTGTATTTTAAAATTAAATATTATTGATTAAAAAAGCAAAGAAATTAATTAATGATAACCAATTTGATCTCAGAAAGTACTTCTTAAGTTCTTCATTAGATATCAAACACGACATATAATCTCTATTTTGTTGCCGCCATATTGGATTTTATGTTTATCAAGATACGACGAGTATTTTAGGAGTCCTAAGAGAACAGATCTATCTACATACATACATAACCTGATAAAATCTTAACCATCCTTGGGCTTTGTCGTAGTCAAGCACGCGTTATGGCTATCCTCGTATCCCCTCAAGTTATTAGTGAGTTTATTGTTATTTACTCACCTCCCGACTCAATTTATCCAAATTTTTGCTAATATATAACAGGGTCACCCTACCTATAACGTATATATCGTCAATCGTCATTAGCGTTTATAATCGGTCCTAAGATTGATCCTTGGGGTACACCGGCTAACAATTTGTGTTTCATCTATAAATGTTATTTTTCTTTGCTCCGCGGGGTTATTGCATAACACACTATCAATGGGTTTCATTTTGACAATTCAACGACATACATTGCGTTATTTACTTTGTTGAGCAGATAATTTTTTCTAATATATGAAGCAATGGATTAACAATAGGTACCCTTCGAAATGATTCAGATTCAGATTGATAGTGTGTTACGCAATTAGGGTTGCTAATTTTGCATTAAATTGTAGTTCCAGTTTACATATCGGATTAAGATAAAAAATACTTTAACTTCATAATCAATTGTAGGTACCCCTTATTAATTCTTCTGCTATTATTCAATCTCCTGCCATTTTCTTATTCGCCAACCCGTCTTGAGCTAGCCTGGTGATCAATGCTCGTGGGAAGTTAATTTTAACTAGGTACTGATTTTATTTGGTTCTAACACTTTTGGACACGTCAGTACGAGGATTGGTCAAGTGTGAACTTTTCGAATAATTCAATTTTATATTTTGGGCACGTGGGGAATGAATGTATAAAAAATCATTTTGGGTAACTTGGAACTTGAGGAGATAGGGCATCACCCAATAATATCTTGTCTTTTTTTTCTTCGTGTCTCTAGCACAAGCACAAACTACTTTACACGTACATATTTTAAATGTTGTTTTCCCAAAACTTTGTGGAATACGCTGGTATTATTATTCATTGTAAAAAGTTTTAATAATTTTTTTAAGTGAAACTGTAGATATAGGCGGTTATTCGATAATTTAATGAGAATTGAGAATTGGATTTTAAGTAAGCGTTACGTTAAGGCACATTTCGTTACACGAGAGAGAATAAAGATAAGTCTCTCACACTAAATCTCTCTTATTCTTTATTTTTAAAGAATTTTCTAGAATTTTCGTCTATGTCGTGTACGATGGTGCACGCGTAATTTTTTTCATCAAAATCATTATGTTATGATTTCAGGTTTTTTATTTTGGCAGTCCTTTTCGTTGCCACTGATTGAATTTTTTGCAAATCGAACATTTTACTTCATCATCAGAGCTAATCAAGAACAAATATTAGCGGGAATCTTCAGTGAATGATTATTTCAATAAAATTGAGTAGGCAGGTATTTGGTTCACAAAGACTTTTATTTTATTTCACTCAAAAATAATACAATTATTCACTCCTACGAGGAAAAGAACCGAAGTTATCGAAATAGCGCGCAGAGTACGCAAACTGAAGTGGCAGTGGGCTGGCCAAGTTTGTCGAAGGACCGATGGCCGGAGGAGCAGACGAGTCCTGGAGTTAAGACCGCGTATCGGCAAGAGTAGTGCGGGACGCCCCCCAGCTGGATGGACGGACGACCTAAAGAAGGTTACTGGGACGGACTGGATGCGGAAGGCGGAGGACAGGGTGTTGTGGCGCAGCCTGGGATAGGCCTATGTCCAGCAGTGGACTGCGATAGGCTGAGTTGATTGATCGATGAGGAAAAACATAAAAATTAAGATAGGCGACGGTTTTGCTGGGTTATGGACTGAAATTAAGTTATAAAAAAACTAGTACTAAACTCACTAAATAGGGCACATTAGTCTAATAGTTTAAAGTTGTCAAAAAATAAAAGGCCCGTTTTGACATTGACAGTTCTAGTAGTTAATAAAGATCAATTTCGCAAAATACGTATTCGTTTGTATGAAACTGACAGGTGTCAAGAATTCATTCTCAAATGTCAAAACGGGCCTTTTATTTTTTGAGAACTTTAAAAATAAAGTTGCTTTGCTACCCTCTTCATTAATTTCATCAAGTTGACAATTTGGTATGTAGAGAATAACGTGTACTAAGGTATCTATCAGCATAATTTGAAATGGTGGGATTACCACTGACTCCGACATATATTAGGGTGCTTTAGCAAAATGGCAAAAAGATGTAAATACAAGTTTAGACGAAGTCTTACGAACGAAATACCTACTTCTTTACGATAATTGAATTGTCCCGAACTACTGTTGCTAATGTGGCATTATATTGTAATTTTAAATATACCAAGTGTCGTTTTGCATCCTCGTCAAATTCAAGGAGGTAACTATGCTACTGATTCACGACACGAATCAGTAATAAAATAAGTAGGTATTTTTTTTCGGATTTTTGGAAATCGGCATGTGTAGGACTCGCATTTTAAAACGTGGCCTGTGTGAGACCGCACTGTAACTGCCCTTTTACACACAAAAACGCGGTCGCTTATACGATACCATAACGCGATTCTGTTCTTTGAAAGGGGTGTATTATGAAATACTGTCAAACTTTAATAACTAAAAAAACAAGTATGTATTCAATATTTACCAGGGATCGTAATTTTACTTGATTATTTATGTCTTTCATAACAGCCTCCTGAAATTTGACGAGGATGCAAAACAACAACTAGTATATAATTTTATACAAATTCTTCTCTTATTTTTATTTTCTTCAATATTCAATCTCTTGGCATTTTCTTACTTTTCGTGACTAATATCATGCAATAGATTTAATTTTTATACGCATACCGGAAGACGTACCTATCGTTGGAACGCCTCCCACAAGGATAATATCATGCAATACTTTTACTTATACGCAATTTTCAAATGGTAACATTTGTAACCTAATTTGTAACAGAACTTAAGTAGCAATGATCTTTAACCTTAGGATATCTTATTGTAATCGTAAACTAACTAATAAATTGCTTGCTACAGGGTCGCTTATAACAAAAATGGCAAGGCCATTAAAACCAATAGAATTTGAAGCCAACCGACCATTTTACTTCTTCATCAGAATGCACAGAGAACAAATATTTGGAGGCATCTTCAATGGATGATTATTTCACAGGATTATAATTGATTTTTGTTGCAATAAACATGGGTTACTAATGTGACGTAGTTTATTATTTACTGGCGTCCCAATTTTAGGTACTATAAAAGTACAACACACCACAAGTACCTAATAACTGGCGAAATGTGGGTGCACTTATAAACCGAAGGAGCAGACTCCTTAGGAGAATACAGGAGTAGTGTCTCATTTTTCTTTCCTTCAATATTAAATCTCCCGCTATTTTCTTATTTTTCGTGACTAATATCATGCAATAGGTACTTATAAACGCGATTTTAAATGGTAACATTTGTAACACAACTAGCATTGATCTTTTACTTTAAAATATCTTATTTTAATCGTAATCTTCAAAATATTTCTTGCTTCAGGGTTGCTAATGTTAGCGGGAATGGCAATGCCATTAAAACCAATAGAATTTGAAGCCAACCGACCTTTTTACTTCTTCATCAGAATGCACAGAGAGCAAGTGTTTGGAGGCATCTTCAATGGATGATTATTTCACAGGATTATAATTGATTTTTATCGCAATAAACATGGATTCCTAGCGTTACGTAGTTTATTATGTTACGGGCGTCCCAATTTTAGGTATTTTTAATATTACTTACCGTATCCGCATCCTATCATATCTCCAAGCTATTCGATACACACGCATCAGCTTATTAGCTGCTAGTGTGTCTAACTAAATATGAATAATAATTCTAATTTTAGTTACCTACTTACTATAAAGTACAACACACCACAAGTACTTAATGACTGGTGAAATGTGGGTGCACTTATAAATCCAGATATTTATAAGTGCACCCACATTTCACCAATGAGATACTACTCCTGTATTCTCTGAAGGAGCAGACTCCTTCAGAGAATACAGGAGTAGTGTCTCATTTTTCTTTTCTTCAATATTCAATCTCCCGCCATTTTCTTATTTTTCGTGCCGAGATTTTCAAATGGTAACATTTGTAACTTAATTTTTAACACAACTTATCTAGGAATGATCTTTTATTTTAGGATATCTTATTTTAATCGTAAACTTTATTCTTATAAATTGTTTGCCGCAGGGTCGTTAGTGGTAACAAAAAGCGCAAAGCTATTAAAACCAATAGAATTTGAAGCCAACCGACCATTTTACTTCTTCATCAGAATGCACAGAGAGCAAGTGTTTGGAGGTATCTTCAATGGATGATTGTTCCACGGGACTATAATTGATTTTAATTGCAATAAACATGGGTTACTAATGTGACGTATGTAGTTTATTATTTACTGGCGTCCTAGTCTATACAGGGTCAAGTTAAATTAGCTAGCGAAACTCCGCAGACGTGCTGATTATCGATATACAAGCTGTTGTTTTGCGTCCTCGTCAAATTTCAGGAGGCTGTTATGAAAGACATAAATAATCAAATAAAATTACGATCCCTGATAAATAATGAATACATACCTACTTGTTTTTTTTAGTTATTTAAGTTTGATGGTATTTCAGAATACACCACTTTCAAAGAACAGAATCGCGTTATGGAATCGTATAAGCGGCCGCGTTTTTATGTGCATGTAAAAGGGCAGTTACAGTGCTGCCTCACACAGGCCGCGTTTTAAAATGCGTGTCCCACACATGCCGATTTCCGAAAATTAGAAAAAAAAAATACCTACTTATTTTATTACTGATTCGTGTGGAGAATCAGTAGCATAGTTACCTCCTTGGGTTTGACGAGGATGCAAAACGACACCTTGTATAAACACGACCAAATAAAATAATAAAAGATTTGATGAATTTTTTTTTTGGGGGTCGATGGCCCTTGCTACTTGTCTTGTAACTTGAAGTATGAGTTTTTTTTTTATTTATCATGTTTAGATAGCGACACCCATAACGTCTGTGAAGTTTACACAAAAAATACAATTTTATTAAACTGATATTTTAAGTAGGTACCTTACACACACCTGCGTATGATTACCCAAAAAAAAACTCATCAAATTATTTTTTTTTTATCATGTGTCGATCGATATCCATCATGTCTACAGCGTTTCGCTAGCTAATTTAATTTGACCCTGTAAAAATAAAAATGAAATGCTGTTCGTTGGTAATCGCATCACTTGAAGACAGGTGGTCCGCTACAATAATAATACATATACATAATACAAAATACTCAAAACTAGCTGCGCCCCGCGATTTCACCCGCATAAGTTTCGATCCCGTGGGAACATTGGGATAAAAAGTATCCTTTATATTATTCCTGGTTATAAACCATCTGCGTGCCAAATTTCATCCAAATCCGTTCAGTAGTTTTAGCGTGAAGGAGTAACAAACATCCATCCATCCACCCATACAAACTTTCACTTTAATTATGTAGGTTCAACCTCTAGAGGCATATGTCCAGCAGTGGACGTCTTTCGGCTGAAATTATGATGATGAGGAACCTCTAGAACTAGCCAACTGTGTTTTAGGACTTTCTATGATTAATTAAGGGCAATAGGCTACTACAATCTGTCAAATTTCTTTATTAGATTTTCAACTTTATCTTTAAAGCATTAAGGTTCAAAGTTGATTGGGAACATTTGACAGTTTCGGGTAGTTTGACCTGCTGGCGTCTGTACTATAGTATAGACATACGTATAGGAAAACATGGTAAGGAAACCAGCATGTCCTAAAACAAAATAATCGAAGACATGTGACATCTACCAACCCGCATTGGGCCCGCGTGGTGGATTACGGCCCACTCGGAGGCCTGTGTCCCAGCAGTGGGAACGCTATAGGCGGGTTATGCTATAGACATACCTCTGCCTACCCCGTCCAAGATTACAGGCGTGATGTTGTCTTGATTGCAGGAATGGAATTGGTGCTCTTTTTAGAAGACACGTATTTAGAAGTCCATGTTAAGCATCCTTTTCTATTCTACGTTACAGGACATCATGTGCAATATTTTACAGGCATTTTCAATGGATTATAATTACCTACCTATATCATTAAAGAAAAATAAACATGAATGAAAAGAAAAGAAAAATATTTTATTCGGGACACGCACAGGAAATACAAACAATAAAAAGAAGATGAAATCTAACAAAATCATGAAAACAATAAAAAATAAAATAAAAAAGAACATAAAAACTTTTAAGTTTAAACATTAATAATAATAATAATAATTTATTTATCAGATCATACAATCCACTTTGTTAGTATACATGTACATCTTAAAAACTAGTGTTAGTATTTGGGTAGATTTGGCAAATTATGGAAACTACTAATAATGTCAAAACAACTCACAATAATGTCAAAACAGTCAATAATAATGACAAAATTAAAAATAATGTCAAAATTACCAATAATGTCAAAATTACCAATAATGTCAAAAATTACCAATAATGTCAAAATTACCAATAATGTCAAAATTACCAATAAAATGTCAACATCACCATTAACAATCTCAAAACTAAAATCAATTATGTCAACATCACTAACAATCTCGTATCAATAATTAAAAACAGAAAACACAATAGGCACAAGAGCAACAAAGCTATTTCAAGGCACGATTTGAAGGCAAGACTTGTGTCCTGGTCCAGTGCCTGAGTATGCGTCCTTCCGCCCTATCAGCCACAGTGATCAAGAGGCTGTTGGTGCTGCCCCGCACCCGGCTCATCAGGGAGGCGACACGCTTTCGCATGATTGCGTAAAAGTCGTCTATATGTGCCTCTGCGAACATCCCTGATGCGCTACAGTGTCGTGGCAACCCCAACAGCGCCCTATATGCGTTGTTATACTGGACACGTAAGGCGCTGTAAGCCCTCTGCGTGTAGTCGACCCACAGGCTGCAGGTGTAAAAAGATTGGCAGTATGCCCTAAACAGTGTGGTTTTTACACACCTCGAGCACTTCGCAAACCTACGGATCAACATATTGCTCCTGACTGACAGCGCCCTACGCTCCCTCTCCATGTCAACATTATCCGTCTGCGTTGCAGTGACCCAATGTCCCAGATATTTAAACGCTTTCACCCACTCTAACGCAGTCCCACCAAGAGTGACAGGCGGCACTTCACGGTAGTCTTTAGTGCCTGCCTTGAACAACAGACACTCGCTCTTTTTTGCGTTATATCTGAGACCCTGGGCCTCCGCATATCGCTCACAAACAGACACGAGTTTCCTGAGGGCGCTGATCGATGGGGCCAGCAGCACCATGTCATCAGCGTAACTTATGTTGTTGACGAGTGTTCCGTCAATGGAACAGCCAACCATAGTGCCGCTGAGCTCACAAATCAGCCTATCTACGTACAAACAGAAGAGCTTCGGCGAAGTCAGACCACCCTGTCTGACCCCACAATCCAGCCCATACGGAACGGATAGCGAGCTTGTCCATTTCATCATATTAGACTGGTGGCCATACCAATATCTAAACAACTCAATCGTCTCACCCGGAAGTGTTGTATCATCATACAGCTTCTTCCATAAAACACCATAGGACACCAGATCGAAGGCCCTTGAAAGGTCAAGAAAACACGCGTACACGGGGGTTCTCCTGTCCGAGTAGTATCTGACAGTGTGCTTGAGACAAAGAATAGCGTGCTCTGTTGAAAGACCAGCTCTGAAGCCAAATTGGGCATCGTGAAGCGACAGATGTTTACCTAGCTGCTTGTCAAGCACACTGTCCAACACCTTGGCAATAATCGTAGCCAACGATATGGGCCTATAGTTATTTATGTCAGACGCGTCTCCAGTTCGATTTTTTATAATCGGCACAACTAAAGTTTTCATTAAATCTTCCGGCAGATACGTATGTGAGAAACAGAAGTTGAAAAACATTGCCAACACCCTGGGCAAGTGCACACCAGCGTTTTGTAAATGCTCTATGCTGAGAGAATCGTGCTCAGGTGATTTACCGCGCTTCATGCTTTTCAACACCGCAGCTATTTCTTTAGGCATAACCCTTACCAGAGGTTCCGTTGTTGGCTTCCTTACCGTCACTGACTCTTCCATTAACCCTAGAGGGGACTTAATTGCGAAGTGATTTTAAAGAGTTTGGCTCTTGAGGCAAACTCACTAACACCCTCCACACTAGCAGGAAGGCTCGACTTGCTATTCAGTTTGTTAGTGTGCTTCCAAAACCTACCGAAATCCTTCTCTCTGTGACAAGATGCTATAATATTCATTTTTATTTGTTCTCTGTTTTCCTGACACCACCTTAATTTACTTTTAAAAACCCGTTTTGTTTCTCTCATGGTAGCGTACACAGAACCCACTTTCGGTTGACCACACAACACCCAATTCCGAAAAGCAAGCCGCGCCTCCGAGTGCGATTGTCGAACATGTCTGTTCCAACCTATCACAGGTTTCTTTTTGTTTTGATCCAGCCCACAGTAACAAACACATGCCGCTTCGCTTAATATGTCAACAATTTCAAAGTACATTCTATCAATAATGGATCTATGTTCTACATTAGTACACAACTTATCACTACATCTTACAAATTCAGAAGGAAAATCAACCAGTCTTAGTCTCGTCGTACATAAATTCTTATATAAGTCAGTTTGTTGTAAGTCTCTTTCACCCCACACAACCTTATTGCGTTTACTAATAAAGCTTTTGGACTTCATTCTAAGGACATTCAAGTTACATGTTATTTGTAACGGTAAGTGGTCAGACCAATAGACGTTATGTAAAATCTTTGCATCGACCACAGACCTCCACGCCGCTTCAGATACTACACAATGATCTAACCAACTCTGAGAACCATAAATGTCACTTACGTATGTATATGAGTCCGAAGATAATATCTCGATATCGGCACAACGCCATTGCTGCTCAACACAAAAGTCCAGAAGTTCTACTCCAAACCGTCCACTAAGCTGTGCATTATAGTCACCCAATATAAACACGGAGTCTACACTACATTCCTCAACAATAGCCGCAATCTCACCCAAACACTCCGTGAACTCGGCGAGGTTCTCGGACGAGTTTGTCGGCATGTAAACTGAGAACACTAATACCTCACTTTCACATGACGTCACTTTTATCGCCGATATACGCGCACTAGTACACTGTATGACTGATACCGCTTGAAAAGTATTTTTCCGCCAAAGTAAGGCGACACCTCCGTATGGTCTTCCACTCAACACACCGACGCCGGTATCTATCGCAGATTTTCCCGTAAACTCGAACTCTGCATCAATAGTGCCCAAGAAGGGGATATCTTGCGGCAGCAACCAAGTCTCTTGTAAAGCTACGATGTCAACTGATTTGCATAAACCTCTCACGCATTCGACTGAACGAGTGATCGATCTACATTAAAACGTAACAAAATAATGAAAACAACAAAAAAGAAAAAGGAAGATCTGCAGTGCTATTCTATAAAAATCTCACCGTGAAAACTAAGGTGAATTGAGCTGTCATTCCACCTGCCGAGCGATGCTTTAAAAGCTCACCGTGAGTACTTAGGTGAAGTGAGCTGTCAATAGTGTCAATTCCTATAGCATCAGGTGGAATGACACCGCGCTTCAAGCTCACTTCACGTAAGTTATCACGGTGAGATTTTTACAGAATAGCTCGGCTGTCCGAGGCCAAAAAGTGCTAAGCTATGTATTTTGTATCGTTTATGAATATAAGAAGTTGCATGTGGTTTAAACCAAACCATCGCGGGTTTAACAGCGAAAGTGAAAACTTACCTATAAATTGTAGTTTCAAATAAGGTAGACGAGACTTTTTGTTGAGTGTCTTAAAATATTCCCTGGTTGGTATTATTTAAAGTCCAAAATCGCCAATCCACCTGGAGCAGATTTGGTGGTCAATGATGCTATCAACAATATCTTCTCTGTATAGAGGCCTTTACCCAACTGTGGGGCAGCATGGGCTATGTTAAGTCGTCCCCGGGAAAACTGCTGTAGTTTTAAGAGTGATTTAATTCATCAACATTTTTTACATCCACTGAATCTTTTATTTTTAAGCGACCAACCAGTATTCATAAAAATACTATTTTTTTTTACCATACTGTATTTTTTGGGTCTTACAAAAAAAATCCTTCTACATCTACAATAACTAGGGATGATTCAATCATATTGCGCAATATGATTGAATCAGTATAAATATTATCAATATAAATAATTGTTGTAATGTCATAAATACTTGCACTCAAACGATCCATTATTTTCACGCATGATTTCGCACGAGCATCACATGCGCAGTAATAATGGTGCAATTAAAATATGGTGTAAAAAAAAAAATGAAACTTGCTCAAGCTTTTATTCAATCACTGCGCAATCTTCAACAAAAAAAACTCGTCAATCGTGTAGGGCCCGCCTAGAATAAGGTCTCAGATACAATACGTAAATCTAAAGAATAATACTCGTAAAACACGACGCCATTAAAACAATTTAAAAACTGCTTACAACTTGTGTTAGATGAGCTAGAGATGTTGCAATTGCAAACTTTTACTACATAATAAGAAATACGAGATTATGATGCAGTTGACTAACAATAAAATGTTAATTTGATAGATCTATGTTTTGAACACTCGAAAACTAATAAACGACAATAGTCCAAGTTCTATTTAAACTCTTCAAATTCTCACACATGCGCAGTAAACGTATTTAGGGTAGCAGTCGTTCTCATTCATCCCCTAAATCCCAGTTGAATGTCATTTGTCGTGGGGCTCACACCTAGCCGAGCGTTCGCGCCAAATCGTAAACTTTTACGATTTTAATGAATCAGTTTTTCGTACACGGTAGTGAAGTGAATAACCGTACATTACCGTCTCTCCTGTGATAAGTGAAATGGATTATGCTTAATTTGGTGCAAAAAATATTATCTAAATAAAAGTGAAGATATGTAAAAGTTATAAAGCAGTAATGGAACACGATGTTCGCCATACTTCGGTTGTTTTTTTAAATAATTGGAAAAATAATAAGTTTATAAATGGAAGTGAATTTTTGGATTTGCCTGATTATAATACAATTCCAATTGGCTTTTTATGTAAAAGGACAAAACACGGTCAAAAGTGAGTATTTTTTCTTAGATTTTCTATTGAAGTTTCGTTGTTAGAAAATGTTTTGCTTTTAACTGACTGTAAAACAAAGATGACCTGATTTTAATACCAACATATTTTTTTTTATTTATTTGAATAGAAATAATAAAGAACCTCCCCTTTTTCGTAATTTCGAAATATAATGAGAATGTGTAAATGTTTAAAGAAAATTAAACATATTAATAAGTGATTAATCATTGTACTTAATACATGTTGAAATATATCGATCAAATTAATAAATAATAACTTGTTTATTAATTTCATCGATAGTATAATTTTAGTGTATAATTACGAACTAACTACACAAATATTATATTTCGAAACCTATTTGAACATAAATACAACCATCAAAAACGAAATTCTGTGTTAAGTCAGTTAAAAGCAAATTAAATACTCTTTCAAGAAACTAGCATCAAACATAGTTTCCATTATAGATTCTCATCGTCGAACAGATGATACGGTGAGCACCGGTGTAAAAGAAGAGAAACCACTAGAATTCCTAGTCAGTCACCAAAGCAATCAAGAAAGAGATTATTTTCTCCCTCCAGTCTTCACCAACCACGAGGAAATTGAGGAAGAAGATGAAGAAGACGAAAATGCTTACTTAGATTATGACTACGACGGTAAAGAGTCGAATTATAAAGATTCTCCTGACTTGGCAACAGTTCGCAGCGATGCTCACGACGTATCTTCGATAGATGACAAGATACCGTTGCATACGGCGAAAGATAACTTGCCAATTTTCCTTTTGGAACCAGAAAACACTTATGTAGTTAAAAATAAACCTGCTTCTTTGAAATGTCGGGCTGCTAACGCTTTAAAAGTAAGTAATTAATTAATAGCATTATTTTGAAAAGTTTTTCTCTACTTTTTAAATTCGTTTTTTCCAGAATATTTTAAATATGCTTCTCATAAATTCGACTGGTTAGGTTTCTGTTTCTATTTTTAAACAACAGAAAGGGTTGTAGTATACCTTTGTCCACATGTTACATACTTATTTACATACAGATGAAATTGAAATTCCTGAATAAAATAAAGGACAGCGTTGTTCATGATATAATTTTCTGTTCTCGACATCATATTTCAAGAACAAATAAAGTTAATATAAAACATAAAGCTTAAAGCTTAATAAAGCTTCCATAAGGATAAATAAAATATTATATAAAACATTTATTGTGCCATAAATGATAGTCATAATCACATTATGAACTAGTCAAGAAACTTAGTTTCAATATATAAAACACACTGTGCAGTATTTAAGCTGCTGTAATATTTAAATCAATATCAACGAATTTATAATGACCTAATATTCGACTACGACTACGACTACGAATAGGCTTTCAGCCTTTTGTTCTTCAATAGTTGTTTCATATTTCCAACCTTTGGAAAACAAAAACATAACGGATATCACCCTACTGATATGAAAAGGAGCACAACTAAAATTACTATTTCTAACCTCCAAGGTATTTTTCAAATGCAATGGAGTACAAACGCAAGCGCTTAACTTCGAGTTTGTGGATCCTCAAACTGGGGTGCGGATCATAGAGGGAGAGTGCAAAGTGACGAGGGAAAACGTGGAGGAGTACTTCGGGAGTGACAAGTACCAGTGCTCATGTTTTGCTTGGACTAGTCGAGGGCACATTCGGAGCCAGCCGGCCACCATTGAACTAGCTTGTAAGTGTAAAAGATGACTTTTAAAGTTGTTTGTTACTTGTGTGTGATTGATGAAAATGCTATGGAAATGTTTTGCCTGTATTGAATTATTACTGACGTCATCTAGTTTCGTATTCATTAGCTAAGTGAATGTTTGGGCTGGCAGCCAAAAAGTTGCTAGTACGGAAATGATGCCTACCAGTTCTTACATAATGTAACATATACTTAGAGAATATAAACATAAGAAAAATAAGTAAATTGGATAAAGTGCTTGGTGATTTATAAGTGCACTATCGCAAAGAGACGCTACTGTAACATATATATGTATTCAGATACGATATATATATAAGAAAAGACGTGAATTGGGTAAAGACTTGGTCGATATACAGGCGCACTAACGAAAAGAGTAGCTAATTGATTATCATAAGTAATGTGGGGATAGTTCCAAAACATAATTTACAATTTTATTTATACATAATTTTAAATACAGACTTAGATATAGACTGTTGTAGAGTGTTGACATCCACCAGACAAAAAGCAGCACTTCTCGGTGGTCCCAAAATCGCAGCTCATCAAACAGTAGGTACACGGCTGTGAAATTCCCCCCTTTGTTCAGAGATACTGGTTCAAGAAAGAGTACCTCACTTAAAATTCCTGTTATTGAAACTAAACCTCGGTCACAGCAAAATATAAAACTATCAAAATATCCTCTGTAGACATAAAGAAGCATTTCTCGGTGGCACCACAATCGCAGCTGGTCAAACAGTACACGGCGGTGAAATTCCCACTTTGTTCAGATATAGAGTATCTCAATTAAAATTCTTGATATTGAAACTAAACCTCGGTCACAGCAAAATATAAAGTTATCAATATCTCCTCTATAGATATTAAGAAACACTTCTCGGTGGCCCCACAATCGCAGCTCGTCAAACAGTACACGGCGGTGACATTCCGTTGTGAGCCACCGCCGGCCGCTCCCTTTGTTCAAGTATACTGGCTCAAGAATGGAGCGCCGGTCGTCGAAGATGATAACGTGCAAGTGTCGAAGGAAGGAGATTTGTTTATTAAACAAGCTACGTTATTGGTAAGTTCAAGACATCTATTTGTTTTTTTTCCAATGGGTTAAGGTTAAAGTTAAACGTAAAGCAACTACGTACCATTTTGTCGATCGTTTGAAATTTAATCGTATAACAAAAGTCGAAAGCCTAATTTCTATTATAAGACAAGCAATCAAGCTATAGTAAAGTTACTTATTTGACGACAAACTTTTCGAGCAATACTTCGAAAAAAAAATGTCATAGGTGCATTTTATTTTTATAAAAATAAAATGTACTTACATGACATTATTTTTTAGTTTATGATATAAAAGCATGCATGTTACATCCAAACCTTCCATAAACAAGTGAACAAAGAAGTGTATTCCACGGGCACTGAGTCCGGACAGATTTCAATTGTGAAACAATTTTCAGGACATGGCAAACTACACATGTGTCGCTGAAAATTTAGCGGGGAAAAGGATATCCGAGCCCGCCCTGCTGACAGTTTTCGGTACGTTACAATTCCAACTCATAGTCGTTTATTTCTTTCTTTTGAAATAAAGTTGAAACAATTTTGCTTTTTCGACTCTCTTATTTCGACCATATTTAGATTTCATAAAATTATTTCAGTTCTGTAAAAATAAATGGAAGTCGTGCCATCTATACATATACATTTAATTAAAATCAAAATATGTATAATTACTTATGTATATCTATGGCAGAAAAGGAAATGATTCTTTTTCCTTACTTTGTACGTACATAATTATCGCAAATAAAAAGTACGTTCCCAAGAAAGGAAAAACAATGTTTAAAGTAACTTGAAAATATCCCTTACTTTAGTCAATGGTGGTTGGAGCACATGGTCCGCTTGGACCGACTGCTTCTGTGATGACCAAGGGAGGGAAGGCCACTCGGGGAGGAAGAGAGAAAGGACTTGCAATGCGCCAAGGCCTCTGAATGGAGGCCAACCTTGTATGGGACCGAATGTACAGAAGACACAGGACTGCTTAGATTGTGATATAGGTACGCAAACCAAGAATTTCATGATTTACAGAAACAAATAAATGTGTATTATTATGAAAGCTTCAAAAAACATAAAATGTTTCAGTCAGCGAAAAGAAAATAATACGTTATTTTTTAATTAAAATATTTCCTTTCGTTCGTCGCTCATTATTTTTAGAAATGGTACGAATATTTCTGTTTGGCCTATAATTATATTTGACGTACAGTTTACCTTTAAAGAATTAATTAAAGTATTTATTTTCTTTCATATAGATGAACTAGACGAGTTGGCTGATGAATCACCGGATATTATACTGGGTAACATTCTGTTTTCTTCAAACAATTTCTTAGTATTCTCAATCATTAATTTATCGAATTCTACTAAAATCTATTTATTTATTCATTTTACCATTTATGTACACACATATATAAACAGACAAGAAGAAACAGAACAGAAAAAATAGGTACAGAGGTCATGCTTATTTCATAAGAATCCCTTCCAGCATACCTGAGATAGGACAATAGATAGAGAGATGTAGACAGTGTGTAAAAGAGTAAAGGAGACAAAAAAAAACCTTATACAATTCACTTAATAAAACTAAACAAATATTATGAGAATAAACTTGTATACATACAAATAAACACACATAATTCTAAAATAAATATCACTAGAATATTAATAATTATAAAGTAATCAAAATAACAAACTACGATGAAGTGTGTTCTTTACTCTTGTTATAAAAACTCTTTATTTAATTTCTGAGTAATCCCAAGAATTAATTTATCGAATTCGATAAATTAATGATGGAGAATCTACAGCGTGTTTGTCCAAACTAAACTTTCTTTGTTCTTCCTTTAAGTCAACAAAACTTACGTATTTTCTATTTTCCTAGGTCGTTGGTCCCAATGGTCTGAGTGGTCCAGATGTGACTTGGACTGCCTGCGAACTAGAAGGAGACGGTGTCTTACTATCAATGCGTGTCGAGGTATCGACTACCAAGTTGCACAATGTCCATTGTGTGTAAGGACTTCTAAGTCTGATATTAATGATGGTTAGTAGTTTTTATTCTTTGTCTTTGTTGTGGTGTCGTTTAATTAAATTGTGGTTAACATTAAAATCTTAGTGTTTATTAGTTCTTTAGACTAAACACCTCTTTTGAGGTTTGTTTTTAACTTTTAACTTCGTCACATTGATTCGTCGTTTAGTAACACCATCATTAAACTTCTTGTTTTGTTAATATATAATCAATTCATATTTTGCAGGATCTTCGTACTGGCCTTTATTTATTGCGTTGTCGATAGCTTTCCTAATATTTACAGTTGTTGTCGTATTGGGAATTAAATATATTAAAATTAGGATGAACGACACTTCACCTTATGTAAAACCTCCTTCAGGTAAATACTTGTTCCTTATCTGTTTCTTATTTTCTTTACTTTATTCGTATTTCAAGTCGTGAGATGTAATTAATAACGAACTATGTTGTAAAAGATTTTATTTGAATCCAATCTCTGAATATTTGTTCCTATTTTGTCTGTTCTGCTCTATTGACTTCCATATCATACACAGGTTCAAATTACTTCGGCAACGTAATAAAGAGAACTTTGACCAATCAGCCAGACTTGACCATTCATGAAGAATTCCAGACTATTGACTCCCGACGGACGCACAGACATATGAGCACGTCCACACGACACGAACATTTGTATGAAGTACCACAATTAGCTAACAGGTAGGTGAAATGTCAGAGATGATTGTTTTAAGACTGTGGAGTATGGAAGGACCAATGTGGTCCTTGGAGACGTAGTGAAATAATTGGACATCAAGGGGATGCATTATATATATCGAAAATCTAGTATTCAATAATTATTTGACGGGATAAAAATTAAATATGAAGAGTAAGTGATATAAAGTACATAAAGTACAAGTTTAAATATTATTTTAAATATTAGTTTAATACTGTGTGGCGTATTCATGTATTGGTATTTAAAACATACACAATTAAAATAATTGATAACAATCAACATTCTAGTGGGACATTTTTTCGTTTTAATATTTAACTACATTAAACTTAATTTGTGATTATTTGGTAACAATACTATAAAGTTTGTGTTGATTTGTTGATACCGTCGCTCGACGCGTGTCTAGTGACTTATTATCAAGGGTGGTTTATTTGGTACCAAATTTTACGCAATTTAGTATGTAAAAAAAAAACACCTTTAATAAAAAAAAAAAAATATTTTAATAGGTATCCTAAAACAGAATCATTCTTTCTCGTATAGTAAGTCTCATTATAATTTTTATTCACAGCTACATCACACCTATAGACCACGAGGTAAGAACCGAAAGAAACGGAAGCGAAAGGATTTACGCTTGCAAGGACAGCGTCGAGTCAGACCGATCTGACTCCAGTTGCTTTTTGAGCTGTGAGTTCTTCTATGCACCTTCGAGAGGCACCCGATTGCAAACTACTATCATATACAGGATTTTTTTACTAGTGTGGAAACTGTAACTATTAATTCAGCATATGATTCTAGAGCCCCCCTAGCGTAAAAACTTAGCGTCGGTTATAAAAAGAAAAATCTGCAGTTTCATAGAACAGTGCAATACCCACGCGGTCAATGGAACAACTAATTTTTTTTTTTTGCAACCGACCAAAAAATACGCTAGTCTTAGGATCTAGAATCATATGCTGAATTCATGGTTACAGTTTGCGCACTGGTTAAAAACTTTTCCTGTACAATTTTACACTCATTTTTACGAACACTCATTAATGTAACACTATCACTCATAATATATGTTCTTTCAATTTTGTGATCATATTCACCTAAAGAAATTTCATTACGGTTATAATCTTTAACATCTTCAATCCAATGCCTCTTAGCTTTATAAGCTTTAACAATCACTGCATCTTAATTGGCTTACTTAACAACATATACATTTTCTTCCAGCCGGTTCGTCGTACGGCAATGAAAGTGTAGAAATGTCACCGTCGCTGAAAAACAACGCATCAGTAGATTCAAAATACTTTGCTAAGCACATAGATGTAGCTACTTCAAAAATAGTTGCAGCAGATGGTGATTGGTTGAATCTTAATAAATGTGGAGTAAGTTTGTTCATTCCTGATGGAGTTGTGGAAAAGGGTGAGGAGCTATTCTCGATTGAGGTCGCAGACGACGATTGGAATAGGCCGCTGCTGCAAGAAGGTAAATTGAATTTAAGTTTAGGCCTTTTGACCTGGATAGGGAATCGAGATCGGCGGGGCGTCTAGATTTAGATCTGGTTTAAATTGGGGCTGGTTTAGTTTGAAAGTGAATTCTGTAAAATAGAATCGGGGCTTTTGGGAAGTGGATTAAAGATCTTTTTTCTGGAAAAGTATTTTTTACGCCAATATTTTGCTGTAGTGAGCAGGGTAGTTTTCAGGATTCCGTACCCAAAGGGTGCTAACGGGACCCTGTTACTAATCCTCCGCGGTCTATCCGTCTGTCAGCGGACTGTATCTCATGAACCGTAATAGGTAGACAGTTGAAATATTCACAGTGTATATTTCTATTACTGCTATAACAACAAATAATTTAAATAGACATACAATAAAAGTGTTTTTTTCGGCGTTTTTTTGCATTGTGGTACGGAGCCCTTCGTGCGCGAATCCGACTCGCACTTGGCCGGTTTAATGGTTTTATACGTACGTTCAGATATATTAGAAATTGATCATAAAGTTGCTTTTAGTAACTAAAAATCTCACCAAACATTGCAATAAATATTAAACCAAAGTCCGTAAACGAGATTCAAATAGACTTTCACTTGCTTCACCAAACAGTAAACTACAAACACGTAAAATCCCAAACTCTTCAAGAATTGTACTCAACACCTCTAAAATATAAATTCGACGCGACACACGAAAGTTGTGCTTAATATTAAACTTGGCCATTTCAGAACCGAAGTAGGATTACATTGAGCCGTGGTCTGACCTAAATCTCAAATGTCAGGTTGTTCTGACCTATAAGTTGCTTCGTCGGCAACCTAGCGGTGTTATTTTGGAGCCGGGTCACAATTGATTGCCTCCAAATATGCTCGTACATAGTTAAAGGAGTAAATAAAGCCTAGTAGATATTCGTGGGATTACAATGGTTTTGATAGTGTTCTATCTATTTTGCGTAGAATGTGCTTGAGGGCCAAGAATGTAGGAACTGTATTGTATCGTTTTTCAGTAGCGGAGAAGTGATATCATATTATTGTTACCTACGTTTTTCAGACTTAGGGTGGTTGAATAAAGAAGTGGATTCCCGGTAAAGAGAAGTCGGTACCGATCGGTGCGGGTGAAATACTTATGCGCTCACACATAACGAAACAGTTAAACCATGTAACTGTTTCTTTCCGAAAATCAGCCTGTAGCGATCAGTACCGGGAGTTGGGCCCGAAAACCCGCTTCTTTATGCAAGCACCCTTTGCCAATAATAATTATTATTATTTATTTCAAATAATCAGATAACAGAGATCCGTAGTGTTAGTAAAGTACCTTATACCTAGTGTTAGTAAAATGCCGTGTAGCGACAAGCAAAACTATACTTTAAAAGTCAGGGGTGATGAAATTAAAGAGAGGGAGATAGAGAACAATTAAAGTTATATTTATAAACAATTAAAAAGATGGAGATAGACTGAAAAGTGGTGGGTGTGTAGTAAGTGGAGGTGGGGTGTAATGAAAATAAATTAAAATTACAAATTGGGTATGAGTAACCTTGTAAAGAAGACGAAACCAGTTTCTCAACTGGTCATCTTCTCCACAAAATGCCTCATAAAAGAGGAAAACACATTCTCAGACACTGTTTTTAGAATGCTGTTGCCACTGGCCCGGGTTCTAGCTGCCACAGACGCTATTTTTTTTCCGCACAATTTCGCAGAAGCCATCAGTACGGCATAATCACCACAACATAATAATTGCCACTGCGGCGCAAACAAACAAGATCGTATTGTATGAAAACATGTGTGAACATTTTTTTTTCTTTGACAGGGGAAACTCAACTAAGCCCAGTCATACGGTGCGGACCCAAAAACTTTCACTTCAGCAAGGGTGTGGTTTTATCATTTCCGCATTGCGCAGCTTTGAAGAACACCAGCTGGCTTCTGTCGATCCTCCAAAGGCCCGAAGAAATCAACTCGAGGGAGTGGCGAAAAGTTTTGACTTTGGGCCAGGAAACGCCGGGGAGCCCACTGTTCGCACAAGTCGACCCTTCCAAAGTTTACCTAGTGAGCGAATTTCTAAGCGACTTTGTTCTAGTCGGCAGAAGTTTTAGCGGTCTAGACGCGAAGTTGTACAAACTCGCGCTGTTTATATCTAAAAAAATGGACGACAGCTACTATAGTTTAAAGATTCATGTGTTTCACGATACACCTTACGCTTTCTACGATTGCTTCGAAAGTGAAAAGAGGTCTGGCGGTTCTTTGCTCTGTGATCCAAAAACTATTTATTTTCAAGAGAATTGTTCTGATTTATGTATTAATATTAGGGATGTAGGAGTCGGTTGGAAGGTGCAGTCAGGGGGGAAATACCAAGAGCTTTCATATTCCCAAGTATGGAACATGACTGTCAGATCTCTGCATTGTATATTTGTGCTGCAACAAACCGATTCAATAAACTGTCTAGAGCTGAACGTGTCTGTTTACCAGAAGCAAAAGCAATCAAATTCTGTCAATTTCAATTTCAAGACTAACGACTTGAATGTTAATATCAACTGTAAGAGATTCAGTTGTGCGAGTGTAGAGACTGTTAATATATTAGAGAACCCGTTCAATTACTCCTCTCTGACTAAGAAGGAGGGTAGGTATGATTTTGTGTATAAGAATCACAGTTTTAGGAGCTACTTTAACGTTGACAATAATTACCGGACTAATGTGTTGACGAAGTCCGACAGAGTGATACTGTGTAAACTGTTGGACTCTCAGACTGCGAAAGGGAACGACTGGAGATTGTTGGCTGAGAAATTGAAAGTTTGCTCTTACTATTATTATTTCTCCAATACTTGTTCTCCCACGGAAAATATATTGAATTTATGGTTGTGTAGAAGTAATGACGTGAACATGCTAGTCAATTTGTCGCGGATATTCAGGGAAATGGGTAGGATTGATTGTGCAACAGTTGTGGAACGGCGCTGTTTTACTAACTGAAGGAAATATAAAGAAACGTGAAACAATTGTTGAGTTTGAATAGAGGAAAATGTTACTTCCACTTCCTTTTGTAAGTCAATCTTTTGAGAAAATATTTGTGCTTACTTTCCAATTATGTCAGCGTTGTTTCTTTTGTTTTTTCCCACTTCTATTGTTTCTTTAAGGTTTCTTTTAATTGTTATCTTCATTATATTCTCAGATTTACTTTGTTCTCACATCTATTCAAACTCAATGTTTATTAATGTAATTACGTCTGCTGATTGTTTATTTACCCATAACAAGCTATTGTTTATAACGTAAACTTTCCTTTTTCTATTTAGATTTCTTGATACTTTCTTCACTTTAAAGCCAGAATTTTCTTTAAGGGGTAAGCGTCGAGAGTAGCCTGTGAAATACAATTTTTTCTTACGTTTTTTTTCCAATTTACAAGTCAGTGTCATGTTGAATGTTGATTAAAATATGATTCGCGAGCGTAACAAATATGACTTTACTGAATTATAATCATTTAAATCAAAACCGTTCAAGTTCATGTAATCCTTTTCAATGTCTGTTTCACATGAAGTATCAATTAATAGGATTACATGAACTTGAGGGTTGTATTGATCCTGCCAGGGCCGCGGGTTGTTCGACAGAGATACCGTGGCCCCTGGCATGGGCAACTGGAACAAGGAACACGGGTGGGTTTTAGTCAGTAAAAGTCTGACACGCCCTCCCGCTCCGCCCAGAGCGGGAGATGTCATATGATGATTTCCCACCCAAAAAAAAGGGTAGTATTGATGACTTTAATGATTTTAATTCTGTAAATACACACTTCTTACGATTGCGAATCATATTTTGTCCAACATACAACCTGACACTGACCTGCGAAACATTTTAATTTCGCGGGTTACATAATGCATCCCCCTTAAGCGAGAAGTTTAAGAATTTTGGTACTTTAGTAAACACTATAGTATGTTTTAATAATTATTGACATTAACTTAGAAAAGCTTGATATTTTACTAAAGAGTATGTTTGAAAAACATTATTAGTTGTATATAAATAAATATTAATGAACCAAATAGATACTGTATTGTTTAGATAAGAAAATTAAGTAGTGATTTCAAATTTTGAATTAAAGTAAACATTTGGAAGTTGTTGTTTTGTTTATTTAATCCTTCATCTGAAAATTTATAATTATTGTAATAGTAAGCCTGAAACCAATAAAACTTCCAAGGGTGCTGACAACAGATAATCAATTTCTGATCTGGTGGTATTCATAACAGCAGCAAAATGAACGGAATTGATGAAGATATTCACATAACAGAAGAGGCTTGTGGCTAAGCAATAAGGGCCGCACGGGTCGATCGATCGTCTGTGGATGGGTGACCATCTTCACATACCAAGACCACTCCGTGGCTCGGAAAGCACGTTAAGCCATTGTTCCCGGCTGTCATTCGTGGATCTTTGACAGTCGTAATGGATCGTCAGTAGCCCGAAAGTCTGACAACCAGTCTTACCAAGGGGTGTCGTATTACCCAGTAAATGGGTTGTGGAGGTCAGATAGGCAGCTGCTCCATGTAAAATACTAGTATTCACCTGCATTTGGTAAGACTGGAAGCGGACTCCCAATGAGGTAGAAGAGATTCACATGACATAACATCACGCCTGGGGAATAAGCGCTAGGCAGAGGTTACATCATATTTCGCCAGTTTAGTTTAAGTTCCATGTAAGAACTTATTCAAAACTTCCACAGAATAAGTTTAAATGAATCAACTCACATTATCAATTAAATGAAGCATGTCGTAAATCCATTGAAAATAATAATAAATAAGAAAATGAACAATTCTTTCCATGTTCTGAAATAGTCCTGCACCAACCGGGGGTTGTCCTTAGGTGCACTTACATAGTGTATACAGGGATAATTGCCGGTAGGTGCATCCTCATCATGGGGCCTCTGCGAGTTGTTTTCGGCACCTCGTACGCCTTCCAAAGGTCCGGGACCAGATGGTCCCGAGATATGTCATACCTAGACATCTCAGAAAACGAACAAGACAATGTAAGGAATACCTCAAACACAAAAACTCAAAGTATTTATTTCAAAAAAAGCAATTACAGGCAATTTTGAATTGTCAACGAGTCAGTCAGTCAGAAAGATGAAGCTAGTTGCCCATTCAAAAGCGAAGTAGGCACTCCATGGAGAAGAACGAGCAAGAAACACACTTCTTAATAGGTGGTAAGAAAAGAGGTCTGTATCACAACACAAAAGAGTATTGCCCTCATGTAATAGTAAAGAGGTTAAAGACATAATAACCATAACACCTCTTCTTTACGAGAGGATTTCTTCGATAGAATTGAGCGGAAACTGGTAAAATTGTTACATGTGGAATAAGTCACACGAATAAAGCGATTATTAAAAGAAATGCAGGGTCGCAGGGACCTCGACGCACAAACTGAAACCACAGATTCAGTACATGATTCTGAACCAGTTGAAATGTTTCGTTTATCAAAAAAGAAAACCTGGGGGTCTACTCAGAAGTGTAAAGTGCGAATGTTCGAATCGGACCGACACATGGCCGAATCGAAAATTATTGAAAAATGCGAAAAAAGTTCGGATCGGCTCAGTTGGGTCGGGACCATGGTCAATAATCGAAAGAGTGTAGGAGTGTAGGATCGGAACCGACCGAAACAAATAGTAACTTCGTAGCAGGAAACGGCTGAACATTCGGCCGATACTACTTCGGAGTAGAGGTCCAGTAGTTTTATAGAAGAGTGGAATACTTACGCGGTCAAAATGTAGGGAACAGCAATTTTTTTTTTAAATAATAGACGTATAGTATCAACGCAGAAAGGTTCAGAATCATGTACTGATGTACATATACATGGTAACAGGTTGCGCGTCGATGTCTCTGCTATGCTGTATAAAGAGACGTGTCAAATTCTAGGAAGGAGAGTAATTCTAGGTTATGTAAGGTTATCATAATCATAAGTACCTATACACAACAGGTATTTTAGTAGGTACAACATAAGCATTTTTATTAAATAAAAATTGATAAAAATACTTAGTTTACAAAAATCAAGGAAAAAAGGTCCCAGTCATGTAAATAGGACATTTTTTTCGGTGCACCAAGAACAATTTTCGACCCTAAGTACATTTCTAAGAAAAACAGAGCTACATCATTTTTAGAGCTGTCATTTGCATATTAGATGTAATCAGACTCTCATTCACAAACTTATTGTGTAAAAACGATGTAATTTGAAACACACTTCTAAATCCAAACAACACGAAAACAGTATTTACAAGGCATAATAAATTCTTGCCCCGCCTGCGTATTTCACTTGGGCCGGCAGGCGGCACACGGCACACCGTAGGAACGTGGTCTCAATTATTAAACAATGCAATCGTCTCGGCCGGTACAACCCTAGCTTTAATACTTGAATACCTAGTATTTGGGTCAGGGAACGTGGAATATACGCCGTATCGTGTTACGATACCAACCAAATTATTTAGTGATATCTCGACATGAATTTCGGAACGCTTAGTGGATTCCGACGAAGAAATTGATCGTTGTTTTTTTTTAGAACTTCCTTGTTCTAATAACAAAACATTACGCCTTGTATCCCCAAAAGGTTCGTCAGAGGCGTACCTATAGTATTTACACCCACATTTCACCAGTTATGTCTAAGTAAAATAACCGATGTCACTCGGAAAGCTGCCACGCTTAAATGGAATTGGGCTGGACACATCTGCCGCATGTCAGACGATCAATGGGCCAAACATACGACCCAAACCCACTGGGTCCCGCTTAATGGCAAACGACATCGCAGCAGGCCCAGACGGCGATGGCGGGATGAGCTGGACTCCTTTCATAAAGATTGGTCCCTGGCAGCTCTGGACAGAGAGAGGTAGAAGGAGAGTAGGGAGGCCTTTCCTTTGCCCAGCAGTGGGACATTAACGGCAAAAAAATATATGGAGCGAGCCTATTACCGTCAACCGAGCACAAACCCAGACTCCGGGCTACTACTGAGAAATTCCATGTAGAAAAACCCAGTAACACTTTGCCCAACCTGGTAATCGAACCCAGGACCTCATGCTCAGCTGTAGCGCTTGCGACTACTAGACCAACGACATCGTTTTTAATATTCCTTACTTTAATATTCTTTGTGATTAGATTGTCTTTTGTTGAGTTTTGGATGTTCCTATTGTTCCGGGTTTTGTATTCACGTAGGTCAGTACGTATTCACGGTACGTTAGATTTTATGTTCCGGGTCATGAGTACCTGTGGTACAATTGAGATCGTGATCTGTTTACTTAGATTCTATTCAAAAACGACATCGGTTTGTAAGGTTTGTGACCTCTATTTGTAAGATGTTGTTAAGGAAAGAAACTTCTTCATAAATAATTGCAATACGTGAGGAAAACTTGTGGCTAAGTAATAACAGTCGCACGGGTCGATCGATCAGGTTAAGCTACGCTTGCCGCGGTTGGCCCGTGGATTAGTGATCATCTTTACATTCCAAGACCCCTCCGTGCCTCGGAAAGGACGAAGCTGTTGGTACCCGCTGTCATTCGTGGATCTTTGACAGTCGTTACGGGTCGGCAGAAGCCTGAAAGTTTAAAAACCAGTCTTACCAAGGAGTTTAGTAACCCAGTAACTGGCTTATGGAGGTCAGATAGGCAGTCGCAGCTGCATCTGGTTGGACTGGAAGCGGACCCCAATATATTGTTTAATTGTTTATTGTTAATTAAAACGGTAACACCAATTACATTAATTAACATAAAGATATGGTAGGTACACAAAAATATTTCAAATACTAACATATAATAGAGGACACCCTAGCATACTTCTTCTCACAAAACATCAGACATACACGCATAATTCTACTCCATTCATCGGCAAACAGATCACATTCAGGATTGGTGGTCAGGAGGGCATTAAGCATCCTTAAAGTACGACAGACAGGGGACTCAGCTCTGGCGACAGTTTTAGATGACGGCGGTGCGAACAGATTGTGTCGGCGGCTTATAGTTGGGAAAAGACTAGGTTTTTTCTAGGTAGATGACGTGAGAAAAACTCATAAAGCCACTTCAGTCACAGAATAACTAATAGTACTAACGTGCTTCAGTGAATGAAATTGGGGGTTTTCTTGACATAAAATGTGATCAAATAGGTAAAGTTTTCATAAGTCAGTCTCTTTCAACATCCTGAACTAATTTTCTTTTAATATTGATTTTTAATTGAAAAATAATATCCAGTCTCTCATATTTCTCTTTCATTTAGCTTAAATTGGAAATTAAATTATGAAAGTCGTTAGGTTTCGGAGCCTTAGAACTTTATCTAACGTATTTTCCTGAGGATATAACTTGTCGATTGGCTATAGGAACAGTGACTTTTTGACGTTCAAAATTTCACTGTTCCTACAAAAAAGACGTGTGGCACTCGGAGACTGCCGCGGTAAAGCTATTGCATAGCATTTTTTATCAACTTATGCAATTATAATTATTAACCGTCATTTGTTTTTGGACCGTCTTTCTTTTTGGGTGTTAGGTTTTTTTCGTTACGGAATTTCTGGATTCGGTCCCCACGCTCAAGGCCCGCGATAGAAGCTATGCAATAGCTTAAAAAAAAAACGTAAAAACGTAAAACGTCTTTTAGATTTTGATGGATAATATTGGCAGTAGAATGCTTTCTCTGATAAAATCAGAGATCCATTAATAATTACCTACTCATGAACGTCAACATTTTTGAAAAAAGCACGTCTGTTCTTGAAACCTGAGGGAAAATTCTCATAATTTTAAGAACGTTAACTTTACACTCTGTCAAAAATTCCTCTAATTTCACAACATTTTTGACAAGTTTTAGTCATTGATTGTCGCTGAGATGATATTGCGACAAGATTTTGAACGTTTTTAATTACGAGAATTGGCCTTCTGCTCGTGGCTCAATTAATATTATATTATTACAGAGTGATGGATAATGTAGTGCTGACGACCAGCTAAAACAAATAAGATGCAGTAAAAATAAGCCTAAATGTGACTTGTATTTAACAAGTCACAATCACATAGCAACAAAAAAATGAAGAAAAATAACTCCCTTTTCACAGGTTTTAAAAACACTGCCACAAGGTAGACCCGGAGACTCGTGAGGGCAGGTCTTAATTGGAGGGCACTTAGTTCAGGAGCTCTCCGTGTGAACAACTGCTCTTCACAATCTTACGGCTTTTATACTAATAGCGAGCACAGTTGAGCAGTAATTTAAAAGTTGAGCTTCTGGTTGAGTGATGTTTCTTTTATGATGAGGCTATTTGATTTGGTTGAATTAAATGATGCTGGATAGGTGCTTGTCTCGGTGTAGTTTTGACTTTGAACCTGATAGGTAAGCAGCATGCACAGTTGAGCGATTTAAAAGTTGAGCTTGAGTATCAGTGTTTTTTTTTGGTTGGTTTTTTAGTATTTTGATTGGATTGAATGACTCGACGCTAGTCTTGGTTATTATTTTGTACTAAGTTTACGTTTTCAACAAGTATTTTATTTGAGTAATTTTAAAGTAAAATAAAAAAGGTTTTTTACAGAAACTTTTACAGTAAATCTTACATAGCTCCTTATACGTAAAAGATATACCTGTGCTAGGAGGCCCCGTGTAAGTAAAAGTGGATTTCAATCAGTTCAAAAAGTCTTCTAAAATATGTCCTCGTGTTTTTATGTGGTAAGTAATCGTTTATAATACAGAGCACTTCCACTCCCTAAGCTCTATCATTAGATCGAAAAACGTTTTGTTTCATAAAACAAATGCTCGATCGGAACACACTGCCATTGTTTCCACAAACATCCCGCACTCCTCAGAAAGCCCGAGTTCATATCTTTTATACGCACACTCAATCTTTGCACAATGTAGTACTTTGAGCACAATAGATAACAAATTGTGCTTTTAACGCACTCGTTTGCACTATAGTGCTTGAGCACATTTGTTTGAAGACGTGATGGTGATTTAGTGCGTTTCATCAGGTCAACGATGAGAAGTGATAAGTAAGGTTTCTGGAAGTAGTGTGTCATAGTGGGGATGGTTATGTATGGTGGTGGTAGATAACTGCGAGGTAATTGCGTAACACACTAACACTAGTTATCAAAAAATATAAGGCCCGTTTTGACATTGACAGTTCTAGTAGTTAATAAAGATCAAATTCTCAAAACACGTATTAGTTTGTATGAAACTGACATGTGTCAAGAACGCATTCTCAAATGTCAAAACGGGCCTTTTATTTTTTGACAACTGTAGCAAAGGTTTTATTTTGACAGTTCAACAACATTCATTGCGTTATTTACGTTGTTGAGACAAGTTTTTCGAACATATGAAGCAATGGATTAGCAATATCCTACAAAATGAGACAGCTCGACACAACACTGCGCTGCGTTAAACACGATGCTGATCGATTTATTTATAAGGTGTTTTGATGAAAGTGTAAACAAGCTATGTAAGTTAGTTATGCCCGATTCGTCACTGTTCCAATTAGTCACCAGAATACTCCTTGCAAGAAAACTCGATTCGTCATCATGTAAAAGCAAATTAATTTTCATTAAATATTTAATATACTGACTCGTCACCATTATACATACATACTTAATTGATTGTTGCAAGGTGAAATCTGATAAAAAAAAACATTAAACCATTTCCGCAAACTTTTTATTGAACGAAAACAAACGTAGCGAGAGTAGTACAAGTCTGATTTCAGGTTGGATTTTTTAGGAATAGCGTTGATGAGGGACCGAGTGATTAGGGTTAGCGTTATTTCAGGCTACAGTAATTAGGGATAAAACATCCATAGTTGAGAAAAAAGGATGGTTTATACGAAAATAAATATACTCGTTTGTATCCGTATGTATACAGTATATTTCGTTTCTGGGTATGGAATCAATCTGCCTAGACTTTTCCCAACTATGTTGGGGTCGGCTTCCAGTCTAACCGGATCCAGCCAAATACGTACCAGTGTTTTACATGGAGCGACATCTGACCTCCACAACCCAGTCACTAGGTAACACGATACCGTTTGGTAAGACTGGTTGACTTTCGGGCTTCTGACGACCCGTAACGACTGGAAAAGATCCAATAATGACAGCCGGGACTAACGGCTTAACGTGCTTTCCGAGGCACGGAGGCGTTTCGGTATGTAAAGATGGTCACCCATCCACGGATCGACCGCGGCAAGCGTAGCTAAACCTGATCGTTCGACCCGTGCAGCTGTCATTACTTACCCACGAGCCCCTCTCCTGGGTATATAATATGAGACTAATAACACAAGTAGGTAGATATTTACTCTCGTTGTTGCTTCTACATAACAAAGTATAATTTATAAAGTTTATTGAGCTACTGAAAATAAAACAAACTAGAAAGCACAGCTAATCATTCCCACAATTCCTTCACACACCACACACCGAAACAAAACGGTCTTAGCCCCATCATTTGTCAGAGCAAAGTGGCGAGCGTTCCGCGGAAGTAGACGCGATGAGCGCATGAGTTGACGTCGTCACACGTCACGTCGCATCTCGTCGGCAGCCATTGTCTGACGTCACAGGTCCCCTTCTTCCTGTAGCGCGGTGGATCGTAAACTTTATGTGGAGATTCGTCCCGGTACGTACGTTAACGTGTAGAATATGTATTTGGATCCGTTCTGCTCTGATGTTCGAGCTTAACCTTCCGGTGTAGGGACGACGTTGCCTTTATTTTATGTTTCATGTTGAACAGATATTGTAATGGCCTTTTGATAGGTAGAGAACACTCTTTGTTATGTACACCATACTTATTAATTACAGATATAAATGTAGAAATTTTATATAAAGTGACACAATGGGCGGTCTTATCGCTTTTGATCGGTAGTTTTGGGGTTGTTGTGACGTTTTCAAAATTATGGCCTTAAAATGCTATAAGTATTAAAATGTTATATTTTAAGTAGCAATGGATTAAAATTCAAATTGCTATTGATGCCTGAAATATGGTTTGAAACAAACCAGACTTCATAAAATTTGAGAATCGCTTTTCTCTGATCACAACCTAATTTAAAAGCATTTTTTAATCATTATAAAGCGATGAGTCATACGACTGTGCTCATTCGGAGTCAGCCCTGATTAAATAGGTATGTATTGCACTTTTAGTTAAATACCAGTGACACCCGGTGACTCGAGCCACTGACTCCTGTCAATCTCTGTTTTAGCGAGGGGAGAGTGCAAAGTGTATTGTCGTGTCGACACCATGGGGGATGATGCGAGCCTAAACAAATACCCTCCGTAACACGACACCCTGATTCACGCATTAAATAAATATTCACTTTATGACATCCATCCAAAAATTCCAATTAATTTTCCCCAAAATCCATAACTTTCAAACAAGTTGATCGAATCAAAAACGAGCTCGCAGACGCTCTTAACTCCGTAAATAATAAATCAAGACTCAAACCCTTCAGGGAAGTTTATGAACTTGTTAAAAAATATCCCAAATGCCGGAAAGCACTCACTTAGATTAGGAAAAAATATATGACCAGTATTGACGTAAACATAAAGTTTTCGCCACCCACTAAGCATTAAGAGGTTTTTAAATTTATTCACCCTTCGATTTTCGGCAGTTTCTTGCGGAAACTTTGAGAAAATTTCAGCGATTAAACCGTGCGGAGTGCACAAAGTTAAGGGTTGAAATTTGCATAACGATCGACATATACGTTGTCTGGCAACATTATTTTGTAGTTGAAGTTGGGTTCCGATGAGAATTTGCAATCACTTAACACTTTGTTAAAGATAACTAATATAACTTTGACTAGTTTTTTATTCAAAGTCAATGTCACTTTGAAATCGATTCGATTTGGCTAAATGTTCTCATTGGCTTCAACTGTTCTTACATTACATGAAATCCGAATGATCATAGTGCCTAAATATAGGTAGCTATAACGTGGATAAGTTCTTTTTGACACAAATCTCACAGAAAAAACTCACTAGGCAAAGCAATGCAATCAATCAGAGGGGCAATTCTAGTAATTTTAAGATCGTTCACAGTTTGATCTCAGTCTCAATCTGTCAAAATAATCTCTAATTTTCCTACATTTTTGACATTTGTTTGTCGCCAAGATGAGACTGTGACTAGATTTTGAACGTTTTAAATTACAAGAATTGGCATTCAGATCTAGACTATTAAGTCTAGATCTGAAGGCCAATTCTTGTAATTATTATTCTTGTATTAACAGTAAAAAGTGCACACAGCTGGTTTATAACCAGGATTAACGTACAGGATAATTTTTATCCCGATATTCCCACGCGATCGAAACTTATGCGGGTAAAACCGCGGGGCGCAGCTATTAATGTTATAAGATAGTCATAATGTGCCCTGTATCTATAATTTGGCTGGTTATAGCAGCACCCTAACTGCGTGACACATTATCAACCACAATCTGAGTCATTTTGAAGGATATTGATAATCCATTGCTTAATATTATGTTCGATTTGTCTGCTCAACAACGTAAATAACGCAATGAATGTTGTTGAACTGTCAAAATTAAACCCATTCCTACTGTAAGTGTGTTACGCGCTAACCCCGCTGCTCTTTGGAAGCTCAAGCGTCAGTCTTCATTAAACAGACACAACAATATGATTAAACTTATAGTTAAACTCCCCATACCCTCAAGTACCTAAGTACTGGCCGCTGCACTTTCCCACAAACTGCTAAGTTCTTAATCCTGACTTGATGAGGCATTGTCTGCATCCCAGACGAACGTACGCGCAAATCGCCGGGTAAATATCCCTTAATGAGACGTTTGAGTGCGTAGTTAGACCACTTGGCAATCAAAGTGATTCAGACGCAAGTATCTAGAGAGTAAAGTATCTGCTTACATGCGTGTCCTGTGGAGAGGAAAACAAGACCATTCGTTTCTTCCTGTTTATTTCTTCCTGTAAGATAAAGATTTATTTCGGGATTGTAGGTACTTTTGTTACATTACCGTGAAGTTTCATCATGATACTTGAATATTTTTAAGATGGTTCATATAGATATTGATTATTTCGGAACCAGTGTAGGTTTCGATTAAGGATTATCATTTTGTAAATTACGCTGTCTTACTAAGTCTTCAGGAACGAGTCCAAATCATTACGCCAGCGTTTCTTAGGCCTGCCTGACGACTCCCGTCTTCAGGCACTAACAAACTCGTTCCTAACCGATTGGGCGGAGAAGGTACAACACAAAGAAAATTGGAAAAGTATGGGGAGACTTTTGCCCAGCAGTGGAACAATACACTTTTACTAACCATCCTTGAACAACAACCTGAGATAAATGGCGCTGATTATCTTCGCTAGCAAAAATCTTTGGCGGTGATAACGCAGTAAGCTAAAAAACCTGGCAAGATGGCACTTACTAAGCAAGAATATTAATTGTAAAACAAAAGAAAACAATAGGTACAAAGCCACATTCAAATTCTTCATTTATTTCTCTAAAACAAAAGAGTATAAAAAGTGGTAACTATGAAAGATGACATTACGATTTTTCTTATTTTAGTGGTGTTTCCCCGAGTTAGCGGCTCGTTGGACCCCCACGATCTCTTCCACGACATAAAACCTGCAACGATAAATGATAATTATTATATTGTTCAAGTATTTCGATGTAGCTGAATAATATATAGGCATTGTTTCGAAGTGGTGTAAGTTAGAGAAGTTTGAGCTGGGAAATAGTGAAGAGAACAATGCTTGTGTTTCAAATGAATGCAAAATACTTTTTATGCGGGTAGTCTGTGGGTGTCATATTTGCAGAAATCCTACAGCGCTCTCCGCGTTCAATATAATAACGCGCTGAGAGCGCTGCTGCGGCTGCCTCGATTCTGCAGCGCATCGGGAATGTTCGCGAGCGTCCGCATTGACTGTTTTTATGCCAGCATGCGCAAGAGGGCGACCTCGATAGCGAGTAGAGTGCGGGGCAGTGGCAACAGTCTTCTCGCCGTTGTAGCCAACAGGTTGGACGGGCCTTTCATGCAACACTGGCAGGCCTTACATGCACCCGTATATCAGGCTTGGGGCAGGTAAACATTTTAAAATTATTTTCCATAGTCCTTGTTTATTTCAATTGTCCTTGCAAATTTTATAATTTTTAGTTTTTAATATTTTGACCCTTACAACATTTTACGATTTGACATTTTATTTTTAAATTATTCTGACATTTTTATTTTTTTTTTTTTTACAATTTTAATTATTATTATTTATGAATATTTTAATTTAATTAGTCACAATTTTATTTTGGGTTTTTATATGTTTATAATTTTAAATAGTTTATAAGTAATTAAAATGTATTTTTTTAAAATATGGACTGCAGTTGTCTGAAATAAATAAATTATTATAATTATTATTATTATTTTCGATTATCAACAGTTGTGTAAATACTACAAATATTGAATAAGGGGACGACGTCGTGTAATCTTTAAAAAATGTTGTTAAAAGTTTGAAGTATGTACTTAATACTAAAGCCAATTGCGCCAAGCATCGATAAAAATAGTGCTGTTAAACTAATTTTTCCTTATAATGTCTGGGTACCTATGTGATCTCGATTAACAAGTTCCTAAGTAATTAGGCACTAATTACTTAGGAACTTGTTGAACCACATTATGTTCTATTTTTTTTTATTAATTTTATCATCTCACTGATTTGCTCACGACCAATAAACCATCAGCAATAAAGAGAACCTAAAAAATAAAATTCAACAGACGCTGTACGAGTAGTATTGATTGATACTATAGCATTTTTTTGTTTTTTTGTGAGTGGCATGTCGCAGGTCAACCTAATTGGTTGTCGGCTGCTCCACCGGACTATCCTGTAGATACCTTAATGAATTAAAGCCTACAGGCAGGACATAAAACTTATAAACTAAACTACTACATGCCAGGGCACCTCCAGTAGGGTACGCACCTCGGCGTAGGGCATCGCTGGAGGAGGGCAGCAAGGAACTTTTTGTTCTCGTTTGAAACTCGCTTGCTCTTATAGCTTGCATTAACTTCACCGGGTTGTCCCTGCTTCAATGAGCACGGTAGGCAGGGGCAAGGGGGAATATTTTAAGGGGAGGCACGCCAAATTTGGACACTTTAATGCGAGTTTTGATGTTTTATGTTAATATCCAGTTGGCAACTTCGCCCAATAGTCATTGAATTGTCGATCGGCTCCGGTAGACATTCGGGATAACAAATTCATTTTCGATATTAATGTGGGAACGAAACGGTTGACGCAGCGCTTTTTACTTTCTCAATTGAACAAGTTTTATAAATTAGTGGACGGGTGGGACTGACGTAATTTTTTTTTGGTTTTAGGTTTTCATAACATCACACCAGTAATCCCCGAAGGGTTAGGCAGAAGTGTACCAGTAGGTATACCCACATTTTTCAAACTCAAACTCAAATCATTTATTTCAATTATACCATTTAGAGGCACTTTTGAATTGTCAAAATTAAATAGTTGGTCAGTTAGTCAGAAAGTTGAAGCTAGTTGCCCATTCCAAAACGTAGATCTCTTTGGAGAAGAACGGGCAAGAAACTCCAAGGACATTCTTTTAAATCAAGATATTATTACAAAATCCTGGGTACATTATTCTTATTGCTTCTAAATTTGAGAACAATGTGAAAAAGAAACAATTTAAAATATAAAATTAAAAATAAGCCCTGGCAGTTAAGAGATGACCAGTCTCAACCGACGGCACCCGTTCACGAACATGACGCGTGGATCAGCACCACCCAGCTGAACCATTTTGTAGGGAACCGAATGATCCAACACACGCGCCACCAGCAGTGTCATTTAGGTGAGCATGACATATTCTCATTTCGCCAGTTACGTTAAATCCCATGTAATAGAGGGTGAGCCTATTGCCATCAATCGGGCACAAGTCCAGACTCCGGGCTGCTACTGAGAAATTCCTGATACGAAAACCCAATAACACTTTGTACTGAGAAATTCCTGATACGAAAACCCAATAACACTTTGTACTGAGAAATTCCTGATACGAAAACCCAATAACACTTTGTACTGAGAAATTCCTGATAGAAAAACTCAATTACACTTTGTACTGAGAAATTCCTGATAGAAAAACTCAATTACACTTTGTACTGAGAAGTTCCTGATAGAAAAACCCAATAACACTTTGTACTGAGAAATTCCTGATAGGAAAACCCAATAACACTTTGTACTGAGAAATTCCTGATAGGAAAACCAAATAACACTTTGTACTGAGAAATTTCTGATAGAAAAACCCAATAACACTTTGTACTGAGAAATTCCTGATAGAAAAACCCAATAACACTTTGTACTGAGAAATTCCTGATAGGAAAACCCAATAACACTTTGTACTGAGAAATTGCCGATGGCAAAACCCAATAACACTTTGTACTGAGAAATTCCTGATAGAAAATCCCAATAACACTTTGCCCGACCCGGGAATCAAACCTAGGACCTCGTGCTCATCACTAGCGCTTGCGACCACTGGACCAACGAAGTAGTCTAGTTGAAAATTTGGAAATACTTAGTACTTATGTATAATTTTTTATTGATGACGACCTTAAATGATAATTTAACTTTTCTTTTACATGTAGCTCATGTTTTTTCAGGTGACCCACAAAGGTAAACACATCATAATCCTTGTTATTCTTTCAAAACCCAAAAACCGGAGAGCATAAATTCTATTTACCGTAAGATGTTCAAAAGAAATACATAAATATTTAGCAGGCCCTATCCCTCTAAATATAAAAAATTTCGCCCGTAAAATCTTATTGATAAAAAAGATGGCTGTGGTGACACAGTGGTCAACATTTTGACGTGCATTGACTCTTCGATTCTCTTCAACATTGCTACTTCTCAAACAAAAACGACAATGGACATCAAAGTGCTTTTGTCGTCGTATTCAGTGGACCACATTTTAACGTTCATTGATTGTTTATTACCTTCGTTGATGGCTGCTTTTCAAGCAAAATAAACAATGGAATTCGAAGAAATATATTCAGCCATCATATTTTATCCCTACCGTCTTTCTCTTATATTTTGCGTTTTAGAGGGTTAACATGAAACGCATAAAAATTTACTTGAGCTCATTTGAATTTCATCTTGTATGACAGGCTGGTTCATACATAATAAACGGAGGCGAAGACTTTAGTCTTTTACTCGTCTTTAGTTTTCATACGAATACGTGTGCAGAACGTTTTTGTAGCAGAACATGATATTATTAACCTTAGCCACGGTAATTAGATAACATTACCGTGCCGTAGCGGTTTGGTTATGAATATTTCAACGTAACATACCACATAAACAGCCTATAATGTTGGGACACAGGCCTCCTCTTTTTGAGAGGGAATGGGTCCTTATCCACGCGGGCCCAGTGCGGGTTGGTAGAGGTCACATGTCTCTAAACTTTTGATTCTAGGACACGTCGGTTTCCTCACGATGTTTTCCTTCACCGTTTTGAGAGCGGTAGTGATGAAATAAATTATCCAAATTAACGCTCCTGACTGGGTTTGAAACCACGGCGTACAACTCGTAAGTAGGGATCGTTACTACTGGGCCACCACTGCTCACTTTATTTTTACACCTAAACTGTGATAAAAGAGAAATCACTAATTCATGACCTCAAGTTTCACCAACTAGTTTTTACGAGCAATATTAATAACAGTTTTATTTTCCCGCGCAACCGTACCACTCGTAAATGTCAACAGTATTTTTATGACAGTATTTCATTGTGCGTAAAGGCATTAAGTGATTCTGCCAATGACGTTATAATAGCTTGACATGAAATAACTTTATTGTATAGGCAGTCCGCCCTTAAGACTTATTTAATTATGTTTTGGTTTTGTATGAGAACAAAACTGAAAGGGTAAAGGATGAAGAAATATTTAGTACTGGCCAGTAGGTACTAGAAAATACCTTCAGACAAAGTGTGAACCCGCCACTATAAAAATAAATCAGTGATGTGACAGTTTTGATTTTCGTTTATTTTAAAATTCGATTTGCATTTTACGCGTCTGTGGTAAAACCAAAAAGAAGGGTGCTTTACTTGAGGTAGGTCGATTAAAATAGAAAGTCTGACAGACAGAATACAAAGCCTACATTATATTTACATCAAACCTTACAATGTAGATACTCTAGAATGTAATACCATCGTTGACACCATTTGATAGCGTCAAACGCTTTTCTATTCGATTTCTATCTTAAAACGAATTTTGCATATAAATCCGTTGGCGCCGCGGCGTCGCATCCCGCTGCAGTCCCGGACGCATTCCCACCAATCCCGGGAATTTATTAGTATGGGATCCTGGACTAAAAGCGGGGGCGTGACCGCTTCAGCGAAGCCGAAATGGATGCGCATTCTCGTTTAATAAGACATGAAAAATACTAGGGTTGCGTCTTGAAAACTCTTAATTTTTGCTTTTAGAAAGTTTATATGACACGTAAACTCGTTCGAGACATTGTCTCGAACGAGTATATAAAGGAGTACATTTCAATAGGAATAATTTTATATCTTAGTATTGGAATTAGCGTCATCTAATATGACTATTTTGAAAGTACCTACATGGTGCCTGCAGGGCTTGTTACACTATCCAATTTTAAGCAATGCTAACTAGGAAATCGGCAGATGTAATCGCAGTAAGAACAGTTCTTACTGAACTGTTCTGTTAGAGTGTTCCTAGTTAGCTTGCTTAAATTGGATAGTGTACTAAGCGCTTAAATACGAAAAACAAAAAAGAATCACATTGACTATGACACGCACAATTCAAATAAAGAACAAGGTGTCCACAAATAATTGTATCTAGTAATAATCATACCCTTTGAAACAGGTTTGTGAACACGAGTTCCGCTTAAAAGTCAGAATGACTCGGAAATAACACGACAGCCAGTTATATTATGGACGTGTTCGAAACAGTCGTAACCCAGCACTTTTTTCTGAAAGAAGAAACTGCCGTAGTCGAATTCGGAAGGTACATTACTTACATTTTAGTTTCCTTATCGGCGGGGGAATATTGTTCGAACATTTGGATGCGGCGTACCTAAAACCCTAAAACTTCCCGGAAGGCTGCTGTCTTGTGCGATTGAGTGGAGAGTTGCTGCGAGCACTGTCTACTTGTACATTCTCTACTTCTTAGCTGGATCGCACCAGCTCAGTTTGTTGTACAGTGGCGTAATTTCGTAACAGACTATCAGTGGTAACTAGCTTTAGCTTTCATTTTGACAGTTCATTGCGTTATTTACGTTGTTGAGCAGACAAATTTTTAGAACATACATATGAAGCAATATTCTTCAAAATGACTCAGATTGAGATTGATAGTGTTGTTGCACAATTAGGGTGCAGGTAAGTCAGGTGTTTGTATTTTGTAACCCCATATTCTTAGTAGGCATGCTAAGTGCAACTTACAACGTGACCTCATCTTGCTTTTTATATTTTCAAGTTAGTTAATAAATTGTTACTAACACTATCGACTAACATGGACCTATGTTGCTCGAAAATAAATGTTTTATTTTTGTTTCTTAGATAGGTACATGAGTTATTCCCGATTTGTCTCTTGGAGAGCAACGCCTGCGATGTTATCCGACCTTACTGCTGTCTCTAGGCAGTCGGCTATCTTCAGAGAGGCAGTCTGTTTGCTTGTCATTAGGTACATAACATAAAAAACTGTATCGTATGCTAAATCAAATTATAAAGCTAAAATACATTGTATCGAGTCTCATTTGCGAAGAGTTTTCAAACAACATCGTCATACATACACGATTCGTTTTACTGTAAAGGAAATAACAGATTAATTATGCAGGCTTCATTCAAGGGTCCATATCATTACTATCACTCTTAAGTCTTAACATAACCACACGACAAGGACAGAAGATCCCTCTTTCTCTATCTACGAATGACTTATTCTTAGTTACCGATACATGTATTCCAAACTTTTTGTTCTGTAGGCATTCTCTGGTCCCCTCGGAGTCTCGGAGACGTTTTATATAATCCATTAAGTTGTCAAGGAAGATTGATATAACGAGATCAGGATCAACTTACTTGGGTGCATCGCTAACGACGCTTCTGATCTTTGCCAAATAACAAAGCAAAGTGAAACAAAAACCGTTTTTTCAGGTAGGTAGTTGTGTACTGCGTTATTGTTGTGCCTTTAGTGTAAAGCCCTTTGTACACACACGTTTTTCTTGCCGTGAAAACTACGGTTTATTCGCTGTGTGTAGGCACAGTTCGTCAGTGTTGTATGGTACACTATGGAAGCTTTATGACATACACGTTTTTTCTAAAACGAAGAAACCGCGAAGAGCCTAATTATATCTAAGTTTTTTTTTTTTTATCAACTACTGAAGACATTGTTTTGTTTTTAGGAGCAGAGTGGTGGCATAGTGCTAATGGCCCCGACTTAGGAGTTGTAGGTCGTCGGTTCGAACCCAGACACTTGGCTTTGTGTAAATAATTTCATCACCACTGTTCTCAAAACGGTGAAGGAAAACATCGTGAGGAAACCGCTATGTCCTAGAACCAAAAATTCGAAGACATGCTACATCTACCAACCCGTGGATTACAGCCCACTCCCTTTTGAAGAGAGGATGCCTGCCCAACAAGCAAAATAATCCTGGAATGCGATTTTATAGTGCTACATGGATTTATAAAGCTCCTATGATGGTTTTGGTGGTTGCTACTGCGCTTTTAACAGCATGATTGCATGCTGTTTTTACTCAAGTACGATTTTTCCTATAATATGTACTTATATCGGTATATGGGCTCATGTTTCATAGCAAATATAGGATCAAGAGTTCTATAAAAGCATGAAACAGGGCTAATTGCACTCAGGAGTAACTTCTCTTGTAACTCGGGCTTATATACGCCTATAAGATAACATCTGCGGACCGTTTAAATCTTAATACTCCTTTAGAGGCATGTATCAAGAATATATGCACTGAGGAGCAATCACTCTTGTTATTTTCACTTATAGCCTCATATAAGCTAATACTTTATGGCCAATATAAGTAAATTAAAGTTAAGTTACTGAAAATCATTTATGATTTTGTTGTACATAAGCTTCAAAGTAAGTGTTAAATGAATTTCAAATCCATGTTTTAAAAATAATCAACCATCACCAAAATTATAACAGCACTCGTTAGAATAAAATTTTCTCTAGCTGTATAGATTTATCGTATGCGGTTTTAAACCTAGACGTACTTATATAGGCATCTCACAGTAGTGTTATTGTCCAAGTAATCTCAAACAATCTTTGCGAAAACTCTTAAGAAACCACTTTTTCTTGTAACGACCAATACAGGCGAAAACACGCTTTATATAGTTTTGCAAATTCTGTTGTAGGATTTTACATCAGACATTTTGATTACAACTGTTTTTGTCTACAAATATTGAAAATGGATTTAAATAAGTGGAAGCGGTTTAAAAAAAGTGGATCTTATAAAAGAAAAGTGAAAAAAACTTACAAAGAAATGTTAACCACAGTGAACACCGATTTTTCAAATTTAACTGGTGAAGACCGTATCGCAAATTCTAGCGAGGGTTCCGGACAAGATGTTTGTACTGCTTTAGATGGAAGAGGTTCAGACTGCGAAAGTACCAGATCTTTGAGCGATACTGAAAGCGATAATAAAGAAGAACTTTCGGAATATAACAAAAATTTAGAACTGCGTTATTCTATTAAAAACTGGGCTTTAGACTTTAATATTTCTCATGCTGCATTAAACTCTTTACTTGAAATTTTAAATACGAGAATAAACAATGTTTTGCCTAAAGATGCACGAACATTACTAGATACCAATAGAGAAAACCTAGACATCAGTATTTCAGCCCCAGGGCACTATTGGCACAACGGTTTAATCAAATGTTTGAAAAAAATATATGATAATGTTCCTTGTTTACCAAATGAGATTTCTCTAAACATAAATGTTGATGGATTACCAGTTTTCAACAGTTCGAGATACCAATTTTGGCCTATATTATGTACCATCTTCGAAATACCAAATTTGGCACCGTTTGTTGTAGGTTAGTACCAAAAAGTAAATGTTATTCTACCTACATAACGTACCTAAAGTTACCAGCTTCATGACAGAATAGCAATTATGTTGATTTTAACCTATTTAAATTGTTGCTTGGTAAGTAAGTATACACTGTGTTTAATATAATAAACTTTAAGTTTATAATGATAATCAAAAGTTAATTTTGCTTCCCAACAGGAATTTATGCTGGAAATGGAAAACCATCAGATCTAGATGCTTTTTTAGGACCTTTTGTAACAGAAATGAAGCAACTTGAAGAGGGATTATTAATAAATCCTGCTACTGATTTAAACGAAGAAAAAATAGTGCACGTAAAACACAGAGCTTTCATTTGTGATTCGCCAGCTAGGGCAATGGTAAAAGGTAGAAGATTTGTTTTTGAGTCCATAGGTACTTACTAATTAAGTGCTTAGCCGCCCGTACGAATAGTGAGACTTAAAAGATTTTGTCTACATAATAAACAATAATTACTTTCCTCGTATACCTAACTTAATCCACCTTATTAGTTAAAAAGTTAGGTTTCATCGTACCCAGGGTCTACAAGACTAGAGGAGAGATCTAGACTATCACAATTACATTCATTCTACGAATTTGCATTAACTGATTGACTACGTTAGTTTGGCATTTGTTTGCCACGTAGACAAAGTTATGGAAAACAGCTAATTTATACCTAACAGACACTTTTGTACCTATTACAGGTGTTGCGAATTTTAATAGCAAACATGGTTGTCTAAAATGTACAATCGTCGGTGAATATTCGCATAAATCGAATACAGTAACATTTATTGGATCTCAAAATCTTAAAAGAAACAATGACGACTTTCGTTCGAAGAAGTATGGAGAACATCACAAGAAAGATTCACCGTTACTAAAGTTAAACATCGATATGATTGAAGGTTTTCCTGTATCGGATTCACTACATTTAATAGATCTTGGCTTAATGAAAAGGCTTTTAATGGGTTGGAGGGACGGAAATTTTGGAACTTATATAACGAAATGGAATGCTCAAAACATAGGGAAGGTTAATAACTTTTTGAAAGATTGTAAAATGCCTAAAGAGGTACACAGATCAGTAAGATCGCTTGATGTACTTGCTCATTGGAAAGGGTCTGAGTATCGTTGTTTTTTTTACTATCTCAGTTTTATAATACTTAAAGAAACCTTAAGAACTGAACCTTATATCCATTTTATGCACTTATATTGTGCTATCACTATTTGCTCCAATAAGAGTTATTTCCATTTGCTTCGTGTTGCTGAAGGAATGTTAACAAGTTTTGTTGAACAGTTTAAAACTATTTATGGGAAAGACTATGTTACTAGTAATATACACAATCTCTTACATTTGGTTGAAGAGGTAAGAAAATTTGGGATTCTTCAAAATTTCAATGCATATTGTTTCGAGAATAAACTCTACTCCATAAAAAAAATGGTTAGGCAAGGAAACAGAGCACTAGAACAAGTTGCTAGAAGAATAAATGAAATGTCTTCAGTAGATATAGATAAACTTAAAGAAAACAAAAAATATCCAGTAATAACGAAAGGAAAGTGTGGAAAATCTGGTTTGGTTTTAGAATTAGGGACGTTTATATTATCTGCCAAAAAACAAGATAAATGGTTTCTAACTAAAACAAATCATGTGGTGGAGTTTATATCGGTTAATTTAAAAAATAGGGAGAATCAAGAGCCAGAAATAGAAATACATGGTTATCACATCGAAAGCACCCAAAATGCCTTTGAGGAACCTATAAGTTCTTCATTTTTGAACATTTGCAAATGCGATTACAGGGAACTTAGCAAGATCAAAAATGTGTATAAAGTTGCAGACATTAAGTGTAAGCTTGTCAGTGTATTGTTCAATACAAATTTATATTTATTGCCTTTACTACATACTGTATAGTTAAAGGTTTTAATCAATAAAACTAAGTTATTGAAATTTTACATTTGTTTTTTATTAATTATTCAGTCAATAAAACAGTTCGGTAAAATAATTTGTACTTTTGCTTCCATAAACATGAACTTTTATCAGTCTTATTTAATGAGGTAACTTATAATCTTACACTAGAATTAACGTGACAGATTGGCAAATACCATTGAACTCTTAATTTAAATCAGTCAATAACCAGTCTCTAAAATTGTAATTTTTTAAATTTACTTCACTGTCATTAGCACAAAAATATATTAAGGCACGTTTCTACAGAAGCAGAACTGAACGGAGTGGAGTGGCTGATATCTCTCAAATGTATGGAAATGTTGTTCCTCTCCTATTAAGGTTGTGTTTTCTATGAGGCGGAGTGGAGATTTCGATTAATATGATTGGTCGATTCGTGTACCGCTAAGCTCCACTCCGTCTCAGTGGAAACGCAGCCTTAGGGACAAACTATATCTGTCAGAACGAAAAAGCATTTTTCGTCGCTCTATCCTGATCTGTCGTTCAGGCGTAAGCATTCCGAATGCTTATGCATGCGCACAGTATTCTCGCTTTAGCTAATAACTAAATAGGTTCTGAACGACAGAAAAGGACAGGGTTAGAAAAAAATGCTGACAGATGTAGCTTGTTCTTTACTCTGTATCCACTAAACATTAAAAAAAATAGATAATAACATTTAACAAAACAAAAACAATCAAATTAAAGACAACGTGACAATAACACAGTCATTACGACTAATAATCATTTTAAAAATATTTCAGGCTTTTTAGCCCGTGCTCAAAGAAACTATAAAGAAGTAATCGTATAGGTCCAAAAGTTAAAAACAAAAAAAACTAACCAACTGCGAGTCGAACTCGCGCACCGAGGGTTCCGATTCCCGAATAGTGTCCAACATTTGTCCAAATCTCAAAACAAAATGCCTAATTATTTTGTGATATAACTAAAAATTTACGGTTTTCAGATTTATTCCTATATTTGTTCAATAAGACCTTGCTTCATGCCAAATTGCGCCAAAACGGCTATATCTTTGAATTGCTTTGACTTAGAAGCTTGATTTTTATACTACTTCAAGAAATAGTAGACCTGACTGTTGGGAAGCAAACCCAACACCGACGATGCGGCTTGCACGCGCGAGTGGCCGGCACACACGTCTAGGCAGCGGGGAGCAGAGACGTGCGCGGGGGACACGACCGGTCCGCCGCACCGTCCAGACGCTGGCTTAGACACTCACTTCCACGGACACCGCCGCGACGGACGACACCTTTCACTCTTAATAATTATTTCTGTTTGTCCGGGACTTTGTAACCAAAATTTAAATAATCGGCAATATACCAGTTATCTATCTCATTTATACCCATTTTATGCATTGGTACTTTGAGCCGGATCAATGTATAAAATGGGTATAAATGAGTGGACTGTATTTTAGATAGGTAACTGGTATATTGCCGATTATTTAAATTAGGGTTACAAAGTCCCGGACAAACAGAAATAATTATTAAGAGTGAAAGGTGTCGTCCGTCGCGGCGGTGTCCGTGGAAGTGAGTGTCTAAGCCAGCGTCTGGACGATGCGGCGGACCGGTCGTGTCCCCCACGCACGTCTCTGCTCCCTGCTGCCTAGACGTGTGTGCCGGCCACTCGCGCGTGCAAGCCGCATCGTCGGTGTTGGGTTTGCTTCCCAACATGACTATTTGGTATTCATTTCATCTTAATACCTTCACACGTAGCTGAGAATAAGGACATTGACAGACGGACAGACGAACAACAAAGTGATCATATAAGGGTTCCGTTTTTCTGATTGAGGTACGAAACCCTAAAAACTAATGAAAAGGATCTAAATACTAGAAAGATACGATAAGATTACGACATTTTTTCAAGAAATTAAATTAATTCATTATTCGGCTGCACAGAATCAGCAGCAGAATAAGATGACTGCGCAGCAGCAGAATCAAATGACTGATGTACCTCCATATCCACCTCCATATCCACATCTCGTCGTTGATTTTGTTCTGGTGAGGGACCAGGTGCTGGAAGTGCATAATCTGGTGGAACTGGCTGTTCTGCAATTATGGCGGGTACAGAAGATGTTGTAGTTGTCTCTATCTTGCTTTTTTTACCCTTAACCCTTTGTCTTGAAGCAGATGCCCTCTTATTGCTCTCACAGCGCTGTCGAGCATTTTTCAATATAATTTTAAAAAATTTTTCGCAATCTGCTTTTGTGAATGTTTTGTCTGATTCGTAAACAATATCAAAGAAAAATTGAATGGTTTTTTGGAAAGCTTTGAAACAAATTTTTTCCATATCATCTTTCTTTGATGATCCTGTCCATGAACAACCTTTCAAAAACTCTCTGTCAAATAAATGATCAATTAAGTAGTATGCATTTGAAGTGCCTTTTCCAGAACCTTTGTTACATAAGACATATAATTTTTTCCGGTATTCCTCTTTTAATATTGCATCTGAAAGGTTTTTTTCAAAATTATTTAGATCATTTAAATTTCTTATTATTTTTATGGCATCATCCTGATGAAGAACCTGGGATTTAGAAGATAGTTTTATGTATTCCTCAAATTGGATCTGAAATTCTGAATGTTTTAATAGTAATTTGCTTTGTAGTTCAAATAAAGCATTTTGGTTATTAAGAATTGTTTTAACATCCTGTTTAATAGCCTGCATATCCTCTTGTATTTGCTGTATTTGCATATCTTGATTCAAGATTAGAATGCTTTGATCATCTATGTTTTCAGTGCCTAGATTGATTTCTTGTGTGAACGATTTTGGTTCCTGACTTTGAACTATATTAACGGCTGGGACATAATTATAACTTTCAACTGGTGTTATGGTTACTTGTTGAGGTATATCAGCAGTACTGGCTTCTTGGTCATAATTCTGAAATATAAAGTTCTATATTATGAAATTTTATCAAATTCGAATTAATAACTTAAAGTAAAAGACACGTGGACAGAATTCCTTTTGCGTTTAAAGTTTGAATGAAGATAAAAATAACAATTGGTCTGTAAACTGCTGTTAAATCTAAATAATCTCTAAATAATTTATTACAGTAAACTTACCTCTACCAACTCCTGCGCCATCATATTAAAAGTTTTAGTTATTGATCCACTTTCGATAGCTTGAGATGGCTTTTTTGTTTGAAAGCGATGCTCATCAGTCTCGGTATCGGACCTATCACTCATAGCGTCTATTTCATTTTCTGCGTCTTTAAAAGTTCTTAAATTTGTCCTTTTCAGTATACAATTAATAGTTGCCCAAGTTTTATCTGGATTACAGTTTTCTTGTCTTCTTAGTTTTTCTTGTTTAGTTTTTGGCCAGAACAAAGTACCGTTCTGTTCCCATTGATCTGGTACAGCCGTTAGCCTTAATCTACCTCTTTCCATTGTCTGAACTACTTTAAAAGGCATTATGATTTTAAAAATCTGAAAGTGAATAAATAAATAAGAATTTTCGTACATTATACACAGTGCTATATAGTTACAAACTAAGTAAAGCTTATTCTAGGGATATTGTGGATTTCACGCACTATGGTCTAGAAAGGATTAAGTCTAGGAACGATAACCCCAATAGATAGATAGATAGGGGTATATATAACTGATATACTAATTACTACATAAATATATTTTTGTAAGCAAATACATTGTGAAGATAACTCCAGGCCCAGGACGGGAATCGAACCCACAACCTCTTGATTAGTAGTCCCAGGCTATAATCGCTAGATCCGGTAGAGGCCTCTTAAGTAACTTAGCTAAGAACTATCTCAACAAACAAGGCTTTTGATTTAAAAAAAAAATTGCACTCAAGTCGGTTCATCCCTTTGGGACTCTAAGGGGGCCAACGCTGAGTTAAGCGGGAGCCCACGCGAGTGCCCACGCGTGCACTCGTCGCGTGGCTATGTGCGTGTGTCGTGTTGTGTGCGGTGATCCCCGTTGCGGATACCGGATTTTTACCTACGCTGGCTACGCAGTGTCGCTAGTTCAACTTTAACGTGGTGAATGTAGTCGTTGGAGAACTTTAATGTGTTACTACGTAGGTAGCTAAATGGGCGCGGGATGAAGGGCAGTCCTCGATGAGTTGCGCGTGCACCCGGACGATGCACTTTTGTATGGGACCGCACGAGCGCTCGTATAAGGCAGCGTTCGGCCTTAACTGTATTACGCGGTCGCCCGTGCCCGTTTTGCTACGTAATAATACGTTAAAGTTTTCCATCGACATGACTAAATGCACAACGTTAAAGTTGAACTAGCGACACTGCGCAGGTAATAATCCGGTTTACGTGACGAAGACCATCGCACACTACACACGCGCGAATTCACGCGTCGGGCACCCGACGTGGGCGCACTCTTAACGCAGCGTCGGCCCACCCCTTACGACCGTCATGACTTCGATCTTAGTGGGGCGCGGCGCAGCGAGCGCGGCGGCATCGGCAATCGCGCGCGTTTTTGTTATAAGCGGCGCGGCGTCTCGCGAGGCGTGTTTCAAACATTTTCATACTTTTGATCTTACCGCTTGCCGCCAAGCGCTTAGCTACCGCTCACAGCAACAAGGTCGTGAACAGGCCGTAAGACTTACCGACAGGCACGTCAAACTTATACCTATCAGTGGATCGTCTAGCTAATATCCGTCGTCGGATGTCAAAAATAAATAAAACCTAAATTGAAACTACCTTAAACTGAAATAAATAAAACTTAAACACTCGCTACTAATTTTAAAATTCAGCATAAATGACAACGTTCCCTATTAATATAACAAAAATTATAAGTACACTAAATTTCAACAACACGACACTACGTCCTCACTGTTACACTGATTTATTCATACTGCTCGTATTGAAGTTTGGCAACGTTGCGCGTCATCGGGCGAACCTGCGAGTCTGGTAAGAACTTTTTTGACCATCTCAAATCGACAGGCGACAGCATTATAATACTCGCAGGTTTGCCCGATCGGTTTACCAACAACGTTACCGGATTTATCAGCATGGCTTGTAAGAAAATAGAAAAGGCTGTGCCCGTACCTATTTTGTTATTGTAGAAGATCCATAAACAGTTGTATAAGTAATATGGCCCAGACATCAAATTAGATTAGTTACACACACATTCGTCTTTTGGAAAGTGATCATAAACTGCATAGGTAAAACAATTCTCACACCAAAACCAATCTTGATATAGCAATGATCTGATGTGTTCTTGATTCTGAGTAAAATGTAAATCTCTATTGTTAATAGAAACCACGCTGTGGCAACCGGGACATAACTCCGATAACAAGAAATGTGTAACACTCCAAGGCCATTTTAATTTCTTTAAGGATCGGAACTCTTTTTTGGTTAAAAATCGATCGATATCCAGGAACATCGGCATAGTCTTGTTTAAATCGTTGGCAACCTGTTATATAATTCAGTCAAATAAAAACAATGTTTAAAGTAATGTTTAACCTAGCAAGTAGAAAAAAAAAACCCTTAAAATATTCCTTTAACTTACTTATCTATAAATATCAATCGATTTTCATCTAGGCATTGCGGAACCCTAATCGGTAACAATGGCGAATCTTCTTCGGGTTTGAGATAACCCAATATAGAACCAATATACTTATATTGGTACTATGTCATACTTGGAAATGCTAAAAATACTTATATTAGTACTATGTTACACTTGGAAATGCTAATCAAGAAAATGGCAGCTGCCTTTATAATATTTATTTAATATTAATTAATACTAAACGGTAAATAAGCAAATTTCGAAAGGCGCTTTAAAATTTTTATTAAAACCATGATGGATTTCACAGAAAATTCACATTCCCCTACGAATAAGCTATAAGACTAATTTGAAAATAATAAGATTTTGTTATTCTACTATGGTTGACATGAATAAATTCTGATTTGTATAAATACTCACCCTCAAGATGTTAAAAATATTTTTTTACAGAGCACAACACTGCGCGATCCACTCACTGACTGTTCACAATATTATAGAAGCATTTCTAGGCGCGTATTAATCTAATTTTTTACTATAACTTACTTATATTGAGACTTACAAGAGCAATTGTATTGACATAATTCAATTGCAGGAGCAATATAGGCGTTAGTGGCATTTTAGCGGGCTAATATAAATACGTTATAAGTAAAAGTAGATTTATAAAGTGGGCCCTTTTCACAACTTATATGCGGATATAAGTCTCATATAATCTTCTATAAATGATGGTTCTAGGATAGTTTAAAAACCACTTTTTGTTAGTTGGGTGTGTCCCAGCAGTGGGAACATTATAGGTTGATTAAATGATGATTGACTGAAGACTAATTCTCGGACTTATAAAATGCTCAAATTCAAGTTGTAATCTCATCTCGGCGACAATCAATGTCAAAAACTTGTTAAAAATTTAAATGAATTATTAGTGGTTTTAGACAGAGATTAGAATGCCAAAGTTTTTAGAAATACGGAAATTGCCCCTCTGCCCGTGGGCGATACAGATTAAGCTACATAAACTTTTCATTATGATCTTATTTTTATTTCTATTTATATTGTTTATATCTTGGGGCTGATTTTTCCATCGCCAGACAACTTTTATTCGAGAAATAAAATTGACGTTTGTACCTATTTGTATGAAAGAACTGTCAATACTTCAAAATTATTCCTCGAATAAAGTTATCAGATGATTGTGGTGTTAAGTTATCAGGTGAGTGGGCAAAATTGCAATATTTTTAGTCTTGTAATTATATTTTCCATTTGTTATTAATTTTAAGTTTAAGAAGTTTGACGGCACGGTTGGCGCAGTGGTTAAGCGATTGACTGCTGCGCTGCGTGTCGCGGGTTCGATTCCCGCACGGAACAAATATTTGTATGACCTACATGTATTTGTTTCGAATCTGGGTGTTTTTCTATCTATAATATGTATGTACTTACAAAAAAAAAAAAAAAATGTATATAAGTAGTTTATCAGCCATCTTGTTACCATAACACAAGCATTAGGTTGCTTAGCTTGGGACAAATGGTGCTGTGTGAAATGTCCAGGGATATTATTATTAAGTATTTTGCCATAATTTCTAAATGCTAGAGCCTGTACTTTTATTATTATTATTTCTGAGATTGCTGGTCAACCTGTAATTGGGGACTGTTTAAGGCCGAGGCTATTGATACCTATAGTACTTAAGATATATTATATACAGAAGCTGTTTGTATACCTTAATAAATAAATTATTACGCACGTTACGCAGAAACGAATCGCTCAACCATTGCGCCAATCAACTGCCACATTTTGAACTCGGCATTCCCGAAGAAACCGGCCGCTAAAAAGGCCGTATAGTTCCACAATGATCCTCAAAATCTATGCAGTGGAGTGCAACTGACTGGCTCTGTTACTACATTGTGCGAGCTGCCCCGTGACGTACATACAAACAAAAAAATCACTCTTTCACTTGGATGCATACAATCAACAAGCAGGAAACAGCGAACTTTTGAAAAATTTCCGACATATCCGCCCTTTGTGGAGATCAAAGATTATGGATACTGTGAAGATGCTACTGATGTTTGGTTCATTGGTAAATACAATATTTATTTTGCGAACATTTTCTGTTTATTTTTTTTTCTCTTTATTTATTAGGGACTTGTAACCATTAATAGGTCGTGCCAGCCCCATTTCTGTTTATTTGTTTACGGGGATAATGGGTTGAGAAAAGAGTTTGCGATGCGATTATTATTTTTTGTTTATTTTTTTTCAATCATTGTGAGAATTTTGAAAAATCTGTAGTATTGTTTCATCATCATCATCACCAGCCTACAGCAGTCCACTGCTGGACATAGGCCTCTCCTATTGCACGTCATTCAACTCGATTTTCGGATACTCTCATCCAGCTGCTACCAGCCATCCTAGAATTGTTTGGCTCGTAAGAATTAGTTGTTAAGTATTGTACAATTTAATTCATTTTCATTACCCATGGAACTTTACAATAATTATAGATTCTTTGTAGCGTCAACCTTTAACCTTCAATTCTGTCATCTATTATTATTCTTCTTCCTGTAAATAGTTTGTAGTTATTTTAACACTATTCTGTACTTGTAGGTAACACTTAGGTCTCAATGTATGTCCTATCTGATGCATATTCTTTGCCGATTGTCATTTTTCTGCTCCGCGGGAGGGTAGTGTGACAATGCGCTTCGGTAGGGGTGGGAGGCGGTGGGGGGAGGTACATGTTCGTGATGTTTTCATTTTTCACTCACTTTTCACAATTTTTTACACAAAAACCTTGTGAAAGAGACCGTTTTGATACAATTGGGGCTCATACGCCGTACGTCGGATATTCGCGCCATTATTTTATTTCGTTTGATAAATTACGCGTCGATAGTTTTCATACATGTGAAATGCGCTTTTATTTAAGTAAGTAATGATGAAAAATCTGTGTTCGCATTGATTGAGTGCCTGCTTTTTATTTTATTTGTTTACACTTTTAAAAATTGTGCTTTTTGTGCACTTCTTTTAAAATAACATCGGAGTCGAGACTTGATTTCTCTTTACTGTTTGATGAAACCTACTTATTTCTGTAAGTAGATCTGTAAGACATATTTAGCATCAATCAATCTGCCTAGCCTATTCGGTCGGGCCTTGGACTGCTTCTAGTCTAATCGGATGCAGCTTAATGCAAGTATTTAACGTAGAGCGACTGCCAACCAGTTACTGTATAATACGATACCTAGGTATCGTGTCAGCACTGGATGCCTGGTGTACCGACCTCCAAAATCCAGTTTCTCGGTAGCACGATATGCTTTGGTAAGACTGGTTGAATCAAAATTTTGGGCTAAGGACCAGGACCAAGGGCTTAACGTATTTTCCGAGGCACGGAGGGTTCTCTATGTGTAGTTGTTGGTCACCCAATTACAAACTGATCGCAGCCAGCGTAGCTTAACCTTTGATCGACTTGTGCGGCTGTTGTTACTTAGCCATGAGCCTCTCAAAAAAACCAAAAGCCCAAATGCACCAAACTACTGAAAAAGGTAGAAATCAAAAACCTCGCTTCTAAATAAACATCTGAGCAACACAACCGTACCTTAATACCTGTAGGTACTGGTAAAGCAATAGCCTTCAGCAAAGAATTTGTAGCAAGAATCAATTTATTCACGCGTACGGAACCCCTCGCCCGTCAAAGGTCGCCTCGCATATCGCTAAATTGTCGGGTCGTCATTAGGAAGCCTCGAAGGATCTCTAATTGTTTCCGAGCCGGGAAGTATCAATTTACAAGCAATTTGTAATTGTGATTACTTCGAATTAAGTGTTTGGAGTTTGATGATCCTGTTTTTAAATTGGTGAAAGAATTGAAAAGGTTCTAAAATGTTTAGTCTATAGTGGTTCACTATATGAAGGCGAATTCTCGTAATTAAAAACGTTCAAAGTCTAGTCGCAGTCTCATCTCAGCGACAACCAAATGTCAAAACTTTTCAAAAATGTAGAGCAATTAGAGATTCTTTTGACAGATTGAGACTGAGATCAGACTGAATATTCATAAAATTGCGAGAATTACCTCTCTGGTGTCAATCAATCAACTCAGCCTAGAGACAGAGGCCTCTCCCAGACACAACACCCTGTTCTTCGCCGTTCGCATCCAGTCTGTCCCAGCGATCTTTTTAAGGTCGTCGGTGGTACGCCTATGTGATGTAATACAACCAAATTCGATCGGACGGGCTAGGTAAAATATTCATAGTCCAACCTAACCCATTTATAAGCCCAACCAGCATGCAGTGTGCAGTGTCAGTCGAAAAACAAATCTGGTGATATGAAACAGAGGTTTTTTCCACTATTTCAGAGTGGGTTCTATAGCTATGGTAAAAGAATTTTATTTTTGTGAGTTCTTTCACCGCTTGAAATATTTAAAACTAGCTTTTGCACGCGGCTTAGCCCACGTTGAAGTCGGAAATTATTCCACGGGAACGTACCTGGATAAAAAGGGTCTTATGTGTTAATCCAGGTAATCTGTGTGCCTAATTTCATCGAAATCCGTATAGTAATTTTTGCGTGATTTAGTTACGAACATCCAAACATACAAACTTTCACATTTATAATATTACTAGCTGCACCCCGCGTTTTCACGCACATAAGTTTCAATCCCTTGGGAATATTGGGATAATAAGTATCCTATATAATATGTTAATCCTGGTTATAAGCCATCTGTGTTCCAAATTTCCTCCAAATCCGTTTAGTAGTTTTTGCGTGAAAGAGTAACAAATATCCATCCATCCATCCATACAAACTTTCACATTCATAATATTAGTAGGATACTATATAAGTAGGAATAATTCAAAGTTGGTCTGTATGTATAGTGTAATGTTTGTTATCCTTATTGTAACTTGACTAGCTCATCAACATCAAGTATACTTTTTAATGTGCTACGAATAAAAATGCTTTAGAATTTACGATAATTTTTCTTCTAACAAAACGATAGCCATAACTTTAAAATTCAAAAGTTATTGCTCTCCATTATTAGTGGTGGCGATATTCGAGTTTATGTGCGTTTTTATAGCCTTTTAATTCATTTTGTACTTACGATCGTTAAGCAAATAAAAGGCTTTGCCAAAAGTTAAAATTTATATTACACTGTAAACCTTTCAAGTTTACAGTGACTACTAGTATTTTATGGTGATGTGAGCATAAAACTGGTTTATGTTAGTGGACACAAGTGGAACTACCGACCGATCTCGTTATGAATTTTCAGGTGAAATTAGAGTTTTTTTGCGAGGATATATTCAGGTATGTTTTCAGAGCTGGGCATAGCTCTAGGTATGTTAAAATCCATTAAAATTCAGTATAATCAAGTATTTTTGCAAGAACTGTGGCATGAAATAAATCAATAGTGTTGGTGTGGTTATTTTTGATTATGTTTATGTAATGACTAGCTTCTGTCCGCGACGTTATCCGCGTGAAATTTCTTGTTCCTCTGTCCCACCCCGTTGCATCGACTCGCCCGATGATGGGTACTGTGCACGTCAGTGGAAACAAAACTGCAAAAAAAAGCAGATGTATATGTAGGGTGGCTTCTTATTTCATTAAAACTTCGTACCTACTGCGTTAGGCCAGTTCAAGGCCGCAGCAATACCACAGACATGATATAAACAGAGAACATTGGTACTTAACTTACCTCTCCTAAAAAAAAAATACTACAAGAGACCCTTCCATCCTTTAAATGTACTATTGAAAGCTAATCTAAAATCCTATAAGTATAAAACGTATAAGAACCGTCTCTTTCCTCCCCCTCCGAAATGCAGTATCGTCTGTTCAATCCACTCGAAACTTCAGTACTTTTTATCTCCGAAAATAATTAAATTCCTTAAGACGAATGACTTTAAAATGTAACAGCAATAGGTAGGTACACTGTGACTTGATTAGCTTTAAGATCAAAGTCTCGTTTGAATGTAGCTTAAGAATCAAGCCGTTTTGCTTGTTATAAAGATCGCTGAAGGCAGTTTAAATGTTTTTTGATGTTTTTTTTTTTTTTAGAAAACGTTGCCCCGCACTAGGAATTTCTCCTGCGTCGTGGGTGCGTTTACATACATATAAACTCACATACACAAACAGCCAGACCCGGAACAAGTAATTGTAGGTCATACAAATATTTGCTCCGTGCGGGCATCGAACCCGCGACACGCAGCGCAGCAGTCAATCGCTTAACCACTGCGCCAACCGTGCCGTCTGTTTGTTTGCTTATTTTTTGTGAATGTCGTGTCAAAGCTACGGTTTCCAAGAAGAGTAGTGAGCATTACATGCGGCCGTAATATCCAAATCTTCTTCTCTCTCTCTCTCTCTCTCTCTCTCTCTTGTCAGAGTGGTCGTGGTCCTCATGTAGTTTCCTGTCTAGGGGCTGATGTGGTTCGCCTCACAATTTCTCGCCACCTGCTCCGATTTCTGGTATTTTGTGCAAGGATAGCACACTGCGGGATTCATTTGGTCAGTCCATCTCATGCGTGAGCGTCCACTTGGTCCAGTGCCCTCCACTCTTCCATGCATGACATGTCCGAAGTATTTGAAGAATATCCTTTTTTTGATACTTTAATGTCAAATACTGGTGAAAATGACAGATTTTGATGACGTCCGTTACAAAAATGGCGGGAAAGCTCTTCTAAGAAACATTTTGGATACTTCCTTTCGTATATTATAACTATTGAATAAGAAGTGTAGGTGCTCGTAAAAAATGTAGCTTCTGCAAAAAGGCAGACGCAAGTCATTCATCGCCAAACTATGAACGACAAATAACTTTATTGAACTTGGCAGCCAATGTATTACGAAACGATCGGGTAAGCACTTACGGAAATCTTATACGAGTACGGGTAGGTTTACTGATGCTAGAGTAACAACCAGAAATCAATTTTATTACACGTGAAAACAACACATTATCTTTTAAATTATGTGTTATCACCTACCTACCTATTTCTCAGATTGCTGGTATATATATATATATAGGTATGTGTATAAATAAATAATTAAAAACTGATCCCAAATTGTTTCTTTCAATTTGTAAAACAATTTTTTAAAACTACAAAGTCTGAAACCATTTTATTTAGTCGCCATCTTAATCCCAATTAAACCTCGTAAAGTTGCAACACTGTAACAACACTGGCAACACTAACGTGGCGTGAAAGTAAAAACATTGTTTGTGGTATTTCTCTCCGCTCGCGTGAACGGCCTCCTGAAATAAAGGCGTAATTGAATTATCAGATTGTGCACGAAACGGGAAAATGTCGACGATATTCATTTATAATAGGCGTGTGTTGTATAAACTATCGTCACGATTATGTTTTGTGGGATTATGAAGGGATTTATTTCGGTATTTCGATAAAAAATAATGTTTTTATCGGTTGTTGCAGTGTTTATATGGATTACGTTAATATAACAAGTTATTTTATTATAAAATTGTTTAGATGCAACATAATTTTTCAGAAGTAGATACCTTCATGCTCATAGGTAAGTAATTTGTTGCTATTCTGTAAGTTAACTGTACGAGCATCGCCACATGAAATGTATTGTTTTAGGTTTTTTAACTTTACTTTACTTAACAAGCATTTGCTTATTCGCCGATTACTTGTTTACATTCGCTGAAGTAGCTAGCGCACCCACCACTAGTAACCGTCTTTATTTATATGTATATACAAGCAGCGCCCCGCGTTGCAGCCGCATAGTTGTCGATCCCGTGGGAATATCGGGCTAAAAAGTATCCTATGTGTAATTCTGATGTATAAGCTGTAGTACTGTAAAGATTGATTAAAATCCGTTCAGTTGTTTTTGCGTGAAAGAGTATCAAACAGCCACCCATCCATCCATCCTCACAAACTTTCGTTTCTATAATAATATTAGTAGGATTTCCGAATAAATCGGTCAATTAGTTACGGACATAAAAAAGTGATTTTACATCCCATGTCATGCGTATCCGTGTATCAACAGTCTACATACTACATCTCAGTGTACGGACAAACTGCCCGTACATTAGCAGTCTTAGTCTTTAAAGTGACACGAGTTAATAGAGATAACTGCCCTCCGTCATCCATAAGATAATAACTACTGTAAAATAAAATACATTAAGTCTTAGCGTATCGATGACAAAAAGTTCGTAACACATTGGTCCCAAAATTCAGCTGCGTGAACTCCTCTTTCTGACGCAGTTATAAGAACATCAAGTGTACTGGTGACAGGGTATGTGACGCAGTATGGAAGGTGGGTCATTGTTTGTGGAGAGACGATAGTTTACTAGAATAAAATAACTACCCTTAAAAACAACCAGAAGCTGTAATAGAATACTCGTTAAAAATATTATCTTCAACATAAAATTTTATTCAGTTTTAAGTGACAGTAAAATCTGAAAACTAAAAGATCAACAATAATTTTGTGTGATCTCGAGGACTATAAAAGTTCAAATTATACTTGACAATTCAAAATTATACGAGTTTTATAGTCGTACACGTATATGTGACTTTCAATAAAATGTCTGTATGAGGTCTGCGCGTCTCCTGTCTGGCTTTTATTCGGGAAGACTAGTTTTCTATTTATTAAATGCAAATGTGCAGTTATGCGTTTATGAATTTTTGAAATAGAATCGTTGGATGCAATATAAATAAGGAAAACATTTTCATAAAAAAGTAAAACTTTATTTCCAAACGAAGTTTTAAAATCAGTTACGTTTCTTAAGAATTTTACTAGTTATTTAAAACTGGGTATGAGTGTTAAAGTTGATTGACTTTCTTTGCTTCATAATAAGTATTTATCCCTGCACTTCAGACCCTTGTAACAGACTGATTTAGAAGACGCAAATATAATAGTTTACAGTGGAAAATATCCCTTATGGCTTAGTCAAAATTGTGGCTAAAATTCAGAAATATGCACCCATATTTGCGTAATAAAAAAAAAACAAAAAATGCGTCTACACTTAAGCCCTCTTTGCACAAGCCAAAAACCCACAAAAAATCTGCTCCCTTAATAACATAATAATAACGACAACAATATATCTCCGGGCTACTGGCTAACAGTTCGTGCCTCGTTCAAATTGAGCCAATCTACTCGCCAGGTGAGAGGGGATCCCAACAAATATTTGCAGCTTCAGAATCCAGTTATCCGTAGTAACAACTTAATAACGATCTAACTTTTACAATCAGTGTCTGTCAGTTTAGCAATGTGTGCTAGTGAGTGGGTTTAATTTTAACCAAGAGAGATGTATGTAATGTATATACATACTTATATTATTTTATCTTGAGCGCAGACATAGAAAATAGTTTAGAAATTATACCGTTTACCGAGTGGTCTATTAAAAAAACTTAGACACTTTTTCTTAAAAACTACCAGCAATATACACCTAATTCCTAATATTCTACTAGTTATTATAAACGTGAAAGTTTATTTGTATGTTTGTTACTCAACCACGCAAAAATGGCTAAACGGATTTTAATGAAACTTTGCACACCGATTGTTTATAACTTAATATATTAACAAATAGGGTACTTTTTATACCAATAGAAGGTTCAGTAGGATAATTTTCGACATCCAGGCGGGCGAAGTCGCTGGAAAAAGATAGAACTAAATAATATTAAGAGTTAGAGTGCGCTCAATTAAAAAAAGTGAAACGAATGAAATTCGAACGTTCTCTGAACCGACTGACCAACGTGTTTCTGTCATTGTGCTATGGCCGGGAATTCCCGTAGCGCTCGTGCAGCTGTTAGCTCGAAAATTGACAGCTAGTCTATCCATGTGATATCAGTACCATCCAGATAGTAGATAATTGAGTTTCGGAAGAATATTGAACGTTGTAACGTGATAAGTCTCTGGTTCAAGTCAGAACAATTAGAACTTTAAACCGAGCATCTTGATTAAAGCATTTATTTCAATTAAACCATTTACAGGTACTTTTGAATTGTCAAAGGAGCCGGTCGTTCAGAAACATGAAGCTAGTTGCACATTCCAAAGCAAAGTACGTTCCTTTGAAGAAGAACGGGCAAGGAACTCCATGGACACTCTTTTAAATTATATTGTAACAAATTAACTATTCATCCTCAACTGCTAGATTTTTATGTATTACTAGCTGGACCCGTGACTTTGTTCGCGTTGTTTTCCGACATGCACGCGAACAAAGTCGCGGGACCCGATCCTACGACTTTGTTCCCGTGCATGTCGGAGAACAGGGGATTTCATGCGTTTTATTTTTTTGCGCGGAACCCTAATTCTTTTTCTATAATAAAAGTAGCCTAATAAGTTATTTCTTATAACATCAGCTATCTGCTAGTGAAAGTCTCGTCTTAATCAGTCCAGCCGCTAGCCGTTTCGGAGATTACCCGAAACAAAGAGACAGACAGACAAAAATGTTGCTGTTTTTTTGACATTAAAAACAGACACTTCTTTTATTTATCCAACTGTCTCTCCTTCTTTCTTAGCTACAATTTCAAGACTACGTACCTGTACAAAATCAGGTCATGTCACATATTATGTCAGTACGAAAAACATGCCTTATTAAATTGACTTGTCACAAACATAATAGGAATAATGTTCTTGTTTGTAAGAGAAATAAATGTATGTATCGATCGTCGTGACCTTCACTTCGAAGGAACAAGAAATATGTTCAGTACATGTAAATAACGAATTTGTATGCGTGTTACTTCTTGTAAGTTATACTAGCTTGGTTACAAATGAGACCCTATTTTGTTACGCACAAGAAATTAACACCGAAAGTGCTACCCATGTCCTAGAAGGAAAATTGTACTGTCTAAAGCGGGTACGAAAAAGTTGTGGACAGTTCTAGTACAATGTAGATTTATTTGTGTGGGTTAATACACAAATAAATCTACATGGTAATTTAATTCGCTAATAATAATTTTTAAATTGTTCGTAGGCGTTGCGACCACGTGATCGTAGACGTAAGCGCTACGCCGTAGCTCGGCGCGTAGCGGAGTTAGCAATACACGTCAGAGTCGCGTAGACTTCTACTAATAGATTGAGAACTGTTTCCACGGAATGTTTAAAAATATTGAGTTTTCACTGTCGGCATAACTTTCAAAAGCTTTGACTGAATCGAAAAATTTAATAATACAATCTGTGCCCCCGATGGGATTTACAATCAACAAAAATGAAGAACTTCCATACAAACTGTCATCCCCTATTTTACCCTTTCAGAGATATGAATGATTTTTTTGAAATCCTTCACTCACTTTCGTTATATGAGGAACTCTTGTGCAAAATTGTATGCTTCTAAACACAACGGTTTAGTCTGTGCATTGGTGAATGTTAAGTAAATTGAATGTTAAATTTTTACTAAGTAGACAGATATGTTTACGTTGTTCAAAATCATCATCATCATCGGCCTAGGCTTTTCCCAACTATGTTGGCGTCGGCTTCCAGTCTAACTAGATACACCCGAGTACCTGTATTTTACATGAAGCAACTGCCTATCTGACCTTCACAACCCAGTTACTGGATAATACGATACCCTAAGGTAAGACTGGCTATCAGACTTTCGGGCTTCTGACGACACTTAACGCCTGTCAAAGATCCACGAATGACAGCTGGGACCAACGGCTTAACGTGCTTTCCGAGGCACGGAGGGGTCTTGGGTATCTAAAGATGGTCACCCATCCACGGACCAACCGTGGCAAGCGTAGCTTAACCTCATCGATCGACCTGTGTGACTGTTATTACTTAGCCACAAGCCCCTCACGTCGATGGTGTAACTACCTATAGAAACACCAGACATGCAATTTACGAAAAAGTGTCGTGGAACACCCGATTAAAACGAATGTACGAGTATATGTATACCTATTATGCATTAAATAAATAACAGTCTATCAATAAAGATGATTTCCGAAGCACAGAGGAGTCTTGGTATGTAAGGATGGTCACCCATCCACGGACCAACCGCGGCAACCGTAGCTTAACTTGATCAATCGACCCGTGCGGCTGTTATTACTTAGCCACACGCCCCTCTAACGTTGCTCTTACGTTGTTCAAAATAACCGTGTAGCGGTATCTACAACGCCACATGCGAACAACGCGTCATACTGACGTCACGCAAATCCTGCATCTCGCAAGCAGAGTTTACAACTAGCATACATACAACTTTCCGACATCAACCGTCGGCCAGTTGCCCGCCAGACACAACACCCGTCTGGTCGGAGGATCCTCCTTTTTCTATGGAGGATGAGTGAACTTTGTAAAGTTGAGTATGAGGAACGGGGTGTACCCAGTTCCTCATACGTCTAAACTACTACCTACTACCGTTTAACTAAAAACGATGTTATTCTTCATTATGGCTACGTATACGTGATTTATGACGGATACAGTTAACCGTATCGACCTACTATCCATCCCTCATAATCCAAACCTTGTACACAAACCTAACTAAGGAGGTCCAAACCCGTCACAGTAGACTTAAATCCCTAAACAGCAGTCAAAGCTAGCAATACATCATATTTAGCGCGGTTGCGATCAATCAGAACTAGCTGTCAGTTCGGCCATTACTCAATTAAGAGGCCTGATGGATGGGAGGGGACGTTTCAAAACTGTGGATATTGTAATGTGAATATCGAATGTGTTTTACGTGCTGAGTGTGTGGTCGTGTTTGTTTGGTATTTGTACCTAGACGACATGAAACATTTAGTAGCAATTTTACATAACATGACATAACAGCACACCTTGTTTCCCTGAAGGGTTAGGGTTTTATCATGTTTAGGTATTGATACCCATGATTACCCATCATGTCTGCGGAGTATCGCTAGATAATTTAGTTTAATCTGTAATGTCTAGCCTAAATACCTACCTAGTAGTGGAAATCCAGGCGTGTCTGAAGTTGCGTTCATACCTGCACACACCACAGTCGGCTTTGTCCCCATACCAGGCAGTGGAGTACCGCTAAGCATTTACCAGACGCAGAACATTGCTTTGGTTTACCTACTTGATCTAGTAATTATTATAACAAGGATCTGATTCATACAGTTTGTTATGCCTTACTAAAGATATGTTTGTGATAAAATTAGAGAAACTAATAAAATATGTAATTGGAAAAAAGTCAGTTTTCGCCATTAAAAAAATATTGTGCAATCAGGGAAAATAATTGTTTATCAAATTGACACGCTTAGTCATATTGACCGTGTTATAACCATTTCATTCCACTGTCAAAGAATGACAGTTGTGAACATAAAAAAAAATGGTCAAGTGCGAGTCGGACTCGCGCACCGAAGGTTCCGTACAAATTTGTAAGTATGTGTGTGTAAGTGTGTGTGTGTGTACAAAGTTACGATTTTCAGATTTTTTTCTTTACTTGTGCTACATGACATTGCTTCTTGCCAAATTTCATGATTCTAGGTCAACGGGTAGTACCCTATAGGTTTTGATACCCTTGCGAGTGTCAAAATATACGGCATAAGCGGAATCTTTTGATTGCGTTTACTTAGAACTTCGATTTTTTCACACTGCTTCAAGGGATTGCAGCTTTGAATATTTGATATTAATTTCAACTTGATAAATCCACGCGTTCCTGAGAAAAAGGGTCTTGACAGATGGACGGTCAGACAGACGGACAACAAAGTGATCTTATAAGGGATCTTATCTTTCCTTCTGAAGTACGGAATCCTAAAAAGAAAAAAGATGAAAGATTCTTAACATTCTTAGACCCACTCTTTATAAACTGACTCCATGTGGTTGTCTTTAGCAAGACATAGGTGTTATAACTTTCCACATTCATATTGCGGTTTATAACGTATGTTCAATAATTATTCCTAGAAATCATTCTACGTATTTTATATATTTTTCATTAGGTTTGTCAGCTACATATGACGCCTAATCTCTTCTAATTTTCAACTTATCTAATGTTCAAAACTTATTCATTTATTGCATTCCACAATGTATGGAAATCGCTCTTTCTGCTGACTCATAATGACGATTAATTTTAATCGTTCGACAAAGAATAATATTGTAAATCTATCCAATGTTCATATTAAATACTGATAAAAGTATAAAGATTAGCACAATGGTCGATTATCGTCTTGCGCAAAAGTCAAAGAAGGAGAGTACTATGTATAGTCAGCCTTAATAAGATGTAGCTATACACGGACAAGAATTACTTATTGTCTACAATCTTTTTTCCATAATATTGTATAATGCTTAGTTGGTCAGTAAATCTTTGTTGTCGTGTGTCGTGGAACCAGTCGGGCACAGCAAAAAAAAATATTGAAGGAACGGGACTTATTTATACATGCAAACTAACTTATTCTAAGTAAGTTTTGTTTGTCTCGTATTTCATGACAATAACTTTTATCTGACTCGCGGAGGTTGTATCAAATAGGCTATAGGCTCTACATCAGCTACACCCCTACTGGGTAAAATTGGGCTACCGTAGTATCCAATTTTATCCTCCAATAAATTAATGTATTCAAGGGTCATCAGGCTTGACATTCATCTTATCTTGTTTTAATCAGTTCAGTGACTGTCAAGTATGTCCTAACTTGTGACTGTTAGCAGCAAAGGCGCTCCGCTCGTGTCTATGGTAGCACACAACGTGATAAGAGAAGCGTTTTATTTGTCTGCATAATCAGTTTATCATTGTAAGCTTATAATGTTCCCACTGCTGGGACACAGCCCTCCTCTCTTCAAGAGGGAGTGGGCTGTTTTCTACCACGCGGCCAGTGCGGGCTGGCAGATGTCACATGTCTTCGAATTTTTGGTTTTAGGTCATGCAGGTTTCCTCACGATGATGTTCCTTTGTTCCTTCACCGTTTTGAGAGTAGTGGTGATGAAATTATTTACAGGGTTCGAATCCACGACCTTCAACTCGTAAGTCGGGGCCATCACCATTTGGCCCCAACTGCTCCATTATGCATTTATTTGTCTATAAAAACTTTGTTTTTTACACGAATAAGTTTTTTTTTTTTGTGTTTCTGACATTTTGAACGTAATGTTTATTTTATTCAATCAAGATTTAATTCCTGAATACTTCATTATTAAATAACACTTCCTGATTGGTAGTATTTTTTTTTCATCTCTTAAATAAATTGCAAACTATATATAGTTTTGTTTAATTAGGAAGCATTTTTTAAATGTAAATGTAAGAACCATGGATCCGTTTATTGTGATATTTTGATGTTGACTTGAAAGAGCATGGCAGTTGAGAATATGTCATGCTCACTTAAATGTCTCAACAGTGGTGACGCGTAAAAAAAAATATTGAACTGGACGGTACTGATCCACCCGTCATGTTGGTGAACGGGTGCCGTCGGTTGAGTCTGGTCATCTCTTAACTGCCAGGGCTTATTTTTAATTTTAAATTGTTTCTTTATTTGTTTTTTTTTTTTACATCGTTCTCACATATAGAAGCAATAAGTATAATGTACCCAGGTTTTTGTAATAATATCTTGATTTAAAAGAGCGTCCTTGGAGTTTCATGCCCGTTCTTCTCCATAGAGATCTACGTTTTGGAATGGGTAACTAGCTTCAACTTTCTGACTAACTGACCGACCATTTAACTTTGACAATTCCAAAGTGCCTGTAAATGGTTTAATTGAAATAAATGCTTTGAATTTGCTACACCCACCATTACCGTCACTTTGTGTGTGGCGAGCGCCAGACACACCAACTCTCCTATACAAGTGTGGATCTACAAATCGCTACTCGCCCCATAACCGTACCCTCACCCTTGTAGAAAGGAGAATCTGGGCAAAGTAAATATTTAGCGAAGTAATTAGCGAGTAGTTCGCAAGCACCTCAAGTAGCCAGGATACAACAGGGTACGTCTGAACGTCAGATTCTTGCGTGTTCAGGAATTTCTGCCCTGTTTATTAATTACTTACTTCAAACTATGGGGGTATTGCATACTTTACGTTTTGTTTCCAAAAAAGGCAGGCTCTGTTTAAAGGAAATTAAACGCTATTTTACACTGAATATTTGGAAGGAAGTTTCTTATCGCTCGTTTACTCTGTACACTTGGCGAATGAAAGTCAGACCGATAAATTTAACATTTTGACCGTCACGACAATTTTGCTATAGTACAGACGCCAGCACATCAAGATACTACAATCTGTCAAATTTCTTATAGATTTTCAACTTTATATCGCTATAGCATTAAGGTACAAGGTTGATTGGGAAAATTTGACAGTTTCGGGTAGCTTGATCTGCTAGCGTCTGTACATCTGGAGTCCTGTGAAATAAAAGAACATTGGTAGAATAATTTAGTCGTTTTGTGCCTGTTATTTATTTAATGCATAATATACATATACATTCGTTTTAATCGGGTGTTCCACGAAACCTCTTGACTTTTTTAAATTTCATGTGTGATTTTTCTATAGGTAGTTACATCATCGACGTGATAAGTAATAACAGCCCCACGTGTCGCTCGATCACATTAAGTTATGCTTGCCGTGGTTGGTCCATGGATGGGTGAACGCCTTGGTCCAGGCTGTCTTTCGTGGATCTTTGAGAGTAACGACTGTCAAAAATCCAGCCAGTCTTACCAAGGGGTATCTTATTACCACAGGGTTGTGGAGGTTAGATAGGCAGTCGCTCCATATAAAATACTGGTATTCAGCAGCATTCGGTTAGACTGAAAGACGACCCCAACATAGTTTGGAAAAGGTTACGCAGATGATGAGTTACTTAATCGACGTCTTTTATGTTGTTTTTCTCCTGTAGCTTCAATGGGTATGTTTTGTAGGTACTGTACAAATATCCAAGATAGCACATAGAATATAAAATATATGCTATCTGTCACAATTTTTCTCAGTATAGAAAAGGTTCCGTGGTTTCAACAGGTCCGTTATTAAAACAATTTACACCAAAATTTAACCAAAAAATTTGACCACCCAAAGGACGCTGATTATTTAATATTAATAACAAGCAGTGCACCAACCGCATGGCACACGGTATGCCCAAAGTTACGCTGTCAAAGGAAAAATTTAAACTTCCTCAAAGCGTTGTCACATTTTTCAATTTGTCAAAGCTGAGTTATGGAGGCTGAATCTGATACACATGACACAGTGTAAAAGGTTTGTGGCCTGATAACAGATGTGTTTGATAAAGTTGAAGCGCTGGGTGAATATTTGAAGAAGTTTTGGTTTTATGTTGTGTAAAAGCGTGTAAATCGGCTGTGGTAAAGCGTGTTAATTCTAGTTTTTGAATGGATCACGAATTTCCCGCTTCAAACAATTGGTGTTCCCGATCACCCACAGCTAGCCCGCAGCCTATGTGAGTGGGTTACTTTACCAGATAGTACAGGCAGTGGCGTCTGTTTAAAAGAGTTATTTCATATCGGCTGAAACTCATAACAAAAATAGTTTGGCCTTAGTGCATAAGATATCTGAGCGTCAGCCTGGAGCAGCTGACGCTCAGATATATCAGATTTTGGGGGAGTCCAAAGTTAAAACACGTCAAAATTGTAAAAAAACAAACATAAAAAAAGTAATTTCATATCACACCAAAACTTAATAGGATCACCTTCAACTTTAAAAAATATAGTCAGCTGCATGAAAGGGAAGGGAATATAAGAGGTCATGAGAACCATAGTGACCTAACAAATTTTTTGTTAAATTTAATAGTGAACCCTGTAAATTAGTTAGTGAACCCTGACTTAATTAGGGCAATTCTACTAATGAACGTGCAAAGTGGAAAACACCTGACCGAAATGCGATGAGATTGATAGACAAAAAAATAGTACTAAATTAAAAATAACGGCCAAAAAATACAGTGTGACTTTAGTTTCGGTAGTTGGTATCTTTGGTTACATATTTTAGATTTTTTCATGTAGTAGTTTTTTTGGCAGTCGGTTTTATTTTCTTTTTTTGTAAGTATAAAAGTTTATATTTCCCGCAGACTCCATTCTCCGTTTTTCATAACAAAATATTATTTTATTTTAGCGAGCAATCTAGCCATGAAACATACACAGCGAAAACAGGAAGTGTGTCGAAAAGGAAATAATAAAACATGTCGCTTTTGGCCCTCAAAGAAATTGTGTAGTTAGGGTACAGCCAACCGCGTGAAAATGACGGTAATCGCCCGTGCACCGTTCCAAACTAACTTTTATGTAAAATGATAGTGTGGAGTTAAAGGACTTCTATTTTTGCGCCAAAATGGACTACGATTTAAAATAGAATAGAGAAAGAAATATGCGACCTGTGTTATCTAAATATATACATACCTATAACTCAAAGGTGACTGACTGACTGACATAGTGATCTATCAACGCACAGCCCAAACCACTGGACGGATCGGGCTGAAATTTGGCATGCAGGTAGACGTTATGACGTAGGCATCCGCTATGAAAGGATTTTGATCAATTCTACCCCCAAGGGGATAAAATAGGGGATGAAAGTTTGTATGAAACTTTGTCAATTTTAAACCGATCGGGCTGTATACTTCTTACCGCGAGCGAAGCCGCGGGCAAAAGCTAGTTATTTTATAAATGTAATTATTTTGTTTAACATCTGATAACTTAATTGAAGGAAAAAAAAAATTGACAGTTACCTATTACATACAAAAACTGCCAAACATCAATATTATTCCTCGAATAAAAGTTATCTGGCGATGGAAAAATCAGCTAAATCGAATTTTAACTGACTGCCTCGTTTGTCTAGCTAGTGGTCGCAAGCGGGACTGCGGAGCGTAAGGTTCTGGCTTCGATTCCTAGGTTGAGCAAAGTGCTATTGGGTTTTCTGACAGGAATTTCTCAGTAGCACTATGGGGTCTAGGTTGATTGCAATAGGCTACCCCCTATTACATGGGACTTAAAATATAACTGGCGAAATAGTTACGTACTTTAGGAACAGTCACGAGCATAAATATGCATACACTTGGCTTTATTCAAAAGCGATTTTCTCCTTGGTTTTTTAATGAAATTTCATGTTATTACGAACAAACAAACATTTTTTTGAACCCATAGGTATAAGTGATGTCTCGTATTTTAACGTTGCATTCGTTATATCACGCAAAAATCGCTATTAAAAGTTTACATATTAGTGCTCGTGACTGTACACCTCTGCCTGAGCTATCGGAGGACACAAGCGTTATGTTATATGTTTATATTTAAACTAATAATAAAGATGAAGAGTTTGTTTCGTAAGCGAAAACGAAGTAATAGCGCAGGCGATGCGATGTGACGGGGTGGGTCTCGGGAAGAAGACATTTTACGCGGACGAAGTTACGGGTAGAAGCTAGTGTTTTATAAAATTGTTATATTATAATCAGAGGTCGGAATTAGGTAAAGTTATTTATGTACATACTTGCATAAAGGGCTTGTGGCTAAGTAATAACAGCCGCACGGGTCGATCGATCAGGTTAAGCTATGCTTGCCGCGGTTGGTCCGTGGATGGGTGACCATTTTCACGTTCCTAGACCCCTCCGTGCCTCGGAAAGCACGTTAAGCCGTTGGCCCCAGCTGTCATTCTTGGATCTTTGACAGTCGTTACGGGTCGTCAGTAGCCCGAAAGTCTGACAACCAGTCTTACCAAGGGGTATCGTATTACCCAGTAACTGGGTTGTGGAGGTCAGATAGGCCGTCGCTTTATGTAAAATACGGGTATTCAGCTGCATCCGGTTAGACTGGAAGCCGACCCTAACATAGTTGGGAAAAGGCTCGACAGATGATGATGATGATGAAAGAAAGTGGCGCTGCTTTAAATTTAAGAAGAAGAATAGTCTGGAATGGTTTAGAATCCGTACCTTCTTGTTATGAGAAGAAGAGCATTGCAATATGGCAATTGAACAGGGTGTAAGGGACATCGACGCGCAAACTGTTAGGTACCATGGATTCAGTACCTGATTCTAGACCAAGAACAGTTGTTTGTCGACTATTTAAGAAAAAAATCTGCTGTTTTATACGTTTTGACAGTGTCGACATTGCTCTTTTGTGTGAAAGAGCAGATTTTTTTTAAACCAGTTGTAGTAAATTACGATACCTGTGACCTAAAGGCCGTGCATTAATACTACTTAAGTAAGTCACACGTATCGTATACTATTTTATAGCTCGCGTGACCTAAACCCGCACTAAAGTCAAGCTTATCTGTGGAAAAATGGACTACTTAAGTCACAGATAAGCGTGACTTAAGTGCGGGTTTAGGTCACACATTGCTATAAAAAAAATTAACCGTCTAGAAACATGACCACTGAATTCTTCGGAAAAGTTTTCGCATCGATGACCCTTTTCACTGTGTAAACGTAAACAATAAGCATTACTCAAATTACATCCTGCACACCGTAAAGTATCTTTCTAATGAAAGTCTCAAGATTTATGACAAACCACATAACTCACACGAGACGCACGTCCGACAATAACAAGCAAGGTTGGTTATCTTGAGAAATATCGCAGACTCGTGCGACGGACCCCGGACCGCAAGATGTAGATAATGCTGGATCTAATTGAATACCCCGGATGAGGGTAGATGTAGCGTTTGATTACCGCCCTTTTTACCAGTCGAATGAACCGAGACAATTATATTTATGTTAGGTAATTCTTTGCTAGAAATATTTGGAAGGTAATGGCTGATATAGTTACACATGAGACATTTTTTAGTGTTCCGTACTCAAAGGGTACCAACGGGACCCAGAAGGTGGTAGCCACAAGGCTAATCCGGGGCTACCGCACGATCTCGCGTGAGGCGGCAAGCCTCCTTGCCGGACTGCCGCCATGGGATCTGGAGGCGATAGTCCTCGCGCACCTGCATGACTGGCGCGCGGAGGCACTATGCCGGGGGGAAACTCTGCACCCGCGGCAAATCGCTGCGGAGCGGACGGACCTCCGGCGCGATCTCATGGCGGAATGGAAGGCGCGACTATCGCAGCCCAGCGCAGGGCACGCCACGAAAGTGGCGATAAGACCCCTCTTTGAGGAGTGGCTAGAGAGGCGTCACGGCGTTCTCACGTACCGCCTGACGCAGGTCCTCTCCGGACACGGATGTTTCGGGAGGTTCCTGCACATCATCAGGCGGGAGGAGACGCCCGGGTGTCACCACTGCCAGGATCACCCAGAGGACACGGTGGAGCACACGGTGGAGGTCTGCCCTGCTTGGGCGGAGCCCCGCCGTATCCTCGTAGAGGCGATCGGCAACGGCGGCGACCTCTCGCGTCCGGCCCTGGTGCAAGCCATGGTCCGGGGCGAGAGGGAGTGGGAGGCAGTCACCTCCTTCTGCGAAGCAGTCATGCTAGCGAAGGAGGTGGCGGGGAGGCTGAGGGAGAGAACCTCACGCCTCAGCCGCCGCGGGAGACGCTCCGGGCGTCGGGAGCCGCGTGACGACTCCCGGCCACCGTTGGCGCGGGCCTGCGGGCGGTGAGTAATGGGTAGCTCACCGTCCGATCAGGACCAGGCCCGTGCCGGACGGCGCGTTGTGTTCCACGCGCGCCTCAAAGAGATGTCAGCAGAGGATGGGGCCCCACAGGGCCGAAGCCTGCCGGGGCGGCGGGATTTTCCGAAAGGTTAACCGCTGCCCTGGAACAGAAAGGGCTAAGGACGGAACACGGGTGGGTTTTAGTCAGTAAAAGTCTGACACTCCCTTCCGCTCCACCCAGAGCGGGAGGGGTCATTTGATGATTTCCCATCCACAAAAAAAAAAAAAAAAAAAAAAAGTGTACCAACGGGACCCTATTATTAAGCCGCTGTCCGTCTGTCTGTCTGTCAGCGGGTTGTATCTCATGAACCGTAATAGGTAGCCAGTTGAAATTTTCGCAGAGTGTGTATTTCTATGGCCGCTATAACAAAAACAAAAAATAAACATAAAATAAAGTAGGTAATAAATTAATGGGAACCTTACAAGAACCTTACAAGAAAGGTGTTTTTTTCGGAGTTTTTTGGCCACTTTTTTTTCTTTGTGGCTGGAATGGATGGACATCTTTGATTTACACATGTATTAAGGAGGTGGTGATCACGTTTCATTAAATGAGCTGCCAGCTTGTTAATCAACTAAACCTATCGCAGTCCATTGTTGGGCAAAGCCCTATCCCAGGCTGTACCACAACACCCTGTCTTCCACTTTCCGCATCTAGCCCGTCCCAGCCACTTAATTGAGGTCGTCGGTCCATCTAGCTGGGAGTGTCCTACAATACGATTGCCGATACACAGCCTCCATTCTATGACTTCGACAAACATGGCCAGTCCACTGCGACTTCAGCTTGCTTCTTGGTCCAGCTTGTTCGCAACACAGTGAAAATTAAAAAATATGTAATTTTCTTTGATATAATTACTGTTAATGTCACCTTTGCATATGACCTAATTGTTGGAGTAGAAAAAAATGTACTGCGTGCTAAGCAAAGACCTCGTTAATTTTGTGCATGTTTCGTTGAATAAAGCTATGAATATTTAATGCAAGAACGTCTTTATAAAATATTTACACATGGCAACCTCACACTGAGGTTTTTAAAACTGCACATGTTAGTACATACTACATAAATTCAATGAGTTTCTTATACGTAGGTTATCGGCGAGCGTAGCGCGCAGTTCTCCACGTTTCATCCGCGCGGCTATGGTTAAACCTTTACAACTTTCTGAATATTGGATCTACGAATTTGCGACTTTCATTGTTAGAGTTTTACAAATTCCTTCGTAATGTTGACGTAGTCATTTTTCTTCTACGACACTGTGGCCGAGCAGTCGAAACGGACACGTCTGTGTCCAGCAGTGGACTATGGGCTGAGTTGATTGATTCAAGCGAACTTAGAATTATCTTTCAAATTATTCTTATTAAGTTTTTCTTTCGAAAAAACAAGAGTGATATTATAGCCGCGTAGAAGTAAAAGCGTTTTCTTGGAATAAACAGAATAAATATAACGTTGTATCATTTAATACACCCCTACAGTGGAGAGAGATTCTGCAAACACATTATAGGTACCTCCATAAACTTCATGTTGCTTACCTTTTTACTAAACCAGTCAATCTTTCATGTAATTTCTCCCTCAGGGCACTATGATGAGTATAGTCCACGTTGTATCATTTTTCAGCCCCCATGGCTGTAAAATGATACAACGTTATAATTATTACGTTTATTCCAAGCGAGCGTGTTTACATCAACGCGCCTACACTATCACTGTTTTTGTGTGTAATGTAATGTAAAAATGTAATGGAAATAATTTGAAAGATCATTCTAAATTCGCTTGAATAATAATAATAATAATAATAATATCCCTGGACATTTCACACAGCACCATTTGTCCCAAGCTAAGCAACCTAATGCTTGTGTTATGGTAACAAGATGGCTGATAAACTACTTATATACAATTTTTTTTTTTTTTTGTAAATACATACATATTATAGATAGAAAAACACCCAGACTCGGAACAAATACATGTAGGTCATACAAATATTTGTTCCGTGCGGGAATCGAACCCGCGACACGCAGCGCAGCAGTCAATCGCTTAACCACTGCGCCAACCGTGCAGTGAATGTTCGAAAGCAACCGGAGTTATTTTCCTGCCACTCTACACTACATAAGGTCCACTTTTGCAGACAACCTTTACAGTACACATATTCGAAATTCTTCCTCCCTCGCCTTCAAAATTTCCATGAGTCAAATTCTAAATATTCCCCATTTTGCGTTTTTGCTTGCCGGTAGATAATTTTAATGCGAAGCAAGGAAGTTTACATCTTTAATATTATTTTCATTGACGTGGAAATTTTCGTAATGTAGTGTAAATTAGAAGAGGTACGCGATTAATTTTGGAGGTAATGAGGTGTTGATTATTAATGTTTTGAAGCAGTGTTTAATTATAGGAGAGATAGTGAACTTTGTTTCTCTAATTTATTATGGTTTTGATTATTTTAAATTACTTAAGTTATATTATCATGAGGGTAGGCGCTAGAGCCACGCACAACATTGTCTCTATTACTTTTATCCTAAAAAATATTTAAATCGCATCCAATCAACAAATATCTCGTGTAATGTAAATATAACAGTGTAAATAACCAGTACGATTGTTAACTGAGTGTCACGTGAAAGTATACTGTATAAAATACTACTATAGATAAAGTGACACAAATCAAAACAAAATAAAGTGAAAAAATCTAAAACAGCGAACAAATATTGTTTAATATAATACAAGTGCAGTGAAAATATCGTTAAATATAAGTGAAACAATTAATTACTTACAAAATATAGTGTGTTTGTAAGAATTAAAATAAAACTGACGGTTGCGGTAAAATTATCTACATATTCAAATGACAGTCCTAACGATCGTTTAATTTATAGAAACGACTAAAAACAGACCGTTTATTTCAACACTTTTTCCTATCTGCAAGTTGGCGCAGTGGATACGACGGCGACCTTGTGCGCTCGATGTCTCGAGTTCCGTCCTAACTTGCGCTGAACGCTTTTTGTGTTTTTAAACTTTCTGGTCACACAATTCTCCGCATTACCTTTCGGACTTAGTAAAAACACAAGAGATTGTTGAGTTGGTGTGTACCTAACACAATTATCATTATAATGGATAATGAGCAGCAGAATGTAACGTTCCGACGCATGAGGCGATCTATGTCATTCCACGAAATATCTAACACAACGATATTTGACTCAACAATGTTAAGTTTGCCGGACACCTCTATTAATTCTCACAAATCCTGTTGTGAAGCCGTGCAATATAGGGTTGAGACATTAACAAAAAATCTTGAAACTGCGACCAATGAAATAGACAACCTACATGATGAAATTAGCAACCTGAAAAACGAATTAGCTAAATGTTTGAAAGTTATAGAAGCATATAAAAAAATAGATTCTTCTGATTTGTCTAAAACCCTATCAAATAGAAAGAAGAAAAGGCTATCCATGCATGACAAGAACAGAGCAACCCTAATAACATCGTCCCCTACACAAAACGTTGCAGCATCCCCAGTAACGGACAAATGTGATTTGGATACTCCTGTCAATGAGTCTCCAACTATAAATAATATGCTGACAGAAGGCACTGCAGCGTCCACAGCTACCTTGACCCCAGAACCTGTCAATGACAAGAAATCAAGCGCTAGTACTCTTTCTCATGAATGTATGTCCACTATGAAGCCGACGTCAACCCACAAAGCCATACCCGTGCAACAGAAGAAGGTCATTGTTTTGGGTGATGACCAAGGGCGATATATTCGATACACCTTGCAAGCCCTGTTGGGTAATGAATTTCAAGTGTTATGCTTCTGGAAACCTGGTGCTAAAACAGCAGATGTCTTAACCAATTCATATAACTTTGATTCTCTAACGGAAAATGACTATGTTATTGTATTGTCGGGTACTAATGATAACAATCCTCTGGATTTTCAAATTGACCTCAGTGTGTGGTTTAGAAGTATTAAACATGCCAATATCATTGTATCAGAAGTCCCTTACAACAATCATTTAAATGAACGCACCTTGAATAGTTTGCTACGCCTCGTATGTAATAAATATAATGGTCTATTTGTGAATATGGGGTATAGTCAATCTGTACCACGAAGACAGCGCCATCTTACTGTTAATATTTGTAGGCACTTACTGAGAGAAATATTACATGTTGAATACAAGACTAAATTTGTGACATATATTCAGCAAAATCGAATTCTTACTACCAGCTTACTAAAAGCTGACCAATCAACTCAAACTTGTAACATACCTGGCGACGTTGTTATTACTGCCTGTGACAAATTCACGCAAACTAGTGACTTTCCTGATGACAATATTATTAACTGCGACTTGTCTATGTGTATGGACAAAGTGCCTAAACCTGGTAGTAGCAATTGTTTTCGTGTATAAATACGTGAATATCTTTCATCAGAATGTTAATGGCTTGATTGGTAAGTCGGACCTACTTACTCTCCATTTAGAAGAATTATGGGACAAGGGACAAAAAATTGACTTATTATGTATCACTGAACACAATATGGTGAATGGAGATCAGTTCCATCTATCTATCCCCAACTATGAGTTAGCTACGTTTTCAATGCGGAATACTAGGCGTGGTGGTTCTTGCATCCTCATAAATCGTATGCATAAGTATAAAAGCATTGATATAAGTAAATTTTATTTACCTAACATCCTTGAATGCTGTGCAATAGAATTAATAATACATAATATAATAGTGATTTGCATCTACAGGCCACCCAAAATTAAGAATGCCTATTTAGAACTATTTTTTGCTAACTTGGATGCTATTTTACGGACGTGTAGCCTCGGTGATTTAAAGAAAGTGGTTGTTTGTGGTGATTTTAATATAGATACTTTGACACAATCAAAACTATCTAATAATTTTCAAACTCTCCTTCTAAACTATAACTTAAAAATTGGAATTCAGCAGCCCACACGATTAGCTAGTGGTAAATGCATAGACAATATCGTTCATAATATCAGAGGTAGTAAGTGTACAGTACTTGATCTTGCGCTATCTGATCATACTGCCCAAATAATCAAATGCCCTGTGAAAAAAACTTGTTCTATCAAGCATTGGTATGCTCTGAAACGCGACTATTGCCAAGAAAACTTAGCAAAATTCACTGATTCTCTTCATAACCTCAGCTTTAGTGAAGTCTATCTACACGTCAATCCTGAGGAAGCATTTAACTGCTTCTATGACCTATTTATGCTTTTTTATGACCTCTGTTTCCCCTTAAGGAAAGTAAGAATCACTCTGCGGAAAAAATCAAACTGGATTTCGAAGGGAATAAGGCTCAGTAGTAAGCGTAAAAGAGAAATCTTGTGGCAATACAGGCGAGCCCCTACTCCTAAAAATAAACTTTTATTAAAGCAGTACACGGCTCGTTTAAAGAAAATAATAACATTGACCAAAAAATCTCAGAATGCCTTTCACATAAATTCGGCCCGGAATAAATCTAAAGCGACTTGGAACATTATCAATAAAAATAAGATTAACTATCCTAGAGAAAATATACCTGAATATGTAACTATAAATGACAGTAAAATACATAACCCTCAACTGATTGCACAAGCTTTTAATGACTATTTTATAGACGAAATTCAACCGAATGATTCTACTCCTTCCTATACAAATATTGAGACTAATTGTAATTCCATATTTATTCCTCCTACAGTGCCAGCAGACATAGTGGCTATAATTCACTGTTTAAATAATACCAATAGCAATGGTTATGATGGCGTCATTACAAAAGTGGTCAAACATGTAGCGCCATTAATAGGACCTGCTATGAGTTATATCATCAATCTTTGCATTGAATATGGTCATTTCCCAGACAAATTAAAAATTACTGTTATTAAACCTATTCATAAAAAAGATGATAAAAGTATCATGGGTAATTATAGACCGATAGCACTTATTCCTATTTTTTCCAAAATTATAGAAAAGGTGATATACAATAGCCTTTCGTCGTTTTATGAAAAGCATGATCTCATAGCCAGAGAACAATTTGGATTCAGGAAAGGTAAATCCATTAATATGGCGATTTACGACGTCATCAAGAAAATTGTTTCTAGTGTTGATGCCAGAACGCCAGTGGCGGCCTTGTTTATGGATATGTCTAAAGCATTCGACCATGTAGATCATGGTATACTGCTAAACAAATTAGAGCGTAATGGGATCAGAGGTACTGCATTAAACCTAATACAATCTTATCTCTCTAATCGCACTCAATTCACAACGCTTGATAGGCTATGTGCGAGCTCGAAAGTTGAAAAAACATACATGTCACGTCCTAGGAAAATTGCTTATGGTGTTCCCCAAGGTAGCATTCTTGGCCCTCCATTATTTAACATTTACATAAATGATATGCCTAGGGTCAGTAAACACCAAATGGTCTTATTTGCTGATGACAGCACTATTTTATTCTCTAGTAATGACGTTAATATTCTTGAAAATGACATAAATGACGATCTCAAAAATGTGATAAATTGGTTAGTCAATAATAATCTAAAAATAAATCTTAACAAAACTAAAATAATGACATTTAATCAAAGAACAAATAAACCAAAAATCAATATAAAATATGGTAATGTAGCAATCTCTGAGTGTGACGTCACAAAATTTCTGGGCGTTTACATAGATAGTCATCTGACTTGGAAACATCATATCGACGCTTTGTCGAAGAAGCTTAGTCAATTTGCGTATGCTCTGTACAAACTGTCAAAAACGGTAAACCGCATTACAGTTCAAATAGCTTACAATGCTTATGTGGCTTCTAGCATTAGGTACGGAATCATTTTCTGGGGCAACTCCACTGACAGAGACATTGCTTTTAAAGCTCAGAAGAAATGCTTGCGATCGTTTACCAATTTACAATCGATTGATAGTTGTAAACCATTGTTTGAGGAACTTAGTTTGCTCACTTTACCGTCTATGTACATATATGAAATGGGAGTGTTTGTTCGATGTAACCTTCATTTGTTTGAAAAACTGCGGTCTCGCCGTTATCAGGATACCATTCAAGTTACCCCTCACAAAACCGCATTTTTCGGCAAAAATGCGCTAGGCATGGCCCCAAAAATATATAATAGTATACCAGCAGCTATTAGAAATAAAGAGTGTCTGGGATCCTTTAAGAGGTCTTTGTTTAAATTCCTATTAGATAGATGTTACTACTCCATCACTGAGTTTACTACTGATAAACAGAGGTATGACGTTTGCGACATGCCAATCAAACACTTCTGATTTTATTTAATTCAATATATTTGACATGCTTTTTTTTTATTTTTTATTAATGTATTCAATTGACATGCCTTTATTGATTGTACCTTATTATTATTATTAATTGCTTGTTTATGTTAATTTTGTACGCCATATATTGGCAAAACATAGTGCACATATCTAAGACTATATAATATCTGTAACCATACCTATGTTTAACAAAATAAATGATTGATTGATTGATTATAATCAGCCTGTGTTGTCCCACTGCAGGGCAAAGGCGTCCCTACTCTCTTTCCAGTTCTCTCTGTTCAAAGCTGCCAAGGACCAGTTCTTATTGAAGGAATCCAGCTCATCCCGCCATCTCCGTCTGGGCCTGCCGCGACGTCGCTTGCCATTAAGAGGGACCCACTGGGTCGTAAGTTTGGCCCATTGGTCGTCTGACATGCGGCAGATGTGTCCAGCCCAGTTCCATTTAAGCGTGGCAGTCTTCCAAGTGACATCAGTTATCTCGTTGATGGAACGAATGGCCGTATTCCTAACCCAGTCTATTACTTTGATACTCCGCAATGCTCCGAGAATTCTCCGTTCCATGGCCCTTAAGTTATAACTTTAGATAACTATAACTTTGAATAAAGACAACATAATCAGCCTATAATGCGCCCACTGCTGGGACACAGGCCTCCTCTCTTAGAGAGGGAGTGGGCTGTAATCTCCCACGCGGGCCCAGTGTAAGTTGGAAGATGTTACAAATCTTCGAATTTTTGGTTCTAGGACCGGCCGGTTTCCTCACGAAGTTTTCCTTCACCGTTTTGAGAGCAGTGGTGATGAAATAATTTACACAAACGAAACCGCCTGACTGGGTTCGAACCTACGACCTATAACTCGTAAGTCACGGCTGTTACCATTGGGCCTCCACTGCTCTAAATAAAGATATAACGTCATTATTATTCAATTATGTCATACGACCGTTATTAAGCAGTTGGTATACTTTTTTCGTGTGGCAATAACCTAATCGAGGACCATTCTAATCTTATTTCAATAAAATATTCTTAGTGTATGGTATAAGAATGTTCCATAGGGATCACGACGCATGGGTATAGAGTTACTGATCATGGAGTGTCTACCAGCAATAGCAAGTATTAACAGTACGTAAATAGTACACTACGGTACATGTGACTTAAGTAATCCATGCATTAAATGACTCCTTAAGTCAGACGTATCGTATACTATTTTATAGCTCGTGTGACCTAAACCCGCACTTAAGTCATGCTTATCTGTGGAAAAATGGACTACCTAAGTCACAGAGAAGCGTGACTTAAGTGTGGATTTAGGTCACATAGTGCTATAAATTATTTTTTATTAAGTTCCGTAGATACCTATGTTATTTTGACATCAGTACAAACATGATCCACATTTTCCAACCCGCTACCGCTCCCCAATCAGGCCACCTCCCACGGTCAGTAATTAGTGGTCGCTACAAAACTTCCGAGTCATTAGACCGGGCCCGTGCTAATTGCGCGCGGATCGCCCCTCGCTTTGTACCCAATTAGTTCGCTACCTAATAGTTAGTAACACTACGTCACTGCGTTTGGTAATGCCATGTCAGATGTGCTTCTTATCTGCGAAGGGTTTAGGGTTAATAGTAGGTGGGGATGTACGGGTGTGGGTGTGGACGGGCTTGTGGCTACGTAATAACATCCGCTTAGCTCGATCGATCAGGTTAAGCTACGCTTACCACGGTTGGTCCGGACCCCTCCATGTCTCGGAAAGCACGTTAAACCGTTGGTCCCGGCTGTCATTCGTGGATCTCTGACAGTCGTTACGGGTCGTCAGACTCCCGAAACTCTGACAATCAGTCTTACCAAGGGGTATCGTATTACCCAGTAACTGGGTTGTGTAGGTCAGATAGGCAGTCGCTCCATGTAAAACACTGGTATTCAGCTGCATCTGGTTAGACTGGAAGCTGACCGCAACATAGTTGGAAAAAGGCTAGGCAGATGATGACGATGAGTAGATAGGAATGTAGGGTGCGTTTTGGGTACTTATGTAGGGAAACGAATGAGGAAATGTAGGCAAACCACAGTTGAGCTGCATGATTACTGAAAAATGCGTGCATTGACTGGAAAGGCCCACTCGATCTGTGCGGTTCTTTCTTCAAAAGACCATTTCTGACACCAACATGGTCTTCACATGATCTTGCCAAGATCTTGTCTGGACTTTAAAAGTGATTGTGACCTCCGAGTTTGTTTCGGCCTTTCTTCTCAGAGTCGAATAGGAAACACCGAGATATACAAACACTTTTGCACGTCAATCATTTTAAATATGATTGACGTGCAAAAGTGTTTGTACAAACCTACTTATACATCATGTATCACTTACTTTACAATTGTTTATGACATAGATAGATAGATAGGGAGAATATTATGCTTTATCCCGTATCGACATTACATAGTAACCTATAGTAGTACATATTATAGTATGATTAGATTTGAATCTAATCAAGAATTTACTTTGTTTAAAGATATTTGTTTAGCGGTGAAAGAAAACATTGTGTGGAAACCGGTATGTCCTAGAACCTAAAATTCGTAGACATCTGACATTTACGTACCCACACTGGCCCGCGTATTGGAGTACGGCCCATTCGCTCTCACAGAGAGAATCCCTGTGCACTCGTACCAGCAATGGGAACATTATAGGCGGATTAAGCTCATGCTATATTTAAGATTTTCTAACTACAATTTCATTTTATAACTAAGATATGATTAATTTCTAGAAGGTTTCATCACATTTTTCATTTACGCCAACGAAAACCAATTTAATACGAAACTCATACAGTATTACTTAGCAGAAACCTTAGCCTTCCTGAACTGGCCACTTTTAGAAAACTAGATTTATTTCTAATTTAATCACTACATAACATTTCCTCATTCACTTTAGTTAGGTGCTCATTACCAAAATCAAGAATACAATTTCCTACAAATTACAGGATCCATTACAGCTACACAATCAGTGGGCGTTCCATTTTTAGCGATAAAGCTTTCCCATTCACGGTGCCAGCCCATTAGTTGTTTGTTTAGTAAGATTTGTGGGGCACTAGCCGAGTGGCGTGAATGGGACAGGGTCAAGACTGGCGCCGAGGAGACGGGGATGCGATGTTTGATTAGGATTATAGAAATATGGATAAGAATTAGGATGAAGAGAGATACCTGATGCCGCATGCTGCTGACAAAATCCATTTTTCTTACCCACTTTCCACTTTAAGGCAATATAGAAGTGGGCCTTTAAATTGTCATTTTTGTGTCATAAATTGTAAAACACAATATACCTTTTGTCTTGTAATAACATATTATAATGAATTTATAAATAATTAAATAAATTGTTTATTCATCATAAAAGCATTGGAGTACATGGTAATTATGGTATTATTAACAAATGAGTGTACTAAAACTACAACTTGAATGGTGGTGAGATGCTGCACTCCCAGCTAGGTTATAGAATAGCCTGAATAAGGAATTAATGAAGTAGCATGTAAAAAAAAATGTGGTTGTCAGGGGATGCCCGGTAATGTGAAACATGACGGGAAGTGAGCATAACGGCATAAGAGGGTTCATGCCGTTTGCCATCATAGCATACCAGTCGGTCTTACACCCAATGTGCGCCAATAGATGTTTCACATCAGAACCTACGGGAAATACGCTGTAACAAAATCTACCGTGAGACCCATTATCCACGACGCATATCATTATTTTCTTCCGACTGAGTGATTCAATCCTTTTGGAAATATCAATCCAATACGTCGACTGGATTAATAACCCAGGCATATATTTTCACTGAACCACAATTTTTTTCGCAACATATGAAATGATCGGGTTTATATTCTATGAAAATCTCAGTAACCTATGAATACTTATCCAGTTCATTTCACATTCCGCGTAGCGTCAAACGTTCGACGGCGTAGCCAATGAGTGGTCTCATAGCAACCGAGCGTCGTAGCAATAGAGCTGCACTGCTACGCCGTAGAGCTCGTAGCCGGCACTGCGTGTAATTTATAGTCTTGTATCGGAAGCGCCTCCGTGGTGCACCACTAATATATTGCTATCTAGGATAAAAGTAAGAAGAAATGGACGAACATTTCTACATCCATAAATATATGGGGCCAACGAGTACTAGAGAGTTTAAAAAACAATGATTCCTTTACGTGTTCAATCATTGTTATTGCAAAAAGTTACTTTTACTAATCTTTAATACTATGAAATAATTAAACATTAGTGACATGTGCAATACCTAAGTCTCTGCCTAAACATTCGGGCCACACATGAAAAAAAAATTACCAGTACGCCAACTGTAACTATGACTTAAGCATTTGATTCTAAAATCAGCACAGACATTTTTCGTCGGTTATAAAAAAATAAATACTCTTTGTTCCATATATTTTGACCGCATAGGTATTGCACTTTTCTATGAAACTTTGTTTTTCATAACCATCGAAAAAATTCTGCGCTAGGGGCGTAGAAACATAATTATGCTGAATTCATTGTTACAGTTTGCGCACCGGTTAATTTATTTTATGTGTTATAATCTTCTATGTGTATAAAAATGAATCTCTATTTCCCTTGGTCACGCCATAACTTGAGAACGACTTTACCGATTTCATCCATCTTTTTTTAAGTTTTCTAATACTTTGTAGAAGGTTCTTACGGAAAAAAATTAAGAAACTTCACGCAGACAAAGTCGCGGGCAGAAGCTAGTTGAACATAAAAGTACCTACTATCGAGCCAAAAAGTTTAACTATCAAAACATTTTCTACCAAAATACTTTATCAACTCTTCTAAAACTTATTCTATTTACCATACCCTTTCAAACACCGGATTTACGTCCACACTTCAAAACTTGGAGGCCTCTTTAAAACTACAAACTATTTGGCCAGCTCCGTCCTACTTTATGAAAAGGCCTCCATCCATAGACGTTGGAGATAAGGCTGCCTACACACGGCCGACCATTAATATCAATCACCGTGCGTCGTGTTCTCTCAATAGACTGTATAGTATGATAACGGCCTATAGAAAGGTCGCGTTGAAAGAAAGTTTGTAGTCGAAAATGTTGGGACCGGATTTTGTCGGTTCTTGTGTTAATAGAGTGTTTGTAGCGTTTAACGGCCTTTTTCTTTTTTGGGTCAAGTTTCTTTAGGTTAAAATATTGTTGGTTACTTAAAATGTATACTTACTTTTGTAATGGCAAGTGACATGGCAGGCCGAGACGTAGATGGCGGGATGAGCTGGACTCCTTCAACAAGAACTGGTCCTTAGCAGCTTTGAACAGAGAGATGTGGAAATAGAGTAGAGAGGCCTTTCCCTGCAGTGGGACATCACAGGCTGATAAAGATATAACTTAAATGGTTTTCTAGCAAATAACTGCGTTCAATATATTCTAGTAATTTTTGTGATGTTGATACATCTGCGTTCTTCTAACAATCTTCTCTTACTCTGTCCTTTTCATACGTCTGACGTTGTTCATTCTTCTTTTCATATTCAGTCCTTTCTTCTTTAGAATGCGCTTCCTCTTGATATCAGGACGGCCACCAGTCGGTATGCATTTAAGCGGAAATTGCAGAGCTATTTTCAAAACACATTAAAAAAATAGCGTAGAGTCATCTTAACACCTCTCTCCCTTGATTTTGTATGTATATATTATGAGTATATATTATAGTAATAGTATGTATGTGTATATAACCTATTTACGTACATAGTTTTAAGTTGTTTTTTTATCACTGTTCCTCTCAACCAAAGCACCTGCCATCTAATCTCTTCACCACCCTTGGTTGACTGGTAGAGAATGCCTAAGGCATCTGAATAAGCTTAAATATACCCATCTAGCTTCCTTAATATCCTATGAGTGTGAGGGAAAGTGAGTGCACCTGTGTCTGCGCACACACTTGTGCACTATAATATCTCCCGCGTAGATAGCTAGTCTTCGCTGAGGTTGGCTGCCATGGCCGAAATTAGGAAGTCTATAAAAATACCAGTATATAGGCAAATTTTTATTACATCTCGCCATTTCCTACTAAATAAAACATCAATATTAAACATTCGCGTAAACAATTTATTCGCAACAGCAGTAAAACAATCATTACAATTGAGTAATTAAATCAGGCGACGGCGGAACTCGTCCAAATTTACGATAACTCATAAATTGAATCGCGGAATTTAGTGCCGTCTTATAATTCAGAGTGGTAGTGGCTCGTGAAGTGTCCCCTACCAGGGGAGCTGGTAGAAAATGCATATTTATGTGGACTGGACTAGGAATATTATAATATATCGACTGTAATGTTCCCACTACTGCTCGGATACCGGCCTCCTCACTCTTTGAGAGGGAGTGGGCTATAATCTACCACGCGGGCCCAGTGCGGATTAGTAGATGATGCAAGAATGAATATTATCTAGAATGGGCTGCCCATTCTCAAAACAGTTTTAGAATTTAAGAGTAACGTTTTCCTCTACTACCATAGGATAACGAGAAGGAAAGGAATCTCTAACTCAGTGAACGTTAGGATTCCTATTGTATGCATTTTGCAAACCAAGTACCGCACAGGACCCGCGTAGTAGATTACAGCCCACACCTTCTCGAAGAGAGGAGGCCTGTATCCCAGCATTGGCATTATGAACTCCCATCAAAGAGTGTCTGTGGAGTTTCTTGACCGTTCTTCCCTACAAGTGCATACTACGCTTTGGAATAGGCAACTAGCTTCATATTACTGACTGACTGACTCCTTTTTTTTTTTTTTTTTGTGGATGGGAAATCATCAAATGACCCCTCCCGCTCTGGGTGGAGCGGAAGGGAGTGTCAGACTTTTACTGACTAAAACCCACCCGTGTTCCGTCCTTAGCCCTTTCTGTTCCAGGGCAGCGGTTAACCTTTCGGAAAATCCCGCCGCCCCGGCAGGCTTCGGCCCTGTGGGGCCCCGTCCTCTGCTGACATCTCTTTGAGGCGCGCGTGGAACGTCCTGATCGGACGGTGAGCTACCCATTACTCACCGCCCGCAGGCCCGCGCCTACGGTGGCCGGGAGTCGTCACGCGGCTCCCGACGCCCGGAGCGTCTCCCGCGGCGGCTGAGGCGTGAGGTGTTCTCCCTCAGCCTCCCCGCCACCTCCTTCGCTAGCATGACTGCTTCGCAGAAGGAGGTGACTGCCTCCCATTCTCTCTCGCCCCGGACCATGGCTTGCACCAGGGCCGGACGCGAGAGGTCGCCGCCGTTGCCGATCGCCTCTACGAGGACACGGCGGGTCTCCGCCCAAGCAGGGCAGACCTCCACCGTGTGCTCCACCGTGTCCTCTGGGCGATCCGACTGACTGACTCCTTGACATTTAAAAAATGCCTGTAAATCATTTGATTGAAATAAATGCTTTGGGTTTGAGTCATTAAAACATTTCATACAGTTATACCTGACTCACTGTTTCTCACCTCAACATTTGGTGCATCATTCATCACATAATTTTCAGTGATTCCTTGACCACTAGTACGGCTCTCAAGTCTCCGAATCGTATTTATGCGTCTGAGATCGCGCATCCACGTAACATAAATAACGTCGAATGGCACGATACTACAATTTATGCGCGCACCGCAACACTGCAGCGCGATCGGAAGCCGAACGAATTAACTGCACTTCTTATGTAAACTTAGGGTATGTAGTTTACATAAATAGTGTGTAAACTGGGGGGGTATGTAAAAATTGTAGTTTAGTGTTAAAGTAGGGAGGTTTTGAGGTGGAGTTTAGGAAACAAGCTGTCTGAATTATACTATCATGGAAACGAATTTATAGCATTTCAGCGAACTTTGCTAAAAATGGAGTAAGGGAAATGTTTAATATCTGTGAAAACGGCCGGCACATAGTCGAATACAAGTAGCATTACTTAGTTCATCCTCTTGTTGCTATAAATTGTATATATAAGTAGTTATATTTCAAAATTGCTTCAAAATATGGCCAAATTGTAAAAGTATGTAAGGTCTTTTCAAATTTGTGCTGCCAAATTATGTTATTTCAAGTTAAACAATTATCAATTTTATTGTAGTGGTAATTAAGTTGATTTCAGAGTGTCAGTATTGAAAAATTATAAAAATGTTGGAAGTTGTAGCGTAAACTGAACTTTATTGTGTGGTAGGTAATTAAAGTAATTTTTCCATAAACTCATATATGTTTATGTTTGGCAACAAAATCGCGAACGCATATTAGACAGCTAACCATATCCGCCTTCTAACAGAGTTTTGGTGAATGACGAAGGCCTATCGTTCTAGGTTGCTGGTTTCATCTCGCTTATTGGAATGCACAGTACCTACTTACAACAAAGGAGCAGTGTTGGCCCAGTGGTAACGGTTACGACTTAAAAGTTACGAGGTAGGTTCGAACCCTGAAAGGCACTTTACTTTATGTAAACTATTTCATCACCACTGTTCTCAAAACGGTGAAGGAAAACATCGTGAGGAAACCGGCATATCCTAGAACCAAAAAATTCGAAGACATGTGAAATCTACCAACCCGCACTGGGCCCGCGTGATGGTATTACGGCCCACTCCCTCCCCGAGAGAAGTTCTGTATCCCAGCAGTGGGAACATTTATAGGCTGATTATATACATAATCACCGCTGATTATATACTTTTTTTTTATTGACAATAAGCTCACTCTTGACTTCAATCCAGCCCAGAGGCAGGGATGAGATCTACGGTGGAACGAGCTTGCCCAGAAGAAGCCTATTCACTCTCGCCCTGAAGAGATTAGGGTTGTATGAACTCGGGAATGCAGACGCAGGCAGACAATTCCACTCCTTTGCTGTGCGCATCAGAAAAGATGATGAGAAGCGCTTAGTGCGTATATATGGTATATTAACCAAATAGGCAAATATAAATAATAATAATAATAATATAATAATATATTTATTCAAAAAATTGTAAGGCATGAAAATTAGTACAGTTTTGCTTAAATGTAAATTATATTCCTAAGACTTACGTGCCTGAACTAGGTAATCCTGTGTTTCAGGCGTGAAGAGCTAAAATAGTCTTTAAAAAAATAATAAATAATCAAAAGTTGACAATAGAAAAATAATTATAATTATGTTGAGTAGCATAACTCCTAGTTTCTAAATTTGATAATTACAATATTTGTATACCTATAATTACTTTAACACAGTTAGTAAATTCTCTGTTTCTTCGTAAGACATACTTTGGAGAGCCTCCTTGAGGATTCTCTTACAATTTGTATAGTTCAGAGAATAAATGTTTGCTTTCGAGTTTAGTCTATTATATAGGAGAGGTCCGAGGTACTGATAAAATTTGGCTATAAAAGCATGTTTTGTAGAATTTTGTGGACAAACTATATCTTTACGCCTTTTATTAGTATAACTAGTGCTGTAGGGTAGAGCTTTGTGTTGTTTTAATACAATGCCCATAATAAATAGCTGTCTAACTGTTAATACTTCACAAGATTTGTATAGGAGGTTAGTAGGAAAAAGGAAAGGGCGGGAAGTAGACACTTTGAGAATCGCCCTCTGAGCTCTCTCGATGGTTAGTAACAATGTTTTACCCACTCCACCCCATGTGGTAATACAGTAAGTTAAAATCGATTGACATAGAGCAAAGTAAACTTGTTTAACTATTTTTGGATCAGCAATACAGCGTAACTTTTTAAAAACAAATATTAACTTGCGAATTCTATTATTTAAAGCTTCTATATGTTGCTTGAACGAAAGTGTTTCATCTATTATAACACCAAGGTATTTTGTTGTATTTGCCATTTTAATGTTAGGACAAACACATTGGTTATTTGTGGGAATTGTGCAATAATGAGCATATAATGTCGAGGTAGTGCCAGTTGATGTTTGTTTGCGCATCGAAAACTTAATATAATTTGTCTTCTCTGCATTTAGTGTTAGTGAATTATGTTGAAGCCATTTATTAACAATATTGAATCCGTGTTGCGCAACCTTGTAGACATTTTTTTCTGAGTCAGCCGAAAATAGAAGGGCAGTGTCGTCAGCATAAGAAACAATTTGGCCGTGATCTAGACATAGATTACAAAGATCGTTTATGTATATCAAAAATAGTGTAGGCCCTAAAATACTTCCTTGGGGAACTCCGAAGGATGTGTTTTTTTTATCCTCGCTGAGAACATCTCCAATCCTTACACATTGGATACGATCTTCTAGATAACTCTTAAATAGTTTCAGCTGAGTGCCTCTGATACCTATGGTTTCAAGTTTGTGCAACAGAATAGGAATAGAAACCGTGTCAAAAGCTTTGGCGAGGTCCAGGAAGATTCCTACTGTGTGGTTACCATTATCAAGTTCTTGTGCTAGATAGTCAGTCAGATGGTGTACGGCATCGTCTGTTGACATTTTAGGCCTAAATCCAAACTGGCGCTGAGACAGAATTAATTTATCCTCCAAGTATTTGTAAAGCCTTTTATTTATAATTTTTTCTAATATTTTAGACAAAGAAGGCAGTAAAGAAATAGGTCTATAATTTGTGACTTGATCTTTACTGCCTGATTTATAAACGGGGACAACAACAGCTTTTTTTAGGCACTCGGGAAAAACACCTGCAGATAAACATTTTTGGAAAATATAAGTTAATGGCGGTACCAAAATGTGCCTGAACTGTTTAATAACTTTATTTGATATGTTATCCCAGCCAACTGCACAGTCGTCTTTCAAACTCTTAATTATCGTTTCTACCTCAGCCTCATCAGTGTCTAGCAATGCAAAGGATGATGAAATAGTGCTACACGTAAATGGTGTTGTTCTTGTTAAATATTGTGATTGGCCCCGAACTTTTTCAGCCAAACACTTTCCCACATTAACAAAGAAATTATTTGCTATGTTGGCAGTTGTTAACTGTGATGAGTGTGCTTGTAATAAACCTGAAGAAGCCTGATTTTGTTTCGTGTTATACGTTACACTTTTAATGAAATTCCAGATTTTTTTACTATTTGTACCAGCATTTTCTAGTGCAGTTTTATCGTAGTTGTTTTTTACTCTTTTTAGAAGATCATTACAAAAGTTACGATATCGTTTATACGACAGTTGCAAAATTAAATTATCTGGATGGGATTTAGCTTTCATATGCAGTTTATCTCTATTTTTCATACAGCGAATGAGTCCTGTCGTGATCCATGGTTTTATATTGTAGTTTTTGTTTTTTAGCCTTGATATGACAGTGTTCTTCTGAATTGCATGTTGTACATTTTTGATTAAGTATAACATACAAAACTGCGGATCAGCAGAATCGTAAACTGGGTCAAATTCGATATTACGTAAGTCTTCTTCGAGTTTATTTACGTTTAAACGCGAAATTGTGCGAGTGACTACTTTTGGTAATTTACAATTTAAAATAAGTAGGTTAGCACTGTGATCGGTTATTGTTGAATTAGTTACAAGGGCAAGTGCGGGGAAATTCGACTTAAATATTATATGGTCCAAACAGGAGCCACTTTGATGTGTAGGAAGGGTGTGAGCGGGAAGCAAACCATGGAAAGCGCATAGGTTAAGGTATTCCTCAGCGGATGTGTCAGTACTTTCTGGAAGAATATTGATATTAATATCTCCAATTAAAATGGTATTTTTGAAAGATGATAGGTTCTGCAAGGTGTCGTTTAGAGAGTCGGTAAAATTGTTTATATTTCTAAAAGAGGGAGGTCGATATAAGGCAAGTATTGCTAATTCTGACCCAATTTTAACTAACAATCTGTTACAGTCGTGCATATTTGGTTCCTCGACAGACACATTGAGATGATTTCTTGCGTAAACTATCACCCCATCGTTCTGATTGTAATTTATAGTACTTTTATACATATTATATCCCGGAATTAGTGGTATGTTATATTGTTTGGAAAGCCAACATTCGGTTAAGACAATAACGTCACAGTTTATGTCTAGACGTTGTAGAAAAATGCAAAAATTGTCAAAATTCTTAAAAATACTGCGAATATTTTGGGTTAGTATGGTTAGTGGACTAGTATAGTTGTAGGAGGAGAGATATTGTTTACAGTGTTCAACGTCACAAACATGGGATTCAGATACAGAGAAATTATCTATGTCATTAATTAAATTATTAATCATAATTTTAACTAAATATAAAAAATAACAATAAAACTAACAATAACAAGGGCCAGAAAGATACGTAACTAACGGCGCTCTTAGGCGCCTCCATAATCAATAGAATTTATGTACCTCTTTTCAGCCATTAGTTTCGCTGGACAGTCAACGGCACTTGTCTTGTGATTGCTGGGTTTTTTGAAGTGCAAGCAAGTAGCGCATTTTGGTTCCTCAGCCCTCTTTGTGCATTCTTTAATGGAATGACCCTGATCACCACAGTGGCCACAGGTATATGTGGTCTCCCGACATGATTTGGCCGCATGTCCGTACTGCTGGCACATATAACAGCGAGTGACTAGAGTAAAGTCTCTCACAGGGCATGACGACCAATTCACAAACACTCTGTCTTTAGATATCAGGGCTTTGCGTATGTCTGCAGATACTTCTATTATATAATTACAGCTCTCAGCATCCTTCTTACCTGACTTATGGCTTAACTTAATGGAGGACAAAAAGGTCTCGAGACTGCAATCCTGAAGGTTCTCGGCTATATTCTGTTGGAACAAACAAGTAAAAACTTCCTTCTCTTGCATGGACGAGGGCACTCCAATAACCACTACTCTAGGCTTCCTTTTTGGGGGCTCGTCTACTGTAAGGCCTGAATTTGATGACTGCATCGATTTTTTCACCTTCTCAATGTCGTCCCTTGTTTCAGTGCTGATAATGACACCGCCATTCTTTGTCTTACGAAGTCCTCTTACCTGAAGCTTCATCTGCTCGGGGCATATAATTTTTTGGACAAGTGTTTTTGTCTCCTCACTTGACTTTAGTTTGTCGTTAGGGTATATGGCCACTGAGCTTAAATTTATTGGCTGTATATAATTATTGGTACCTTTTTTAACCATGTCAGCAAAGGAAGTTCCGGTAGCTGGTTTCAATGAAGCTCCGATTTTCAGCTTAAGGTCTTGCAGTTGCTGCGATAGATCAATTTGGTCTTCGAGTGTTTGGACAGTGGTGCGGGCCCGGACGGCATTCATCTTAAGGGACTGGTACTGAACGGCCATCTGCGATGTGCCGTGACTAACTTTTCGGCATAGGGTACTTATACGCAGTTTTTGCTCCATATTTAATTTGCCCTCTGCTGCAATAGAGCACACTTCGGTTAGGCACTGCTCAATGGATGACATCCAGTTCTGGATTTCCGGCGTCGATATCGCTTCTATAATGACATCATCTCTTTGGCTGGGCGGTTGAGGGTGACGTGCGGGTGCGGGCTCAGGTGCAGGTGCTGGTGCTGGTGCTGGTGCGGGTGTAGGAGGTGGGCTCCGAGCACATCTGCCACCCCGGCTGAAGGGACTGGTTGCCATTGTGATAAAAGTTATGTACTTCTTAATCACTACACATTTTCACACAGTAAACAATTTACACCTATTATGCCTACGTATGACACAGATTGTTTTACTACCGGATATTTGGTAGATCCAGGTCACGATTCAGCAAGTGTTTATTTATTTATTTTAATAAATCTTCGACACGTCTGTTCACAACAAGAGTGCAAATTCTCAGATAGCACACATCATCATCATCATCATCAAATAGCACACATCAATTGCTATCATCAAGATAAAAAATGTATTCCTTCAACAAATTATATGAATCATCTCCATTACCCAAAATCTTACTAATTCCACAAAATCGAAAACCTTCCCCATCCATTTCTAATACCCCTTCTTTGACAGTCCCATGACATTTCCCATAAAACTTGGCATTACTTGGCCGAAGCGGGGCGCACCCCATACGGACATGAGTCTGCTTTCGCTCACCCCCATCGTGCCGTCAATACTTAATGATACTTTCCGGTGTCTTCGCTTTCGATAAGACATCTTGGTGTTTTACGAATAATGCCATTTCCGCTGTTCCGATTTTGTTGCGACTTGCGTATTGGGTGGCAGTTTGTTTGGTGAAGTTTTGTTATTAATCTTTGCGTACCTAAACATCATTCTCTGTCTCTGTATCTCAGCTTCGAAGTTGCATCTGGAGCGGATGATCCGCCTCCACCGGTTTCTATCCAGCGCATTCCTTAATACCGTGTAGAATTTAGAAGACGATGATTCCTTCACCTGATCGGTCCCTCGTGTTGGTGAACGCCCGCACGATCGCTTGCCTTCGGTATTCCCAACCACAATCAGTTTTTCCGAACTTTCATCGCCTCTGCGTACTATGTGGCTGAAATAGGAGAGAATGCGTTGTTGACATATGGTTGACAAGCGGGTTTTTATTCGAAGTTGGGTTATCGATGCATTGTTGGTGCGTTTGGTTTTAGTGCAAAAACATGTTCATCCTACATAAACAAGTTTGAGTTTATATGAACAAGAACAACTGTCAGTGAATTATTTTCTTATCAATATATTATCTATACCACGATTTCAAGTTCCCACAAATTATTGCTCTAAGAATACACAGCTACGTGAGTGAAGCCACAGGAATAGTTGTCCTACATAAATTCGTAATTAACTTTTAAAAGATTACAACGCCTAACAATAAATAAAATGCACAATTTTCTAGAAGACACAGAATCTGCTAGTATTTTCATTCGCATTCCTACAATGTGTCATGGTATATTTACATTTAGAAATAAATTGCAATTAGCATATTTTTAAAAGCTTTCTTAATACAACTTTTAATGTTTTTTCAGATATGCACAGCATTTCAAAACCTTATTGCACAAACAAACATTTTTTTACCCAACCCATGGTGCGTTTTAAATATAATTAAAAGACGTTGCTTCGCGAACATAACAACCTATGTACCCAGGTATTTTTTTACGTAAGTATATAACCTATGTAATGTATAGCCAGGTATATATACCTGCATTATTTATTTTTACGGTAACATGTAAATTGTGTCTGTCAAACAAATTGATACGCGTCACGATGAAAGAGCCACGCTAAAAGGTTGTCGCTCTCGGAAATGGGTGATCGGAGCTCAGAGAGTGGATACAAACGCATGGAGAAAAATGTAGGCACGAAGTTTGTTTATGTTTATGTTACAGATTGATACATTCAATAGCTTTAGTACATCGTAAATGTTTATTGTGTTTGTTTCCAGTTAGTTTGACATGAATATTTACTTTGTAAAGTATTATTTTACTTCAATTATTGTGACTGTGAGGACTATGTGAGAAATTTTATTTTCTTCGTGTTTTTTTAAGATGGTCTGGCAGTTTGAGTGCTTTATGTGGCCTACCGAAATGTCCTTTCTTTGATATTCTTCGTCAAGTCGTTGAGCTCCCTAAGTTCTGAGTTGAGCTACACGATTACTGACAAATGCTTGAACTGAATGAACAGGTTCATTCAAATCTGTGTGGTTCTTTCCTCAAAAGACCATTTTAGACACTAATCTACATGATCTGAACAATATTATGTTGGGACTTCAAAAGAGACCTTGACCCCTGAGTTTGTTTCTTTTTAGGGGTAGTCAGATAGCAACTGTCGACTCCATCTACATAGCTTTTTTATATGCCGTGTAGTTTCCATGTGGAAAAAAATATCGACTTCATTATCTATGATCTTCCTGTACGAGTCGCAATAAATACTTTTTCTTTCTTTCTTTCTATCTGTTTAGTTTATAATCGTATCATAAAATTGTGCCAAGGAATAAAAAATGCGCAACAGTAATAAATAAAACTGCCACAATCACATCGTTTTCAAACCAACAATGCTAGCAACCACTTCATAAGAAATCTTCTGTGCGCATTGTTTTCTCAGAAAACGTATTATCTGCTAACAAATAGCTTGAAGCTCTTGCAAACCGAGGGCTGCTTGTGATATTTCATTTTTCATCTCTCCAGTGATGTTTTTGTACCGCGAGAAAAGTGCAAATGACGCTTACCAAGATTTCCGGGAAAGCAGGTCGTGGTGACACTGCGACGGTAACAATGAGAGGAAGTTGTGTAGACTAGCGGTTTTTAGAAGGAACAAATATACAATATTTAGGACCACTTTCTCGAACGAAAATTACCGCTAGCAGTTTACGATTTTGCGATAATTTATTTTTTCTTTCGAGAAACTGTCGATCGATTCTGTAAAAATCTCACCGTGAAAAGGTAGGTGAAGTGAGGTTAGAGTGAGCTGTCAATAGTGTCAATCCCTAGCATTCGTTGGGAATGACAGCTGACTCCACGCTCACTTCACCTAAGTTTTCATGGTGAGATGGTTATAGAATCGCACTGCAGGTCTTTTAAAGACTTTTTCAGGCACTTTTTGATAATTTGAAGGATAGTGTTGATGACTCTTGTGACGGACTGGGATCTCATGGTGATTAACTAAGTCGTGACAATATGATAAGGTATCTTTTAGGGGGCTTTTGTAAAAAAAAAAATACTGAACCTGCCAATCTATTCTGTTAAAAACTCACCGTCAAAACTTAGGTGAAGTGAGCTTTAAGTGAGCTATCAAGAGTGTCAATCCCTAGCAACAGCAGAGCTATTCTGTAAAACTTGTGAGCTGTCATTCCACCTGATGGTAGGGATTAACACTATTGACAACTCCCTTGAAGCACACTTCACCTAAGTTTTCACGGTGAGATTTTTACAGAATAGATTAGCAGCTCACTTTCTGCTAACTTCTACAAAGTTATCACGGTGACATTTTTACAGAACAGACCGGCTGACCAATTGTTGATGCATCACAAGAACCGCCACTTTATGTAGAAGCAATATAACCTACAATAATGATGAGAGCGGAATAACGCACATTAACATTATGTAAAGTGTTCTAGGTTAAGGTTTCTATGGGTCTATGCCACCCGAAATAAAGTTATTATTATTTATTATTATAAAACATCCATCCTTATTTGCAACAATTTATCATATCATAGACAAACATTTGCAAATCCTAGGACCACCACCAATCAATTAAAATTCCACTCAGCGGCGTTTGTCGCGCCCGTCTGTCGCCCAACAAAGACAGAGGGGGAATGTTAACAGCATTTGCTTCCAGATTAAGCTATTCACGGACCGACCTTATTGTCTAATTGTCGTATTGTTTGGAGACCTCTTGCGGGAACAGTTCTCGCGATAGCTTAGGTACTCGGTTATCTTCTCGCAAAGCGTTTAGTTCATTTAATTATGGAGAAAGCAAACGTCTGGGTGATTTCGTTAAAATTGTCGTCCGTCGAGGTTATTAAATTAAGACGTTTAAGATGCTAGGTTTGGTACTTTAATGAGGTTTTAATGTTTAAATAGCATGATGAATACTTGAATACTAGTTAGGTACTTAAAATTATGAAACTTCCACCAACCCGCACCGGGCTCGCGTGGTGGATTACGGCCCACTCCCTCTCACAGAGAGACGGCCTGTGTCCCAGCAGTGGGAACATTATAGGCTGATTTTGATGATGACTTAAAACTGATACTTTATTTTCAAACTGACAGCGTCGCTTTTTATATGTCTCCAAAATGAACTTAGTACTAGAATCTTAGGTCATAGTTTGCTAAATGACAAATGATTTTATTTCTGTAAGAAGGTTTGCACAAACATTAATAATGTTTGTGCAAACCTTCTTACAGAAATAATATTTTTAAATACTAGATAAGGACGGTGCTTCCTATCTGATTACTCTGAGAAGAATGGCCGAACTGTTTTAAAGTTTAGACATAATCTTGGTTAGATCATGTGTGAAACCCATGAAGATTGGTGTTTGAAATGATCTTTTGAGGAAAGAATCACCCTCGTCCCACCCTAAGAAGTCATAATGTTTTTTTTTTTTAACTTTTAAAGAACGGTACCATTTTTACTCCACATAAAAAATATTTTGTTCCATATTCGCTTTTCTTTATCACGAAGCATCGAAAAGGAAAACTTCCATTGTTTTTGTGGCAAGATAGAAATTGATCGAGGTAACTCTTTGATAAATGAAAGCCCTCATGTATTATCACTGTTTTTCCTTCATTACATCGTCATTAATCTTAGTATATCCTCTCTATGGGATGTATCGACTTCGGAGAGGTTAGAGACATCCCTTCTCGCGTTCCAGCCATTTCACCGGCAATCTGAGCGGCGATGACGCGGCTCTTCCACGCTCTATGAAGCACGGTTGAGGTACGGACCCAATAACAACGGTTTCACGATTTTCGTTTTAACTCAGGCCTATCTAGCGCGGGACATGACTGCGTGTGTCGATTGTTTTAATGATTTTTCACATGTAGTCATGCGATTATTTACGCCAGTTTAAACAACTCCAAACAAGTAGGAGCTGATTTTTCAATCATCTGATAACTTTATTTGAGGAATAATATTTTGAAATTTTTACAGTTATTTCATATAAAAATTGTCTTAAACGTCAATTTTATTCCTCGAATAAAAGTTATCTGGCGATGGAAAAATCAGCCGTTAGTTGACACAATTGTTTCCGCATCCTTCGTGGCGTTTGGCGGGATGTTTTATTTTTTTTTCATTTCATGTTATTACTCGTAAGTATTTTTTCAAGTTGGTTCGCGTTCCTAATTACTTTTTTGCAACTGGCCTAAATACTACATCATTGGCAGTCGAGTGACCAATGGACTGGCTTCTAGGTGGTTAGTTTGGTTTTTCCAAGGACAGCAAACTCTTCTTCCTACTGCGAGGCAAAGCGCATAAGCCGTCTGAAACAAAAACATTATACTGATTAATTAGGTACCTAACGTTAACCAATGACTTACTATCTCACTTAGGGCTGATTTTATCTTTTATCCATGAAACAAAATTTATGTTTGACAGTTCTAGTATGGAAAAAAACCGGTCAAGTGCGTGTCGGGCCACGCGCAGTGTAGGGTTCCGTAGTTTTTATAACAGCCAAGTGCGGGTCGTATTCGCTGACGGATAGTTTCGTACCATGCTCTAACTACAACACAACGACGGCGACACAACTACTCGACTAATAGTAACTACTAATAACTAATAGTCGACTTCGATACAACTGACGCTTAGCGCCATCTATCGACATAACTATGGAGTTGTTGGAAATTTTCGAGTCAAATACAATTGGTCGACTATTACTCGTAAACTTGTAAAGCCCACATAAGTGAGATAGTTTTCCTTTAAACTTCGTTATAAATATAGGTACTACTGCCGTGAGTGACATTTGAATTTCTAACTACAACCGTTTAGTTGGTAGAGGGGGGGGACACTTGACTCTAACGAAAATTGGTACTTTAAAGCGTGATAAGCCACGAACGGTTTACTTATTCAAAAAACGGTCTTCCCAAACCCCTAATATTTTTGGAAGACCTATGGGAAGGACCCACACTATGGGAAGGACGAAAAAAGAAATTATCATCCCCACTTTACATGTAGGGGAGGTACCCTAAATAATTGTTTTTTTCAAAATTTTATTTTACCACTTTTTTGGCGTCATTAACGTATATACTCATGCCAAATTACAACTTTCTAGTACCAATAGTTTTAGAGCTAAACCTCGGACAGACAGACAGACGGACATGGGGAAACTATAAGGGTTGCGTGTTGATTACAGAACCCTAAAAAGCTCAAAAATTCAATAGGTATTTATTCTCAGGTTAAGACTTAATCTAGGTATAAAAGTTTGGTGAAATTCGCCCTTACTAGGTTAGTGATTTTATGAAAACCATTAACCATGGGAACTATGTACAGTCACTAGCAAAAGTATGTATACACTCGGATTTATTCAGAAGTGATTTACTCCTTTATTTTTTAAATACATTTTATGTTGTTACGAACATAGCATTTTCGAACCAATAAGTTTATGTAATGTGTGATATTTCAACGTTGCATTCGTTATTTCGCGAAAAAATGCCATTGAAATTAGCCAAGTGTTGACATATTGGTGCTCGTGACTGTACTACCTTACTTTTGTTCATAAGGCACATTTCAGGTAAGTACTCAGATTCCCAGATTCCCATCTCTGGCTAAAGGTGCATGCTATGGCATTCACGCGTAAACATATTATCGCAGGTAATTCTACGCTCCGCTCATCGCGTACTCTAGCACCTCATCTCAGGGCTAACGAGCAAAAAGCTCGGCATACTCAGCGGTCCGAATTACCCTGATTCTGGGTAATTACAGAGTACCAACCCTATCCTGAACACTATGTCACGGTGACGTCATTAGGGTAAGCAGAATTGTTGCAAAAGGGCCGTGATTAAAAGGCTGTCTACAAAGGCTGAATCGGTCATTATCATTGCTTTAAAAAGACACTTAATTACTTAAAGCTGTGGGATATGCTAATTTTGTTTTGGCGTGCGAAGTTGTGGGTTGAGAGTTAAGCGGTGGCAAAGTTACGAGTTTGCAAATCACTTTGTATGGCAACAGTGCCACGTATGTGGGGAACCCGTTTCTTCATTGAACTTTAACGATTTATGACGAAGATCAACAGCTCCTTCTACTTAGGTATCTGTTGAAATTCTTGATTGGATGTATTTAATTATCTCAAAAATACCTTAATCAAGGCAAATTCATCCCAACTAATCCCAACTAAGTATGTTGGGGTCGGCTTCCAGTCTAACCGGATGCAGCCAGCATGTAAAATACTGGTATTTTTTATTTTACTGCCTATCTGACCTTCACGACCCAGTTAATGGGTAATGCGATACCCCTTAGTAAGACTGGCTGTCAGACTTTCGGGCTTCTGACGACCCGTAACGACTGCCAAAGATCTACGATTGACAGCCGGGACCAACGGCTTAACGTGCTTTCCGAGGCACGGAGGGGTCTTGAGATGTAAAGATGGTCACCCATCCACGGACCAAAAACGTCAAGCGTAGCTTAACCTGATCGATCGATCCTGTTATTACTTAGCCACAAGCCCCTCTTCTCGTCTTCTAGGAAAATTGTGGGTACGTGAAAATGTACACCGATACGTCATATGAGTTTAAGATCTTTGTAATCCATTTAGTAGAATCAATAACCATGTGATCCCTTTCAGTATCGGATGGTGTAATAACATTTCGTCAACTCCTCTTTCGGAGAAAGTCAGACCGCTTTATAGGCTTACATATGTAGATATTAAAAGATAAATTATATTATTTCTGTAAGTTGGTTTGTAGAAACACGTTTACACGTCTAGATTTTAAATAGATCACTGAGATTTTATAACTATATCCGGGAGATGCTTAAATAACAAAAACGTGTAGGGTCGGGGGACCCTCGGCACGAATGAAGTTTAAAATAAAATTACGGTTACAAGATAGCGGTTGCGAGAATTTCAAAATGACGAAAATGTGTACATTTTTGCAGCCATCATCTTGGATTGTCATTTTGACCACAATATCAGCTTCAGCACCCTCGAAAACCATGTAAACGACATCCATGACGCACAATTTAAAAAAAATTGCAGCAGCCATCTTGGATTTTCATTTTGACGTCACTTTTGCTTCATACCCTTGAAAAATAACACCCAATTTAAATTACCTCTCTCTCTGTATCTTTGTGTTAAATAAATGAAAATTCGCATAACACTTTTTCGTTACATGACGATTATTTTACTCCCACCGCAAGCTCCGTAAAAGAATTTCGTCCCAAAAACGCCCAAAATAAATAACACAGAGTCCAAGTTAAAGACAGTCGAATAACTTTCCAACCATAATTCCTTACCAATCTTCCGTTATCCACAAGCAGCGTTCCAAAAGTATGCACATGCATTTAATCAGCAGCCGACCAGACGGCGTTATCTCTCCGGCATCGCGCCCAATTACTGAACCCTGCCCGCCCCCTAGCGGCGAGGGATGAAGATACCATCGAGATAAACAGCGGGTGCGTTGTATGTCGGATTTATTATTTCTGCTAATTGACAATCTGTAAATGTATTGGAGTTTAAATTACAGTTTTTATTTATGGTTTAAAAGTTGTTATGTAGGGATATATTTATTTTTTGATAGTCCAAAAGTCTGACAGCCAGTCTTACTAAGGAGTACCTATCGTACGGAACGAGAGTGCATGGGAGGCCGTCACCTCCTTCTGCGAAGCACTAATGCTCGCGAAGGAGGAGGCGGAGCGCGTGAGAGAGAGGTAATCACTGCGCCCCCACGCCCCTAGTCGCTGCAGGAGAGCCCTGGACGGGAGTCAACAGCTGACTCCCGGCCACCGGGTTTGAGGGCGGCGAGCAATGGGCAGCTCGCGCCCAGTAAGGACCAGGCCCGGGTCGACGGCGCGTTGTGTTCCATGCGCGCCTCAAAGAGATGTCAGCACGAACTGACGGGGTCCGCTAGAGCCGATGCCTGCCAGGGCCGCGGGTTGTTCGAAAGAGATACCGTGGCCCCTGGCACAGGCAACTGAAGGAACACGTGTGGATTTCAGTCAGTAAAAGGCTCAGAGTGGGAGAGTTCATTTGATGATTTCCCACCCAAAAAAAGGGGTAACTATCGTGTTATATATATCTGGGTTGTGGTGCTAAGTTTGGTAGTCACTCCATGTAAAATACTGGTATTCTTTTAACAGCAAGCCCGCGTCCTCTTTCAAACAGTTTAAAAAAAAATATTAGCCTCTTTTCACCTCTTTATGTCCAGAGCTGCTAAGGACCAACCAAATTAAAGGACTCCAGCTCATCCCGCCATTCCCGTTTGGGCCTGCCGCGATGTCGTTTACCATTAAGCGGGACCCACTGGGTCAAAGTTTTGGCCACAACAGTAAAGAAACATGAATACTCGGCTCCAACACACGCGAAGAAAAATCTTTAAGCAACGAATAGCACCAAGATATAATATAGTAGAGCATTGCTCTAAGTATCAAGCTGTAGAAATATTTAATGGGTTTCCTTCTGAGCTAAAGTTCCTGATTTATTACACCCACTTGTTTAAAACAAAATTAAAAGCCTTTTTGTTAGAAAAATGTCTGTACAATATATGTATATAGGAACTAATGTCACACAATAGTACCTAAATGAATGACATATTATTTTTAATCACTTGACATTAAATAATCTAAAATATTTTGACATTAAATTGAAAAATGTTTGACATTATATCTTAAACCTGGTTGACTTTATATTTAAAAGTGTTTGACATTAGATATTAAAACCGTTTGACATTATTTTGAAAACTATTTGGCACTGTTTTTGAATTTCATTTGGAATGTTAATTAATAATTCATAGTTCTTTGTATTTGTTTTGTAAATTGCATGTGTATATTATATTCAACACAATGTAAATTGTGTTTATGAATAAACTAAATTTAAAAAAAAACTAGGTTAGTTATCGATACCAGAATGTGGAAAACACAAAGAGAGTGGAGATAATCCAAAAAAAAAATGTATATAAGTAGTTTATCAGCCATCTTGTTACCATAACACAGGCATTAGGTTGCTTAGCTTGGGACAAATGTGAAATGTCCAGGGATATTATTATTATTATTATTATAATCAGACGTCAGCAATCCTTCCCAGACAACCTTTGGCACAGTACCTAAGTACTTTTTTATTGATCTTCCTATCAAGCTAGTAACGCCGTACCAACTGATCCACTTGTCTGCGTCAATCTCCCCCAATTACATGTAACACTAACTCAAATACTGCTAGCGATAATCCCGACACGAGCCGTCTTAATACCTCGAGTCTTTAAATAAGCCAGACAAATGAGGTTAAGCACGTAAAGAATTAGTGAAACCCCTATGATAATTGCCCCTACCGACCCCTGGTACAGGGGTGCGAAAGTGCATGCTCTCTGCCTATTACGGTAGTTTTTGCATTAAGTGCATATAAGTGCGTGGTCATTATTTAGGTGCGTGTTTTTTTAATTTTGTAGTTTAGAATTTAATTTTAATTTGTTGCTCTAAGGGCTGATTTTTCCAACGCTAGATAACTTTATCGTTGGAATAATTTTAAATTTTTGACAGTTCTTCCGTACAAAAACTGTCAGACGTCAACTTTACTCCACGAATAAAAATTATCGGTCGTTTGAAAAATTTGCCCTAAATCGCAGAAAAGTGGCGGCCCAGATACTCGTACGTTAAAAAACGTTCAAATTAAATTCGCAATCATCAATCACTCAAAAACTCGTCAAAATGAGTATTTCTAACAGATTGAGACTTAGGATGCGGGTGTTCTATACGGGAATTGCCCCTCAATAAATAGCTAGTTGTGCAAAGCACAGTTTAAACATTGCCTGGATTAGAAGCCCCGCAGGTATCTTTACAAAAAAGACGTCGTCGGCAATCGTATGTTTGTTAAGAAAGAATGAAAATAATTCTCTCTTCTTGGACCAAGTCTGGAAATACCTGCTGGGCAAAGAAATAACTAGACAGACTATTAGTTCAATGAAAAACATGAGCACACGAGCGTTTTGTGCACATTGGTAAAGTTACCAAAGTCCCATCTAAAAATATAACGTGTACCTAACATGATACGTCCAATATTCAGATAATAAACCTATACAATGTTATCTTAGTCGCCCCAATTCGCGAATACGTCGCGTCCACCCCATTAGACATTCTTACATTCAGCCTATTGCACAAACCTATACACACTACTGTCAAACAACAACCAATTCGATCTTCAACCTTATTCTCGAACACATAGAGATGTGTGTGAAAACTTAGGGAGGTAAAGCTATGTTGGTTTTTTCTCGTATCGTATGACATTGACCGTTGTCGAGGGTAAGGATGAGTCACCAACAAAATAAGGGAAAAATGGTGGACATTCAGAAGGTTTCTTCCAGACGAAGATATAAATGTTAATAGGTGACGTAGTTTTATTGTTATAACCCTGTGATGACTGTTTGGATCGGCCTTTTGTGCCTGTAATTTATGAGGCGAATTATGTAAGGGAATATTGGAGGCAGATGCCTTTAGCGTCGTATTGCTGGAATGTTCGGCTGCGTATCAACGTAGTATTATTTCAGACCATAATCTGATATACATAGTACATCGTTGGTTGATAAAATTGTTTGTAAGTACAGCCAAGCCTTGTGTAGAAGAAGTGTAATAATGAGGCACAATTTCAGTATTGAAGAAAGACGACGTCATTCAATCACTGGACAAGCACTGGGCAAAGTTAGTCCGACCGGAGAAGGTGGCCTGGCATCAGGAAGATTTATTAACCAAATGTGATTAAGTAGATTCAATCAAGCAACTTAGACTATCGCAGTCCACTGCTGGACATAGGCCTCTACCAGGTTGCGCCACAACACCCTGTTCTCCGCATTCCGCATCCAGTCTATCCCAGCCACCTTCTTGAGGTCGTTGGTCCATCTAGCTGGGGGGCACTCCACGCTACGCTTGCAATGCCGATACGCGGTCCCCACCTCAAGACTCGTCTGCTCCACCGGCCATCAGTCTACCGACAAACATGAAGTATATTAGTGGAATAACAAAGGTTGACAAACAAACTTGAGGAAATAAATTACTTATTATCTAACCCATAAAGGTGACAATACGATGATATGACAAGGAAAACAGCAAAACCTCCCAACAGCATAATAATATAATAATAAACCCATTCCTACAACACGGCTGGCAGTAAATGAGATATCGATTATAATAACAAAATTTGCGTTTCACCGCACTCCATAATAGAGGTCTCCTGCGCCGGAACTACCGACAAAAACCCACAAATGATTTGCAATTATGCAGTCTCAATGGACTTATTACATCAATAGAGGGGGACCGCCGGGGAGCTAGCAACAATTGAATTTTAACGACCTCTATAATACTCGGGACACACGGATTAGGAAAGTGTACAGGTCTCGGGAAATCTGTATGGACATTTATATATTAACGAGTTTAATGCAAAGAAACATGGTAAGGTCGTTAAGTTTATATGTACCTACAAGTAAAAAGCATAATTTTAATGCATGATTTTTTTAACCAGAACGGTGTATTTGGTATAACGATACCCACCACCACCACCATACCATACCATACCACCATACCACCACCATCACCATTACCATTTTATATTTTTAAATCTCCTATTTGCTTTCCCTTCTGGTTGGATCGGTTTTATTTGAACCAAAAGTAAAGTAACCATAATGCAGTGATGAATTCTCTATCAACTGATAGAGAAGAAGATGTAAGTTATCTGAAGGTAGATAAATCGGCTTTTAGTATTTAGTTACTAAAAGCCGATTTATATCAACCTTCAGATAACTTCCACCTTAGGATTAAAAGTTGCGTTTCGACAGCTTTTATATTGAAAATATGTCAAACCGCCATATTTATACTTCCGATAAAAGTTATCTGATCCTAATAATCTAAAACTATTTAATCAAGAACAAAATTATCCAAAACAACGAAATCTAAATCGAAAAATAAATCTACTTCTATAAACTTCATTACATCCACGACGCCCGTGTGTCCGCCCAAAGATTCGGTCACAGATGGCGGTCCAGATTTGTGCTTGCAGGACGATCCTATTTGTGACGAAAGAACCGAGAAAATAGGCTTAACATAAATGTTAATACATAATTTATATGGCTTTAGACTCGTTACATGGACTTAGCAGCCTTTGATGTGGACGCTATTCGAGTTTTTATCGAATAAAATTGATAGGGATCGATTTTTTTGTGGTAAGAACTTATAAGGGTTGTAATTGTTCACGTAACGTAAATAGGGTGTGATTAGGGTTTTTTTTAAATTGATTGTAATTGATAAGAATCTGTTCTTTGCTGAGCTCAGCGGTGTGGTAAATTTATTCTTTTGTCAGAGATGTATTTATTGATAGAGTACGGATTTTATTTTATAAAAATCCTGATTCTATCGCGTGCCTACCCTATAAGTTCACCAGGAATTTTTATTGGTCAGTTTGGAATAAGTGTTCGCGCAGTCTGCGAGAGGCCTATGTCCAGAAGTGGACTGCGATAGGCTGAGTTTATGATGATGATCCAGAATATGAGCATCCTTAAGAACGAAAAAAAAGTTTTCATTGGGACTCGCACACGATGATTTTAACACACAAACATAGGCGACGAATATCCATCATCGACCACCATTTCAGTTACACCACATTGATGATAAAATTGAAATAAAGCCATAGTCATGCTAACGACTAGCAAGCCTATATTCAACAATGAACGACTATGTTATATCGTTTGAATAAATTAATTTTGGAGCGACATTTATTGGCCAAATAACAAAACACGCACGATTCAAAATTCTAGTCACACGCCGCGCCATGTTCCAGAATAATTTCACACAAAAAACTATTCTCCAATTAGAGAGCAATGCAATACAAAAAGGGGACAAATTAAGGGTCGTAATTATAATCAATTAGTTTAGGGAGCGCGTGCGCACGTGCGACACACGCGCCCTCTAACGAGGCGCTGCGAACTTGCGTCGATGATCATGTGTCAAAGTGAGATGTCAAAGCTAGGATTGTTACTGTTTGAGGATTAAGATGATTGAAAAGGGTAGGTAGTGTGTTCTTTTAGTTTGCTTATGTGTTTTGTAGTGGAAAAAAGTAGGCACTAATGATAATAATCGGGTTCTTTTGATGGTGAAAGATGAGGTTTGCCTTGCAATTAGCACTTTGAACTCAGTAATTTTTTGTCCTGTGCTCATTCACACGAGCGACACGCGTCTCAGCGACGCCCTAAGCCGAGGTCCGTACCCCACATGGGGTTCCTTTAGCGTGTAGTCGCTTAGTTTTTAAGCCCTGGCTGGAGGCCTTAATTTATTCAGGCCTCCATAGTCAAGCCTGGTGAAGCAAACGACAACCTTATAGGTTGAACTGCGAGATGCCGTTTATAAAAAACCGCGTCAACGGCAGAAGTAACTGCAGCCGTCAACAACGTGCCGGTCGTGTGTTTGAGTACGGTGCTCAAACACATGAGGGGCACGTTGTTGATGAGAGTGAGACGCACGGGGACGCTTTTAACGTGCACGTTTTTATACATCGTTCTAACATGTATAATTTAAACGTAAATAATGTGATCAATATTTTGATTTGACATGGAGTTTCTTGCTCGTCCTTCTCCATACGAACCTACTACGCTTTGGAATGGGCAACTAAGCTTCATCTTTTGAACTGACCGACTCATTGCCAATTCAAAAGCGCTTGTATTTGTTTTAATGAAAATAAAAGTATTTTAAATATTTGCACCAACGATTTTATGTCCAGGAAAGTCACTGTCCATTCTAAGGTTGCCTGGAAGAGATCGGAGAAAGCGATAAGGCCGCCCACTGTATATTTTGTAGTACTTGATGTATTTTTTATGTTATGAATTTTTGTAGTGTAAATGAATCTCTGAATGTGTTGCTAAGCGCAAATTTCGAGAACAGCTGAACAGATTTCGCTAATTCTTTTTTTAGAATATTCCTTGAAGTACGAGGATGGTTCTTACGCAGAGAAAAATTAAAAAATAGGGTAGGAGTAGGGTAGAAGTAGGGTAGGAGTAGGATAGGAGTAGTGTAGGAGTAGTGTAGGAGTAGGATAGGAGTAGGGTAGGAGTAGGGTAGGAGTAGGGTAGGAGTAGGGCAGGAGTAGGGTAGGAGTAGGGTAGGAGTAGGGTAGGAGTAGGGTAGGAGTAGGGTAGGAGTTGGTTAGGAATAAGGTATTAGTAGGGTAGGAGTTGGGTAGGTAGGAGTAGTGTAGGAGTAGAGTAGGAATAGGGTAGGAGTAGGGTAGGTGTTGGAGCGCCTGATGGATTCGTCAAAGCAGCGAGCGACGATGCGTCCTGTCTTAGTTTTAAGTTTTTATGTTAATTTGCGTAGTTTTCATTACTGCTTGTGTCATCATCTAGTTAGTACACATTTTTTAAGTAATTCCAAATTCTCCTCTTTTATTTTTCCCGAGTCCTGGTTGCGCCCGTACATGGTCCTTCGAGCCGGATTGTGGTATTCATCAAGTAAATTCGAAGATTAATGAAATCAGCGATATTAACGACGGAATTAATTAACCTGGACTTGAGAGGTTATATGCCGGTGCCGCCAGCGTGGAATTTGGATTGAGAAAATATTATTTTCACGGTGTTAAGTTTTATATTGGATAATATCGTCACCCAACACTCGTACAGGTTGTATAATAAACTTTAATTAGAAGTTACTAAAGGTTAGTGCATTTTTAACTTGTATTTATATAAATTATGTTCATTGAGTAGGTACCTTTTTTTTTGCATTTTGAATGGTTTCGTTATTTTTGTATGCTACGCGTACAATCAGCGACAATTATTATTTTTTACTTTGTTATTACTTTGAAGTATAGTAGGAAGTAGTACTACATTTAAGTAATTTGTATTGTTGCATTTAGAGCGATAACTATTCAGTTAACTGTTAGTTTGATGCGTAGGTATTCATCAGCCATAGTTTATTCTGATTTGTGTTAGATATTATTTCCAATTATTGACCACAGTGTCAGTTTTTTAAGCCGTAGTGTACATCAGATTTGTTGCTTACTTGTATCCTAATTAATATAACTTAAAGATTAGGTATTGACCAATTTATAAAACAAAGTTTGCACCTACACATTAGTAATCAAATTTATTATTATGTACAGATATTTGCTTTAAAGATTATCTCGTTACATTGTTACATCACATACAATCAACCGTATAACTTAGTACCTAGCTACTTAGTACCTAACTTCTTTTAAGTACATAAACGTATTTGTGATTTTATACATTTCAGGTCGACAACACTCGAGTCCCAGTATGTCCGAGGAAAAGGAATTAGTAAAGAAGCGAGGCAGTTATAAGGGCCGCTTAACTATATTCATCAGTTACCTGGACGCAACGATTGACAAAACATTAAGTAGTTGTGACGTCACGGAATTACAGCTGCGTATGGGCAAACTTGAATCGTTGTACGAACAATACGATGAGGTACAGTTGCGGTTAGAGTGTATGGTTGATGATGCGAAGGCCCAGTTGTCTGAGCGTTGTGAGTTCGAGACATTGTACTTTAAGGCATTGTCGAGGGCTCAACAGTTACTGAGTACATCTAATAAGGATAACAATTCCGTTTGTGATAAAAGTACTCGTGGTAGTGTTTATAAACATAATATTAAGTTGCCTATCATACAACTTCCGAAATTTAATGGAGTATATACCAATTGGATGGAGTTTCGTGACACCTTTACTAGCCTTATCCATAATAATGACGAGATTGATGAAATTAACAAATTTCATTATTTGCGTGCTTCTCTGGAAGGATCTGCTGCTGTGGTTGTTCAATCCATTGAGTTCTCCGCTAGCAACTATGATGTGGCTTGGAATTTAATTTGCGATCGTTTTAACAATAAAAGATTATTGGTGCAGAATCACTTGTCAGCATTATGTAATATAGACATTATCACAAAGGAATCCTCAGTCGCTTTGAAAGGTTTAATAGACGTATTAAATAAAAATTTACGAGCGTTAGAATCGTTAGGTGAACCAGTCAAGCAATGGGATACTTTGTTGATATATTTAGTTACTCGCAAGTTGGATCAGAAGTCTTATCGCGAATGGGAGGAATTTATAGGTCATACTGACAAAGACAGCAAAATTACATTCGATGCATTCCTCCAATTTATTCGCACACGCGCTGATCTAGTTGAAACCCTGGAAATACCAAGACAAAACGTATCAGGTATCGCTAAATCAGGCTCAACGAGTAAAATTAAGTCAATGGTGACGACACAACATTCTAATAATGGAAGCACTGAATCTGCCACGAGGCAATGTCCCAATTGCAAAGGTGACCATAGTTTATCTAATTGTTCACAGTTCCTTTCGATGAGTAATGAGGCTCGTCGTAAATTAGTGCCTAGTTTTAAATTGTGCTACAACTGTTTTCGTTCGGGTCACTTCTCCAACAAGTGTAAAAAACCGGGTTGTAAGTTATGCAATCGCAGGCATAACATTTTACTTCATACTTCGGACGCTAGCGATAGTCGTAGTGATAATACAACATCGTCTCCGTCAACGTCTGCGTCACCCGCGCACTCTGCTAACACTGACGCTAATAACGTAGCTTTGTCTGCGAACATTTCACCTTCTTATGGCGACAGTGGGAAGGAGCGCGGCGTATTGTTGTCAACAGCTCTAATTAAAGTATTTGATCATAATGATCGTGAGCATATTGTGCGAGCGACACTCGATAGCGGTAGTACCTCATGCTTCATGACGGAGCGACTATGTAAACGACTTAAGTTGGATACAAGTCCGATAGATGGCTCCATCTATGGCATAAATAACGCGACCTCTCGCGTAGGCAATACTTGTCAGGTAAAAATGACGTCACTCAACAACACTTATGTTGCTAAGTTGTTTTGTTTTGTTTTGCCATTAATAACGCATGAAATGCCATGTCGTGAATTGCATTTATCTAACCTAAATATTCCCACTGATATTTGTTTGGCAGACCCTACCTTTTACAAGCCCTCCGATGTAGATATTTTAATTGGTGCTGATCTATTCTGGGACCTGTTAGGTTCGCAAAGAGTAAAGCTAGGTGTTGGGAAGCCAGTGTTATGTGAAACCAGGTTAGGCTGGATCGTCTCTGGTCCCATTTTATTTAGTAATAGTAAATTAAGTAACAGTGTAAGTTGTCATTTTACTCAAACTAGTTCCTATAGTGATCATGACTCCAGATTAATTCGTGATGAGTTGACGCGATTTTGGAACCTTGAAGAGGTTACCTCGCAGCATTCAAATTATTTGCCAGAGGAAAAAATCTGTGAGGAACATTTTATTAAAACCACGACTCGTTTAGAGGACGGTCGTTTTTGTGTTCGTATACCAATGAAGCAGAACCCTTCTGTTCTAGGTGACTCGTTTCATAGGGCTTCAAAATGTTTATATTCCCTGGAACGCAGACTTAAGGCTAAACCCGATTTTAGTAAGTTATATCACGAATTTATGGCAGAATATGAGTCGTTAGGTCATATGACCTTAAACAAGGAACTAGATTTAAATGCCTATTATATACCTCATCACGGGGTACTACGCGAATGTAGTACCACTACCAAACTACGTGTAGTGTTCAATGCTAGTTGCCCTACTTCATCAGGTGTTTCTTTTAATGATTTACAGATGGTGGGTCCTACGGTTCAGGACGACCTCCTGTCTATACTTCTTCGGTTTCGACAGTATAAGTATGTTTTGTCAGCCGATGTGGAAAAGATGTATAGACAGATATTAGTCCATCCATCTGATAGGCACTTGCAACAGATAGTTTGGCGTGAAGACACGTGTGGTCCTGTCAAGGTATTTAAGCTGAACACCGTCACATACGGTACGGCGAGTGCGCCGTTTCTTGCGACGCGCTGCTTGAAGCAATTAGGTATTGAGTGCACTGATGATAAAATTGCCACCATTATCAAGCATGATTTTTACGTGGATGATCTACTCACGGGTGGCAATGATTTAAATGAAGTAATGGTAATTCGCAACGATGTCACCAATGCGCTCAGATCAGCTTGCATGCCACTTCGAAAGTGGAAGTCGAACGAACCTGTTCTAGTCTCAGGGACTTCTCAGTCATCCTTAGATTTAGGTATGAGATCTAGTGAACCCAATAAACTGTTGGGGCTTGACTGGTTTGATGACTCTGACGAACTAGGTTTCTTGATGAGTTCTGAGATGCCTTCTAATGGCAGTACTAAGCGTGATTTGCTTTCAGCAATTGCACGCATTTTTGACCCTTTAGGTCTTTTATCTCCTTTTGTAGTGACCATGAAAATGTTGTTGCAAAGAATGTGGTTGGACAACCTTTCATGGGACGAACCGTTGACTCTGGAACTCAACACCAATTTTAAAGCAATTTTTAAGGATCTCCCTCTTCTAAATAACTTGCGTATCCCACGTTTTGTTATGTCCGATTCGTACCACACGTTAGAACTCCACGTATTCACGGATGCATCTGAGCGCGCGTACGGTGCGTGCGCCTATGTCCGTAGTGTCCGCAGTGATGGTGAATGCATGGTCCGCTTATTGATAGGCAAAAGTCGTGTGGCACCGATTAAACCTACCACGATTCCGAGGTTGGAATTGTGTGGGGCCGTAGTGGGAGCTCGCGTGTGTGAGAAGGTGGTCAAATCACTTCGAGCAAAGTTCGATCGGGTTTACTGTTGGACAGACTCGACCATTGTGTTGGGATGGTTACAAATGTTGCCCTCTAAACTTCAGCCATTCGTACGCAATCGCGTTGCTGAAATTTTGGATAAGACAGGTAACTGTACTTGGCGTCATGTCCCAACTGCTAAGAACCCAGCAGATCTCATATCTCGTGGCGTGGATATTGATCTTCTGCAAGGGTTACATCTGTGGTGGTGCGGTCCCGACTTCTTGAAGGAAGATCAGTCCAACTGGCCATCTCACCTTAAATGTTTAGAATTGGAGACATTGCCCGAAACGCGACCTCAAGTTTCATTGAGCGCTATTGTAGAAAGTAGTTCTTGTAATTTATTTATAAAATTTAAGCGTTTCTCTAATTATTTAAGACTTGTTCGTTCCGTAGCATATGTGTTGAGATTTGTTAGAATTTGTAAAAAACTTCCTGTAATTAGTAACTTTCTATCAGAAGAAGAACTACAGGAAGCATTAAATGTTGTTATTTTAAAATCTCAAGTTGATTCGTTTCCAGAGTACAAACTACTTGCAAACAAACAAAGTTTACCGTCAAAAAGCGCCCTTATCAAATTTAATGTTTATTTAGACAGCAATAATATAATGCGTGTCGGAGGACGCTTAGAGAATTCTGACTTCTCATATAATAAAAAACACCCTATTATTTTACAGTCCACACATATATTTACAAAGCTATTGTTTAATTTCGAGCACAAGAGATTGATGCACGCAGGCCCACAGTTATTATTAGCGTCGATAAGGGAATCATATTGGCCTATAGGCGGCCGAAATTTATCTAAAGCTTGCTATCATAACTGTGTGCGCTGTTGTCGTATGAAGGGCAATGTAGTCACCCCCTTAATGGGGAATTTGCCGCAGCAGCGTCTCCATCAGGGAGGCTACCCCTTCGAAAGTGTTGGTGTTGATTATGCCGGCCCTATCATGTGTGCCAGTCGGCAAGGCCGCGGTTGTAGGCTAGTAAAGGTGTACGTTGCGATATTTATCTGCTTCACAACCAAGGCTATTCATTTGGAGCTAGTGGGTGACCTGACTAGCAATAAATATTTATTGGCTTTGTATAGGTTTATTTCGCGAAGGGGAAAACCCGTTAATATTTATTCCGACAACGGTACCTCATTCGTTGGAGCGTACAACGATATATCGAAATTTTTAAAGTCGAATTGCGATTCCTTGGGTGAAAGTTTGGCTAATGATGGAGTTAAGATGCACTTTATTCCCGCTTATACTCCTCACTTTGGCGGACTCTGGGAAGCGGGTGTTAAGTCGACCAAATATCATTTAAAGCGAGTGTTGGGAAATTGTAATCTCACGTTCGAAGAACTTAACACCACGCTGATCCAAATTGAGGCAATTTTGAACTCTCGTCCATTGACGCCGCTGTCCGCTGACCCTGCTGACCTTAACCCTCTGACTCCAGGACACTTCCTTGTCGGTCGACCGCTTACTTCACTGCCACAGCGAGATATTCAGGAACACTCCATTCATCATCTAACTCGTTTTCAAAGAATCGAGCAACTCCGCCAGCATTTCTGGGTTCGGTGGAGTAAGGAGTTTGTTTCCGAGTTGCAGCAGAGAACCAAATGGCGTTCCTGCAAAGATGCACTGAAGCTGGATTCCTTGGTAGTGATCAAAGAGGATAACCTACCCCCCCTCAAGTGGAAGCTGGGTAGAATTGTCGCCGTCCATCCAGGATCAGACGGCATCGTTCGTGTGGCTGACATCCGGATTACTGCTGGAGTAATAAGACGAGCCTTCAACAGAATTTGCCCATTACCCGTCTCTTCTGATGCTTGTTGAAAGAGAATCTTTCAACGTCCGGGGGCATGTTGGAGCGCCTGATGGATTCGTCAAAGCAGCGAGCGACGATGCGTCCTGTCTTAGTTTTAAGTTTTTATGTTAATTTGCGTAGTTTTCATTACTGCTTGTGTCATCATCTAGTTAGTACACATTTTTTAAGTAATTCCAAATTCTCCTCTTTTATTTTTCCCGAGTCCTGGTTGCGCCCGTACAGTAGGAGTAGTGTAGGATTAGTGTAGGAGTAGGGTAGGAGTAGTGTAGGAGTAGGGTAGGAGTAGGGTAGGAGTAGGGTAGGATTTGGTTAGGAGTAGGGTAGGAGTAGTGTAGGAGTAGGGTAGGAGTAGGGTAGGAGTAGTGTAGATGTAGGGTAGGAGTGGGGTAGGGGGTAGGGTAGGAGTATGGTAGGGGCTAGGACACCACGCAAATACAGTAGCGCCGGGCAGCTAGTATAAATATAAATAAATGCTTAGAGTTTGAGTTGAGAAAAGATGACCAGCCAATTAATTCTGTAGAAAATCTCACCGTGACAACTTAGGTGAAGCGAGGTGAAAGTGAGCTGTCAATAGTGTCGATCCCTAACATTAGTTGGAATGACAGCTTAATTCAAGCTCACTTCACATTTTCACAGAATACAGACTAGCAGTTGTTATCGACTATTAACTTGACTCAATGACGGACATCCTGCTTCGATAAATGTTTAACTTTATGCTGACAGTAATTGCTTAAACCTGTAGCCTGAATGCAATAATCTGTAGGTAGACTTTCGTATCCCCTTGAAACAGTAATGGGACGTGGGAACTTTTGTGGGAAATTCACGCTCAATGAGTCAGTTGTTGTTAATGAGTCATCATCATCTGCCTAGCCTTTTTCCAACTAGGTTGAGGTCAGCTTCAGTGTAACCGGATGCAGCTGAATACCAGTATTTTACATGGAGCGACTGCCTATCTGACCTCCACAACCCACTAATTGGGTAATACGATACCCCTTGGTACTCGTAAGACTGCTTGTTAGACTTTCAGGCTTCTAACGACACGTAACGACTGTCAAAGATCCAAAATGACAGCCAGGACCATCATTACACAAAAAAAACTGTTTTTTAAAACTGATATTTCAAGTGACTACAGTAATTGCGGTCGATAACGTCACAAAAAAGTTATCATTTGTTTTTTAATATATGTATTGTTTTTTTAACATGCTTTTCGAGGCACGACGGGATCTTGGTATGTAATGGTCATTCATACTCGGACCGACCGCGGCAAGCGTAACTAAAACTGATCGATCGACCCGTGCGGCTGTTATTAATTAGCCATGAGCCCCTCCACTTGTTGTTAATGAGTCAATCGTGAAATTAAAGGGAAGGTGACGTCAGGAACTCAAGACTCCCATATAGTACGCACATTTATTATTCCTGTATCTTTCTTCTCTAATTGAATAGGTTTTTTGTCCATAGGAAGTGTTTCAAGTGCTCAAAAAGCAAAAAAAAAAACTTCAGAATGTTAAACAATACAAACAGCTCCAACCCGGAACATTTTACATTTTTAGGAGAATTTAAGTTGAGTTTTTTTCTGGCACAATAGCTGTTCTTTAGAACAATCAAGCACGACACGACTCGACACGTGTCCATCATACTCAGTGAGTCGTTCAGTAATGAGTGAACGGTGAACGAATGTGAATGGGAACGATGACGTCACGCAGAGTCGGACACTTTTGGAAGCGTGACCGTATTGTGCTTGCGGCGCTTTTGGGGACTGGCTACTCCATAATAGCCCTTAGAGCATTGATGCTAAAAAAGAAATAAAAAACTATAAAAAAATAAAAGCTGTATATGGTTTTCCGAGCAAGTACCAAAAATTAATTTTCCTCCGAGTAGGTTCCAATATCTTATTTATAATTCAATTTTAACTGCGCCCCGCGGTTTCATCCGCATAAGTCTCGATCCCGTAGGAATGTCGGGATAAAAGTGTCCTATGTCCTGATCCAGGAAATGGTCTACCCATGTGCTAAATTTTCGTCCAAAAACGTAAAAAACAAACATAAAAATTTATTTAGATGACCGAATTCAGTAAAAAAACTCGACACATTTTACAAAGAAGGCAAGCGTGATTAATGTTTTTGTTATTTATTTATTATAAATACTTATATACTTTACTGTACACCAGAAAATCATAATATCATCATCATCTGCCTAGCCTTTTCCCAACTATGTTGGGGTCAGCTTCCAGTCTAACCGGATGCAGCTGAATACCAGTATGTTACATGAAGCGACTGCCTAGCTGACCTCCACAACCCACTAATTGGGTAATACGATACTCCTTGGTAAGACTGGTGGTCAGACTTTCAGGCTTCTGACGACCCGTAATGTCTGACTGAATGACAGCCGCGACCAACGGCTTAACGTGCTTTTCGAGGTACGAAGGGGTCTTGGTAAGTAAAGATCGTCACCCATCCACGGACTAACCGCGGCAAGCGTAGCTTAACCTGATCGATCAAACCGTACAGCTGTTATTTCTTAGCCACAAGCCCCTCACACCAGAAAATACATAATAAAAAAGATAAATCCACAAAGCATCCGTCAATTTATGAAGTCCTTTCATAGAAACTCAATTAAAACAAATCTCTCACCACAACCCACATTGGCACTCCGTACAACGCCACACAGTACACGGCACAGGGCATAGGGCGCCTCCTGCACATCGCACGTATAATTCCAGTAATTTTCGAGCCCATTGACCGGGAAAACATGAATTTACATCCAGCCAGCGATAGTTCAAAGAGCTTAGAGAATTAACTTGACGAGTACTTGCTGAGTAGCATTTGTAATTACGAGGCTGAGAAGATGAGGTATGTCGGGTTAAATGGGTAGGATTGGAGAATAAACATTTGATGGTGAAGGGAGAGAGATAAAAGTAAAATGTTATGCTTTTTTAATAACAATTCAAAAATGTGCAGCTGTTAAATGAAGGTGGAGAAATTGGTGTCATTTCGTAAATTGTATTTGTTTATTGGTGTGAACAAAAACAAAATGATCTCGGTTCATCCAATATTATGGAAAAGAATAGTATGTGCATGATTCATAATCCCATCACGGTTGTGATCCCCTAAGGATTAGGGAGAGGTTCATCTTTAGTACACCCACATTTGGCCAATTATGTTTAAGTCCAGGACGGGCGGACCAGGAGGACGAGCCTATCCAGACTCCGCGTTGCTTCTGACAAATTCCTGACGGAAAAAACATAATAACAAATCGCCTGACCTGGAAATCGAACCCAAAACCCGATGATCGGCAATAGCACGTATGACCTCGACCTACTAGACAGTCAGAATATCATTACATGGCTTTTTATTTTCTTTCTCGATACCAAAACTTAACTATTGCATAAAAGTAATTATTAAAAGGTTCAACTTTAATCTCGCAGTTAAAACGTCTACCTTATTTAACTTTATCTCCAGGAAATACAGTTCCGAAGTATTTAGTTACTCTCTAGTAATAGAACTGCAAGTTACCCACTTTTGATTTACATCTTACTTTGATAAGATACGTCCTATGGTTAAGGAGTTTTTATTGGAAGTCTAAAGTATTTATCGCTTATCTTGACGTTGGAAACTATTACTGCTTTTTACGTAGATACATGTCAAAGTGAGGGGCTTGTGGGTAAGTAATAACATCCGCTCGGATTGATCGATCAGGTTAAGCTGCGCTTGCTGCGGTGAGTCTGTGGTTGGTGACAATCTTTACATACCAAGACCCTTTCATGTCTCGGAAAGGACGTTAAGCCGTATAGGTCCCGTCTATCATTCATGGCTCATTGACAGTCGTTACGGGTAGTCAGAAGCCCGAAAGTCTAACGACCAGTCTTACTAAGGGGTATCGTATTACCCAGTAACTGAGTGGTGCAGGTCATATGGACTGTCGCTCCATGTAAAATACCGGTATTCAGCTGCTTCCTAGTACTAGGCAGATTGATTGACCTATGAAAGAAAAAAAACATTGAACGCTGTTGTTAGTTGAATCGATTGATTTCGTTAGCTGATGTTAATCCTACTAATTTTGTGTTTTTTTATTCTATACAATTGTAATTTTGTTTTTTTTATATTGATTTATATTAATGAAGCGATAGTTTTAAAATCAAATCAAATCAGTTTATTGTAAACCTGTTATTGTTTATTTATTCTAAAGAAAAACTATTTTGCAGTTCGCAGCATACAATTATATTCAAAACTGTTCCACATTTTGTAAGACTAACCTCCACAAAAATATTTATAATTTCGTTTTAAAAGAATTCACTTCTAAAATATTTTTCTCTATTTACAACTGTGAGAAGCCTTTCTTGCGAATAAGTTTCGCTAAAGTTAAATTTTTCTCGGTGAACTTGGAGAGCGAAGTGACTTCTGGCAATATTTTTCAAGTGCAGGTAAAGAGTCGGTTGTACTGCAGTCGGAAATGGAAACAATTTCACTGTAAAAGAAAATGTTTTATGGAAACTATGGAGTCTTGAATAAATAATGGAAAAATTACAAAGAAACGGTAAATGATCGGGTGGAACTATAAGTGAGTCACCACTTGACTATAGTTAAGTAAATTGGAGCAATTTACTGTTAAACGGACGATTGGTGTAATTAACCGGTCGGTTTGAGTTACCTACAGTGTAGCGGTAATAGCTCACTCAATGGTTTGGGACGGCGGCCGTGAAGTCGTGAGTTCTAGACCCGATTGCACTGTTGGCCTAAACCTTAAACACAAGGATGAAAGAGTGTCCGTGGAGTTTCTAACCCGTTCTTCACCATAGGAATGTACTACGCTTTGGAATGGGCAACTAGCTTTATTCTTCTGACTGCTCACCCCTTTGACAATTCAAAAGTGCCTGTAATTGGTTTATTTGCAATAAATGCTTTGATTCGAGTTTTGAATTAAAAATCATTTTTATGAATGTGTGTCATGTAATGTATTATCCAATACACATTGCGCCTTTTCAGTAGCATTAATACCTGGGTTCTGTGGAAACAGTCAGCTTGATTTTAAAAAGTTAGCTTAAAGGTTATCTACGCGCTTCAAAAACAAACTTACTACTACCGAGTTCAGTAAGGTGCGAGTAATTACACTCACGTTCACTAAAACGACACCACTGTCCAAAGATAAAAACCGTATAATTCCAAAGCTTAAACGTTCAGTTACACGGCTATATGCAACCGACCACGCGGGCATAAATATGTAGGTAACGGTGGACTCCCGGTGCATATAAATGAACGCTTTCAAACGCATGAATCCTTTACTACGGTGAATAGTCTATTTCATTGTGAAACATGGAGGAGTTTGGAAGTTTTCCTAAAGCGAGCGATGTTATTGATTGTCATTTTTGTAACCTAAAGGCCGATTTTTCAATCGACAAATAACTTTTGTTCGTGTATTTGACGTCTGACAGATTTTGTATGGAAGAACTGTCAAAAATTCAAAATTATTCCTCCGATAAAATTATCTGGCGTTGGAAAAATCAGCCCTAAGTCGATTAAATATTACGTGGATGGAGAAGTAAACACACTATTCAATGTTTAAACAAAACAACAAATAGTGTGTCAACTTCTCTTATTTTTAATTCAATTTTATCTAACGCTCCATCTGGCATCGTTTAGTATAAGTCAGCCGATAATGTTCCCACTGCTGGGACACCGGCCTCCTCTCGGTGAGAGGGAGTGGGCCATAATCCACCACGCGGGCCCTGTGCGGGTTGGTAGATGTCACATGTGTTCAAATTTTTGGTTCTAGAACATTACTTACTCACGATGTTTGCATTCCCAGTTTTGAGAAAATAATTTACACAAAGTAAAGCTTGTCTGGGTTCAAACCTACGACCTACAACTCGTAAATCGCGGCTGTTACGACTGGGCCACCACTGCTCTGGCATCGTTTGTGACATAATATTATGTAGGTACCCCTAGCAAATTAGTGTTCCTTTAAATTGTCAGTTAAGAATTTTTCCCACGCTACGTATCCCTACCTATAGGGAATACACCGGTTACATGGGACCATTTACAAACACAAATCTCGCACACACAACAAGCGAAAATTGGATTTAATCTGCAAGAGTACAGGACAAATATTTCTTCCATATCAAACCTGCAACGAACGCACAAACCCACAACCCACCGCGCCAAACGCGATATCATAAACAACGCTTCTAAAGAGCGATACTGAGCGATGTGCAGTAGCCAGTAATCTCGATAGTAATTAGCAGAGATAGAGATTTACATTTAGATTAGTGCGGCATTAGCATGCGTTCGCCATAACTCTTCGCCTTGCGCCCGCGCCGGTAGCCCAAACATTACGGTAGAGATGGCTGATTAGCAAAAAGCTTGCATACGATAGTTCTGTTTTGTGCAGCGGTTCTCAATTTAACCCCTGGGGAGAATGACTTGCATTAAAGGGGGTAGATACGGGTTTTTTCGTAATGGATGGTAGGGTGGAATGCAATTTATTATGAATTGGGTATTGTTGAGGCATAATTATAATGTATTGAGTAAAATTTTAAGGGGCTTTAATAATTATTTAAAGGACTCGGGTTTTCTCAAAGATTTTATGAATGACTCAATCAGCGGGTAATTAGGACATTATAGGTTGAGTGCACCAGTGTACGTAAAATTTTTTATTTGTTCAGTCTTTATCAATTCGTACTCCGATTTTATTGGTACCTACGATAGCTATATTCCTAAGTCAAAGCATTTATTTCAAATAAAAGAGAAAATACAATTGATTCTAATCACCCCTTCCTAAAGGTAGTTTTCGTATGGAGAAGAATGGGCAAGAAACTCCCCCGTTACTCTTTTAAAATGTGTCACAATATATTGTATCCTTTGTACTTTTCTTCAAATGAGTCAGAAGCGTAGTACTTGTCAAATTTCTTTAATAGATTTTAAATTTTATCGCTGAAGCATTAAGATTCAAGGTTTATTGGGAAAAATTGTCAGTTTCGGGTAGCTTGACCTGCTGACGTCTGTACCTACTACCTAGTCACAGCAGTGTTTTACTTCGGTGTCTTCGTTTGGATGGGTACAAAACTAATGGACATTTGTATAAAACAGAACCGTAGCAACATAAATAAGAACCGTAGCAGTGGAAAAAAGGCAAAAAAAAAAATGCGTGAGTCTATGTATGTATAAAATATTGTAAACTTTGAAATCCACAGTCTCGTATCGTTCAGTTTACTCGCACTGTTTGTCTGTTTGTTGCATGTTCGGATCGATGCAGTCGGATTGCGATCGTGATGCGGGCTCGAATGGCGGCCGAAACAGCCATTGTATTGTCAATTATCACTGCAAACTAATCTAGTCGCCCGTTTGTAATCCACTGAGTGAATGAAGCTGATCTGTCTGTGTAATTCATATTATGAGAGCAAATATTTGAAGAGAATTATGGTTTGTAGGTGAAGTAAATAAATAGTTGGTAATTGTGTTGTGATTTCAATGGCGGCTAGCGGGTTAGTGGTGGATTTGGCGCCTATTGTTACATCAACAACGTATTAGTAGGTTCCATTGGAATTTGAATTGTTTTATGAATCATCATCTGCCTAGCCTTTTCCCAAATATGTTGGGGTCGGCTTCCAGTCTAACCGGATGCAACTGAATACCAGTATTTTACATGGAGCGACTGCCTATCTGACCTTCACAACCCAGTAACTGGGTAATACGAAACCCGTTGGTAAGACTGGTTGTCAGACTTTCGGGCTTCTGACGACCCGTGACGACTGTCAAAGAACCACGAATGACAGTCCGGACCAACGGCTTAACGTGCTTTCACCCATCCACGATCCAACCACGGCAAGCGTACTCACAACCGGCGTGCGTGTTTGGACAGTTGTATGAACGTAAACGAAGCCAAAGAAGTATGCCAGGATCGTAGCAGGTAGTGTTCTGCAGTTTCTACCCCTAAGGGAAGAAGGCGTCAAGATGCTGCACAGCCTTCGGCCATTGTGTTCCTTCGGTGTCACATATTTGTGCTGCTACTTGTATATGCCTTCCACTTTTACTACAGATTTTAATGGATGAATCATGAAGTCAGATATCATTGCCGAGCTGTTAATAGTACAGACGCCGCACATCAAGTTACTATTACAATCTGTTAAATTTATTTAATAGATTTTCAACTTTATCGTTAAAGCATTAGCTTCAAGGTTGATTGAGAAAATTTTACAGTTTCGGGTAGCTTAATGTGCTGGCGTCTGTACTATGTCGTACATACCAGTCTCATCAAAAGAATACCGAAGCACGTGATTATTGGTACCTATTCAATAAACTAAGAAGAAACTATGTACTACTTGTATACTTGTAAGAATTTCTAGTTTCTTTACATTCTTACTACAATTTGAGCCCCTTTATTCCAAAACAAGATTCTCTCCCTCACAATTCATACCGCTCGCAAACCGGATCAAAAACGTTCACGTCAAAAATCTTATTTCCCAAATTGTCTCCTCAAAGATCGGCTGACGTCCAACAAGATCAGACGTCGTTTACCTCCGATACACTTCACGTAGTAAGCTTACACAATTTCTTTTCCCTAATAAGAGTTCCCTTTAAAGAATTACTTGCTTTTTATTACCTTTAACTTGCTGTAAACGACTACGGAACTCGGGATGGACATCAAAGCCGGAGATAATCCAATAAGGTACATTACTTGGCCTTATAGCCCGGATAATTTGTAGAGGGATCCGCCTTAATCAACGCTGATAGAAGAAAGGACCTTTTTATATTTCGTCAGGTGACGGAGACGTGACGGTTGATGAATTAGGAAGTCTGTGTGAGTGCCTGCTTTTTTTTAGTGGATGTTGATTAAAAGGAATTCATTAAGTTTTTATCCTGTAAAACAATTGAAGTAAATGTTCTTATACGTTGAAGTAGTTATCATTTAGGGTACGTATGCACGGGTGCGGGTGCGTATACGTGTGGTCGTCGGTGTCGTAAGTTGACTGGCTAGGTTCTAGGCGCTTGCCTAGAACCTTACGAATAGCGAAATGAAACGAATGCTCTAGATTTTTTTCAAACGGCCGCACTGCGCGCTTGGCGCCTTCGCTATATTCGTCACCCTCCCCGCTAACTGTCCTATCTCACAAACTGTCGTATCTGCACTGACATTACCTACGAGTTCAAAACTTTGTTCCGAATAAGTTCTCTCTAATCGTCGTATCTGTGTCGTTTACCGTTTAGAAGATAATCACGTATTTTGTTTTGCGTATGTGCAAAAGGAGGGAAAAAATATTCTCACTACCTGTCGTATGAACATACTGCAGTTAGTGAGATTATTTTTCTTTTCGTCACGATTCAAAATGACTGAAGTATGTACATAGGGCACTTAGCTAGAATTTTTGTTCACAATGTTTACATATTTTTTGTCATTTACGTCGTTTATATGAAAATATTTTTTTACCAATATGAAGCTTATTGCCATAGTATTAAGTGGTATTAACCACAACGAGGTACGCATGGGGGTGGGGTGCGGGCGGGTGGACAGCGAGTGAGAGAATCAAATATATTCAGTCGACAAATTGTTCGTAGAGTGACAGGTCGCGTCTCTGCGATTGTGGGCTGCGTTGACGCCGCAACGAGAACGACAGGATTTTGTTCGTAAGTACCTATTATATTATTTAATTTTGCATGTCGTTCTTTTTACACGCCGTTTTCACAATTATAATTTTGAGATGTCCATTTTCGCCGTTAAATGACGTGAAATCAGTTAAAATCCTAATACGAATTAATAATTTTGCCTTTAAACACCATAATAGCTTTATCCAAAGTCGAAATCAACATTTTTTTAAACTGGGTATTTCTGTTTGCTTCAGATTATTACTGGAATAATGCGACTCAAATCTGAAATGGATGTTATCGTAAAGTGGAGGGATGGCTCTAAAAATTGTGTACCAATAAAAGATTTGAAATGTCTTCGCAAAGGACAGAAAGTGAACTGTGTTGGTTCCAAGGTAAAAATGTATTACAGTAAAAAATGGTACTACGGCGTGGTAATAATGACTGAGCGGGATATCCAAACAGAATCAAAAAATAAAGAGTATGTTGAATGCGAAGACTCGTCTGATGACGAACCTCTAATAAGTATTGTCAAGGACAAACAAATGGCTGTGGAAAATGAGGAAAAGGATCCTTATTGCGATATTGACTTAGAAGATCCACAGGATCCTGACTATGTCATAGAGCCCAAGAGACAGAGAAGAACCATTTGTTTGCAAGACTTACCATGTGAACCAGATTTAGCTAGCATCTCTGACTCATCAAAACAATACGTGGATTGTCAACGTGAACAACATTGCGAAGTTATTGGATGCTGTTCTGAGGTATTTAGCTCTTGCCATAGATGCTTTATACTCATGTGCTGGGATCATTTCATCAATGATCTGTCTTGTGAACAGCATGTTGAATTAATGCCAAAGAGTTTCACACATTTAAATCTACTTAACAGACAGTACGAGCACGCTGACAATTCAATGCAAACTTCAGAAAAATTTCAAATCTATGGTTTGCCATCAGAAACACAGGCTCATGATGTAGTGCACGCCGATAATTCTATGCATACTTTAGAAGATTTCGGAATCTATGACTTGCTATCAGAAACGCAAAACCAACTCTGCGAAGCTGCTGGGTGCAATAAAGAGGTTAATAGTTCCTGTTTTAGGTGCAGAATTTTAGTGTGTTGGGATCACTTCAATGATGTTAATTGTGATGAACATCGTCAGTCACTATCGCCAAGTATATTACAAACAATAGCTGGCACTGAGTGTGTTATTTCCAGCAATACTCAGGTCTTTCCCGAAGATTTTGAAGTGGAGGGGTCGCCACGAGAGGTTGAAAGAACCAAAACAAAAAAAACAGACCTAAGAAAAATGAATCAGCTCATGAAAAACACGGGCAAACAGCATACTACTCAAGTACATAAAACTATTGTACCGGAAAGGAAAATGGGCCCTATTTGTCAGATCCTCAACTGTAAACGCAGTTGTTATCGTTTCACAGCAGATGAGATTCGTGAATATATATTCCAAAGTTATTGGGACCAAGGAAATCTTCAGTCACAGCGTGAGTTTATTGTGAGGCATGTGAAAAAAGTACCAGTTAAACGTCGAACTGCTGGACCGGAATCTAGGAGGCAAGCCACTCTTCAATATTTTTTTCCTCTTCAGAATCAGCCTCTCCAAGTTTGCCAAACGTTTTTCTTAAACACTTTGGGAATAAGTTTTCGTACCGTTAGAACATCACTTGAAAAAGTTACAGACGCCGGTACCGTCGAAAAAGAAAGACGAGGAGGGCGTAGGGAATGCTTCGTGAATAATGATGCCACGGTTCGAAAAATGATCGAACAGCATATTGACAGATTTCCAAAGGTGGAATCTCATTACTGCAGGGAAAATTCTTCTAGAGAATACCTTCATTGTGAGCTAACGTTACCCAAGATGTACCACATGTTTAAAGAAGAGCATAAAAATAGTTCCGTGAAGCCCAGCTTTTCGTCATACAGAAGGGTTTTTAAATCCAAAAAATTATCGTTCCACCGCCCAAAAAAAGATCAGTGTAGTTTGTGCATGACATATTTAAAAGGTTCTGAGGAAGAGAAACTAAAGATTTGCGAGAAGTTTAAGAAGCACCAGCAGGAGAAGACTTTGTTTAGATCTGAGAGAAATAAATGTAAACTAGCATCACAGCAGAACCCAACCACAATACAATGTGCTACATTTGACCTCCAACAAGTTATAAGCTTGCCTATTAGCAATGAAAATGCTGTTTTTTATAAACGTCGTCTTTCAGCGTACAATTTTACCATTTATGATATGACTTCTGGAGCCTGTTCGTGTTATACATGGCATGAGGGAGCAAGCAAAAGAGGATCGTCAGAAATTTCCACTTCACTGTATGACTTTCTCACGAAGAGTGACGCAAAAGGCATCAATATTGTTTACCTGTTTGCTGATGGATGCAGTGGACAGAATAAAAATTCCATCGTGGCATCAACCTTACTCTATGTCATAAACAATGCCACAAATATTCAGGAAATCACTTTACGTTTCTCCGTGCCATGTCATGGACAAAGCGAAGGAGACTCAGTACACAGCACCATCGGCTATGCTCTGAAAAAAAGTGGCGACATTTTTGTACCGAGCCAGCTTCCTCCAATTTTTAGATTGGCACGGAAAAATAAACCGTACGAAGTGAATGTTCTTACATACACAGATTTTCTTGATTTTAAAAGACTTTCAGCTGACCTTAGGATGCTTTCTATTCGAAAAGACGATGAGGGCCGATGCTTGAACTGGACAGAAATGATGGAGTTTTCTGTCAAGAAGGCTGATCCTGAAAAGATTTTCTTTAAAACTAGCCACAGAGAAGGGATTCCACGCTCTCTTTCTCTTAGAAGACAGGTCTCTGTTTTCTTGAGAGAGGAAATAGGACTTCTCAATCCGACACCGCCCAAAATTTCGATGGAAAAATATAATGACTTGTTGTCACTAACAACAGGGGACACCCCAGTCATTAAGTTGCCGGAGCATGTGGCATTTTATACGTCACTTTCCCACTAATACTTTTTAATTACTTACTGTTAATTTTACTAACTGGTTGTTTTTAGAATTTAGCTCTTACGTTAATATTAAGACGTTGTCTACCTATTACGTCCTGACTGATTTCTAGTTCCTATATGTTAAATAAATAAGACTGATTGATTAACCGCTTTAACCCTAGGTAAAGCAAGTCCAATTAAAGACTAATCATTTTGCAAAGACTGATTGTGATATTAAAGTAACTAAGACCTAGTTGTTAAGAACAAACTCAAAATGTATACTAAGCACTTAGTCCGCCTCTGTATAATATTTGTGTGCTTAAAGTAATAAATAACGTTAATTTTAATGAAGGTTAAGCCTCAAGTCATCTCATTACTTACCTATAGATAAAGTATAGTATGCATTAAGTAAACGCACAGCAAACTTACCAAAAATGTTAAAACATTTTTTTAAACTTTTTCACGTAGCTTTTTAAGCTAACAAACGAACATTTTAATACTTTTAATAAATTTATATAATATTAATAAAGTTTTATTTATATTTTTATACAAAATAATCAAGTCGTAACAGACATAAGTTGTAAAACAAAGTTCTCACAGAGTGACGTATCTGCTTCAAATTAATATAACTAAATAAATAGATACCACAGGGCTTTAAAGAAACTACTTAGTTAAAGAGTGAGCCAAGAGCAATATTAAAACGATATTAATTACTTAATAACGCCACAACTAACACCACTACAGTAACATGGTTGTAGCACCCGACCGAAAAACCGTTGCCCTGGAAAAATATCAATAGCTAGTTACGACAGTTAGCGAGGAGGGTGACGATTATAGTCGCCTAGCGTGTATCGTAAGATATTAAGTCACTGGGCGCTAAGCAAGCCACCTGTCTGTACGTACGTGGCCTTAAAGTGGCCTACCTGAGCTAATTTAATACTATGCTGGATGGTTTGTTTAATTTTATTAAAACATTTCTTGTTGGGGTCATTTTTAAAAGTTGATCAAAAGGTAATGATTGAGGTCTGCTTCACCATACAGTTTTGATTTTTAAACTTCTCTTAAATTTAAACAAGCTGAGGGCTTTAATAAAACACTCGACGGCATGGTTGGCGCAGTGGTTAAGCGATTGACTGCTGCGCTGCGTGTCGCGGGTTCGATTCCCGCACGGAACAAATATTTGTATGACCTACATGTATTTGTTCCGAGTCTGGGTGTTTTTCTATCTATAATATGTATGTATTTACAAAAAAAAATGTATATAAGTAGTTTATCAGCCATCTTGTTACCATAACACAAGCATTAGGTTGCTTAGCTTGGGACAAATGGTGCTGTGTGAAATGTCCAGGGATTTATTTATTTATTATTTATTTACTCCATGTTATTTTGCTGAATGCTAGCCAAAATATTCTCCAACTTTTACGATATCTTTCTTAAATATTATAAGATTAAATCGTCATACTGCGTAAGCTGTCAGTGGCTGTCGAAGCTGTCACCTTGGCGCCATAGTTTGGCTCCAACAGTTCACTGACCTGGGACTTCCACAGCTTCCCATCGTTTTTCTTTTCTCCCGCCGTATCTCAGACGCCCATTGAATTATGTTGTCACTAAGATTAATGGGATTATGTCGATGTTGCCGAAACTGCGTTTTTTTCCTTTTAATTCAAAGTTTTTTTGGCTGCTTAGGAGTTCTTTCTGTGTAAGTGGCGAGCAAGCTTTAATCCATGTAAATAATTGTATTTAGCAATGAGATCTATAGATATCTTAAAATATAAGATATTTTGTGTTTTTATTTAATTACTAAATAAGGCACAACAAGGACATACTTACAAGGATAGTAATAATAGATAATCGCGAATCTTCAAATGCGTGTTTATGTCGCAAGTTTTTCATAAAATTAGGTATTTGATCAAAAACCTAGGTTTTTGATGAAAAACAGGAAGATGACACATTTTAAACTCAATTTCATCATAAATCTGTAACAATCCAGAATTTTGATCAAAAACCTGAACTAGTTTTAGTCCTGAACTAGATTTTTTTAAATCATTACAAATTAGCAGTAACATTAATTTGATACATAATAAAATTAACAAATAAGATTAGAATATAACATTAAAAAAAAATTATCAGTAATAGCTGCAGTTTTTACTTATGTGTGTTACGTATAGCCAGGGCTGATATTCAAATTATTTCAGTTACAATAACTAATAAAAAATTAAACACAATTATATTAGTAAATAATTTAAAAAAATGTCTTTTATTAAACGAAAGCAAATTTACTTAACAATTACTAAAGGTATATTTTTTGAAGTACCCAAAAACGAATTTATATAAAGCACAAATGACGACTAGTACCACAGAAAACACAAATTCATGTTGGATACTTTCACATAAATAATTTGACGTCAGTAAACTTGTCTGCCTATCTATAAGCGGATTGTTTGCTATTCGGACCTCTCGTGGGAGAGTTTACTATGAAATAAATGATGTGTCGGTTCACCGCAAAACTGTTGAAAGGGAATTTTAACATTGTTTGAAAATGTTAAAGGAATATTTTGAGTTATTAATGACTTTGAAATGAAGTGGATACTTTTATAAAAGAACAAGCTTTTGCCCGCGGCTTCGCCCGTATGGAGGTCGGAAATTGTATATTATATAATTATGTGTTAATTCAGGTTATAAGCTACCCGTGTGTCAAATTTTATCCAAATCCGTTCAGCCGTTTTTGCGTGATTGACATATTATTTTTGTATTTGATAGCCCAATTCTTGAGTAAGGCTATTTAACATCACGCTACGACTCTAAGGAGCCGAGCAAAAACAAATATAGACTGAAGAAACGCAAAGCGAAAACAAAGTGAAAGCGTGGACAGGCGATGCGATGCGACGGGGTGGGTGGGGAACAAGAAATTTCACAGATTTTCAGATTTTTGGTTTTCAGATTTTTTTCGTTTTTTTTTTTGGTGGTTTCGGTTATTATTTTATAAAAAATAAAGTAAGGCCTATCATAACCTATGGCGCCCAGACTTGGTCTTTGACAGAAGCTCAGAAGTCCAAACTCAAGGTTTTCCAAAGAGCGATGGAACGTAGTACTTAAAAAAAAGTAAGGCTTGGGCAGAATGTTGTAAGAGAAAGTCTGCTGTACACGCGGGGAAAAGGTTAGCTATTTATAACAGACACAATCTCTCAAACATAGGTACCAACAAACGTGTGTTGTCAGCAACAGGTTAGAAATAAAATGGGAGTGACAAAAACAATTTTCCGTGTACGTGACCGCGGCGAGAGCGGCCGGTTCCGGTGCTCCGGTGGTCCGGTGGAGCGAGACTCAAGCCGCGATGACGCAGTTACTATTTAAACGGGTGATTTGAGGGTGACAGTGACGTGGTTATTTGTAACTGTGTGTGTGTGTGTATTTAGCGTTCATTTCTCATTGTTATTGCCTTTTTATTGTAAGCGCACTAAATAATAAGAGTTAAGCGTAAATGGGATTGAACATTTTTGTACGGATGCCTACTGCCATGCAATTTAGTTTTTTTTTTCAAAATGGCGGCCACACGTGTTACCTATATAAATCTATAACTGACATCAATGGAAACAGACAATATAGGTTTCATGCCCGGCCGCCATTTTGGAAAAAATGGCGGACATGCAGGTATGCCACGGATCTTCAAAGTCCTTTCAAGCATATAGTAGTGATAAAATGAACACAAGATTACCTACTAAATGTTACCTAGCACTCTGCACATGCTTTGGCTAAGCATTATTCCTGTCAGTGTCGCACAACTGTCAAACTACAAATGCAAGATATAGATGGGACCATATCTAAGACAAATCTGTACGTGCTAAGCTATTAATCTCGGCCTTAAACTCGGAAAAAAAAACTACGTAACAGAATTTCTCAAATTCTTCAAAACGTAAGTTTATTACTTAAAGCAATGTTTCTGTAAGCACTGTAAACAGCGGGGTAATTAGGTAATACACCACATTAGCTATGGCTTTCATTTTGACAGTTCATCAACATTCATTGCGTTATTAACGTTTTGGAGCAGACAAATATTCGAACATATGAAGCAATGGATTCGCAAAATCCTTCAAAATGATTCAGATTGAGATTGATAGTGTGTTACGCAATTAGGGTGCTGGTTTTGTTTTATTCGGATACAAGAATACTGCTATTTCGCTACAGTTGACACCTACTTAAAATATTTATTTATTTAATATTTTCGCACACAAAAAGGTACAAAGTCGGACTAGTTCGCCTTAGGTATTCTCTACCAGGCAACCACGGGTGGTGAAATATTAGATAACAGGTGCTTTGGTTGAGCCGAACAATGATGAAAAAAATTATTAAAATGATTGAATTATAAATAAAAAACAAAACAAATCAAGTTGCGCTAGCCATTACACCGAAATTAGAAAAGAACAACCTCAAAAATTTAGCTCACCTGAATAGCCGCTTTCAGCTTTATCTCCATACATAATAATTAAAACACAACTTACAACGCAAAGGTAGAAACAAAACAGTCTCCTCTCTTTGTTTTACAACTTTTTGCCCGTGGTTTTGTCTGAGTTTCTGTGCGTTTTTTGTTTGGTTGCCACGAAAATGTTTTACGGCGAAAGTTGCGCTTTCCAGGCTATTTGAATATGCAGAGCTGTGACAAAAACTACGTGGACGATGAGGATTATTCTTTATAGCCGTTGCTTTGTCTGTGGGTGAAAGTCTCCCCCTGTTATTAGATTGTGATGGTAAATGCTGTGTTTGGTTTACCTGTTAAGGGTGGTGCTGCAGTTTGGTTGTTGTGACTGTCTGGACTGGGTTACTTAAGGTAATTTGTGTTGAGGTTCGTTTGTGAAAGGTTGTAGGAGCAGGTGACTTCTTGTGTGATTGTGTCGTTCTTACTTTCGCGAAATAAAAACTTTATGATGCCTTTTTAGCAATCTGTCTCTCACATGTGTCTGAAACTTTTTTAAATGCCTGTTATTTATGCTAGAGCTACAAAACAAAACAGACACAAAATAAATGTAGTTTAGTAAGAAAAAAAACATGAGCGGTCGACGCAGTTTCTTACGTGATTGATGAATTTCTCACACTCGTATATAATAAAAAGAGAGAAAGGAAGTCTCATGGAGGGCACGCTTGTTCCTTACGTGATGACTTCTACCACTCAACTCCTCCTGCAAAATCATTCCATAAAAGCAAATGTGCCTACATATTTACCGCAGCAGTCACACTATAATAGAAATTAAGTCTGCATCACGGCCAGTTTTTATTTCAGTCAAACACATTTCCTTTCCCATCACTTACAATTTCCTTAACAATAATTAATCTAGCCTTCTGTTTATATTGATTCGTTCCATTTAAAAACATCCTGAGGGACCGCCATCTGTCACGTTGTACAATCGTTGTTTTTATTTTCACTTTGGTTCCGTTTTATTTTAGACAGCGTTGATTTTTCTACGCTTTTTAGGACCACTCACACAGTCTTTTAGTTAGGAAGAAATAATAATAATTAAAATAATTAATTAATTTATTATAATTTTTTTATTTTTTATTTCTTTAAATTAATATTTTATTTTAATTGAGTTTTAGGTAATTTTATTGAAAGTCCGCTGGATGCTAAAAGCATATAACCAGTTGAAGTGGCGATGCTTGGGGGAGGCCTATTTCCAGCATTGAACGTCACAGAAAAGAAATGAAGACTTATCTTCTCGCCAGCTTTGAACAAAATAAACTCGTCCAGTCATTCAGTTAAACTCGTCCAGGGGCGAGATTACTAACATTCATAATTATTTAATTTATTTCTATTTATTATAAACCTTTCAACACTCATCGTATAGAGAAACCTTTTTTTTGTTTTCGGGGGGAAACCTTCAAAAGGCACCCGACCTCCGGGGAGGTCGGGGAGTGTGGGATTTTTACCTCACTAAAACCACCCCGGTGATCACCATCAGATCATAGGGGTGGTCCCGTTTCCTCTTAAAAAACCAATTCCGGAACCCCCCTGCGCAACGCCTGTAAGGCACAACCCTGGGGAGACTGTAAAGGGGTCTCCCCTAAGCCTCGCTACGCACGGCAGCATGTGACCAATGTGCTACCGTCTTCCCTGGGGTCACTTGGTAGGTGGACAGAGTCCCCAGTCTATGCACCCGCGACCCCAAAGGTCCAACTACCTTAATTGCTAAGAGGGTTTCGGCGTATTAGGCGCCAAGGCGGTTGCCTCCCCTACGCCTCCTTCTCCGAGTAGGATCAGCCCTCTCCCGATCTCGCTCGGCGGCCTCCTTCATGACCATCACGGTCTCACAGAAGAAGGCTACTTCCGTCCAATTCTCTGTCTCTGGCAGCATAGCCCTCACTACTGTCGGCAGAGACAGGTCTCGCCCGATTCTGGCAAACAGGGTCTACTCCGAAGTGCAAAGTACGAATGTTCGGATCGGACCGACACATGGCCAAACCGAATATTATTGAAAAATAACTAAGTAACTTCGTAGCAGGAAACGGCCGAACAATCGGCCGATACTACTTCAGAGTAGAACCCCTGGACCCGCCGCTTGAAGGTCCACACAGGGCACTACTCGAGCGTGTGTTGTGCGGAATCCGGGCTGCCTCCGCAGTGGTGGCAATTTGCCCTGGCCTCTCGCCCAATTTTGTTCAGGTACTCACCGAAGCAACCATGTCCGGTGAGCACTGGGTGAGCCTGAAGGAGATGCGCTCCCCTCTTTTCAGCCAGGCTTCGAAGTGCGGCAGAACGGCTTCGACAACGCGCTTGCGCGGATATTGCGGCTGCTGTAGCCGCGTATAGAGGAACCTACTAACTAAATGGTTTAAAATCTAGAACATGCTGCGTGAGAAACCGAAAACCCTTGCGAGCGTAGCGGCTTCTACGCCGTAGCGGCTCTACGCCGTAGCGCTTTTTACCTACAGCTGAATAATTACTGACTTTGGAACACATAATATTACGATTTTCCTTTCCAATAACCGTTGAAAACGTATCCTAACATTTTGAAATTGTATTTCGATACATTGCACCGTTGTTATTATTTAACTGCGATACATTTGGGACACGTATCGGCAGTTTACAACACAAAGCGATGCCGATGCGCCGTCTCTTCTGAATACCGCGTGTGTTGCGATTAAACCAGGATATTGCTTACTGAAGTGGTTTTAACTTGCATGTCCAATTTTGAATCAATTTGATCAATATGGATAAAATCATGAGGTAGCTACTGTACCTATTTCAATGCTACCAAAAAATAATTGTTTTTAGTGAAAATTTTGTTGTTGGTTTTTAGTGTTTATTTTTTTTTCTTGCTGAATGGGCTCTTGACTTCGATCACGCCTGATAGAAAGCGATGGATGAGGTCTATGATAGAACGAGTATGTTTTGTTATTTTCTCTAATTTTCAACTGACTAAAGTTTCCTTAAATTCTCCGTGGTAAAACAATCAAAAGTCTTCCTTAATTAAAAGTCCTTGTGAGTCGACTTCAATAAATTGAGGTCAAGTCTGTTTTCCGTCACTTGTTTAATAATTATTATTTCTATTGGCTTTCGTTGAGTGGAGAAAATCAGATCAATGGTACACCGACCGAGCCACTTTTTCAAATAAATCTGTTTATTTTAATTTCAACATAAAATTTCAAATAAAAGGCAGCAAAATACATGGTCCACTTGAAAGTCCCTGAACCCTCTCCGAGCACAAGTGGAAAGATGTAACTCCAACCTGGTACAGTGGAGCTATCTCGACGGAACGGCAGCAGGGTGTGGAGGTGGAGCTATGTCGCAAACTATTTTGCCTTCACTATTTCACCTCCCCCTGCCTTCTGTGTCTCAAAACATGCAGTTAAAGTGACCTCTACGCTGCCACTGAAGGCGCCGTGGAAGTGACAAAATTTTGGGCCAACAAGATCTGAGAAAGTCGTGCCAGGGACATGAAGAAGAACAAGGAGCAGAATATAAAAAATAGTGGAAGCTTTTCTCCAAAGTCCGCCTTTTTTATACAATCCATTGCATTGGTTCTCATATAAGAAACTCTTCCCGTCATTCCTCAATGAAATCCACATCATTAATGAAGTCAGCTACTTAATTATCTCTCTCCAAAAGACACATAACCATAATGAGACTCAACTATTAATTCTAACTGCCACCTTTTAATCACGTCATTCTCTGACTCAAAGTACAGGCGGAAACAAACGACAAACGGGAGAGAAACAAAAAATAGCGTAATACGAACAAATGGCGGGCGTTTGGGACAAAAAACGTGGGCTGGTCTTTAATTGATTTAATTTGTTCAGAGTCAAAACTCGGTGGTAGGGAGGTGTTGCCTTGTCGTGTGGAAGTAAAGGTTGCTTTACGTTGGGAATAAAGTAATTATGTATTGTCTTTTTGGAGATTTTTTATGGAGAATGGAAAGATATAGTATAACATAATATAGAGCATTATCATAATACACATCGATATATTGGTCGTAGTTTCAACCATCGTTTATTGCTACCTAACGTGGTACTTTTGTTTCATTATATTAATACTCGGTTGATTGGGCAGGATTTTGTCAGTTAAATAAGATAATTTAAAGCAGCGTTTACTGTCATCACCGACCTGGGCAATTTCAAAGCATTGTGAGCATGATGTCTGGACGTCTGAAGACTGACAATAACAGGGCGTGACATAGACTGTGAATTCTGTACGCATAAACATACGTTTACGGTTTCGCGTTTTCGTTTTATGAACATATTTTAGTTTCAATAAACATTATTATTTGTTTTAAAGTTTTATAAAATATCATCTTGGAGCAACCTGTGTTTAACTGCATCGCAGGAGTCATTTGCTGGGATCTCGGATCACAACATGGCATAAATGAAATGAACTAAAATAAATTTAACGAATAACGTGCAAAAAGTAGGCGAATTGAAGAAAAGAGAGAGAGCCCCAATGTCAGCGAGCGGCCCAAGCGGTAGTTTTAAAATTACGAATTAATTTATGTTGTTATAATTTCATACTGGCCACTAGCCCGTGTGTTAAACTAATGTTGCCATTATAGTGGCACGGCATTGGGTCATCAGTAGCCTGAAAGTCTGAGAACCAGTTTTATCAAGGGGTATCGTCTCACCCAGTGTCTGGATTGTGGAGGTCAGATAGGCAGTCATTCCATGTAAAATACTGGTATTCAGCTGCATCCAGTTAGACTGGTAGCCGACCCCGGTATAGTTCGGAACAGGCTAGGCAGATGCAGATGTGTTGTAGCAGGATGTTGTATAAGTGTATATACTGTGAAAAGACTTCCGCAGCTTCCACTGAAATCACTGGTGACTTTGTTAAATCAGTTATGTGTGAGCCAGTATGCACACTGCCCTACTCCTTTTCCCCGAGCTGCGCTTCCCATTTGTTTTCATTAAAGCTGTTGTCGCCTGCGAGCCGACTCGCGTTTATTGACACGCGGTACAAATCGCACTTCCTATACGACCTGATTTATTAGCCTGTTTTAAATATACATAGCATTAAAGATTATTTATTTAAATGTAAAAAAAAACAAAGTTAAAAGACAGAAAAGACTATCACTTTTTGATATTTCCCAGTCGCAGAAACTGATTGCGTTTCTAGAGCATGTCTTACGATATATATATATATATATATATATATATATATATGCCTATTCCATAAGCTTCTAGCTAGCAAAGTAAATAATTTAATGTCTTTGCTGCTAGCATATGTTATAACTAGAACGTAAACAGAGTGCAATTTTAAACGAGTGTGGCACGTACGCACGTAATTAGAACAGAGCAGAGGGGCAATTTTCGTAATTTTAAGAACGTCTGATCTCAACCTCAATCTGTCAAAAATACCTCTAATTTCTCTACGTTTTTGACAATTTTTTGACAATGATTGTCGCTGAGATGAAATTGCGACTAGATTTTGAACGTTTTTATTTACGGGAATTGGCCTTCTGATTTATGACGACCTGATATGGTTTAAATGTTTCCGGATTGCAGCGATGTGGAGGAGTACTTCGACGCCTTCTGTCCTTTTGTTTGTGTGTATTTGGAAAAGCTTGTTATTTTATTTAGTATGTTGTGTAAATAGTTAGTTGTATTGTGTTGTGTCGTTGTTGTGTTTTATTTAATACACAGGGTTATTTGAAATTGGCTAGCTAAACTCCGCAGACGCTATATTTATCAATATCTAAACACGATAAAATCAAAAATAAAAAGATTTAATGTTTTTTTTTTTGTTACTTGAGGTTACTTGAAGTATGAGTTGAGAAAAACTGTTTTCGTATATTTTCTTTTACTGTTTTCTGACGATAAAACATAAGACGTCTGTGATGCTTACCCATAAGACGTCTGTGATGCTTACCCAAAAAAAATAAAAATAAACTGATATTTCATGTGACTACAATAACTGCGATGACCTCACAAAAATGTCATGAAATGTTTTTTTGTTTTTGTTTTATTATATTTTGATATCGACACCCATCGCGTCTGCGGAGTTTAGCTAGCCAATTTAATATAACCCGGTGTATTAGCTTTACCTGTAAACAATCCAATGCATTTTAATTTAAGATACAAAAGTCACACTGCTTACAAAATAAAATCATTTATCTCATTGACTGAAATAACAAAGAATTAGCTATCACCTGACAATACAGAGATTGATTTCTTTTGAATTTCACCTACAATGATCGGTACTTTTCAATTGTAAATTGATTCTCGTTCAGAGCGAATAAAGCGCCATCTAGTGGCGCGTCGCAGTTTTATTGCAAGCCTCGGGAGCTGCTTTGTGATGCAAAAGATTGATGCCTATCTCTAGCACTCCAGAATTTTTGATCGAATAGTAAAAATTTGAACGAATAGTAAGAATGAGTAATGAGAATTTTGATGTGTGTTTGTAGAAATAAACACATTTTTTGAGCCATTTATTGATGTTCAGCAGCAATTACTGCGCAAAAGAGAGTAATTAGATGATAAAACTGGAGAATCTTACTTACCTTGAATCGACGACACGGTTGTCGCGGTAGCTGAGCGATCGACTTCTGCGCTGCGTGTCGCGGGTTCGATTCCCGCACGGAACAAATATTTGTATTGCCTACAGGTATTTGTTCCGGGTCTGGCTGTTTGTGTATGTGAGTTTAAATGTTTGTAAACGCACCCACGATACAGGAGTAATTCCTAGTGTGGGGCAACGTTTTTTTAAAAAAAAAACATTTTACGAACTGTAGGACTGAAGGACAGGGTGTTGTGGTGCAGCATGGGAGAGGCCTATGCCCGGCAGTGGACTGCGATAGGCTGAGTTGGTTGGTTTATGGGGAGGGTATGAACCATCAAATTCTTCCGAGGCAGCAAGAGCTATGTGACAATAGCTCATTCTATCGTTAAAAAATAAACCCACATTTTGTATGTGACTGTATTTGTGGCGCCAAAATTATTAGGAAACTAGCTGTGCCCGGTAAGTCTCGACCACAGGGTCGAGACTTACCGGGCACAAAATATCGGGATAAAAAAATAAAAAACATAGGATACTATGTATATTCTAATCCAAGCCATAATCTACCTATATGCCTAATTTCATCCAAATCTGTTAAGCCATTTTAGCGATAAAGTGTAACAAACAAACAAACATACAAAAAAAAAATATTCCGTTTATAATATTAGTTCAGACGAATTAATGATTTATTTGAATTTTTGTCAGTAAAACTTTTTATTAGGAGCCAATCTTTTATTCTTAAGTAAAGTCGAGTGCATGTAGTAGTTCACTCGTATGAGCGATACGAGTGAATACGTAATGCTGGATGCAATGTGACGTGGCTATATACGGAATTCAGCGAGGATCTTATATCGCTATAGAATGGTGAATACTTTATTCTTTACTCATACTACATAGGATATTGAAAGCTGTATATTGCTTTTATGATATTGTGTAGAAGATGTTGGCTTGTTTTTTTTTTCTTTTGTTGTTATTAAAATAATATTTACATCTATTTATTCGTAAGCGGTGTTTTTTCTATTTAGTTTCGTATTACTCAGTAACTGGGTTGTGGAGGTCAGATAGGCAGTCGCTTCATGTAAAATACTGGTACTCAGCTGCATCCGGTTAGACTGGGAGCCGACCCCAACATAATTGGGAAAAGGCTAGGTAGATAATGATGATAATGTAGGTTGGTTAAAATCATCAGTCATTTAAGCTATGTAACAATTCCGAAACCCTGAAAGTGACAGAGAGAAAGAACAAAAGGAGACCAGTGGGGTAATTGTGTAACACACTACCAGTAGCATAGCTTACATCTTGACAGTTTAACAGCATACGTTGCGTTATTAACGTTGTTGAGCAGTCAAAATTTTCGAACATATGCAGCAATGGATCAGCAGTATTCTTCAAAGTTATTCAGATTGAGATTGATAGTGTGTTACGCAATTAGGGTGCAGGTTTCGTTACGATGTCTTCCGTCACCGATGTCAGTAATAAATACAAACCAAATCAAAACCCTCTCTTTTTTTTAAATCGGTTAATAACACAGCAGCCTAACCCCACTACACGTAGGTAACATTGAAAACCAAACAAACGTTGGTACATTTTTCATAGCTATTACATCATTTGAAGCCGCAGCGGTCTCCAGCTCACACAAAATGCGGCGTAAAAAACGCCGAGCAGACTGAAAGCACAAAGCATAGAATTTATCGTCCACCTCACGTGCCCGAAACACGCGCACACCGATGTAGATACAATTACTAGATATACCAGCTTTTGCATAGGAAAGGCTTTATGCCAAAGTTGTACGCTTGTATTCAGTTCTTTTTTGGTGGTTGTGCAAAACTCTTGCAGTTCAGTAATCTTCAAATATGGACTTACTAGAAAACCTGAGTTAGATAAAGTATATTTGTTGCTTGATAAAACGATAATACATTTGTCCAGTACAGAGCAATCTACAATCTTCCTGCAAATAATATATTTTGCGAGAATTGATCTTGAAAACCTTATTCACAGCTTGCTTACTTACTTATAAAAACAAGAATTAGATAAAATAAAGCTTCTTCCGTTTCTTCAATGCTATGCCCAGTGCTATCTTTCCTCGAGCCACAATAGAAAGCGTTTAACGAGTATTCTACCAGCTAAAGCGTCACGCTGAACTGAGAAAAGAAAGAAAAGCTCTGCTCTGAGTCTTCTCAGAGCAGAGCTTTTACCCATTGTGAAACCAGTTCACACTTCCAGTCACCTTATTCCCACGTGTGTAGCGTTCCGTCGTCCACGTAAACAATGCTTGCTACAGGACAACTTTCCCTTTGCGGTTTATATGGAATGCTTTTTCAGAAGTAGGTACACAGTATGTGGTCGGAAGGCTTTACTAAAGCTTGCCTGTTTAAATATTTCTCAGATTTTAGTATTGTGCGCCCGATTAAATGGACTATTTGGATTAAATTTTTGGAAGAACACCTATTGTTTGCAATTTTCGCCTTTATTGTTTTGAATGCGGGTGGAAGTTATGCGAATGTGTGATTATCACTGTTGGATAGTGAATTTTGAACTATGTTGTTTTTATTTGAAACTTTAGTTTGGCAACAAATTACTTTTACCAATACGTGGTCAGCAGGCATGCTTCCGCATATTCAAAATAACATCATGCACATTATACCTCAATTAGCTTCGGACTGCAATACAGTCCACTGCCAAACATAGGCCTCTCCCATGCTGCGCCACAACACCCTCTCCTCCACTTTCAGCATCCAGTCTGTCCCAGCTGCCTTCTTTAGGTCGGCGGCCCATCTAGCTGAAAGGCGTCCCACACTACGCCGGCCGATACGTGGTCTCCACTCCAGGCTCGTCTGCTCCACCTCATATCTATGAATTTGAAAATAAAGTAGACAGGTAATTGAAAAGAATGGGACGTCATGGCCAGTTAATGACGGATAATATGTACCTACGGAAAGAAAAATAAAAAAGAATATGAGCTAACGAAGCAATTCAAAGCAAGGTTGTATATAATACGTTAATGATGTCAATTTTCTTTTCTTATAGGTAAAGAAACCAGCAAAATAATTGCGTAACCTAGTTAAAAAGGCATTGCGTTTCATTTTGTCAATTCAACAATATTTATTGCAATACTTACGAATATATTTTATTTTTTCAAACAAGTGAAGCAATAAATTATCATTTTCCTTAAAATTCCTTCGACTGGTGTTTTCGAACATTTGAAGCAATGCAATGGATCAGATATCCTTCAAAATTATTCAGATTGAAATTGATAGTGTGTTAAACAATTGGGCTGCGGACGTATTTATTTACCCATTGAAGTTACCCACATTCGGTTTCTAGTCAGGCAAAACACAAACATGTCACAGATTTTCACCTGACCGAAATAATCCAAGCACCAAGAGAAACCAATATTCCGAGGATAGACCGGTTGTCAGTATTTCAAGCTTCCGACTGCCAATAACGCATAACATAGGTATTTGTATGATAGCCGGAACCAACTGCGTAACGTGCTCACCGGGACAGAAAGAGCATGAAGCAAATCTAGGAAGGATATTTAAAATTAGTCCTTGAAATAGTAGTTTAAAATCATCGCCCACTTCTCGCTTTTCTTTCACCTGCACCTGTTGCCAGCACCTACCTCGCGTGTACCTCCTCAGCTACAACTCGATCTGCACCTCAGCCTCCTCAACCAATCTACCACGCATCGTCATCAATACACCCCACCTCCACATACTAAACACCAGTCTTCAGTCCATCTCCATATTTTAATTGCTTGTAAATATATATTTAATTGATTTCTACTTCTCTTTCTTTAATTTGACTTTAAAGTTAAGCTTTTCTTGTCGCTTCACGACAATTAGAAACACGTCTTGTGGGACGGGATTTCGCATCAGCAAAAATTTTCATTCCCTATTAATTAACCCCTCTACGGGGTGAATTTTCGAAAATCCTTTCTTAGTCGATTTTCGCATTTTCGCTAAATAAGAAACTCTTGTGCAAAATTCCGTGCTTCTGGAACTAGCGGTGTAGGCTGTGCGTTGACTGTCAGTTTTTTTTTTTTTTTGTTATCCTATGCTGTTCCATTGCTGGGCAAAGGCCTCCCCCAAACCCTTCCAGGCACAAAATAAATAAAATTTATTTATTCGTATCAAACATAACATTTTTAAACTAGATTTAATAATCTTTAATCAGGATGCATTGAAATTTTTCATTAATTTTTTCGTAATTGATGGAGTCAATTTACAAAGTCCGTTATAAGTGCTCCCATTTGCTTTAGACTCTGACTGTAGTAGGGAATCAAAAAAGTAATGTAAATAAGTGAACTTGACCCTCTGACTGTCGTAGGGAATCAAAAAAGTATGTAAATAAGTGTACTTTCTCTACAACGTAATGTCTTTAAGCCGTAAACTCTTTAAATCTTTTTAAAACGGAACTCTTCAAGACTGCACATTAAAAACTTTTCACTCCAAAACCCATCAAATCTGAACAAATAAGACTTCAGAACCGATTAACATCTTGCTCTTTAAAAAATCAACGGTAATTCTAAAAGGAAAGTTGTCGGCAGGTGCAGTCCTAGACGCATCTTCACGCTTCTGCCAGACGGGACCGACACAGCTCTTGTAATCCCTTAAAGTGCTCAAAGTGAGAAAATAAGGGTTAAGTTTTAAAAGCACTCTGTCTGGCTGGGGTTGTGGAGTAAGTGGACAGGCTGGAGCGATTTGGATGTGCATGTGTGTGCTTTATTAAGAGAAAAGTTCTAACCATGTAAGTTTTCTTAAAGAATAATGAAAAGACCACTGTTTTAAAAAATGTTCCATTTTGTGTAGTTCTACATTTCATGGCTTTTGTTTTAGGTAAATGTGCATACACATGAAAGACACGCCTCAACGGCAGAGGCAACTACCCGTCGACAATGTGCCCATGTATTTGAGTATGGTGTTCAAATACACGAGCGGCATGTTGTCGACGGCTGCCTCTACCGTTAATATGGAATTCCCGCGACATAGGTACCTATGAGGATCTTTTGACACTTGAATGACGTTGTGAGGGAGGCGCTGTATGCAAGCATTAACAAAACAGATGTAAAAAAACGTATAATATATATAGAAAAGTATTAAAAAAACAGATGGCAGCGTTAGTTCCGATTTTTACCACGCGCAAAAACGTCCTGCTTGTACGTATAACTGCTATTCCGTTATAGAATCTGTCCTCCAATCGCCATTCGCTTGTACCATACACTGAGAACGTACATACGACAATCGGATCGGGCTTTAAATAAATAATGAGGGAACCGTGGCAGCCGGCACGTCACGACACTTTGACGCTTTCTTTTAACAATACCGCCTAATAAACGCTCGGACACACAGACTTTTCTTTGTAGTTTTTATTGATTGTAGGCTATTGATAGCAAATTGTAGTTTTGAAAAAAAGTTTTGTAGCGTTGAATTTTTAAATGGTTGTACGTGGGGGTTGGAAAGTTTAATGTGAGTTTTTGTTAGAGTTTTCTGTTAAACTGTTACAAAACTTTTGGTTTTAAATACTGTGTCAGTTTGTTTTTTTTTTGTATTATTTCCTGAGTCAGTTTGGTTCACTTTATTTAAACTACACTTCGTACAAAAATATTACTGGAACACAAAATTGTAAATATTAATAAATTATATCCTACTTCCTATTAATATTATAAACGCGAAAGTTTTCCGTGTCTTTAATATTATAATTACACACTGTAATAAAATTCCTTAACCCGATTTCACTTTAATATTTCACATATTCAATCAAGGCATGATAACAGGGTTCTCATAAGCCAACAGAAGGAAATACGTCCAATATAAAGGAACACTATAATTTCCGGGACGTATTAGTAGACCTGACAGTAGGGACAGCCACTTGGTGTGACGGCAACGTTTGACGCTAAGTATAGCTTTGCAGTGTCCGACTGTTCTTTGTAAAGCCGATATCAGACGGCGGCAAAAAGGCTTATAGATAACGACACGTTGATGGCTAGGCTTCGCAGCGTGGCTCATCGGCGTAATGTTGCTTGCCTGTCGGTCTTCTACACACTGTACTTCGGGGAGTGTGCGCAGGAGCTCCACGACCTGATCCTACCATCGCCCTTTTACTACCAGACGTACTGCAGGGTACCAGTGACACTTGGTTGATATCCCGACATGTTTTACTCAGCACTTCTCTTCCACATTTATTATGCGCACAGCCAAAGTGTGGAATTCTCTGCCAGCGTCTGTATTCCCTTCCACATTTTACTCGTCTACCTTCAAAGCAAAAGTGAACAGGCATTTTCGATAGACCGGTGTAGGTATAAGAATGAAGGTTCCACTTCTTTCATTTCATTTTTTGATAATTTCCTAGTCGAGTGAAAGATGCCAAATGCCGAAATAGAACATTCCTTAATGAATTCATTTTACACTTTTGTTTCATGTTGTGTTAAGACATTTCAATTCCAATTGAAGAAAATGAAAAGTGAAACGTCTGATATTGGCTTAACCTTTGTGGTGTCCAACCGTTCTTTGTAATGCTATTCCTTTGGACTGTATGTGATTGCCGGTAATTATGGATGCAAAAGGCAAATTGCTGGAATACCCGACAGCTATCGAGGAGTAATTGTCTCAATTAAATGTCGCCTTTGTCTGTTTTAAAATTCTCTGTGTATTTGAAAATAGATTTGTTATTTTCTTTGATGTGTGAGGTTTGAAATAGCTTGAGTCATTTCCGGGATTTACAGTGTGGCAACACACAAGTACAGGTAGGTTTTCACTTTATTTGATGCCAAAATTCAAAATTTGGTCTAACTACGACTACGTACTTTAAACATAGACGATAAAAATAATTAAGAACAACTAACATTCTAGCCGTGGGAACTTTTTTTCTTAGAGTATTTAACAAAATTAAACTAATTTGTGATTATTCGGTAACAATATCATAAAGATTGTGCTGAATTGTTGATGCCATCGCCCCGCGCGTTGTCTAGTGCCATATTATCAAGGGTGGTTTATGTAGTGCCAATATTTAAGCTATTTATTTTGTTTGAAAAATTAATTTGTCTAGTAAAATTGTTTATTTTATTATTTTAACAGACTGATAACAGCTTGTAATAATCGCTGCACTGTTTAATGTGATCACCACATGTATAACCGTTAAAATATTAATCAAAATAATTCAAAGTAATGTAGCTACGAACATTCCTGTATGTTGCTACGAATGGCAAATATTAAGCGACGTAGTATTTCCGTAGCGACTCCGTAGCAGCTGCTACGAATGCAATGATCTTTAACGTTCGCTTGCCTGTTTGTATAAAGTATATTAAAATAGTATTTTGAAGTGTGCATGTATTTCTTCCTAGACGTCCCAGTCAATGATTTGTTAGAAGTATGAAAAGCCGTTCCTGAATATCTTTTTGATCTATTAATCTATGTTTATTTGTGGAAATCTCTGACAGTACAAAATAAAACCTGGACGAGGCTGGCACAGGAGCGTTGAAATTGGCATAATATTAGAGAAACTTATGGTCAGCAGTGGGTGAAGTCGGGCTGTGGATGCTAATAAAAACACACAATATTTTAGTCGCTCATTAAATACTTAGTGACTGGGGTTGGCTATTGGTTACCTGAGTGTTCTCGACTAATTCGAGAATAGGTAATTGAAACGATGACAAACATCACTAACACACTCAGGGTGCACTGTGTTGATTTTATTGTTCCTCATACCTCTATACAGAGTGGTGATTTATTCACCTGTATCCATCAAAGGGGTGACTCTAAACAATTTTCTCTATAAAACTCATACCCAAATTTTAAAAATCAAAAATCTTACATGCATCGAAATAGTCTGTCTACTGTATTATAGGAACTTGTTTTCTTTTCACGAATTTTTCTTTTTCGAAAAAGTGCATAGTGCGAATGTTTGGATCGGACCGACACATGGACCGAATATTATTGAAAAATTCGAAAAAAGATCGGGTCGGCTCAGTTGGGTCGGGACCATAGTCAATATTCGAAAGAGTGTAGGAGTGTGGATCGGGACCCACCGAACCAAATAGTAACTTCGTAGCAGGAAACAGCCGAACATTCGGCTACTATTCTATTCGGATACTACTTCGAAGTAGACCCCCAGGTCTACAAACTTAACTAAAGCATCCCAACTACCAGTATCAGATGGTTCGTCTCCTACTCCATTACCCCTACCGCGGCCGTCAAAACGTTCTCACTTCTCAGTTATCTGGTTAAATGTAGTGTGGCGGCCATATTTCACGTTCCTTCCGCCCGAGTAGCCGCCGGGTTGTCTGCGATGTTACTTGACTTGTGAGTTGTTGGCGGGTGCTGGGTGGCGGGTCATCGAACTTGGAAATATGGAGATGAGTTATCTGAAGGTTGGAATTTATAGTGTTGGGACGGTTTTTTAAAAACTGAAGTATTTTTTTGTGATTAAGAACAAGAGTTGATATGGAGATTTAATTTATGGTTTTTGAGCTGTAATAAACAACATTGATTTTGGGTTTAAGCTTATAGTGAGACTATTTTTTAAAAATATTGAAGTATGTTTCTGTGATTGAGAACATCCGTCATGAAGATATAATTTATGGTTTTTAAAATATAACAAAAAGAAAAAGATTTTGGTTTTTATGCTAACAATTTTGATTATTAAATAAGATGTAAATAGTAAAATGATAGTGGTTCCCGATTCAGTGAGTTGATTACAATGAAACTTTTTAGTCATCAAAGGTATTATGGATCGGAAGTGTTTGTCTAAGCAATCAAATTACCTAACTTTTAGGTCTGCTTTTGTTTATTCAATTTATCTTAAGTACATAATTATACAGGTTGGATGTCTCCTAACACCTAAAAAATTAAAAATATCGTAGAGATAAATTGGTCCCAATGTCTCAAAAACGAGACAAACAAGAACCACCACACGATACTATCATCATTTCTGTCTGCAAAAACTAAATGATTCACCGACCACACCTTCGACGGGTCCTCGATATATCAACGAACAAAGGAGACTGGTGTTGAAGTGTGAGCCGCGGGTCACATACGGGATATAAATAGCCCCGTGTTGTCCCGGGAAATTTGTGGGAAATTGATAGCGGTCCCAACCCTATTTGCATTTTTTTTTTCTATTTACAAGTGTACCTTTTGTCGTTGAACAAATGTTGGTGAGCCGCATTTGTTATATTTTTAAAATATGCGTAAATGTAGGTAGATATTTGTTTTTGGTGTGGTTTGATGTGGGTGAGAGAATAATGTGGGCTATTTTGTGGGTGATTTAAAATGGTGTGGTTTGTTCCTGTTTATCGTTATACGGGTTGGCAGGGACATCGACGTACAACCTTACCATGGATTCAGTACAATATTCTGGACAAAAAAAATAGGTAATTATTAATGAGATGATTCTGGGTATTAAAACAAAATCTGCTGTTTCCTACAAGGGCAAGGGTAATACCTAGGCGGTCAAAATGTATGGAACAGCCAATTTATTTAGATCTCTAGAATCATGTACCAAACATGTACTGGTAACAATCGATATCCCTACCATCCTGTATATTATGTATCGTATCGGTGTAATTGATTTGTAACAAACAAAAGAAGGAAAAGATTAAAGTGCGGAACAAACGACAATAATATTAAAGGTAATTTAAAGAAATATGATAGGTTAAAAATCTAATACTTTCAGAATCTCAGCACCATTGTGATTCCTACGTAGAACATCACTAAACTAAACTAAATCATCATAATATCTGGGGAATTTGTTGCGCCACTTCTTCTTCCCAGCGATAGCACTATGAAGTGGTGAAGGGCGAGCGTTTTTGGGGGACTGTCTTTTGTAATTTTGACGTTCGAAAAGTTCTGATTCTCAGCCTAATTTAAATAAATGATTTTTGATTTTTATTTTTGATATCTTCCTTCAGCATAGGGCAGTTTCCCCCAACTTGTTCTATTTTGTGTTCGTGTCTTTTTTGCGACATGATTAAAATGCAAATATTATCTATCTTTTTCTTTCTTTAAGTTGTAAACAAAAGAATATTAATTAACTCCAAAGTGCAAATTGTCTTCACACCTACTTAAAACCCAAAAAATCCTTCACCATAACACAGCGTCTTACCACAAATTCCCATGTATATTAATGAGAGTGAAAACAAAGAGGTGCCCTTGGGGCCCCGAAACAGGCGACATCGGCGAAATCTCCTAGTATTTGCGAACAGGGGATTACCGCCTGCCCTCCGCCCTAGAGTACTGCCGACAAATATTGACATTTCGCTGTTTTAATGCCGACGTCAAACAATCGACGATTTAGGGGACACTCCCGTTGATAATGGTGCATTCGACTATTTTTTGTGTAGGTGTAAATTTTGGTATAAATGTGGCTTGAATGTGAATTTCATAGTTTTCCACTTGGTACAGCACACACAAGTTACAGTTAGCTCCGAGCGAATCTGCCTACCTGTAAAAGCCTATGAAATTGATGATAGTGCCTATGAAAACAATAATGGAATTTATACGTTGGTTAGTTAACAACATTTTGTACTTTAATAAACTCGAAGAAGTCTTTACCAAACAAAGTCAAAACCATAAGCCATCCACAGGCCAAACTTAATCGTTTCGGTATGCCACAAAATTTACAAAATATTCCGCTTAATTAATTAACGAGATTTTTTTTTTTAAAGTCACATTTTTTTCATTGTATCCAACTCACCCACATTTCCTCGAACACAGCCTCTCGATGGAACGATAGCGCACACCGCAAATAAGGGGCTCTCATTGTTCCAACCCGCCAGCCCCAGTGGCGGCGCAGCCTTTTTTTACTTTTCATTTATTTCGCGCTTCTTAATTCCTCACACAGTACGTGATAATACCCGGAGCGTGTTTGCTGTACATCAAAGTGGCAGATGTAGGTATATTTGTATGTATAGTTCGATATTTTGAATGGAATCTTTGAGGTGTGGTGAGATTAAAAGTAAAATAGTATGAGAGCTTGAAAGGTGCTGATTATGGGACATGTTTTAAACAATAGGAAATTAAAAAAGTAGTGAACTAGAACTTAGGTTGATCATGGCTTATCTGCGGAAGACAGACGGTCGAGACATGAAAGTCGAAAATTTCTAATTTACGCCGGAACTTGTCCCCTGTCCTTAGTGTTAACTTATGCTTTCAATGCTCCATTTACTATTTGATTCGGGAAAAATTTGGACATGAATCATTTTGTAACACACAAAGTTGGGCCCTTTGTACACGGCACGGTTTCTTTACGGTACGACGTATAAACCGGGCTGTAGAAAAAAATGTGTTTTGTCAAAAAAAGCTTCCATAGTGATCCATACAACACTGATGACCATGCCTACACACGGCGAATAAACTGTAGTATTTCACAGCAAGCAAACCGTGTGTGTACAAAGGGTCCAACTTTGTGTGTTACAAAGTGATTCTTGTGAAAAATTTATTTTAAAAAAATTACAAAATTTAAAACAAGGAATTATTTTGAATTCTGACAGTTCGTCCATACAAAATCTGTCAGGAAAAAATCATCAAAATCTATCGGTAATTTTATTCTACGAATAAAAGTATATGTGTCGATTGAAAAATATCTACGCTTAATGTAGTGCTAATGCTATGCGTTTCTGTAAGTAATCGGCGCGTAGGCTAAAGTTTGTAATGCACAAATTGTAAAGTAACAGAATACTCATTGTTGAAAAGCCTAAAAATATAAATAAATTGATTATTCGTTCTTTGGCCAAAGAATTATCATTCAACATGGCAATGCTGCCAGTCTTCTGGGCACGTTTCCGAATGACAGCAATGCGGACGAGTATTTCGACGCTTAAATATCGTTTTGTTTTTGTATACATAGTTAGTCTTTTAATTAAGTACCTAGAGATGCTAATAATTAGACACAATAGTAACTGATTTACTCTTACGCATAATTTTAAGTAGCTAATACAAACTGTGTAACTTGTTTATTCTTTTTGGTCTAATAAATATATTATTATTATCTCCTTTATTTCAATGTGAACATATAAATTACATTTTTAAATATTAGAATATAAAAAGTATAAAAACATTTAAAAATATAAAAAATAGTAGCCCACCGGTATCGGGAACAGGGTCCAAGCTACCGGTGGTCAGGGCTCCAAAGAGAGGAACTATTATTATTATAAAAATGGTGGAAAGAAACAATAATAAAAAAATTAGAACCACTAAGCAATAATTTACATAAGTTAGCCTACCTATAATAATAAATTATAGGTGCAAGAAATATTACTCTCCGAACAAGGTCAATCCCTTTATGTACGTAGTTTACATACTCCTGGTAAGTTTAGGGCTAGGTACTATAAAGCCCTAACATAAACTATTTCCATTTTGGGCCATCTTGAATTTGTAATTAATGACATTAGATTCCCTTAGTCTAACAAGGGCTATGTTTCTGTAGGTACCTGCAGGTGGCTACCTATAGGTGTACAAGAACTGAAATTACTAAAAACTAGCTGCACCCCGCGGTTTCACCTGCATAATTATCGATTTAAAAAAAAAAAAACAAAAGTATACTATGTCCTACTGTCTACTCATATGTCAAGGTTCATCCAAATCCGTTTCCGTTATCCGTCCTATTTACAAGAGACAAGCCGTGTACCTCATGGGATTTCCCATCGGAAAAAATGACGAACTTTCATTAAAACTTCAAAAATCCATTCTTGGTGCGCTCTTTCAAGAACTCTTGTGGTCCGTCATCCTGTCAGTGAACTTAAGATTTTTATTTAAATAGTAGAAAATAAAATGTTTAAGGGTTATTTTGGTCTGACATATCGAGCTATGCATTTTCAGTACAAGCTGACTTGTAATTATACGAAAAACGCGAAAAATGCAAGGTCAGCAAAAATTGGTACAAGCTATTATTGTCTGAATGATGGTCTCTCTACAAATGTATTTTTATATCGGCACCTTGTTTTTTTTTTTATTTTATACTTATTCATGTACTTTTGTGTGCGCCAAATAAACGGTTTATCTATGTATCTATCTAATTTCCGGCTTATTCAGTTTCCTAATATTCGATTTAGCACGCCTATTTCTCTGTAGGGTTGTCAGATTATTTGCGAGTAATATTACTCAAACTTCATTGTCCAAAATCAAATAGTCTTCGAAAGTATTTGTTAATAAAATCTTTATTGCCCTTTCAATGTTTTAACTTTTCCTTCGTAAAAAGAAATAAAAACTCGTCTATATTAATTCCGTCCAAGTAATTTAATGTCATAAATATCTAATTCACATTAATTTTATAAGAGGATTCAGAGGCAGTTTCAGGTATGCTGCATCCAAATGCTGGAACAACATCCCCCCGCCAATAAGGAATATAAAAACAATTGGTACCTTTAGAAGTCGACTGCGGCAGTATCTGATCGACTCTCAAAAAAAACTGGGCTTGACCGTCACAAACACGTCCATAATATAGCAGATAGCTGGGGCTTTGTTCCACACGACATGTTTGTCTATGCGTTATGCTGTAGACAAAGATTGAGGCAACTGTTTAAAACGAAAGGCATATCATAGGTATTACAATAGAGAGTATCTAAGCAATTCACGCTATACTCACTGTATATAAGTATTACAAAAAAAAAAAAAAAAAACATAACATAATATTATTATACACCAACATGTAAACTCACATACACATACACGCTTAACTATTCAGTCATTACATAACATATAATAACTGTGATAATCAGGTGATCCAGTACTACACAGGTATAAACTTCAAAAATCTTTCCATCTGCCGGTTTTTGAAATTAATAAAAATGTGGGTACTTACCAACTTACAGTAGGTATACGCGCCGCACTATGTAGGTACCATTTTTGTTTGAAACCAGATGCGTTTTCTCGACATCCGTGTGTCACTAACGGGATACAGCAGAATACCAGCGTCAGGTATTGTACCTGGCATATGCTGAGCTGGACTCCCATTTGGTGCAACCATGAGACACACACCGCCCAGTAGTGATCGACCATTGTGGACATAGACTATTTTGTACTAGAGGTTGTAGATTTGCGAGGTGTCTATGGGTCGATCTATTTTTTTAATCTTTGTTTTTATTTTTGTTTCACTTTTTTTTATTTTTTATTGTTCTATTTTTTATACTTGTATTGTGTGTCTTTTGTTGCACTAAATAAACGTTTTTATCTATCTATCTTTTATCTATAACGGCAACCTGTTTGATTGCATGATATGACAATACCGAGGTGTGTTCCATTTAGAACCAGTAAGTATGCCCTTTATAACTCAAAGCATTTCATCATCTGCCTATCCTATTCCCAACTATGTTGGGGTCGGCTTCCAGTCTAACCGGATGCAGCTGAGAAAAAAAACTGTTATTTTACTGTATGTGAAGATGGTCACCCATCCAAGGACCAACTGCGGCAAGCGTAGCTTAACCTGATCGATTGACCCGTGCGTCTGTTATTACTTAGCCACGAGCCTCACCCAAAGCATTAATTTCAATTAAACCATATACAGGCACTTTTGAACTGTCAAAAACTTGGTCAGTTAGTAAAAAAGTTGAATCATAAACAAAGAAGACGATGATGAAGTTGATATTATGAACGTTACCATATCTTCTAATCTAATATAAAATTCTCGTGTCGCAATGTTTGTTACCAAACTCCTCCGAAACGGCTGGACCGATTTGTATGAAATTTTGTGTGCATATCGGGTAGGTCTGAGAATCGGCCAACATCTATTTTTCACACAAAAAAAATCCTAGAAATAATGTATATGGCAAAACAACGTTTGTCGGGTCAGCTAGTCTAATATATAAAATTCTCGTGTCACAGTTTTCGTTGCCATACTCCTCCGAAACGGCTTGACCGATTTTGATGAAATTTTTTGTACATATTCAGTAAGTCTGAGAATCGGCTACTATCTACTTTTTTTTTTTTCAAACCCTTAAGTGATAAGGGATGTCCACCCTAGGGTAGGAGTAGTGTAGGAGTAGGGTAGGAGTAGGGTAGTAGTAGTGTAGGAGTAGGGTAGGAGTAGGGTAGGAGTAGTGTAGGAGTAGGGTAGGAGTAGGGTAGGAGTAGGGTAGGAGTAGGGTAGGAGTAGTGTAGGAGTAGGGTAGGAGTAGGGTAGGAGTAGGGTAGGAGTAGGGTAGGGGGTAGGACACCACGCGAACGAAGTAGCGCCGGGCAGCTAGAAATAATTTATATATTATGGCAAAACAACGTTTGCCGGGTCAGCTAGTAATATATAAAATTCTCGTGTCACAATGCTCGCTACCAAACTCCTCTGAAACGGCTGGACCGATTTGTATGAAATTTTGTGTGCACATCGGGTAGGTCTGAGAATCGGCCAACATCTATTTTTCGTAGAGCAAAAAAAAATATTTCCTAGAAATAATGTAAATGGAAGTGGAAGCTAGTGTTTTTATGTAAATTGTTAGAGTGTATTAAAGTATTTATTTATTTTACATAACATTAACCGCAAAAATTCATACTCCAAGTTGCTATAAGGTAAGTATTTCTTACTTCTTACTAATATCTTACTTATCTTGTCTTATCTTACTTCTTACTTTCATAAACACGAAGGTTTGTGAGGATGGATGGATGTTACTCTTTCGCGCAAAAACTACTGAACGAATTTGGATGAAATTTGGCACACAGATAGTTTATTACCAGGATTAACAGATATGACTCTTATTATCCCGATATTCTATTCAACTAGCTTCATTTTTCTGACTGACCGACCCCTTGACAATTCAAAAGTGCCTGTAATTGGTTTAATTGAAATAAATACTTTGAGTTTGAGTTTGATTCTCACGTGACCGCAACTTATGCGGGTGAAACCGCGGGGCGCTGCTAGTAATAGTATAAAAATAGGTATATTTATTTGCTTAGAAACACTCAACTCCTTCTTTTTATTTTTACACTTTTAATTAAAAATTATATCGTTTATAGGAATTATGTTTTTCCTTCGGACTAGCAAAGCATGGTGCCTAGGGAGTCACGCCACAGCATTTCTCATAGGGATTTATGATTTTATAGTTTTATTGTGCTATTCGCTCGCGGGCCGCGCTCAGCGGGGTTCCGCGATTTACAGCGCTTTTTTCGTGTATTGTTAATATAAAGCAGCTGTATGTAAATATTTGGGTCACAGCGGAATTTCTGCGTGTTTAAATACGTGCCATGGAAAAAATCAATGTTTTACTTTTACATGTTTTTTTTTTATCTCTGTATTCTTAATGGGAATGTAATCAGATAATAAGATACCCCATTAGGATGGCAATGTATAATAAGTACTTTATTTAATACGAAAGGTCCATTTTGCTTTTACCTAATTTTTCATTCCTATTGCCGATTTCATCAAAACTTGAATTCAACCTCATATCCCAATTCTAAAAGACCAAAAATCTAATTCAAGACGAAGCATTCAGTCGCAGATGTTAAAGAATTTACAAACAAAATTTTCTTTTTCATTCATCCCTGATATTCAAATTTGGGAGCCCGCGGTGAGGGGAGACCTCAAAGGATATAATTACGAGTGCCCATTTGGGGCCGTGACGTCATAATCCGACGAGTAATTTCACGCTACGGAATGATACCAAACATGTGATGTGTATTAATATTTGGTTGTCGGAGGCTGGCTAACATCCGATGTTGGGGGATAGGAAATTAAAATTGTGTTTAAAAGGGGAAAGAACGCGGTACCTATTTGACGATTAATACTGTGTAACACAAAAGATTAAAGAGGTTGAATTTATTAAAGCAATAAATAAACAAAGTTCGCAACGTCAAAACCCTTATCGCATTCAACAAATTGCTCACACGACAACAAAACAAAACACCAACATAAATTGCGAAAAAGAAAATATTGTTAGCGAAAACCGACAGTTCAGAATTAAATTGCATTCAAATATTTCAAAGGTTCGTTTAGAATCGACAAAAAAGCCACAAAATGAAACATTTTAAATTCTAAATAAACGGTTGAATGCATCGTTAACAATACCTCTGGAGAGAAGCGAAATAAAATTTGCGACTACAGAATAGAATTTCATTCGATAATCGCTTCTAATTGTGCGGCGCTTAAGGGCTAGATTTGCATAATTTTTGCTCGGCCCGATCCCGCGGGAACGTTTTATGAATTTTGCATAAATAAATATAAATTGCGACGCCTTTGATACGGAACACTATCGAGTTTGAAAGTTATCTCATACTCCGCGAGAGTTCTGCGGCAGATTTTCAGTTGGACAACTTTGTTTGTTGTTTGAGAAGTGCGAAATAGTTAGATACTCGCGAACATGTCTAAATTTTCAGTTCGTTTCTAGTTTGCCGCGTGTTGTTCACGCATTTTCGCTTTTGGGATAAAGAAAAGTGTCGGAACTTTATTTGAAACATTAGCGTGGCTCGCGGTATTATCACCGGTTTTTAATAAGAGAAAATTCATACAACACAACTTAATATACAATACAACATCACTTACATACACAAATTAATATGTATAGTTGACAAATTATATAAAAATATTGTAGATATTCTTTGCGAAGCAAAAAATATAAAAAAAACGGGTTGGAATAACGACATGGTGGTGCTGAGCCCGACGGTCAGAGAGTTGTTGAGTATGTGAGGCATTTGCTGGTCACATGGCCTTGTATACAATGTCCAAAAAACGGAATTTATGATCTTTAGGGCCACCGGTGGATGCCCCGAGTATTCACATAATATAACCCTAAAGGGCTTGTGCATAAATCGTGTCACGAAATTTAAATACTTGGGGCACTTAATTACCGAGGGTCTTGAAGACGACCTGGATGACAGACAGGGAGTGCAGGGCTTTAGCGATCAGAGGTAACATGCTGGCCCGCAGATTTTCCCGCTGCTCTGAACAAGTAAAGATAACCTTGTTCAAGGCGTATTGTCATAGCTTTTATGCGGGAAATCTGTGGGTCAGTCACACCAAAAGGTCGCTGGATGTCCTGCGCATCCAGTATAACAACATATTCAAGATGATGTTGGGGCTGCCTCGCTTCTGTAGTGCATCGGGTATGTTTGCGCTGTATCGCACGGATGGAAAACTGTATCCCTGATTTGCAGAATGCGTGGCAGCTGCAACGGAATTCTGAAGACTGTAGCAAATAGGATCTCTTCTCCGATATGGAGATCCTTTAAGCTAGTAATTTAAATGTATTTTTAATTCAATTTTTAATTTAAATTTTATTTTTTATTTTTTTTATTTAATTTGTTTAATTTTTAATCTTTCATTTGCAATTTTTAATTTAATTTAATCTTATATTTATTTATTTTTATTTTAAGTACTGTATGGAATTATGGATCAATTAGTTATCTGAAATAAATTAATTTTATTTTTTAACTAGCTGCGCCCCGCGGTTTCACCCGCATACGTTTCGATCCCGTGGGAATGTCGGGATAAAAAGTATCCTATATGTTAATCCTGGTTATAAACTATCTGTGTGCTAAATTTCGTCAAAATCTGTTCAGTAGTTTTTGCGTGAAAGAGTAACAAACATCCATACATCCATACAAACTTTCGCATTTATAATATTAGTAGGATAAACACGTTAAAGATGCGCACGGGCTGGGTTGGTTTCATTTTCTGAGCTGGGCGGGAGCTAAGCCTAGAAAATTTTAGTAGTTTCTGGAAAGCCACGAACAGCTTGAATCCTAAGTCGGGCATGCCAGTGTGCATCGCTGGCTTAAACGAACCTGAGGCTATTGCCAATTTATTTGTGGCTTCGTTCAGGACAGAGTCACCACTAGGTCCATCGGCGGGCGAGTCGCATGTTAGGGAGGGGTCCGAGGGCACGCCTATCATGTTCACCGTTAGGGAGGTTGGGTCTGTCTTGAAGGACATGAAGCGGGGTAAGCGTAGAACACATGGGTTATGCAGGTAAGCACTTGCCACGTGTCTTAGCTCTCTTATTTAACGTATGAATGAGTCACTCGTATGTTCCAGTGGACCTCATTAAAACGATTGTCACATTGTTACATTTATCGACTGAAACAGCGATCCTCTGTCTCAAACATACTGTCGAATACTATACAGCAAGGAAAACACCTGTTTATGCGTGTTTTTGGACCTCTCCAAGGCATTCGACCTAGTGGCTTACGACTGCCTCTGACGGAAACTATCCCATGACACTGACCTTCCTGGGGGACTGATTGCTGTACTGAAATACTAGTATAGCAACCAGTCCAACTACGTTAGATGGGCAGGGGCCATGTCGAGTGCGTACGGGTTGGAGTGCGGCGTGAAGCAGGGGGGGCTTAGCTAGTACAGACTCTTCAACCTGTATGTCAATCGGCTGATATGTGAGGTCAGCGACACCCAAGTCGGTAGCTCCATTGACGGACAATGCATCAATAATATAAGTTACGCGGATGATATGGTGTTGCTGAGCCCATCGATCGGTGCGTTAAGAAAGCTGCTCCGAATCTGTGAAGACTATGCGGTGACTCATGGTCTCAGGTACAACTTAACTAAAAGAGAGCTCTAGTGTTTAGGGCGCAAAATAAAATGTATAACGTTATTCCACCGGTAACCTTGGGTGGAGTTCCGCTGAAAAGAGTCACTCGTTTTAAATGCCTGGGGCACTGGGTCACCGATAGGCTGTCGGATGACCACGATTTGCTGTCAGGTGTAACATGCTGGCCCGCAGGTTCGCACGGTGTACCCGAGAGGTTAAAATAACATTGTTCAGGGCCTACTGCTACTGTATACGTGCGCCCTGTGGGTAAGTTATGCACAGAGCTCATACAGTGCTTTAAGAGTCCAATATAGTAACGCGTTCTGGGTAATGCTGGGGTTGCCGCCCTTAGCGCGTCGGGGATGTTCGCGGACGCACGCGTTCCAGATTTCGGTTCGCTACTGCGTCTGCAAATTGCATCACTGATGCGTCGGGTGCGCGGCAGCCCCAACAGTCTCGTGGCTACTGTAGCCGGCAGGGTAGATGGCCAAATAATAGGTCACTGGATGGCGACACACAGATCGTCATTCAGATATGTGAGGTAGGTTTATTTTGTAGGTTTTATTTTGTAGGTTTAATTAGATTAGTTTTATTATATTATTTATTAATATATACTTTATTGTACACCACAAAAATACATAGCTTAGAAAAACACATGATACACTACAAAATATACAATGGGCGGCTTTTATTTGTAATTTTTTTATTTTATGTAAAGTGTTTTATGATCGTATGTTACGAGTATGTTATGGATCGATGGTCTGAAAATAAAGATTTATTATATTATTATTAATAGCTGGAGTTTACCTACTGAGGAATACATATTTAGCTCAACATACCTATGTTCAACATACGCTTGTATCAATTAACAATGGCCTGCAATAACTCCATCTACTAGTTCCTTAAGAGTTTATGAAACGATAAAAATAACCTCCTACTAAAACCTACTTCCTTCCACTCGTAAAACCTCAGAAATCAAACGAAAAATAAACGAACCAACTCTCGATAAATTCCATTTATCAGCTTTCAAAATCCCATTAAAAACTGTCGCTAGAACCGAAGTATTTTTCACACATTCCCAATAACAAGTTCTTTCAAAGAAATTTTGAAAGTTCTTTCACGGCCAATACGTGCAGCATGTGGGAGTATTTCGTTTGGAGTACAGTCAGCTCAATAAGTTATGAAGCCTTTTAATTCAGTTTTTGTATTATTTTCCTTCGCGCGGCGGCTCGAAGGAGTTGTAATTGAATTATACGGCTTACCCGAGCTACAAGGACAGGGAAAGGGATTGCGTTTGTGTTATTTTTTATGCATTTTTTTTTTAACTTTTAGCTTGGTAGAGTTTTAATAACTTTCAGGTGTTAATTATTTTCAAACTTTGTTCTATTTCGAGTTCGTTTTAACGTACGTCGTGTTTGTGGATGAAATGCGGACTGCTAAGTTTTTATTAGTATGAATAACAGATGTGGGTCAAATAGAAAATACTTTTTCAAGTTCTTAAAAACTGTATTGTAAAAAAACTAGAAATTACAATTTGGAGAAGTACAATAAGTAGCCTTATTAACGTCTTATTTTCATGAAGTATCTATTTTGCAGCAAATATAGTTTCGAGAGCTATATTGATGTTTTAAATGATTATTATTGAGTAATTTATTTCAACGTAATTACCGCATATTGAATTTTGACCACCATACACCGTATAACAGCGCTGCAATTTGAAAAAAACCGTAAGGACTACATTGACAGACCCCCTTAATTTGTTAAATAATAATAAAATGAAAGTAATAAGTTTATTGTACAAAGAAAAACACAAGATTATACATACCTACACTAAACATGATTGTAGAAGCAGTGGGCAAAGGCAGGTTGAACAGCTGACTCCTGAACTAAGTAAAAAGATACTTGTATCAAGAGCCAAAGTTCCTCATAAACTTTGATTAATACAACAATCAGGTTAAAAGGAAAACAAAAAATAATGTAAGATGTCTTGTCCTCTCCACGATCTCTACTCCTATACAAACTTATATCGGCAAGGCGGGCAGTCCTCCGAAGACTATTCCTATGGATTCCTGTAGGAGTCCTTACATAACGACAACTCATGTTACTAATATTATAAGCTTTACTGCTATATCTTGTTTTATTATATTTTTGTAAGCTTCACCTTTCGCTTTTAGGGTTATTGAACTATTTTCCTTATTATGTCCCTTATTGTATCAGAAGATAGTACTTTGAATTACTTATCATGCCTAAGGGGCAATTCCCGTATTTTTAAGAAGGTTCGTATTCTAATCTGAGTCTCATTCTGTCAAATATAAAATAAATTGACATCCTCTTTTGACAATTTTTTGTCATTGATTGTCGCTGAAATGAGATTGCGATTTTAATTTGAACGTTTTTTAAACACGACAATTGGCCTTCAGAATTATAGGTACTTACTCTTAGTAAACGCTAAACGTATTTAAAAACATAATTTTAATAATAATTCCCAGAAATTTGTAATTTTGCTACGGTGTGCTACGAACCTCTACGCTCGTAGCAAATGGCTACGCCACGTAGTCAGACTACTACGCTCGTAATTATTTCCTAATTTCCGATGTACTGCTACGTATTACTCTCCAATCCACATTACTTACAACTTATATGTACATAAATAAATAAAAATACCTTAACAAAAACATTAACGAAGCCAACGTTCTCATAAATACGACTGCGTACATTCCACAATAGGCTTATTCGCATGTTTTACGCGATTACATTGAAAACGCACGCGTTCGGATTAAAATGACTTAACGAAATATTTTCGTAGTGTAATCCTGTATTATACTGTAATATTGTGTTTTACGTAATATGTGGGTATTATGTTTTGTTTATAAATGAGTTGGTAATTAGGTTAGTCTGACGTAACATACTACAATTATGTGGTTTCGGATTATGAGTCTAGCATGAAGGTTTGTTGTTGTTTCATAAACGTAAAACCAAGGGGGAATTGCTGATGTGTTACTGATATAAGAGACAAAAATGTAACGTCCCATTTTATTTTTTATTGTTCAGTTTACCCGCTCTTGATCCCGATCACGCCTGATAGCAAGCAATAGATGAGGTTTATGTTGGAACGAGCGTGCCCAGAAGATGCACGATGTGTGTATCTTTGACGGTCGTTATGGGTAGTCAGAAGCCTAAAACTCTGTCACACATCGTGGATTACACCCCTTGGTAACGCAGCGTTACCAAGGGGTATCATGTAATCCAGTAACTGGGTTGTAGAGGTCAGATATGCAGTTGCTCTATGTAAAACACTGGTATTCAGCTGACTCCGGTTAAACTGAAAATCGACCTTAACGTAGTTGGGAAAAGGCTAGGCAGATTGGGCAGATTGTATGCCTAGAGGCATTTGTACAGGCGCCCCTAAGCCGAAAATCAAAAATATACTTTGCTTGGTGAAAATGGTGGTAGGTGATAGTACACCCCAATCAAACTCTTCTACAAGCATTTTCTATGTAGCTCTTAAGCAACATAAAGCCTGGTGAATACTCGTGAAATAACCTGAAAAACCACATCCATCATAATCTTATGTACAAGTATCTCGTTATGTACATTCTAAGCCCTACAAAACGAAATCACCTCTATACAAAGTGCATATATTCGCACAGCAATCTTATGAAATGCACACTAATTTCCCTCCCCAGCTCCTAAGGCTTCCTTCTTTCCTTACCCCAACTATGAATACCATCATCAGACCAGACGATTATCATATTTCACGTTTATTATACCTACCATCAATTCCTCATACCTCAACCTTATCACTGCAGCTTAAGGTTCTATTTCGATTGTTTCAACTGCAACCGAATTTGGTTTTGCAAGTGCATCTACAAAAGTATTTGCTGTCAGTGTCAACCTTACTGCTATAGTCTTAAGGTCGTTTTTAAAGTTTCGTAAGTGCATAAAAGGCTGTGTTCTGTTGCGCCTAGTAACAAAGGGTGTTCGCAACAAGTCTCAAGTCGCTGCGGACTCCCCTCAAGTTGGTGTGAGGTTTGTCTCATATACGTCAAAGTATTTGCTAAAAGTATTAGCGCGTTTATGGCGCTGTGTCCATTGAATATTGCTTTTCTTGAAGATCTTAATTAATGTTGATATTGAAATACTACTGTAACAAATATTCTAAAAATCTTCAGGTTATGATTATTCATTCTGTACCTATTAATTGGTGGAAAAAATAGATGATGCAGGATTTGGTGTGTTGTCAGTATGCGGCGTAGTTCGCATGAAGCGCTGCACATACAGCCGCAACTCGGAGTGTGACTACGGTCAAAGACCAGCAGTGGCCCAATTGATAGATCCAAACATCTTAATAGTTAGTTCAAAATAAGAGTTTTATTTGCGTTTAGAGACTTCGGTAGACGTCTACCAATTACTGCATTTTTGTCGCGTCATCTGCAGTATCATAATTAGATATCTGTGATACCAATCTATTAAATACCAGTCCTACAACTCATAGTAACAATGGATACGTACAGATTGCGAGTGACTTCCAATGTTTTCCGAGGGCCGGCTGTTGGCACCGACTAAGTGGGGCCAGATTTAACGTTCGACACAGCTGATTTATGTGTCTACCCGACATGGCGACGTGATGTATAGAATGGGCTAGATTCATATAGAGTGGGGTAAATAGGCCATGTATATAGTGTGTTTTTCTTACATGCCTTATTTGCTAAACAAACAGGCTCTCGATACACTTTAAATTACATAGACATCTTTTGCTCTTTGTAAGAGAAACGGTAAGGATTTTCATGAAAAGAACTACTATAACGATTTCAATTATCGAGACATCATGAATTACAAACGTACATATACTTTAACCAAAGATGTGCCAACAACAAACAAACGTAAACGAAACAAAAAGAGTACGTAAGGATCGCACGCACGTGGTGTTCTGTAGTTTCTGCCCAACCCCATTGAAAGAACCATATTTGTATATCAACAACTAAATATTTGTAAATCAATCAACGGATATAACAAATATACCTGCTATAACTTCATGTTCCACAAGTTATACCTAATGGCACTAAAATATATAGTTCCGCGACCGAAGCCATATTATAACTACTGAATCTTTTTTTGATTCACTTTTCCTGCGATAAGAATTAAAAACGATAAAATTATCTCAAAATTAACATCGTAGTGCGCACTATTTATTTTCCAACTATGAGAACTAAAGAAAAATACAGTTTAACCTGGAACTATTCGTGTATGTCTGCATTCCCGAGTTCATACAATCCTAATCTCTTGAGGGCGAGAGTGAATAGGCTTCTTCTACACCGTAGATCTCATCCCTGCCTCTGGGCTGGATTGAGGTCAAGAGTGAGCCCATTGTCAATTTAAAAAAAAAAAAACTATTCGTGTTTTTTTCGTTAGATTGGTAGTCAAGAAGTTTGTCCAACAGGCGGCATGATAAATATGCTGTAGGGTGGAGGAAATAGGCCTTGTAGCTTGAATTATGAGTGTTTTGGGCTTGATTGGTTGGTGAGAGTTTGGTGAAAGTTTGTTCTGTGAGTTATTTATAGAGCTGGGCCGAATATGCTGGGTTTTACCAAATATGAATATTCGGTAACATTGCAGAAAATTTCGATTATTCGGCCAAAATCTAGTTGTAAGTTAATTAACTACCGGACCGGTATACCTATGTATTACTTCCTGTTACTAGTAGTTAATCTATCATTTGATTTGAATTCACTATAAACTACATTTTTAATAAGTTCCCATGAAAATAAACAACGTAAGTATACCACAAAATTTAAATAAAAAATTTAAAAATAAGTATATGTATTTATAGAATGTGTTCGTCCTCTCTCATGTTCGTATAATCCTCCAACCTACAAATTAGACACAAGCACACTACCAGCATCACCTTTGTACTCGTATTGTTTTCTGTTCTCTATTTTTCTTGTCTGTTTATAATATACATATCTGTGTATATAAATTTGTGATTAAATAAATAAATAAAATAAGTATAAGGTCTTATAAGCTTACATTTTTCGATCAAGCTCCCGATGCTTTTGTCCCTTATTTCATTATTATCAAACCCACAACGACATTTTCTAAGTACATTACATTCGTATTAGCTCAACAAGGTGAGATGAGCTTTAAAGGAGATTTTCTTTGCCGTCGAAGGGGAAAATTATCTTGATCGGATAACTACCCTCATTTTAATTAACTTGAGGATCGTACACTGGTTTGAAATAGTGTGTTTACAAGGTGTTAGCGTTAGATGAAGAAATTTGTTTACCAAGGTGTTGGAAGTTGGTTATTTTGAATTTTCGAGAAACTATGTTGAGGTAGTGATAGAGTAAGGTGATATGATGTCTGAGAATGTTTTTTTTTATGTTTTCAGTGTTTACACTTCACAGCTCAGAATTAAAGGGATTAGTAATTAAAAACTAAACCAATTAATTAAGCACAATCATATTTATTTATTTTCCTTTTACTTTAACTATAGAAGAATACAAATAAATTGCAATATCAATCATTCCCATAGAAAAGCGTGATAATTTATAGCCTACTGACCAGAGTTACAGGAAATACATATATATGCAAAATTGTAACTAAATCTATCCGTTAGTTTTTGCGTGATGCTGGCACATTCAGACAAATATATACTCTCAAAAAAAAATATTCTCGGCAACAGAATCTTTCCCAGACCTCCCAAAAATTACTTAAAAATATAAAAATTAATTGTACAGTTTTGACTTCACTACGATTTTATTATAATTATACTATCTTCTGCCCGCGACCTCGTCCGCGTGGAATTTTTGGTTCCTCCGACCCGACCCGTCGCAACGCGTCGCCTGCGCGCGCTATTACTTCGTTTTCGCTTAGCGTTCTTTCTTCTTTCGGATTTTTTTTCTTTCTTGCTCGGCTCCGAAGAGTCGTAGCGTGATGTTAAATAGCCTTTCTCAAGAATTGTGCTATCAATCAAATGCAAAAATATTTATTTCATAGCAGACTGGTAGTTCCAGAGATTAGCGCGTTCTTCAAACAAACAAACGAACTCTTCAGTTTTATTATTATTATTACATCAACTTGAGATAGAAATAATCGTAAACCATTTACGAAGAGGAGAAGGAACGAAGAATTTAAAACAACCAAAACCAATAGAAATCAATAGAACGACATCCAACCAATTTACATCACCCAATGACAATACTGACAATGTGATCAATCCGCGTAAAGTATGAACACCGCAAGTCAGAAAAATAACGTATTTGTACATAAATGGTCTATCTAGGTAAATGGATAAAAAGTCTGCACAAAGCATGTGCAGAGCGATATGAATGAAAGTTGTATTCGTGAATTTTTTAGCGGCATTTTGCGTTTTAGTAATTTTCTATAATCTCCGAAACTATATGACCAATTGACATACTGTAAAAGGCAAATCTTATCTCTATAATGTCCTTGTGATCATTAAATTTATTTTGATAAGGATCCATTTATAAAAATTATATCTTCATCCAAACGTAAACATGTGAAAAAAATACTTTTTTAAAACATAAAAGTGATATTAAAATATAAAACATAGAAATATGGTGTCGCGGATTTTTTTGTAGAACTATTTAAGGCTGATCAGATTGTCATACAATGTTTTTAGTTATATACAACTTTTTAGGCAGCGCATGCAAATAATTCTGTTTTAATAATTGTATTTTTGTTTGTTGTGTAGGTATTTCTTTCCGACTTGCTAGACCAAAGTGGTGTAGCTCAGCTAAACTGCATGATACAAACATAATTTATAGCCTATAGCACTCACACATAACGTAGTTTTCTATCAGTGAAAACATTTTTAGAATTAGACCATTAACTCCTGAGATTACCCTCTACATACATACAAACAAACAAATTTTACCTTTTTAAAATATTAGTATAGATATAGATTTGACTAGGCAATGAAGTTTCAATTAACCTTACCGTATAAAAACTAATTTCAAACAGCGACACAACTGCAAGAAAAACTTCTAGTAAAATAAGAAACTTAATAAAAAGTATAAAGTTAACTACAAACGGCTGCAGTAAAACTCTTTTACTTGACTTTTACTGTGCCCGTTTAGCTGAACTTTAGCTTGTTATAGAAGTAGTTCATATTTAACTAACTGCTAGTCGTTAGCCACAAAGAGTTTTATTAAACCTATAGCAAAATTGTTGAGGCTGAAAAGTCTGTATAAACGGGAAGATTTTCGTTTAAAAAGTGCATTTAGGCCTGCCCAAAATCTATTTCATCAAAAGTTATTTCATCAGAATTTCCCACCGGTGGGTGGTGTGTGCAGCAAAATAAAAATCAAAACTCATTAATTAAAATTTATCTGAGAATAACACAGCAGTAGCTGTGTTGCTTGGGAGTGTGTTGGTAGGTACTAGAAAATCTAATAGGTAAATGGAGATCGAAAATAATAATTAACACTATAGTTTGATTTCTTAAAGTACGCGTCTCTATCCAGGAAAAGTTTAAGAAAAAGTTGTGTAAAAAGTCTGCTTTGAATTCCAGGTGAGCAATGTCGCAGGCACAAGGTAGTTATAAAAATAAATATGAAACTAGAACATCCGCTAGTGTACAACGTTTTGTTACAAACAATTAGCATAAAAGCGCAGACGTGATGTAGTGTTGCGGCTTTTTTCCAACCCACGGACAAAGAGCAGGTAAACACCACAGATGAGATCATTCAAATGTCATGAAAAATAGTACATTACGATACGCGTACTTAAGTCACATCATATACTATTTTTATAGCATGTGTTCCCACTAAACGCACGACGCCATCGCGGCAGGCCGAGACGAAGATGGTGGGACGAGCTTGACTCCTACCGTAGGGACTGGCCGGCACTCGCAGAAGACAGAATTGTGTGGAAAAGGGAGATGGAGGCCTTTGCCCTGCAGTGGAACAGTACAGGCTAGTTAGATTAGATTAGATAAATTTGTGATAAGCTCAATTTTCCATGAATGAAACTGCTGATTTCCTTTTAACTCTTGTATTTATTTTTCCATCTTTTTATGTAACGTCTTTACCATCTTTTTTTTTCTCCAACTAGTTGCCCCTTCTGCCTCTTCTACATTTTAAAAATTAATCCACTATCTCTTTCACTCCTTGACTATTCCGTACATTCATCTCTGTCACTCGTTTATGCTTCACATCTGTCATTAATATTTACGTCACAATTCACTATCCTGTCATAACGTTCCGTTTCTATATAAATAATAACAAAAAAATACGACCACAATTTCATAAAATATAATTCGGCCATAGTTCGGTCTAATAAATATACAACAACATGTCTGCGATATTTATTATGTTAGTCTAGTAATGTCCTAAATACCAGAGAGTTGACACAATAATTTACACACGCTTTGTTTAACACAAGTAAACAATGTATAACCTACTAAACGTAATATAAAAATAGTGTCTGAAATTGTGTTATTTTTTGTGCATAATCAGCCAGTAATGTTCCCACTGCTGGGACACAGGCCTGCTCTATGTGAGAGGGAGTGGGCTGTAATCTACCACGTGAGCCCAGTGCTAGTTGGTAGATGTCACATGTCTTAGAATTTTTGGTTCTAGGATAGCCCAGTTTCCTCATGATGTTTTCCTTCACCGTTTCGAGAGCAGTGGTGAGGAAATTATTTTCACAAAGTATAGCGCCAGCCTGGGTTCAAACCCACGACCTACTACTGGTAAGTGGGAGCTGTTACCACTTGTGGCCACCACTGCTCTCTGCTTGCTTTAAAGGCATTGGCAATGGCATTTTGACAAAAGGTAAGCGTATGTTAGGTAGATTTAATTTTGAACGTACACACATAAACATGTATATAGTGCTTCTGTATTACTGTTCAGTTCCATCAGTCGTAAACAATGGAAAATGCTTTCTAGGTTACCCCACCACAATAAAGAATAGTGCAGTAAAATTAAATGCGTACACCCACTGTGTTAGTGAGGGCGACAGCACTTGTAGCTAAAAGCTCAAGACTCAGCCCTTTGCATCAAGTATTCAAGTGGCACCGACGACAATGCCACACACCTGCCGATGATGGGATGTTGCAAGGTAAAAAAGGGATTCATGTTTGTGTTAATTTGAACATAAATATTAGATTAAATAGTACATACAGGTAAACCAAAAAAAGGTATGCTCGTCGGTAATCTTCGAGTTCTAAGTTTTTACTGCCGCACTTTGTAGTTGTGCACTTATCATAACGCGTTTGTATGAAGTTCTCTCTGTGGAATTACATAATCCGGTAGCATATAGTCATCCGTCGTTACTCAAAAGTTTTACGAAGTATTTTGGAATTGCATAGAGTGGTCCCGAAGCGCTTACTTTTCTTGAAAAATCTGTACGTCTATAGGTACAGTGATCATTTTTTACTCTACAGCTATCGCTCTGTTCTACACTAAAAATACTATCGCCGTTCGTTAACGCCATCCGCTTTTCCCTTACTACTTGCACCACAAAAAACCCTTTGTTTGGGGTCCGCAGTAACACAGGGCGCCAGGTGCGTTCCCGGCCCAATCAAGGGACGACAAATTGTTACAACCAGCCCTTTGATGATGTTTGTCTCGGCCCAACATCGGGATGCCATAGAGAGCGACGAATTTTTCGCATTTTTTGGGCTGTTCCTCCTATGAGCTCGGAAATGAATGTGAATGAAAACAAGGTTTGTCCTTGTGCTGTCAATAAATTTTCATTTTCGTGGTTGTGTTATTTGTGTATGAGGCCTTTTTATTCTTCGGTACTCGATCTCATTTTGGAGGTCGGCTAACACAAGTGATTTAAAATTAGATTGGACCTGCAGAGCAATTCTGTAACCATCTCACCGTGAAAACGTATGTGAAGTGAGCGTGGAGTGAGCTGTCATTCCAACTAATGCTAGGGATTAATACTATTGACAGCTCACTTTAAGCTCACTTCACCTAATTTTTCACGATGAGATTTTTACAGAATCAATCGGCTGCAGTGCTAATCTGTAAAAATGAGGTGAGCTGTCAGTAGCGTCAATTCCATTAGCATCAGCCAATCGATTCTGTAAAAATCTCACCGTAAAAAGTTAGTGTCAATCCCTAGCATTAGTTGGAATGACTGCTCACTCCACGCTCACTTCACCTAAGTTTTCACGGTGAGATTGTCACAGAATCGCACTGCTGGTGGAATGACAGCTCACTTTAAGCTCACTTCACCTAACTTTCACTGTGAGATTTTTACGGAATAGACCGGCTGCAGTGCTATTCTGTAAAAATCTCACCGTTAAAATTTAGGTGAAGTGACTTTGAAGAGCTGTCCAATCCCTAGCGTCACGAGAGATGTCAGGATAGACCGGCTTATGCTCTACTTATTAAACTTCTTTTGTTGTGCAAGAAGAATAGAGAGGTACAGTCACGAGCACCAATATGTCAACACTTGGCAACTTTCAATTGCGATTTTTTCGTGAAATAACGAATGCAACGTTGAAATAAGACACATTACATAAACCTATGGGTTCGAAAATGCCATTTTCGTAAAAACATAAAATTTCATTCAAAAATAAAGGAGTAAATCGTTTTTGAATAAAGCCGAGTGTAAACATACTTTTGCTCGTGACTGTACGTGAGGGGGCTGTTTTTATAATCAGGCGCCTGCTAATATTAACCCTTCAGTATCACGCACTGGTTATTGGTGGTCTCTTCTGTTTTTGTTTTTATCATAAGTAGGTAATTATGAAACTTTTAACTAATAAAGTAAAAGGTAGATTAAGATTAGATTAAGTAAATTGCCATCCAATTTCGCACAACACAATTTAACCTTAACACCACACATCCCTCTTAACATTCTCATCTCAGCTGTATGCAATTGCTTTTCATTCATCCCTTTTTTTGCCCAACATTCTGATCCATCCATTTGTGCAAACCTCCTTATAGAAATAAAATCATTTATCAACCTCTGACCTCAAAATCGACCCAACATCACCATTATAAAACTATTAAAGTCGCCACTTCTCGCTCATAAAGCACATTATGCACTTTACTGACCATTATTTTCAATACACGTCGTCTAAGCTATCAAGGCTAGGACTACGCCATAAAGAGTTTAGTTTATCACTGACGGCAGTATGAGACCTAATTCATGTGTAGACATTAAGGGAAGTTCTCGAAGTATGAATAAAACTGTAGAGCGCTATTGCAGGAAAAACAGCAGTGCGCGGTGCGGCGTGTGTGCGGTTGTTGTTTGACAGTCGTTACTGGTAGTCAGACGCCAAAAGTCTGACAACCAGTCTTACCAAAGGGTATCGTATTACCCAGTAACTGGGTTGTGGAGGTCAGATAGACAGTCGCTCCATGTAAAATACTGGTATTCAGCTGCATCCTGTTAGACTGGAAGCCGACCCCAACATAGTTGGGAAAAGGCTAGGCAGATGATGATTTTGCCGGTTTAGTTAGGTCAAGATGGTCACCCATCCACGGACCAACCGCGGCAAGCGTAACTTAAATATGATCAATCGAACCGTCTGGAAGTTATAACTTAGCCAGAAGCCGCCAATCCAAGAACGAATACTGTGTAGTAATGACTGATGGACAAGATTCATTTACAAGAACCGTAGGTTGTCTAATTCATACCCAGAATTTAGTGCTGGATATTAGATACAAGTAAGCACCGAAACATTGTAAGCTGTTTGTTTTAAAGTGCAAGAGTGCTCTTTATACATACTTACACAGAGTACAATGTTTTTAATTTCCTTTAGTTTTACTTTGCATGTTATTTTGATGCACAAAAGTGAATAAAAGCGTTGAAGTTTGTGACCTTTATTTTATATTTGTTTGCTTTTTTTCTTCTCTTCCTTCTTACTTAAAACGTTTTACCAACAGCCAGGGAAAGTTATTGTTTATCATGATTGTATGTGTAAGGTCGCATTTCACCAAACTTGTATACATAGAATAAGTCTTATACTGAGAATTTTTGAATTTTTGACCGTTTTTCCATACTAGAAATCAATCAATTTTATTGCACGGATAAAAGTTATCTGACTTCGGTAAAATCAGCCCTAAGTTGTATTGACCAATAATTCATACCAACTGTAAATATAAGTTTGTGAATAATAAATAAAATGGACATACTGTTCACTATTGGTAGGTACGTTATTCGGCCGTGTTTTAGCTATTTTATACATCTTTCAAAGAATGGTAGCTGTGATTTGACACGGAAAATTTAGGTTGGTAGTAAATTTTCTAAGCAATTTATTTCCCAAAATTTACCTACTGCGTAAAAGGGAGTAAAAAATCAATCATAGGAGTAAAAAATCAATAAGGCTACTATCTAACCACATCAGACATGCCAGGGGTAAGGTCTCTACTAGATATAGACACAGTAAGTTCAGCAAATCTAAGCTTTAACCCTTCGTATGAACGTAGATCCACGCGAGACACAATGGCTTTTTAATTGTGTCTGTAATTATGGCATTCAACGGGTTAATTAAGATATTATTTGGATGACTGGACGCTATGGCAGTTACCTGTACACTACTAACATCAAACTGCGATTACGCGTCAGTCTGCCAACCGTGAAATTACTGCACTATCGTCTTATGGTCAAGTGGTCGACGGTCAATTGAGATTCTGACCTATAATCGGGTATGTAATGTGAGATGGAGTCGTTACGTTTCGAAACGGTAAGCACATATGTTCTGGGTATCCATAGTAAATCGATGCGGATCGACGTGCCAATTTGAAACCACTTTGTCCAGTGGTACCTTTTTTTTGTTTTCGGGGATGAAACCTTCAAAAGTCACCAGAACTCCTGGGAGTGAGGTCAGGGAGTGTGGGATGTTTACCTCACTAAAACCACCCCTATGTGTGGATGGTGATCACTGGGGTAGTTTTGTTCGGTGGGAGGTACCACCGTAGGGTGCCAAAAGACAAAAAACGAAAGCAAAATAATTCAGGTAACAAATATCAAGCAAATGAAAAACTGAAGAAAGAACTGTTTCAATCTACCGGGTATCTGATCAATAAAGACAGAGAGCGTAAGCCAAAGCAAACGTCTTACCTGGAGATGTTCCGGAGGCAATTTGCGCCAAACCATGTAGAGCAAAAGAGGGATAGGGATGAAATACGGTCATTATCACCAGAGTTTGGTGATACTGAAAGGGAAAATATCGGCGAAGATGCTAACGGTCCTTTGCCAGAGTTTTACAATACCGAGCCTTACAACGAAATATATTATGAGCAACTTATATGTCGTGATATACAGCGCTATCTGGATAACTCATTTGAAGAAGACCGCGAAGAATTGCATTTGGAATTTACTGAACGTTTAACTAGTAAACCAATACAAATTCGTGATCCAAGTCCTGAAAATCTTAGAAGTGTTTCAGAGGTAACGAATACCCGGCGCCTCCACCATTCATGGAGGACTAGAAGAGTCCTCTAAGTACTAGGAGGAATCAAACAACTTTTATGACTCCTTTCAAATTATATTATAAGAACGTCTTTACATATTTCTTACTAAATTATCACTGACTGAACTAAACAAACATCCTAATAAGAAAATATGACACTTGCTTGAATGTTCGAATGGAACCCGCGTATAAATATAGCCAGCCCGCATTATATGAGGTCGCCTTCGGCAGACAACCTTTACAGTACCATACTACATATTATAGTCGCGGTAGGCAGGCAGTATATAGGCTTGAGCGTCATATGTATAATATATTTTGAATAATTTATTATAGGCAAGCTTCTACAAGACATTATGGCTTCAGAATCAGAATCAGAATCTTAATTTGTAAACATAGGTAGAGTTACACAGTGTGTGGGATGTTACAATATTTCATAGGTTCTCTATGTTTTGCCATTAGGCGTACAAAAACATTATAATTATCAATTTAAATTCAAATTAATTAAGTACTATAACAATTACTGATTATTATAAATTATAGAAAGCACCAGAGTAATGGATCAATAATTCCCCTCCAGAATCTCCACAGTAAAATGTTAAGAAAGCACATAGATCCGATGTTAAATGTCAAAAAAAAAAAAAAATATTAATGTCAAAACAAAAAAATAAATAAAATATTAATGTCAAAATAATTAATGTCAGGTATCTTAATGTTGAGGAGGAGGAATTATAGAATTGTCATCCAAATAGTCCTTTAACGAGTAGCAACATTTATTGATTAAAATATTTGATAAAACACTTTTGAATTTGTCCAGTTTTAACAAATTTAATGTGTCAGGCAGCTTGTTAAATATTTTTGAGGCCATACAGAAAGTACTCTTGTTCATGAAGGCTTTCCTACCATGTGAAATTTCGAGCTCTAGCTTATTTTTGTCACGAAGTTTTCTATAGTGACTTTTGAAGGCTGTTTTGTATTACGAGATGTGTGTTTTTACAAATACATTAGTTTCATAGATATACAACGACGGCTTCACTATAGCATATAGTCATTAACCTTTGATCAGGAACTTTCTGCTAGAACATTCTAGAAAATATTACTTCGCAGACTTAGGATCCCATGAGCAGTGGGAGCGTAGTGGTATCGATCCCAACTTACGAGCTGCGATCATGAGTTCGAACCCAGGTAAGCACTTTACTTCGTGTGTTTAATTTCATCACCACTGCTCTCAAAACGTTGGAGGAAAAACGTCGTGAGGAAACTGGCATGTCCTAGAACCAAAAATTCGAAGACATGTGACATCACATTTTATGATTTAAAAGAGTGTCCATGGAGTTTCTTGCCCGTTCTTCTCCATAGGTACCTACGCTTTGGAATGGGCAACTAGCTTCATCTTTCTGACTGACCCTTTGACAATTCAAAAGTGCCTGTAATTGGTTTAGTTGAATTAAATGATTTGAGTTTGAGTTTGACATCTACGAACCCGCACTGGTCCCGCGTGGTGGATTAAAATTGGTCAACTCCCACTCAAAGAGAGGGGGCCTGTTTCCTAGCAGTGGGAACATTATAGGCAGATGAATGCTATCATCCCATGACTGTCGAACGGTCGTAGATCCAATGAAGCAGTAAATATTATTTTGAAAGTTGGATTATTTCGTACGTACGTATTTAAACTACCTACCTGTGCTTCTCGTGTTACATAATTATAATAACAACTAATAACTCATATAATAGCAAATAAATTAACGTTATAATTGTTCGTGTAATAACGTTCTATTAATTTTGGATTTTTCGTTCATAGAGCTAGGTATAACAATTTAACCTTTGATTAAGCTTCAACCTAATAATTTTGCATTACCAAATACAAGTTATGTTGACATTGTAGTGTTAGATTAAATAATTATGTCACTTGTAGCTTCATACCTACACAATAAGTATTTAAAGACCTATCGTAATCGCCAAGGAGTATCCAAGTTACCCAGTAACTGGGTAGATAGGCACATAGCTCCATGTAAAATATTAAAATGCTAATAGAAAAAGTATATGTAAGTAAAGACAATTCATATAGGAAGTATTTAAAGACAATGAGCTTATATAAATTACTAGCAGCACCCCGCGGTTTCACCGGCATTAGTTTAGATCCCGTGGGAATATCGGGATAAAAAGTATTCTAAGTATTAATCCTGATTATAAACTATCTGTGTGTCAATTTTCACCCAAATCCGTATAGTAGTTTTTGCGTGAAAGAGTAACAAACATCCACCCATCCATCCATCCTCACAAACTTTCGCATATATAATACTAGTAGCGCCCCGCGGTTTCACCCGCATTAGTTTCGATCCCGTGGGAATATCGGAATAAACAATATCCTTTGTGTTAATCCTGGTTATAAACGTATGCCAATTTTCGTCCAAATCCGTTCAGTAGTTTTTGCGTAAAAGAGTAACAAACAACCAACCATCCATCGTCACAAACTTTCGCATTTCGCATTAGTACGATCATAGGATAGGATAGGAATATATAGGAATAGGATTGTAGGATGTAGGACAGGTATTTATAAGATAGGATAAGATAGGATAGAGAGGTTAATTGGTGATCCAGACTTGGTTAAGACCAATCTACAAAGCCTGGAGCACAGGTGTAAGGTAGCCAGCCTTTCGGTATTCTACAGGATGTATTCCGGAGAATGTGCGCGGGAATTACATGACTTAATTGCGCCATCACCGTTCTATCATCAGACAACCCGTCGTACGGCGAGTGTCCACCCTTACGTTGTTGACACCGCCGCGATCCGGACGAAGCGTTTCGTCTCGTCGTTTTTACCGTGTACATCGAAGGACTGGAACAATTTGCCTGCAGCGGTCTTCCCGTCCTATTATAATTTAAGTGTCTTCAAAGCTAGAGTGAATAAGCTCATCATAAATTAGTGCGCTTTACCATCAACGATTGCATCACTGCTTTCCATCAGGCGGGATCGCACTATCGCACTCAAGCACTAGTTTATATCATAAAAAATAAAAAATAAGAAATGCTAAGCTAAGCAAGCTATGAAGCTATGATGCTATGATAAGCTTTCATTATGGCCATAATACACGGTTCAAATGTTCACATTTGATTGAAAGGCATAGTATTGAAGTGTGACCTACATTGGACGATTCATTTTTATGTGTTACATGACTCAATTTGGTTGTTTCATCCAAATTGGGAAGCATAGCCATTTTATCAACTGAAATACAACACATAACATGTCGCCTAAATTCCCTGAAGGGTTGGCAGAGGTGCACCTATAGTACACCCACATTTCGCCAGTTTTGTTTGAGTCCCATGTAATTAGGGGGCGAGCCTACATGGTTGTTTCCTAGGTAAAAAAATAATTATTATATTTAGTCCGTCAGTTAGATTATCGAAAAATAATGGACACGTATTTTTTCTTTTGTCAATCAAACAAAAATTTACAGAAATAAAGCGCGTCAATTTGGGTCGTGACGTCACTTGCTTGCAAAAGTGTCGCAAGTAAGTGACGTCACGCGGAACTTTAACGGGCGATATCATCATCTTTTTTTATATAATCGACAAAAAAATACGGGTTCAATATTTTTTTAGGAAACTAGCCTATTGCCATCAACCGAGCACAAATCCAGACTTCTGGCTGCTACTGAGAAATTCCAGATGGAAAAACCCAGACCCGGGAATCGAACCCAGGACCTCATAAATACTTAGTATATAAATTACTGAGAAATTTCAGTCCAACATAGACATATTCCGATGTTACAAGTGAAATATTTTCCAAATATTCTGGTTTAAAAGTATATTACACTACAAGAGATCCTAAAATTATTAAATCTAAAAGACGACGTCACATATTTGAAACGAGATCTCCTAGATTCCCCGCGGGAGAGAAGCGGACAAACTGGGTTTTCTCGATAGCTCATCATACAAAATGTATGGCGCATTATTTAATAAACGATACAGTTCCAAGAAACTAGTATAGTTTCGTAGAAATCTGGTATACATAAAGTCACGCCTTCTTCTAATTGGGGTTAGACAGAAACCAGAGAACGCCACCTAGGCTGCTACGACCCTTACATACTTCTTTTTAGGGTTCCGTACCTCAAAAGGTAAAAACGGAACCCTTATAGGATCACTTTGTTGTCCGTCTGTCTGTCTGTCTGTCTGTCTGTCTGTCTGTCAAGACCTTTTTTCTCAGGAACGCGTGGAGGTATCAAGCTGAAATTCATATCAAATACTCAAGTCTATGGTCTCTTGGAGCTGTGAAAAAATCAAACTTCTAAGTCAACGCGATCAAAAGATACTCCCGTTTATGCCGCAAATTTTCGACACTCGCAAGGGAATCAAAACCTACAGGGTACTTCCCGTGAACTCAGAATCTTGAAATTTGTTACGAAGCAACGTCTTATAACACAGATAAAGGAAAAATTGCGAAAAGCATAAATTTTTAGTTACATCATATAATAAAAATATTTTTAATAATTTTAAACTTATTACCCCTTTACTCATGAACGCGTAGTGGTATTATATTGAAATTCTTAACAAATACTCAAGTCTATAATATCTTTAAGCTGTAACAAAATCAAACTTCTACGTCAACGCAATCAAAAGATACAGCAATTAAAGCCGCATATTTTGAAACTCGCAACTACTCGCAAGGGAATCAAAACCTAAAGGATACTTCCAGACGACCTGGAATCTTGAAATTTGGCATGAAGCAACGTTATAAAGTACACATATAGGAAAAATTCCGAAAATCTTAAATTTTTAGTTACATCACATAGTATATTTTTTTTAATAATCATAAACTTACTAGCTGACCCAGCAAACGTTGTTCAGCGATTAAAAAAAAAAAACAGATGTTGGCCGATTCTCAGACCTACCCGATATGCACACAAAATTTCATGCAAATCGGTTCAGCCGTTTCGGAGGAGTTTGGAAACAAACACCGCAACACGAGAATTTTATATATTAGACTTGCTGACCCAGCAAACGTTGTTATGCGATTAACAAAAAAAAATAAAAAAATAGATTTTGGCCGATTCTCAGACCTACCCGATATGCACACAAAATTTCATGCAAATTGGTTCAGCCATTTCGGAGGAGTTTGGAAACAAACACCGCGACACGAGAATTTTGCTTCCCATTCCCTCTCGCTCCACACCATGGTCTGAACCAGGGGCCCGGCCCTACGAGAGGTCGCTGCCGCGAGATTGATCCAAATTGTGCCTATTTCTAGTATTAAAATTATGTCTATCACTTCTCTTCTTAAAGAGATGAAGATTTTTCCGAACATACATAATGTTTTCATATATGTATTGACAAGGTACCGTCAGCTTTCCACATTGTTATGTTATGGATTTCATTTAGCAATAAAAATACCATAACTTTTACTTATATACCTACAGGTTTGTACGGAACCCTCGGTGCGCGAGTCTGACTCGCACTTGGCCGGTTTTTTTTGATATAATATATACTCGTAGGTTAGCATTTTTTGTCCCTATACAGAAATCTTTCTTGGGTTAAGATTAATTAATTAGAAATCAAAATTTGAAACAGTACACAGTTACCATCCTGAGCATTTGATGGTTTATTTTCTTTCTATAGCATGGTTTACGATTTAAGATAACCGTGATGTCGTGACACACCTACAATGGCCTTTCATTTTGACAATTTAACAACACTCATTGCGTGATTTACGCTGTCGAGCAGACGACTTTTTCAAACATATGAAGCAATGGATTAGCAATTTCCTTCAAGATCCGTAGGATTTTGATTGACGTTGGGGGGCGTGTTTTTTAACCAGCTTTCAATGAATGCCATGCGTGCAGTTTTGCGTCGTTCGGTACTCAAACGTCACATAATAATTTTAGAATTCAATAACACTGTATTATCTCTAAATATCTATTATTCCATTAGACCCTCCCAACAGACAAAGTCCTTTTAAATGTATGTGTCCTATCGCTCAGTGCCCTTCCGTTGGTACCTACGTTATATTGAAACCTTAGGTACTATAGGTCCTTATATACCTGCTACACGACTTGGGCGGAACCCTCGCTCAGGTTGATCGCAATATATTGCGATTTAAACTTCCTACGCCACTATCGAAGACTCTTTGAACGCAAATAGCTTGACATTTTGCTCGAATGTCAAATTATCAGAATGATTCGGTCGACTTTTAAACTTCGAAGCGAAAAATGTTGACGGCCTCTGATTTTCAGTCTTTTTATTCAAGCCAAGTCTTTTTATTATCACGATGTTCAACTTTCGAAACAAAACAAAAACGCATCTATTCCATGTATCCACGGTTTTCTTTTGTTTTTATTTTATTGTATTCCTCTTTTATTGGAGAGCCAACGAAACAGTTATAGTGTCGCAAAAGTTGTGAGGAAGTGCGATTAAAAACATTTGCTGTCTTGCTCATAAAAATACGAGACAGCAAAACAAAAGGATAAGCGTTGCGCGCATTTGAAAACTTCTCAATATCCCCATAACAGTTATTTCGTTAGCTATATTTACTTATATACTTGAGTTATTCTAAAGAATTCCCAAGTCGCCCTGTAGCTGACATTACGTCTTCCAAATGGCATTGCCGACAAACAGAGGGGCGACGGCGACGGAGGGAAATATCAATCGCTTCAAATTGTGCCCTCCGAGGGAGGACCTTGAATGCCAAACTCACAGCTTGCCTAATGATGCATTACTCAGATTCACCGAGCTCTTACCTATAGACGGGATTATCTATTCTCTTTTCTACTTAACGAAAATTCAACTCTGTTATCACAAGCTAAGGTTCGTTTTTGAATGGAAATAGGAAGGCTGTTAAGTCGTTAATAATACGAAGACTTGTCATAAGCAGGTTATCGAATGTTCCAACTATTCATTCTTATCGGAACGTCAAATGCAATTCAATATTTCATCGCATTGATGTCGGAAAAGATAATTTTTCTCTCAAGATGTTCAATGCTTCCCGATGTTAGATGTTAAGTACAAATTGTTATATTCTGACTGTTATAAATACTTTAAGAGGGTGAACCATAAAAGTAATGGGAGAATTGCTTTTCAGAGTTAGGGTCATCATGACGTGTTTGTTACCCTAATATCACAAATAGTTATTGTTATAATTTGTGCGTGTGGTGGGCCTGACGGGGTCCACAATAATCACAAATATTTTTTTTAAGTTAACACCTAAATACACATTGTGGAATGCAAATAAATTATTGATTATGGAAAACTTCTCTTCTCTTTCACGAGGAATTTATAAGTAGTTTCATAAGAACAGAAAAAAAACGCAAAACACGACCATCATTCCTCCACAAACAGACATAAAACCTTATACACACAAAAAGGACATACGTACCTACAGACCGCAAAACAGTTCCTATCACGCACAGACACTTCCCAACTGCCTCGAGCTAAACCGCGTCTAATGACCGCCTCTTTAGAACAAGACGTGTTTTTTCGTCCCCATACGAGGCTTCCCCGACGCCCGGTCTCAGACGGGGACGTAAAGAACACTTGCAAGACGTTCTAAAGTGTTTGAGAAAGGATGGTGTTCTTGCAGAGCGTGTAATGTATGTAGTACGTAGATGGAGTTATGTGTAGCTGGAAAAATGGAAGAGAAAAGGCTGCTTCCATTTGCGCAATTATTGTTTTTCTCTCTCTTTAAATTATATAATATCTTGTTGATCAATTAAAAGAGACTGTTAGTGAACAATACACTGTGTGATTTGAGTGGTAATTTGATTTAAAATACTGTTTCGCATTGAGTGAAGCAAAATTAGTTCAAAGAAAAAATTAATTGATTATTATTAAAATGTGACAAATGAACAGTTTCACGTCAGCATTTCAGAGTTCATAAAAACTGATGTTTTTGGCCTAATCCAAACGTGGGTATAGAATTATTCTTGAACAAAATCTATCAAAATAATACTACATTTCTTGTGATAAAAAATGATACCGTGTTACAGACATTACAATTACAAATACAGAAAGAGTGTCTTAAACATACATAGGTTCCCTGGCTATTACACTAAGTTTATACTGGTGACTCGGAAGTCAATGTTCCTCCATTTAAAAAAGTCATTAGTCACAAGTCACAAGTCGTCATCGTTGGTAATAAAAATGTACCGACAAATATTTTTTTTTTCTACTGACCTACGCTGTCCTACTCCTAGGCAAACGCCTTCCTCCACTCCTTCCATCGTTCGCGAACCCGCGCGTCCTCCTACCGTACCCTAAGTCCTACGTTGCCTGCCGTGCTCCAACGTTGTCTGCAGACAACGTAAGAAATGGCGGGACGAGCTGGGTCCTTCAAAGAAAAAATACTAAGAAGTATATATTTATTTCAACCTTATTGTAAACCACAAAAATACATAACAAAAAAAATAAGTAAGTAATACTTGTCAAGACGAACATACATCCTTCTAAGGAGCAACCGTTGTAACTCATAAACATACAATAAAAGTCGAACCATCTACCCAGATTATAATAATATTACGAAAAAAAAACTAACAATAATGTCAAGGTATGCTTCCACACAAAGGCACTCATAAGCTACCGTACAATAGGACCAACTATACAGACATAATGTTACCCGAAGCCATCAAAACATAGTTATTATTTGAGCGGCTCCGATATCTAAGCGGCTTATTGGAAAAATCAATTTCGTTTGTCGTAGCCACTAGGGACACCATCAATTTAATATAAAACATATGTATAAGTCTGCATCTTTATTTTCGTTACTTTTATGTTTTGTATTTTCAGGCCTCATCTAGGTATAAATGATTTTTATTGATTTGATTTGATTGATACTGAGCTTACAAAAAAATACTTCGGAGCGTTTCGTTAAGATCAAAAAAAAATAAAATTCGAAGACATTTGACGTCCTCCAACTCCCACCTAAAAGCCCACTCCCTCTCACAGAGAGGAGGCCAATGTCCCAGCAGTGGGAACATTATAGTCTGATTACACTAAACCCCAAAATCAGATATCAAACTTCATTTTACTTACATTGTCACTGCACACACTCGTCTACACTACCGAAGTCGCCAAACTAATTAAAAAAAACACCAGATTTAACCTCCCTTCTAAAAGCTGTTAAAAACCCAACCATTGATTTTCATGACGGCTAATGGAAACCGTCCTTTAGTTACAAGCTTTTTAACCGATTCACCCAGTAACAATCCCAGGAAACTATCCAAACTATCCACCGCACATTGCCACCGCACAAACGCGTAACCCTACTTGCGTCGACAGAATTAATTTCCTGCCCTATAACTCTCGTATATTGGACATGGCCGACAGTTGCGAGTGTTCGCGATTTATAGCAGAGTGTCGCCTACAGGTAGTGCTATAGAATTATTGCTAAGCCTTTGTGTCCGAACAGTGGTATTTCTTTGATTTTCGGCTCTTGTTGAGGGGCTTGGGGCATCTGAATGTGCGGTTGGGTTGTTAAATAATGTGAGAAGGGTCAAGGTTCGCTTGTAGGTTATCGTTTTATTGGCCAATCATTGCTGTGTTCAGGCGTTTAAGCAGTGTGGTGGTTTTCAAGTGTTTTTTTTTCCTCATCCCATAATGTCCCACTACTGGGAAAAGATTCCAATCAGTTAGGAACGAGTCCAAATCGTCACGCCAGCGTTTCTTAGGCCTGCCTCGGTGACGACACCCGTCTTTAGGCACCCAGTGTGTGACTACTTCAGCCGATCTGTCTGAATGCATTATATAGGTGTGGCCCGCCCATTCTACAGGTATAAACGACAAAGTTATTTTCGGAGATAGAGAACTCCGTGAATGCACAATCACCGTAACGTAAAGTAATTTTGAGTAGCAGCGCGGAGTATGGATGTGTGGCATATTAATGGCAGATTTGTAACTTAACTGCAACCATACACTGATGTCTACCCCTTCTGGCACGCAGTCGTGATGTTATGTTATTATACCTATATAACTATCGTATATTGTGTTCGTAATTTATAGCTTTATGTCGCCTGCAGGTAATATTATAGAGTTATAGCGAATCCCTTGTTGTGTACAGATACGTTGATACGCATCGACTCAAGTGGTCGGTATTTCTTTAATGTGGCTATTGTGAGAGAGATTGCAGAATGTGGGGACAGGGCTGTTTGAATTGGTACTTGAATAGTTGCGGTGAAAGGGTCGGAAAATTGACAGGAAGTATCCTCACTTTTGCAATTATCTTTAAATCCATTTGGAAATTGGCCGTGATGAGAATTCTTAAGGTCAACTCTCATACCTAATTGAAAACGTACAAATTCACGTCACTCTTACACAATACAATATCATCTCCATGAAAATCAATGTCAAAAACTTGTCACAGAGGTAAATTACAGGACTTTCTGACAGATTAAGATTGAGATTACAATGCAAAAATCCTTAAAAATAAGGGTATTGCCTCTGTGAAATCTTGTTATTTTGCGGCCGATTTGTGGCACATTCAAACACAGCATAATCAGCCTATAACGTTCGCACTGCTGGGAGATAGGCCTCCTCTCTGTGAGAGAGTCGGCCATTATCCACAACGCGGGCCCAGTTCGGGACGTCCCATGTTTTAAATTTTAAAGTTCTTGGACATGCCGGTTTCCTCACGATATTTTCCTTCACCGTTTTGAGAGCAGTGGTGATGAAATAAACTACACAAACCTTCTTGAGTTCGACCGTTCTACCATCCTAATACGCAACAATGTACTTAAAGATGTTTGCCATATACATAATCCATATTTCTATAAGATAAGTTTGCTTAATAAATTATTCTGTAGGTAGAGAGATAAAATCGACAAGCAAGTAAACAATCTTACAAATTCCACGAATCAACCAAAATAATTATGGAGCCCACTATTTAGCATCACAAACTAATAACGAACACACAATTACCAGTTAGTAATGACGTCACAGTTACCTACTGCTCGCCAGCACTACGGGAGTGGTGACAAAGGGACCGCCCTGTCTTTGTGGAGTCGGAATGTTGATCAAGTAATTAGTAACTTACATAGACACCCGTGTCCTTGGTAGGCACGTGAGTGTGTTATGTGTGGATGTGGTACATTTATGTGCTAGTCCATGTAGCTAAATTACTAGAAAAAATTATGATAGTCTGCCCCACTCGTTAGTGGGTGACCTACTGAACGCACCGGCAGCAACATCTTCCTGGAAAACACTACATAATTACACTACTAAACGTGATGATTATCCGATTATTTCTTTCTATTGTATCTTTCGTCTGATTATTCGAAATTCGAGTTCCAAAACATAATGACAAGTTTTACGTCCTCTCCTTTTAGCCGACCTGTTCTGTAATTGTAGACAATACTCTGATGCAGATTCATTATCTTATGTATGTAATAATATCTACATCACAAAAGACCGACCACCACCAAGCACAACTACAACACAAGAAACAACAACAAATAACACAAATACAACTACGAGACACGAACACAATTCATACATATAGGTACATAAGGTACAGTAAGAGTACCATCGCCATGGTGTGCTTGGTGCGAGAGTTTTCTCGCATAGCTGATTTCCGCACGACAGAATACTTACCTACTTATGCTTCGCTTACCACCTTGGTATTACTTGGCTTCGCTTATTTACCACCGGAACAGTTTTCATGCGGTGGTAAATAAGCAAGGCCAAGTAAGCAAACCAAGCCAAGCTAAGTAAGCTAGCCAAGTAGGTAAATAAAGGTCGGGAACGAGACGGTCCAGGGTGCCTCAGAAGTAACATTTGTTGAGATTTTAGTGCATCCCAGAAAAAGTGACAGCGGAAATTCAGATCACCCATAACCCACTGCATCAATGAAAAAAAACCCACTTTAAAAGTACCATCTCCATCTCCACTTCCCTACTCAAACAGTTCAGAAGTAAGGCGCGAACGCAAGTTATCGCAATAAATCTGAGCAGTACCAAGTTTTCATTGAAAGCGAGTGACGCAACTTTGCCTAATGGGAAACGGAGCGATTGAAATGTCTCGAATGATGTATGTGGACGAGAATGTTTTGAAGGCGTTGTTTGAATTGAGTAGGTGTTGTAATTGTTTTGTCGTTTGTGTGATGATTTCTACCTGCATCTGTCCTTCAAGATACAGGATTTTCCTAGTTTGAAGGGCAGGGGTCTTCTTATATGTAGTAGCCATACCCATCCCTTATTAAAATAACACTGAAGTTATCTAGGCTAAGTCTTCTAGTAAAATAAATAATTACTTACTTACTTAAATCATGGGGTCATGGGAAATTTTATGCTTTGTTATCAAGGATAGATGTAACTCGTGTTTTGGTCGGGTTAAGTTGGGATTACCTAGGCACAAGGCATCCAGTGATCTAATTAACTATATTTGCATAATGCATAATAATCAGCCTATAATGTTCCCACTACTGGGACACAGGCTCTTCGAGAGGGAGTGGGCTATAATCTACCACGCGGGCTCAATGCGGGATGGTAGATGTCACATGTTTTCGAATATTTGGTTCTAGGACATGCCGGTTTCCTCACGATGTTTTGCTTCACCGTTTTGAGCGCCACGGATGAAATTATTTACACAAAGTAGAGCGCCTGTCTGGGTTCAAACTCACGACCCACAACTCGTAAATCGGGGTTACCACTGGGCCACCACTGCTCCCCTATAATTATTTGGATCACCGTATTCCATAACAACCTCTCAAATGTTATTTAAAAACTGTTAGATTGTAAGTTCAAAACAAAACGAAATAAAAATGTTTTAATGATTTCACATCGCAGGTGAAATCATTAAAACATTTTTATTTCGTTTTGCACCATCCGATATAACGGGTTAGGGGGAAACTGGACAACCACCTTAAAATTTGTTACCATCCATTCATACGAAGGCCTTCAAGCAGTTCATTCTGTATTAAAACGCTATCATCGCAGCTCAGTAGGTCAGTCCATTCACCGTGATTTGCAAAACTTTTAGGGCTGATCCTACTAAACAGCACACTGTGAATATAAATATCCATATTACAAACCTTTGTTTTAGCCCCACTTTCTTTAATAACCACAAAATAGATACGAAACGGCCTCCTTCCAAAATTCTCGCCAACATTTTGTTACCTATTTTCGAAAACACTGCCAAAATGTGCGCAATTTCGTCACCTAAGCTAACATACTGTTCTGTCCCTGCATTAAAAACTGCTGATGATGAAACCGTGAACCGATGGACCAAACATCGGCTCATCGGCAGTGAGGGAGGGTTGTTTACTTGAAGGGAAGGCTCAGGTGGCCGTACACCGGCAACACTTATACTAATCTACGCTGAGACAAATAGGGCCCTACACGAGGAGGACGTGGCATAGAGCTAAGAATTGTATAGACAGTGCTTGTATAGGCAGTTTAAAAAATACGATTTAACGAGATTCCGGTTTATTTAGTTAACATTATGAAATGTTACAGACATGTGAGCACCTTTTATTGAACATATAATATAATAGCCTGTTAACCCTGTAGCGGAAGACCCTGTCCGTATGTATAATGTACTCTGTGCCAAGTGGAATGCATAGGCGGGAGGCCTAAAAGGCATTTTAAATGTGCGCCCCTGTGCTTTATTAAAAGACAAAGAAAATAAAATATTTTTTTTTTTAAATGTGGTAGCTACTTCCACATTTTTTTTATTTTTTTATATTATTTTCTTTATCTCTATCTTGTTTGTGTATTAGTGTGTTACCTTTGATCGGATTTGAATTAAATTTGGCACCAAAATATTTATTGAATTATGGGTCACCAAAATATTTATTGAATTACATCTTTACTTAAATTTTGGTTATCGGGGAAACCTTCAAACGGCTCCCGGACTTTGGGATAAGAACGGTGGACCATATTTTACACCTAAACTGAGCGGTGCCGTCGCCTAAGCATTTTACGACAAATTTTTCCATGTCTACTCCATTCTGTGGTCTTCCCGTCATCCGTGGACGAACCCTTGAGTTAACGAGTTGCGCGCTCATACCTGCAGGTGCGCGGCCTCTGCCCTACCTACCTTAATAGCTGGATATTTTTACCACGACATGTGACACACGATGCTAAAGAAGACCCTGTTTTTGGTGGAAATTGAGTTAATTTCTATCTTATTTATCGTTAAGCATGCATTTGCAGGAACACACGTCATGTCCATAAAATAACATGAGAAATTAGACTCCGCCAACACTACAATCGTGTTTTTTTTAAATACCTCGGAGCTAAAGTATACCGTGCCATTGTCAATAAAAGAAAACGTTATCGTTAAGAATTTGAATTTCGGTTTAAAGATTCCCTAAAGATCGAGAATTTCAGAGAATTTTTAAACAAATACCTATTCTGGAAGAAAAAAGGGGTACTGTACCGGTAACTGTAATGGTCTTACCAATCTTGCTAGCCTTTTCTCAACTACGTTGGGGTCGGCTTCCAGTCTAACCGGATGCAGCTGAATACCAGTATTTGATATGGAGTGAATGACCCCCACAATTCAGTTACTGGGTAACACGATACCCCTTTGTAAGACTGGTTGTCAGACTTTCGGGCTTCTGACGACCCGTAACGACTAGGGGTCTTGGACCTACAATAGAAATATTATATTTAACGGGCCTACCATTACATAAGTTGGGTATAGGCGTCAGGTTCAATTTCGGGTACAATCTGCTACTGAATCTCCTCTCAACAGTAATAAGAGAAAACACCACTTTCTGCGAGCCGAGAATCAAACCCTTGACCCAACTCACGGCCTGGCGACCTCTACACTAACTCCGCGAAATGAATATTACATAAAATAATTTAATAATGGTCCTCTTTGACCTTTTAAGAACAGTTTCAGACTACCCGACATTTCGAATATCGTTTGAAATGTTAAACAGGTTGAAAAGTGAAAACTTCGCGATTCAATATTGGGCAAAGTTTCAGAGGATCATAATTTTGTGTGCCTAGTAGAATGTAACTCGAAGATAATAACGCCATCATTTGATCTGTTCAAATTTCTTGAAACTTCCTTTAAATAGCGATAAGTACTTTCAAAGTGTTATTAAACATAAAGCAATTTTGAACAAGACCGGGACGGATTTTACAAACTTAAACAAAGTCAAGACTTCTCCCATAGGGGTAGGCAGAAGCTACAGAACGCCATGTGCTACAAGGTTGTCTCCAAACGAAGTTAAATAAAAACAAAACGTTAGTTTACACATGGATTCGGATATCGTAGGCGCGACAACAAAAGATGTTAGTACAAACACCCAAACCAACTACCTATCTGTGGTTCATATAAAATATAAATACATATTTTTACAGTACGGAAACGAAATCTGCGACCCGGGCAAACACCTCATAGCAATCTTGGCAATTATAGCAGAAGCCATCCTATCCTACTTAATATTATAAACGCGAAAGTTTTTATCGATGGATGGATGGATGTTTGTTACTCTTTCACGCAAAAACTTCTGAACAGATTAGGATGAAATTTGGCACACAGATAGTTTATAACCAGCATTAACACACATACTACTTTTTGTCCCGATATTCCTACGGGATCGAAACTTATGCGGGTGAAACCGCCGGGCGCAGCTAGTGTTATATATGTGGTCATATTTAAAGGTTGCCCTTAGACTTGTATCAATCTTCCAGAAAGTGAATAAATACTCTCTGATACTAAAAGCACCATGTCCACTAAGAACCTAAATGACTTCTATTTATAAAGTAAACACTTATTTTTTGGGTCTTGTACAAAAAGGTTGGAAATGGAATCCCATTACTAACTCTATACATATACTATAAAGCTGGCCCGACCGAAACTGGCATTTCGGTCGGGCAAGATTTTGGCCGAAGCCAAAACTGCTGTAGAAACTGGCCGAAAGTGAAACCAAACCTTCGTTCGCATATAAACAATACCTAATAATAATTTATAAAAATCATGGAAGACCCTGAAAAACATATGTAGAACACTCGCCTAGTTTGCATTCAACTGAAGTTATTTCATAACATACAAAGTACATTCCAGAGCGAAAGCATTTCTTTCATAATGCAATGGCTGACCCAAAGAAAAAGTCATAAAACTTCATTGCATATCCAATATGAGATATTTCTTTGCTGTGTGTCTTTGCAGTGATACTCATGCCAAAATGATATTGATCAACAAATGACAAAATAAGGTTTAAAAGTTTGTAGTCAATCGCCATCCAGCATAATAAATTTATGTAGTTCTTTATTAATTTACTAAAACTCTATGCACAATTAAAAAAATACTGTACAAAGGTAGACTTCATGCCTGAGGCATTTTGTATGTACCAGTCAACCTAATGCATACTTCCTAGTATCGTCTCACAGTATGAAAATGCGAGCAGTTTGGAAACCGTGCACCGGTAAGCTCCTAGCTTCCACAGGTTAGATTTTATAGTTAAGTTTTAAACTCACCTATCATCATCATCATTACACCCCACCTCCACATACTACACACCACTCTTCAGTCATCTCCATCTTCTATTTGTTTTTAAATATATTTTTAATTGTTCTCTACCTCCCTCTCTTTAATTTCATCACCCCTGACTTAGTTATACTTGTCGCTACACGACATTTTGGCTTATAACTAATCATTTTTATGACTTCAACGGTTGGAAAGTTATCTAATTTTTCTTTTTAGTTGCCTTTTGCCTTTGAAATTTTATTTGAAGGACTTTTCAGTCTTGTTTTCTAAAATTAAAAAAAAAGTTCTTAACAGCAGCTTCCCAATATATTCTCTTAGTAAAAAGAAACCATTTATCTTTCACAATCAAAGTGGCATATAATTAAAACAAATAGTGTGAAAAAGCAAGTGATAGCAGACGCGACAGGGATCCCCTTACCGTCCTATGTGACGTATTTAATTAAATTTACGACCTGTACAGTCGATTGCACGTCCATGGCAATCTGCGCTTTTATAACGTAGGTATAAGGGTGGGTTTCCTAGTTCAAGTGTTACCAGTGACTGTACCAGGCGGCTTTTATACTTCGAATAATAACGTGCCTTTTACCGTTTATAATAATGTTTTATTAAAAATGTATTATTATGTAATAACAGTGTTTTGTGGATACATGGTACTGACGAAGAAGAGTTTTACTTTTAAAAGGGTGGATAGAGATTTTTAAATACATACATACATAATCTTACGCCTTCTTCCAATGGGTGTAGGCAGAAACTACGGAACGCCACCTGCTACGATCCCTTCATATTATTTTTGCTTCGTTTACGTTCATATATCTGGTCACAAACGCACGCCGGTTGCGAGTACTACGCACCTCACCTTTCTGAAGAATATCACCAATAAGGTGACTATATTATGTCCTCCTCGTCTACCTTGATTTTTAGATTTTCACAATAAAATTAAGTATCTATTAAATTACATAAAAAGCGGCTGGTATTATACTACTTCTTCCCTTGAACTCTCGTTTAACTAAGAATAACATGTATTTAAAACTATAAAAAGTCGCATTTCATATATGTCTGTATGACCACGTTGTTCTTCTAAACTACACAACGGATTCAAATTCAGTTTTAACCATCATTTACAGAACTTATCTTTTAATGTTTATGTGTAGGTACCTATTGCACATTAATATTTAACTAACATAATTATTTGTCAAGTCGTAAAAATCGTGGGAAGCAGAGGGCGGCTCGCTAGTTGATGATTAAAAGAGGCTGGGATGAGAAATATCTTACTTGTTCCCTTAAACAGAATTAAATAACACATAATACGACAAAGGTCCAAAAAATTAAAAAGAAAATCCGCCCCCAAGCTCGTTTAAGCATTTCCCAGCAATTATTTATTATCGCGTTCAAAGCCGTAATCACAGGAGGCCACAGAATGGAGACCAGAAAAATTTACATGAAAAATTCTCAGCGTGCAAAAGGCGGAATCTAAATAATAAATTGTCCATTGTTAGGTGTGGTTTTTTATACAAATGTATATTTATTTATGCAGACAACATAATGAATTCTCCAGGGAATCCCGATTATGCAGATTTTTTTAGCTTGTACCGTTGTACCCTCTGAAGCGGGCGTATTATGAATTGTTAAAGATAATCGTCGGCCTGTGTTGTAACGAGATGTATGAGCTAAACTCATGCGTTTTTGAGTGTGTTCTGACAGAATTTTGTAGTAGATTTTACATAGTTTATTAACGTTTGACACAATTTTCTTCGTTACACGTACCTATAAAGTAACATTTTCTCGGCCTCTAGAGAACTTAGGGGCAGTTCTCGTAATTTTAAGAACGTTTACAGTATGATCTCAGTCTCAATCTGTCAAAAATACCTCTAATTTCCCTACATTTCTGACAAAAACTTTGTCATTGATTGTTGCTGAGATTAGATTGCGAGTAGATTTTGAACGTTTTTAATTAAACGAGAATTGACCTTAAATGTATTACGTTTTATTCTTCGTCGCGTTTACAATAAGTAAAGAGGCAGATAGTAATATCTGACAATAGCAACTTTTATACACTACAATCGTTACGTGATTTGTAGTTTTGTATTTATATTTTTGTTTTGTTTGTAAGTAGGAGCTGTTTAGTCTGCTTCGCGTTTCCATGCAACAGGGTAAGTATTTATAAGATAATGGCATAAGATTATGAAAAAGGCGCTACTTCGAATTTAGAAGGTAGAAAACAATAAAGACTCAGCTCGGAAAGCTGAAAAAGCACGTCAACATGTAAAAAAACGTAAAACCAGCTCTAGGAATAATTATTCTTTAAACCAATCTTTATAAAGATTGGTCCTTGGCAGCTCTGGGCAGAGAGAGGTGGAAGGGTAGTAGAGAGGCCTTTGCCCAGGAGTGGGATATTAACAGCGAATGAAAAAAAATCGCTTTTAACATGCGCATTAACATGGGTCTAGTAAGAACCATGTTAACGCTGGGCGCGCTACTTATACTTTATGAGCAAAAACTAAAGAACAATAAAAACTGTTTATGACAACCTCTTTCATCCAGCATCCCTGACAGAATAATACTATTACTCATAATAATTCGATTAAATCTAGTCGAGCGACCGTTAAAATGAGCTCCAAGGAGAGATTAAACACAAGATTAGCAGTTTTCGAGTTATTTGCGTCGATTCGAACTCGTTATAAAGTTTAATGTAAACTGGAAGTAAATGAATTCTCTCAGTTTTGTTTTTGACTCATTTTTTTCTGTTATGACTTTTGTTATTTTCTTGTTGATTTGTGATATAAGCAACAGTTTTCTTTTTAAAGAGGTTGAATAATATTTTTGGCATGGTCTGTTGTGTTAGAGAAAAATAGACATTTTTTTTTTTTGTAACTAGCTTTGGGAACTTCTGCTTAATAGGTAAATTGTCTCATTATACTTCACTTTACATAGACAGATCCATACTTATAATATTATAAATTCGAAAGTAACTCTGTCTGTATTTTACCTTTTGACGCCTAAACAACTACATAAATAAATTTCGATAAAATTTGACGCGGAGATAGGTGGCATCCTAAGGCATGTTCCTGTGTGATAATTTGCGACATCCACGCGGGTGAAGCCGCAGTCAGAAGCTAGTTTTATATAAGTAATGCGAGAGACCTGACGCTCGTTTTACATAAAAAAGTAACTACGCGATTTTTTCCCAACTGGAAAATACGTCCCGAAGGATGAATGGAATCCCGTACCATGCTGCATCAAAGTCAAACTTTGTTTTTTATAGACTACACTTATCATATTAACTCCAACAAAAGTTCATTTTTCAAACAAACCCCGGGGTTCGGAGATTATAAAAAAAGGGAAATAACCTGTAAACTAGGTAGGTACTTTATTTGGTTTGACATGTCATACACGAACGGCCATTATTGCTCTAAAAAATGATAATCGTTTAAATAAAAATTATATTCTATTTTATTCCAGTTTCTTTTAATGAATGTAGAATCGGGAAAGTATAATTTTTTTCGTGTGTTTTTAAAGACGTGATTGTGTCACTTTCAAAATTCAAGGTTATATTAATATATCATTTGAAATGGAACGTCATGTAAAGAGAGCAAAACAATATCAACACTTTTTTAATTTAAATTAAATTCCCTGTTCAAAAATCAAATCCCCGAAGCGTAATATCGTAAAAAATTATGAAAATAATTACCATAATATTTTGATCTCGATGCATGAGACTTTTTGGTACGGCTTTTGGTCATTGTCTTTTAATAATTGTTTTAATGCTACATTCCAGCAGCGCCAGCTAGCGGCAGTTGCATAAACTAAAACAAAAACCGTGTGAGCTTTTCTCTGTGAGCTTTCCCGAGCTTTCGTTCCACTTTCATTTCAGTCGTTACAAATATGAGACATAGATGGCGGTTAAAGCGATCTTTGACACATCACAATTTATTTATTTATTTATTTATTTATTTATTAATAACCAACTTACATTAACGGTTTGCACCACACATACAAGTTATTAGTCAATATTAGTAATTATAGTTACACATGTCATACAATCATAAAAATTATAAAAATGAAGTTATCATAAAAATGGACAAATTTTGATGAAATTAAATAAAATGAAACAAAAATTTGTAAAAATTAGATAAAATAAGATAAAAATTAGACAAAATAAGACAGAATTAGGTTAAATATAAATAGAATTATTAATAACAAGAAACTGTTTTATTTAATTAAACTACTCTTAGGAAATTGTACTGGGAGTGGCAATGGACTCCAGGTATCGAGTAGCAGTGTGCAGGAATTCCAGTTCAGTACTCGCGAAGACATCTGAGGACTCATCATATAACAGAATGTTGTTGATATGGGTGAGGGCTAGGTACAATGGACTGGTCTTAAGGGTTATGGTACCAGTTTGAGGTATTTCGAATAGAGGACGTTGGCGAGGGCGAAGTGTGTGTCTAATGGCTAGTGGGATGTTAAAGGAGATGTACTGAAGTAAGGAAGAATTGAAATGGGTACCACGAATTAGGCGGATGAAATATTTAACCAGGCTAAGATTTCTCCTTACTTCTAAACTTTGGTACCCCACCATACCCAGCACAAATGGTGTTGGGTACATGTACGGGTAATAACCATAAACTTTTAAGTACAGGTAGCGGACAAAAGACTTCTGAATCTTTTCGATGACCAGTGTATACATTCCTTCATGAGGGTTCCAGATTGTGCTGTTAGTCTCTAGCAAACTGCGAATGAAGGAGTTATACAATATGGTTATGGCTTGACGATCGCTGAAAATTTTGGCCTGACGCAAGACAAAACCTAAGTTTTTGCGGGATTTGTTGCAGGTCTGTATTATGTGCTGGTTAAATGTAAGATGTGGATCGAAGTGAGCACCCAAATCGCGAACGGTTAAGACGCGTTTCAGGGGTTCATTATTCATAGTGTAGATGTTGTGTATAGGTTGTGTGGCTTTTGAATAGGTCATGACCGCGCATTTACTAATGTTTAGGTTGAGGTTGTTGATAGTGCTCCAAGTGTGAATGTTGTCGATGTCGAGTTGAAGTGCGGCCGTATCACTGGAGCTAGCCACTGGTAGAGCAACTTTCACATCATCAGCATACATTAAGACCGTGGAGTGTTTTACATATGTAGGAAGATCATTAACTACTATTAGAAAAAGAAGGGGCCCGAGGTTAGTGCCCTGCCCTATCCCAGAAGTGACCGAGTAGCGCTCCGAATTGGCATTTTTGTATGTTACAAATTGCTTGCGGTCGTGCAGATAGTTCGCGAAGAATTTCAGCGATGATACAGAGAAACCTGCCAATGCTAGTTTACTTAGAAGTATGTCGTTGTCAACCCGGTCAAAAGCCTTCTGGAAATCAAAATAGGCTACATCGATCTGCATTTTGTCATTAATATTTTTGGCTAAGAGTGTAGTTATGTTAAGCAGATTAGACGTGGTTGAGCGATTTGGAAGGAATCCGTGCTGCTGATCTGCAAACCAGCGTTGCAGCTTATTAAATATTTTTTTATAGAGTATCGATTCAAATACTTTGCCGAATATCGATAGAACAGCTATTGGCCTGTAATTTTTTATGTCACTTCTTAGGCCACTTTTATGTACCGGGAGTACCTTAGAGGTTTTCCACTCCGTTGGATATTTGTTCGTCATAATAGATAGGTTGAAGATAAACTGCAAGGGCCATTTGAAAATTTCGCAGCCGTCTTTAACCAAGTACTGTGGTATTCCATCTGGACCTTGAGTAGATTTTGGAGGAAGTCGAGCCATAGTGCCACGAACCTCAGATTCATGAACGTAATCAATATCAACAAGTTGGGACATATTATTAGGAGACGCATTCGCAGTAGCGATAGCATGCTCGATATCTAATGATGGTAAGTCAAAGAATGTTTATAAAGTAGGTATACTGTTGTGCAAACAAATAATATTGTCTTTAACTATGAAAACAGAAAAAGTACAATTTTTCTAGAGATCTCGACTGCTATGTGAAATAAACACTAATATACAGGGTTAATTTATCACGTGTGTATGAGAAATTGAGGAGAAGAAAAAAAGGAGAGAGGAAGAAAAGGAATATTTTGATAACAACTCACACTTGGCAAGTTCACTCTGTACCTAAAGTTAATTGATGACACATTCATTTTAATTACTATATTCCCTGATCATAAAACTATGGACGGTGAGTTTATTCATGCATTCCAAATTTTATTTTTCTATGTGAATTTCGTTGGTTCACCACACAGCTGATCACTATATTTTTCCTCCTTCCCCGCATTAGAAGCAATAAAAAGTTCTTAGAATTTATATAAAAACTTAGTGTGATGGTCTAATTCAAATAATTGGGACGTTGTGATTCGGAGAAATATTCTTTTTTACAAAAAAAATTGCAATGCAGTTACTCGTAAGATATCGCAAAATCAATTTACCTAGCGGTTTCCTACTGCTTGACTGTTTATTTTAGGTAAAGTTTTAAAGGGTCAAAATAAATTAGCTAGCTAAACTCTGCAAACGTAATAGGTTTCGATATCTAAACACGATACAATAAAAAGGATTTGATGGTTTTTTTAGGGGTCAACGACCGCTGGTAGTGTTATTATTTGAAAATATGTTTCATCGTCTTTCGCTAGCTAATTTAATTTGACCTGGTAGAGTAAAAAAAACACATACGTAGACAATACTTATTTAGCTTTGCAAAGCTAAATAAGTATTGTCTCGAAATACGTACAATTTCTTGGAAAATGTAAAATGTTACAAGAAATCCGTCTAAAATGGTGACATTGCAAAGTGCAGTTGCGAAACTCGAGACACCCAGTGACCCAAAATGACAATGCAAATTCAGAGTGGCAGGGACATCGAGACGCAACATGTTACCATGGATTCAGTAAATGATTCTGAACGGGTAAGCGTTGAAATTTTTCTTGGGTTATTAAAAAAAAACCGCTGCTCAGCTGTTTTTTTTTTAATAACCTTAACCGAATCCATGGTAACAGGTTGCGCGCCGCTGTGCCTGCTACCCTGTACAGCTAATATAGCTGTGTATCTCTCGAACGGTTACTCATCAAGAATAAATAACTTTTATAAGCTGTTGTAGACTGCTTAGCGTAACTATTAGTCAGTAATGACGTTAATACTGTTATTTATTCTGTGGTAATGATGTAAACGTTGTTTTCATTCAAGCTTATACAGCGTGTTTGCAAAAATTCTAAAATGAAATGCGAACGTCAGAGATCAATGGGATGGGTAGAGTTACCGTCTGCATTGTTGCACACGACACGGTTTTATTTCTGTGTCGTGTCGTGTCCACAGAGCACATATACTCCTAGCGGTCGTGTCTGCCACTAGCGTTAGGTGTAAGTTTCGTTGAGTTGGATAGGTAGTGTAAATTTTGATACATCGAGATTAAAACAATTTTCAATTTATCTCAGACAACATTTTTTTTAATGAGGAAAGAAAACTCTGTAGCTCCTTCATCTGTTATCATTTAGATATAGAAGCTATTAGTTTCGAACTTGGTCCTTGCTCCAACTTCACCAACATTTTAATCCGTTGGGGCACGGCAAACAAAGGGCCACTTTCCCTTGCTAAAAAATTTGACAATGGAGACGAACCAACCGCGATTACAAAAACAAGCACACGTGAGCACCTGTTTTCGCAGCAAAACGTTGTTTCAAAAATAGAATTATGTTCGGTTAGAGGAACACATGCGCGAATATTCCCGCCAATTTGTGCGCCACGAGACAGTTAGTGCGACTACACACTCACATGAATGGAGGAACAGTATTTATTATTCGAATATTATTTGTAGCGTGGGTATTCAGAAATTAGTGGTAAACAATACTGGAAACGATGACATGAAGGGAACACCTGTACGAAAATTGTTTACATTTACGTTTCTTGGTCGAAGGTCTTCCAATTATTTATGAGTTTCGGTTTATTTGTTTTGTCAGTTTCTACTATTTCACGAATGTGTGTTTACATAGATAGGTACGTTCGTAGTAATTTTGTTTGAAACGTATGGCTTTGTTTGCATTCTGGCGAAAACTTTGAAATAAACGGAAGAAATATTCAATCATACGGTGTACATTGTGCGACGCATTTCAACCGTCAAATAAATATATTTTGTAAAATGTCAGTCTTCGTAATACTTGCAATAGGCACCGTAAAATGGAAAATCGTGTTGTCGTAAAGCGTAGCTGTGAAAATTCTACTTGCGTTGAATTGTCTATTTCGTAAACAGTCAATATTTACACGTACATTCTTAAGCATTTCCTGACATACAGAAAAAACATCAGTAAAAATGAAGACCTTCACATTCAAAACACACATAAACAAAACGACTAATAATTTGTTTGAAAACATAATCACTCTAAATTGAATCGTAGCCAACGCCGCGCCTACAGCCAGTGGAAAACGAATGTGTAACCTTCTTTAGCTCGCTCGTCATGTGACGATGTGGGAGGTCCACTATTTATGTCGTGACGTGGGTCCTACGTCACGTCCCGTCATACAGTACTGGACACCAGCACCTCACGATTAGATTTTTTCACGTCATTGTTTACCGAACGGGATATATATTTGTGCTGATGTGTATTAAATGTATTTTATTAATAAGTTTTTGTGAGTCAATGTCCGGACGAGGTCCTTTATGTAGGAGGGACAACACATCGTTCTAAAATTGAAATTTCTTGAGTCATTGAGTCTTTAAAACGTTATTTTTATGAGCTGTCAAATCGCTAATTTTGCTGTTGTTATTCTTAAATTTATAATTTATACACGGTAGACATATTTTTATTTAGTTGATTTTATTATTTGTGCACATTACATCACGCCTGTAATCCCCGATGGATCAGGCAGATATGTACCTAAAGTACACCCACATTTCGCCAGTTACGTTTCTGTCCCATGTAATAGGGCGAGCCTGTGCCATTGCCATCAGCCGGCCACAAATCCAGACCCCGCGCTGCTACTGAGAAATTCCAGGTGTAAAAATCCAGACCCGGGAATCGAAACCCAGGACCTCCTAAATACTTAGCTTAAATTATTAACATTATTTTAAAATGAAATCGAAAGTATGGATCAGTTCATTTAAAAATAAACACGTGCAAATACCTCTTGGTTCTGGATGATTATTTTTACAGCTCAAATTAACATCTACCTTTTGCGCCGTAACTAAACATATCTCGAATCTACCCATTCATTGCCAGCATTCTTGGCTAATTTTAAATTAAAGAAATAAACGTTTTTCTAACTAACAGCACCTAATGTCCAATTTTTTACGACTCTTAGTAAATCTCTGTAGATCTATAACTTTATGAATCGCGCCAAAATCATGATCGGTATGTCACTAAACTAGCAGACACTTTATTGCTTTTTCGTCTGCGCCAGCACAATTCAGCGGTTCCCAGGATTATCACAGCAATAAAAACAACGAATCCGCACATTAACAAATAATCAGTTTACTGTAGTTTTGTCCAAAGTTTAAATAAAACACGCTAAGTGCCACTAAACTTAAGAATTCACTAACAATTAAATTTTCGCCAAAATAAATCTTTCGCGTTTTATGTAAGCCAGATCTACTGTGTTATCGAAATGTCTGTTTGTTAGTGCGGTTTATATTCATTTAAAAATAGTTACGCGAATCAAAATAAGTTTTCAAGGAATTTTCTCCAGGCTAAAAATAATATAGAGGTACGGGCGAGTCATGTCTGTTTTAGTAGCGCCTAGAGGACACCACGGGAGAATGTGAATGAGTTTATAACCGACTGAATGGATGCCTACCTTTTTTATTTTTTTCTGTGGGCCGTTTTACCTGCTTCATCATTTTTTTAAATATTGTTTTTTTTTTGCTGCAGGTTTAACCAAATGGATAAACGCCTGTTTTTTTTCAGTTTTTTATTTTTTTCTTTGTGGCGTTTTTAAAGCTTTTCCATTTCCAAAAATAATGTTTTATAAATAATCTTTTATTTTGCTGAAGGTTATAAACATTTTGTGGAAAGTCAAACACTCACCGGATTTTTTGTTTTTAAATATGACTGATCTTACATTATTTTAAATGCTTTTAGAAATAGCCTAAAACATCCATAAACTATGTGCGTTAGTTCAAAAACGTTCCACGTGAATCTTCTCGTTAATAAATTCATTCACAGACAGACAACACACAGCCTAAACCGCTGGGTCTCCTAAAGGAGTCAAATAGGGGGTGAAAGTTTGTATGGAAGTCCGTTATTTTTTCCGAAGGGGAATCCCGGCTTGCATTCTTCTAAAGTAGTAGACGACTTATTGATTGATTGACTGATTTGATATGGATTTTTCTTTTATAGGGCATAACATAAAAATCAAAGATTTAAGTATTTATTTATTAAGGTACACCAACAGCTTCTGAGTACTATAGGTAACAATAGCTTCGGAATTATACAATCGCCAATTATGTACAGGTTAACCAGCAACCTCAGAAATTATGGCAAAATAACTCTTAAACTTATAAACACAGAGATTAAAAAACATAAAACAAAACGAGAAGTAAGTGGAAAAAGGTCATCTATTATGTGTCAGCAGGTACATGTTCACATTTATTTCGCATTCTGGTCCACTTTTTAGTAGGTATATCTATTCACATCACACAACACTGCGCCACATGTTAACGATCCAGCAGCTCAATGGCAAAAATAACCTTGGAAAAAAAAAACACAAAAATGTAATTTTTTACCTTTACAATTGGAAGAACAGAATGTTTGTCACATTATTACATAATTTGCGTCCTTGCAAGATTGCCAAATTCTTCACGAATGTGTTATCCGGCACAAATAGACAAGCAATTTTATTATTTAGTACCTACTCATCTTTACCGTTATTACTTATATTTAAAATGCAAATGGCGTGTGAGATTATCACGCCTGACTTGTGGAATTTCAGAGATAATATTTTATGTTTGTGTTAATGTCCGCAGCATCTGTTAAAGATTTATAAAGGCAGGGTTAAGGGCCTAATAACGAGGAGTTGTGTTGATTCACGCATCTTTCATTTTCAAGATTATTTATGCATTTCTGAGCATGTTTTCCTGAGACGTAAATAAATAGGAGATTGTTTTAATTCATGTGACTCATAATATTATCATTACGAGCGGGTTGTGGCCTCTCCTTTTACTTCTATTAGTACCTATCACAAAAGGCGACAACGACCTAAAGCTACGGGTTCCTTGAAGAGCCTTCATCAAAATTATGGCTCCCAGGTTTGAGCTTACGGCATCTATTTATACGGTATTACGCTCTCTACACCAACTTACTTTAATAAATAACTTGACTGACAGTGAAAAAAAGAAAGAAAGAAAATACATTTAAACAGCACAGACTAAAAGACACACAATACACCAGATACATACATCAGATAAAAACAAATAAAAATCAAATAAAAAATTGTAAAGTCCGATGTAAGAAATTAGCAGGAAAGTGCGTGACGAAAGTGTCGTGACGTCATTCGCCTGTAAATTGCGGATGCTATGTGGCAGCCACAACTCTTCTAGGAAGCCGTAGTTTAAGTGTGTTGAGGTTTTGACACTTCAAGACATTGTAGCAGTTAGCACGACGCAAAATCTTTTTAGCTGCGTAGATTCCAAGAAATCTAATATATTTCGAATTGAATTTTCCAAAAAAACAATGTCATAAATAAAAATAATAAAGAAGTGTCCAACTAACGTATGTTACTCATCGAATATTTTGAGCCATTATATTTCTAGGGCACAATCATTCGTTTGTCTGCATACAAATAAATGTCTCATAAGTATAATAAGAGAGAGGTCTTGAAGTGACCTAGTTATATTCAAAACGTAAACATTAATAATAATAATTTATTGAAACCTTCGCGTTCTTCAGTATTAATAATCATCAAACGTTCTGAAAATCCGTCAATGTTAATCTTATTTTATCGTAACTTAAGGGCTTGGGCATATGAACGACAGTTCCGAATTAGTTCTTACAGTTGTTCAACATTTTGCCAGTATCATGATTTCAACTTGACATCGTAATCATGATAATGACGTCTAAAGTTGTGTTTAGACACCACTGTAAAACAGAAAAGAAGTTGAGCGAACAAAGTTCCATAAAACCGTATTACAACTATTTTTCAGCTGAAAATGTTTCATGGTCGATTAAAATTCGATAGTCTGTCTGAGTCCTAACTTCACAAGTCATTTGGCATCTCACGAACGTTTGCATATAAACGAGCCTTTAAAATAAACATAACAGTATGTTTAGGTACTCAAATGAGAGTGAAATCACTGGAGATAAAAATAATATCACTGGGAATGCCTTACAAGAGTCGCTTCGCCGGGATTACGGGATAATTGAAGTGATTAATAAGTTATTGCGGTTGTTATCACTTACAGTAAATTAAATCATTACTATAACATGTTCATTTGGTTAACCGTTTTTTGACAGCTGTCTTAGAACGTACATAGTCCAGATTACGTAAAAGTTAACTTCAAAGTGCGTGATAAAATAAATATATAAACTGCCTTATCTTATTGAATTATCTTATTTATGGCTTCTTGAAGACATTATAATACCGTACGTGTATCAATCAATGTATTGTGTGTTGCTGCAATCACTAGTTCCATCTGTCAAAAAACGGTTTACCTACTAGACAGGGTTTAAGTCATCTCACTTGTCCAAAAACGTCAATTTCCTAATATGACAATATTCCCTTTTGGAGATAGAGGAGGCCTGTGTCCCAGCAGTGGGAACATTATAAGCGGATTGGTTGTGATGTGCGACAACAATAGGCTGGTATTATATGCAGCATAACAAATTAAATAAAGAAATTCTAGTTTATAACTGTAATTTATATTACCGAACAAACTCCATAATAAATTACAATATCATGTCGCCAAATAAAAAAGGCTTTGGCAATGTGACCCGTGGCTAATATATTTTGTTGTTTTTCGTATTATTTATAATCAGAGACCAATTTATCAGTCTGGCGCCCCTGTTAGATACGTTTTATTACTTTTTTGACTACACGGTGAAATGGTAGGTAGGTGTCAGCACTGTCAGCTGATTATTTTGGCACGTTAGCTATAATAGTCATGCTAGTCATATGGCGGATCTTTGTGGGTGAAGTAAACAATGTTCATTGAAGATTTATTATATAAGTTTCATTTTTAAAACTGGTAACATAACATCTTAGTTTCGTCATCCGAGTGGGGGAGGGGATGGAAAGAAAGTAAGATTATTTTTTTTTTGGGTGGGAAATCATCAAATAACTTCTCCCGCTTGGAGCGGGAGGGCATGTCAGACTTTTACTGACTAAAACCCACCCGTGTTCCTTCAGTTGGTGGCCACGGTAACTCTTTCGAACAACCCGCGACCGATAGCGGACCCCATCAGTTAGTGCTGACTACCCTTTGAGGCGCGCGTCGAACACAACGCGCCGTCGACCCGTGCCATTTCACCCACCTTAGACTCCTCGAGCGATTTGTGCGATTCTGAGGGATATCAGAATATTTGGTGAAACATACCACACATGCCTTCGGTGCGACGTGCTGGACGCTCTACCAGCTAATTCGTCCGCTGTGTTGATACCCAGTGATCCGCTGGGCCCTTGTGTCCATTGCAGTCTCACTGTGTTGCGGTTAGATACCGTTACTTGTTCTAGTTTATTTTGACATTCTACTGTTAGTCTCGAGGTATTTTTTTTTCCTTAAGGCACCATCTCCACAGCGAGAGAATCACGGCGATAGTCTCTCCATGCCATCAAATTCTCGCCGCGATGATATCGTCGTGTGGAGACACGTTCTAAGAGAGTGTATAGAAATACGACGATATATGGTACGACGATATTATCGCCGCGATTCTCTCGCTCGTGGAGACGGCCCCTAAGGTTTGGAGAACTGAGGCGCTGTCGGAGAGTAGGTATACGAGTGGCCGTATAAATCGCCTGGCTTCTATGGCGTAAACCACTTATATAATGCCCAAGCGCGGAGTGCTTCCCAGAGGGGTAATTCTCGTAATTTTAAGAACGTTCACAGTCTGATCTCAGTCTCAATCTGTCAAAAATACGTCTAATTTCCCTACATTTTGACAAGTTTTTGACATTTGTTTGTCGCTGAGATAGATTTTGAACGTTTTAAATTACTAGAATTGGCCTTCTGATCTCTTTCGGGCCTGAGTAACACTATTCGCCTGTGAGTATTATTTTGTAACGGTACGTGTCTGCTTTAGGGTTTAGGCTGAATATCAGGCACAACAACTAGTACAACTGCTATGTGCATTCCTTTCGTAGTGGCTACTTAAAAACTTCTCCCCAAACTCTTGAAATTCTAGTTGTGTATCTTTTCCGGATTATAAACGATAGACAACGATTACTTACTCAGCCGGCGGGGTAGTTACGTAACACACTTACAGTAGGAATAGCTTTCATTTTGACAGTTCAACTATATTCATTGCGTTATTTACCTTGTTAAGAAGACAATTTTTTCGAACATATGATGCAATGGATTAGGAATGAATGTCCTTCAAAACTATTCAGAGTGTGATTGATGATTGATTGATGTGTTACCCAATTAGGGTGCTATTCACCGACTAGCAACTATTACAATATTAACCTATCAAAACAGAGCAACTGGTAAACTTTAAATTACGTGACTAATGCACTGGCAATGCATAATAAATTGCAGAGTTTATTTTCAAAGTGCGATAACAAATTAATTTATTCGACCAATCTTGCATTGTTTACGTTTTTCTATGAACACATTTATTATTATACTAGTTTATTATTTTATTTTGAACTCTATGCATAATGAGTAAGACTGGTAGTGTGTGACAGGTTGTGTAATGGGTGGTGGCGCTTCTCATCAAGATGAGAGCATTCCTGCGCTTTCTTTTCAATGTGACTTTACTCAATGTCAAATTGACCAGCAGGCGCTTGTGTCTGATAATAAACTGCATATAAACGGTTGTTTCTTTATTTCAGTATATTCTCTTATATAATAACATTACATCACGCTAGTAATCCCCCAAGGGTAAGGCAGAAGTGCATGCATGTGTATAGAGTCGGGCCTATTGCCATCCTTCCTTCTTGGCCTTCTCTCTATGAGAGGCAGGGGGCCCTAATCCACCATGCGAGCCCAGTGACATACCTTCGAATTTTTGGTTCTAGGACATGCCGGTGTTCTCGCGATGTTTTCCTTGAGCGTTTTGAGACCAGTGGTGATGAAAGTATACACAAAGTAAAATGAATGTCTGGGTTCGAACTCACGACCACCACTGCTCTATTGACATAGAACACATAGTTGATTACACAAGAGGAGGCACTTCTATCTTACATCACTATCCCGTCTTTCGCCAAGGTCTGCCGCATTCTCCTGTAATAATAATTCATGAAAATAACGAACTGTACACGGATAATTTAACGTTTAAAAAAGAATCATCTAATTTAAATGAACCATATCTAAAACACTGCAAGCATTACACAAGTTTTTAACATTCTCCCAGAGCTTATAATAAATTGTAACGCACAAAAGTTGTTTACTTTAATTGCTGCACATAAATACCGTGGGTCCTCGAGCTGTGTTGATGCCAAATGCGACATATTTTGTTGTTTTCACCGGTATTTATCACCAACCCACCTTCCAAGATCATTGCCAAGGTCGTCTATTTCTACAAATTCTGTCTGTCTTTTTCTACACATGGACCATACTTAGAATTCACGGCATCTTCCGCTCTCTCTTTGCTAGATTCTGTGTTTTATGCCTGGAGGCTTTTAATTAGCTTTTAATAGAAAAGTATGGAGGAAAAAGACATGTTGCGCCGATCTGAAATAAGGATAAAGTAATATTAGGCATTAAGTTATCTTTACGTTTTTAGTTTTTATTTCTGCTTGAGTATAGTATATAGTTTTCATTGTTTTTGTTGGTGTATTGGCGTGAGCTAGCTGCATGACATATGGAAAATAATTTAATAAAATGTTTTGTGTTTCGTAATGTTAATCACTTTGCATACGATTGTATACACTCAAGTTTTATCTAATTAAACAGACAGCTGTGCTGCTGGAGAGTCTGTTGCACCACTTCTTTACAGCTAAAGCACTAGGAGGTGAAGGGCGGGCGTTTTTGGGGGACTGTTTTGTGAAATTTTGACGTTCGGAAAGTGCTGATTCTCAACCTAAGTAGAGTGGATTAATTACTTTTGATTTTGTTTCATACCTTGGTACTATAGGAGACAGGAAGATGCTCCAAGTGGAATACTGGTATTCAGCTACATCTTGTTAGATTGGAAGTCCACCTCAACATAGGAAAAGGATAGGCCTAGATGGTGATGACCTGGATACTATGCGGTTTTTCAGCTAAAAATACTTTTTTAAACTATTCAAAATCAAGTCATTTATTCAAATTAGGCTGAGAATCAGCACTTTTTGAACGTCAAAATTACAAAAGACAGGCGATATCTAAGGAATACTACCAGACGTTTGAAATACACGTGGAAAGCAGCTATCATGCAAAATAGGGGCTGTCAAGGGGTGTCAAGTTTCAAAAAAAAGTTTTAAATAACTAGGTATACATAGATATAGATACACATATAACTATTCCCCCCTAGGTTAGGTGCCAACGTCGGCAGCTCATTTCCTTTCTATCCTTATCTCACATCTTACCCTGAAGAAGTTGTTTTTGACATTTTTCAGGTCAGCATAGAAAATGTAGGTATAAGAATAAAAATTATTCTTTTGCTGAAAATTCAGTCGGTCTATTCTGAAAAAGTCTCACCGTGAAAACTTAGGTGTGAAGTGAGGTTGAAGTGAGCTGTCATTCCATCAGTCGATCGATTCTGTAAAAATCTCACCGTAAAAAGTTAGGTGAAGTGAGCTGAGAGTGAGCTAACAATAGTGTCAATCCCTAGCATTAGTTGGAATGACAGCTCACTCCACGCTCACTTCATCTAAGTTTTCACGGTGATATGGTTACAGAATCGCACTGCTAATGTTAGGGATTGATACTATTGACCACTCACTTCAAGTTCACGCTCACTTCACCTAACTTTTCACGGTGAGATTTTCACAGAATAGACAGGCAGGTTTAATAAATATGTAACGTAAGAATCTTAAATTTCCAACACCGCGCGTCATTTCTGACTTGTCATTTAGGTGTCATATCGTCGATTACCGATCAGAATTTAACGATTATGAAACGTCATTAAGGCGTAGCTACGATGCATGTACCTAATACCTACGTGGTACCTACATCTTCGTGAAAATAAAACTTAAAGATGGGATGAAACCTTATAGGGTTAATAGAAAGCACGTAAAGCCGTTGGCCCTAAGCCTGATTTCTCCCCGGTCGCGTTGAACAGAGAGTGCACCTGTATTTGCGAACACACTTGTGCACTATAATATCTCCTGCGTACCTGGCTAATGTCCGTTAAGATTGGCCACCGTGATCGTAATCGGTCCGAAGAGATTAAACTATAATCTCTATCGACCAATCAACGAGCAACTCACAAATGAATATTACCGAAATGGTCGGGCGAATTCATCGCCCAGCAGTGGAAGATGGAAATGATAATGCCTAGCCAAACCTTACTATACCGTTTGATCATAATCAGTCCACTGCTGGGACAAAAGCCTCATCTCTTCGATAGGGAGTGGGCTGTAATCTACCACGCGGGCCCAGTGGGGGTTGGTAGATGCCACATGTCTTCGAATGTTTAGTTCTAGGTCATGCCAATTTCCTCACGATGCTTTCCTTCACCGTTTTGAGAGCAGTGGTGTATCATTTGATACTCAACGGTAACTAATAAGATACAGACTTGGGTCTAGTTAGGGCCTACATCAGAAGCATACGTTGCGTGTCACGCATGGTTATTTTCGGCGCATTGTTTTAGAAACAGATACAACGACGTCTCGTTCGTTACGTGTTAATGTATTCAGATTGACGTAGATTGGATTACTACGGGCTAAGGGCTGGTTTAGAATGGATTAAGCAGAATTGATGAAAACCTGCGTGGATCGAAGTAGCAATCAAGCGATCTGCGTAGCCTTTTCCCAATTATTTTGAGGTCGGCTTCCAGTGTAACTAGATGCAGCTGACCTGGAAGGCAATTCTCGCGCATCTCGCGTTCGTTATTGACGTTCGACTCGAACTTTTCCCTTGACAAAATCAAGCCGTGCTATTCTCGCCATGTCGATTCGAGGATTTCTCGCAGGAAAGACCCGCGATGTGCCTTAGTTTGAAAATACTTGATTGTATACAATACAAATACAATAAAAACTATATGTACTGAAATGGTGTCTTTAATTTCATGTTCCTTACATAAATCCTTTTAAAAATGATCGTCTTTTCTTCTTCGACCATCAATTAGGTCATTGACTTGCAGAAACTTTTCTAACAAAGACTAAATATAATTAGAGTTAAAAAAGATGTTGACGCCAAGCAAGGTTTCAAACACGTCCACATGTTACTTTCAGAAATAGTGGTGACAGACAGACTGACAGAGCGTGAGTGATTCTACAAGATTTGTTTTTCGTACATACCACCGAATGGCATTCAGTGGTTAGGTATGACAAAAACCGTCTGAAATATATTATTACAAAAAGTTTCCATGGAAACTTACACTTGTGGAAAATGTTGCCTCATTTAGTTAAGTAAGTTGATACATTATTTATCCTTGAAGTACATACCTGCGACACGAGTCGAAACTGTAAGAACTTAACTACTCATGGAGGAAAGGGTCTCAAGAAAAATCTAATATTGTTTAGGGCTCATATTAACTATGAGGTTAAGTCCAGCTACCATGTCCACCATGTTTTCCTCCACCGATGACCGATGTCAGTAAAGTCGAAGATAAACTCAAAAAGTACATAGGAATTGAAAAAACCACATTGGTACTGCCCGGATTTGAACCCAAAACCTCGATAATATCAATCTAATATCAGTTTAAATATGATAAATACGAACGATACGTAGATCGAACGAACGTAGATCTACGCGAGACACAATGGCTTTTTAATTGTGTCCGTAATTACGGCATTCAATGGGTTAATAATTTCAGATATACAAATTAAATACAGTATGAACACGCCCTTACTAGAAGAAGACAGCCGGAACTCGATTTCCTTTGTTCTAAGAAATGGTTCGAAGGTCGTGAACTATTTAGAGCAGTCCCTAATTGATATCGGGAAGGTTTGCACGCCATGTGTCTGTCAAAACCCATTGTAATGTTATGTTTAGAAACTAAACAAATAATTGGTAGAAAAATACAAATTACTATTTCAAAATCAAAGTTTCAGGGATTTCTTCGTATTGTCCAAACTTATTCTAATGTACATAATTATGTACTTGATTTATTCAGAACGAAAATGAAATGTGTATAAATAACAACTTATTCCCTATTCTAATGATAAGCATATCTCAAGTGGCTTGGAAAAAAATTATGAGGGTGTACAATCCGTTCGTTCCCACTAGTACCACCGAACTGTACCACCGGTGGTACTAGCGGGAAAATCACCTGATAACCTATACCAAACCACTATTATCTAATCTGTGACAAAACTGCAACTGACAGTTTTTGGTCAAAGGTGTTTAGCTCAAACGATCATCCCTTAAAGTAGGCCGAGAAACCTTCCTGCTAACCGTAGATAACCCAAATCAGATTTCTAAGGATACATTATTATCTATTGTTTTATAACAGAATAATTTAATGAGAAAGATGCCGCATTAACGATTTATACGCTCAGTCTAAACGCATCTTCAATACCATCACAGAGCATGATTCACAACCGGGAAACTCCCAAAATAAAACAGCAGCCACACTTCCTTTGTTCCCAAAATGTCAAATCAAAAACATATTTCTGGCAACACGGAGCGAATATTTGCACTAAACAATATGGCAACAAAAAGGTGCAGGCTAAATATAATCGAATGTAATGCGCTGTTATTTCGAGAAACGCATCACCACTCAACATCGATGCACCATGAGTCAGGCGGTCGGAATAGACCGCTGTGAAGTTCAAACGGTTTAACAGATGCATTCTCGGATATTTCTGTCCGTGTGTACTGATTGAGTTATTGGGATGGAAATGGGACCACTGACTGACTGACTGACGGATAAAGAAATGGATGGGATATCGTGTACCGGTGTTGTAATTACAGGAGTATTGAGTTTGATTTTTATACCGATTGTTAACGCTAAAACGCCAGGAAAGCCTTTTTTTTTTTTTTTTGGATGGGAAATCATCAAATGACACCTCCCGCTCTGGGTGGAGCGGAAGGGAGTGTCAGACTTTTACTGACTAAAACCCATCCGTGTTCCTTCCTTAGCCCTTTCTGTTCCAGGGCAGCGGTTAACCTTTCGGAAAATCCCGCCGCCCCGGCAGGCTTCGGCCCTATGGGGCCCCGTCCTCTGCTGACATCTCTTTGAGGCGTGCGTGGAACACAACGCGCCGTCCGGCACGGGCCTGGTCCTGATCGGACGGTGAGCTACCCATTACTCACCGCCCGCAGGCCCGCGCCTACGGTGGCCGGGAGTCGTCACGCGGCCCCCGACGCCCGGAGCGTCTCCCGCGGCGGCTGAGGCGTGAGGTGGTCTCTCTCAGCCTATCAGCCACCTCCTTCGCTAGCATGACTGCTTCGCAGAAGGAGGTGACTGCCTCCCACTCCCTCTCGCCCCGGACCATGGCTTGCACCAGGGCCGGACGCGAGAGGTCGCCGCCGTTGCCGATCGCCTCTACGAGGACACGGCGGGGCTCCGCCCAAGCAGTGCAGACCGCCACCGTATGCTCCACCGTGTCCTCCGGGCGATCCTGGCAGTGGTGAACGCCAGGAAAGCCTGCAATATTAATTTCAGGGTGTATGTTGACCAAAAACATGATTCGCGACCGTAACAACAAAAATGTCTTCATAGAATTATAATCTGTAAAACCAACAATACAAACGAATCACGCGAAATCGGCAATCCATCTATTCTTCTTCTTAGCGATGAAAGTCTCGATGGCAAAAAAAAATATAAACATCCGAATTGAGAACCTCCTCCTTTTTTGAAGTCGGTTAAAAATAAAAAAATAAACATAGCTTTTTCAATTTGTTTGGCCCGAAATTCAGCAACGCGGATACCATTCGCGGACGCGGTCCTCACGTGTGCAGGTCAGGGCATGCGGTGCAAGATAATACAATAATTTTTTTTTTTTTTTTTTTATAATATTGATCAACATATAACCTGACTCACCTAAAAATTGTAAAAACGTACATATATGTATTTGAACTTTGCGGGCTACCTTAGTGTATCCTCTATAAGTGATTACCACCGCCTAAGGACATATTAATCTGCCATACTAGAAGCGTCGTACGTGCGTTGCTATGCCATAGACGAGGCTGAAATGACTCATGTACTTACCTGTAAATATAACGGTATATAATCAATGCAGGCCATATTCCAGTGTGTTATATTATTTACCTGTAGGTACATTTTGCTTGCTGCGGTTGGTCTGTGGATTGGTGACCATCTTTACATACCAAGACCCTTCCGTGGCTCGGAAAGCACGTTAAGCGGTTGGTCCCGGCTGTCATAAGTGGATCTTTGACAGTCGTTACGGGTAGTCAGAAGCCCGAAAGTCTGACAACCAGTCTTACCAAGCAACCACCTTGTGGAGGTCAGATGGCAGCCGCTCCATGTACAAATAGGTACTGGTTTCAGGTATTCAGCTGCATCCGGTTAGACTGGAAGCAGACTCCAACATAGTTGGGAAAAGGCTAGGCAGATGATGGAGGTACATTTTACATTCTGCATAAAAATCCGCTGTATTTCTAAAAATATTTATTTTAGTTTTCCACCTGTTAAACCAGTCCTTGGAAATCACACAAAATACGTTTTATTGCTCGCAAAAAATAACAAACAATTTCAGAAATAGGTCGTTGTTAGTTTTATGTCATGGAAACGTGACAAATGGAAAATTAAGCGGACAACACGGAAGAAGTATCTGACAGAAGCACAATATTATAAATTATATTTTTACTAGTGATCCGCCCATGCTTCGCACGGTTCTTACAACTTGGCAAAACATAGAGATTTCTTTATTATGAGCATAATAAGCCTATAACGTTCACACTGCTGGGACACAGACCTCATCTCTATGAGAGGGAAGGTAAGTTTAATATACACACACAAACCAAAGTCCAAAATCGAAAGTTAGTCCAAAGTTAGTTAAGAACATTTTCGAAATGTCTTATTTAAAAAACGATAATTGGAAATCTGTTTCTATGGAAAATTTAAAATCGGTCTTATTTAGCTGTAACACTATTTTTCAAAAATGTTCTCAATTAACTTTTTAGATCTATATATCCTGCGTATGCGTAAGAAGTTTCATTAAAATCGGTTCATGCATTTCGAAAAACAAGGACTTGAAAGTTTGTATGAAATGCCGTACGTTGTCAACGCTCATAAGGGCAGATTTTACCAAAGTCAGAAATATTTTCTCCATGGAATTAAATTTACGTCTGACAGTTTTAGTATAGGTACCTAGAGGTATAAAAGTTATACACAGATGGACACAAAAGCGACTTTAATTTACAATATGAATAGAAAACCACTTTATATTTTCTGTCCCGAATCACTAAATTTCCCCGTAAATTAAAGTACTATTTAAACAGTTTTCCAAAGCACGTCAAAGAGAATATCGGTCAACTGTGAAAGTAAACCACGCTTCATATAATAAGACATAAATTAACGTTAATATTAGGTACAAGCATTAATTAATTACTTTCAATGTTTAATATATGTGTCATTAATATTATTCTAAATGGTCTAGTAATTTATACCCGCCAGTTTTAGTTATACAGCCAATGAAGCTGTTGTTCTTGGCAGTTTATATGCGATTAAACGTATTAAATGAGACTAGGGCCCATAAAATAATTTGTAATTGTCAGTGTTTATGAGATCAGGATTTAATTTCGGTAAAAGAAAGCAACAGGAACACTGTGGGATAATTGCATAACCTACAACTGCAATGACTTTCATTTTGACAGTTCAACAACATTCATTGCGTTATTTACGTTGTCGAGCTAGGAGTTTTTCAAACATATGAAGCAATCGATTTGGAATTTCCTTCAGAATCCTTTGGATTGCGACAAGAAGCAGTATAGTATACGTAGTTTGGGTGCAGGACATATCGCCGACACCCATTATGCTAGTGTCATCCGTCCTGTTTGTTCCTTCTAGCTGTATTATAAGAAACTTATAGATAATAATATCAATGAGTTTCTGAATCCAGAATTGAGACAATATCCTCCCTCCTTTGAAGGAAAATCAAAAATATGTAAAAGTACCTACTGTGTATCTTTTAATGTAGACACTTTAGTTATTAATGATTCTTTCATCGACATGAATGAGCACTACATCATAGTGATTATGGTATATAAAGTAGTATGTACTAAAATGACCTCATCAATTAGACTGACCAATTCACTGCGGTCATTGAATCTCATTGCCTTTATTGAATGATGTAATCCTCATGACTCATATAGTAAATAATACAGACGGTATAAAAATATAAAACTTCTGATTCGAACTCTCGATATCAGAAGTAAGTAAGGAGAATCGAAAAGAAAAACTAAAAAAATCGAAAGAAATCGTGAGGCGAATTACTTCAGCCACTTGACAAAAAACTGTATGAGGACCTTCTCCCGCTCTGACAAGATTGCTGATTCCAAAAATGAAGCAAGAAATGACGAAGACCGCAATGAACAAATTGTTATTTCTTTTGAATGAAATGGCGCGTCATCCAGTGCATCAACAAAACTCCCATTTGCATTGACAGAAAACAAATGACTTTCTACATTTTTACGATACCTACTCAATACTACTCACAGCAACACCCTTATTGCGTAACACAATATCAACCACAATCTGAATTATTTTGAAGAATATTGATAATCCATTACTTTAGATGTTCGAAAAATTTGTTTCCTCAACAATACGTTGTAGAGGAGACAAATAACGCAATGATTTTCAAAATGGAAGCCATTCTTACCTAAAGTGTGTTACGCATCGACCCCGCAGTTCAAAAAACTGGGGCCAGGATAAGCCAGATTAATTGCAAAGGTCTGTTTTATTTGGCACATATCATCAACACGACGATTCACAAAATGAAACATAACAGGAAAAACAATAACGTAGCCCGTTCGTTATGAACAAAAATCTTGTAACAATTAGCTTTTTTAAAGTAGTTCATTACAATTCGCGAAGAACAATATAATTAATGAAAGCGATACATTTTCTTAGAATGAGTAATATTCCAGCTCCGACGGTTCTCACATTAAATCCGGAGAATCGGTAAGATTTAATACGACACATGACAAATGAACGAGATTTACAAGAGAAGTTAACACGCTTTATTTCAACTGGTAATGTTCCTGTTATTTAGCTAACGTTTAACTATTAGTGGGGGAAACTGTAAATCGCTTACCTGTATGCTTGGAAAGCATTCATGAAGACAATATACCAGAATTGAGTCACCCTGCATTTTTTTGTTTCCAGTTTGTAACTTTTGAAGTGATCTTGAATTCAAATTTGAAACAATGCTAACACCAAAATTATGGACAGTCGGCTTCAAACTACATAAAACCTTTTTTTAATCATAACTATTTTTACGTTGAAGACCTTTACACCTACATTTAAATATGCACAGTGGCTCGATTAAATCTAAAAATTCCACTTTGGCAGAATCATAATAGGATAACAATATGAATCACAAATCGTAAAATGGTCACAAACTGACAATCCATTTATGATCTGTGTGCAATTCATATCACGCAATTTACCTGTTGCACAGTTTTGTATGGAAATTCGTAAAATGGTCCACCAATGTTTACACCAAATATGAATGATATGAAATGAATTGTAGGTGATTAAACTTTTATGTGTAACCATTTAACGAAAATTAGAGAATGACTAATGATCTGCTGGGAATTCAGGAAATGAATAGCTTTTAGAGGTATTGCTTAAAGTGGCCTTTTTAGGCCCCCAGGAGTATTTTGTAAGCTAACATTTAAAACATCTCCTACAAATAGTGGTTGATTTAGGTGAAGCACTTCATACTCACCTGAGTTTTAAAACAAGATAGGATTAGTTATGATTTTAAGAAAAGAAAAGTTGCGATCATTCCGGCCAGCTGAAAAGAAAAGCACTAGTTAAAAAAAGCTACAGTTTTTATAAGAGCGGTGGCCGCCACTTAACGGCCGCAGTGGCGGCCGCCATGAAAATGATGGCAGATAGTTTGACTGTAAGGTGTCAAAAAACGCTCGCTAGGGAAACTTTGTATTGTATAGTATTTTCATACCGATTCCATGAGCTCACCAACTTACTTTCATAAATAATGTTTCAATGGCGTTATTCGACAGTAAATTGCGGACGCTATGTGACGCTAACCGCAGTCTTAGGACACCCAAGCCTTACAAATAATTACCGTAATGATAAAAACGGAATACAAAATTAGGATGAAAATTTAGAAATCGATATACGGCCATAATTAATTTTCCCCGATGAATTCATGATTCAGATAAGAGATTGGGAACAGGATAAAAAGAGAAGTACCTATCTTTTGCAAAAATATCTCTTACGCACTTCGCAGAAAACGATAAAAAATTACTCAAAGTATACGTAAGTTATTTATACACGTTCTTATTAAATTTATAAGCAGTGCTGTCCTAGATTCAGGGAATTCCTGAAGCCACGTCAAGATCTAAATTCTTTAACTACGAATATCTAAATTCTTTGCCTTTAATTAATTATAACCGAACGTTTATGTTTTTATTAACGTCCAAGGGAGACAGAGAAAAATTAAGTGACAATGCGAACACCATGTAATATCTATTATAACATTTTTTTAAGAACATTCCTCGGTAAATTCGAGAGACTTTATATGCTACACAATCATTTTATTCAGTCTTACCCAAAAACTGGGTTGTAGTGGTCAGATAGGCAGTCGCTCCGTGGAAAATACCGGTATTCAGCTGCATCTGGTAAGACTGGAAGCTGACCCCAATATAGTTGGGAAAACGCTACTCAGATGATGACAAAATAATTATATTCTGGCTACACAGGTTTTCGGGACTGAGGAAGTTTAATTGCTCCTTGCAGATCCTTGCAGTTGCTCTATGGAAATAATATTTCGAAGATCATGATTAAAGATTCCAAATATGGATATCAAGTGTGCGGGAGTAATAATATTAACAAAAGACCAAAAGACCTACTTTACTTACCTTTTTCTAATGTTCTACAGTGACACAGTTTCAATCACAATCCGAGAGTTTTGAAGAACCTTTCTAATCCATTGCTTCATAGCTTCAATAAATTCGTCTGCTCAACAATGTAAATAACGCAATGAACGTGGCTGAGCTGTCAAAATGAAAGAAAATTCGATCAATAATTGTCATTTGATGTGCGTCACGCAATTACCCCGTAACGGTAGTAGACCTTTGCAATAGACAAAAATCAAAATCAAATTAAAAGTCATTTATTCAAATTAGGCTGAGAATCAGCACTTTTTGAACGTCAAAATTACAAAAGACAGTCCCCCAAAAACGCCCGCCCTTCACCACTTCCTAGTGCTATCGCTGGGAAGAAGAAGTGGCGCAACAAACTCCCCAGCAGCACAGCTGTCTGTTCGATTTAAAAAAAATACTTGATTGTATACAATACTAGGTGCTTATGTTCGGTAACTAACATTACAAAACCAGAACATAAAATTTAATTATTTGCCATAATATGTCAGCTAGCCACGCCAATATACCAACAAATATAATAAAAACTATACGTACTCAAGCTAAAAAATAATTAGTTAAAATGTAAATAAAAAAACTTACTAGCGTAGTAGACTGTAGCGTGTATGACCGCCATAACCATTACCACAAGTATGGCACTGTTAAATAATACCAGTAAGAACTTATGAACCTGCATATTTGTTTTTCCCATTACAATCAAACATCTGGTATCCAACAAAGCCCTAACTACACCATGACAACAAACCCTAAGTCTTATCCGTTTCAAAATCAACAATTTATCTAAGCACATTACCACTTGGACGTCTTTATCTTGCAGATGTTTGAAGCCAAATGCCAAATAACACTTAAACACCTGATCGGCCCTAACAGGCTGGCAACACGCCAAACTGAAGTTGCCAGAAGTGAAATCAGGAGTGCTTCTGCGATGACTAATAGTGTTTCTATAGAGTCTTTGTTTGGGGTTTAGCTTGTTTCTGTAGGTTGGAGTCCTAAAATAGATAAGCCTTAAATTAAGTACTAACTTGTTTAGCACATGTTACAATAAGGTACTTATCTCATCTCAAATTACGTCATATTTTGATAAATCGATAAACAAATACAGTGATGTGCTAAAGTAGTCAATACCAACCAATTTACACGATCAATCGTCTTAAATATCGACGTCAATCCTTTTGTGAAAGGAACTCTTGTTATAAAAAATGGTGTTAGCAATAAACATACAACGAAATGCTCATGCTAATCAGCTCAGATAGGAGTGAGGTTGATGACTGCCAGGATGCGCAGCACAAGACAGACATAGAAGTATCTCCAATCGTAGATGCTAAAGCTCATACTTAAAGCAAAAATGCTTTGACCATTTACAGACACTTGAATTGTCAAGGGAGTCAATCAGTCAAAAATATGAAGTTGCCTATTTCAAAGCGTTCTAGGTTTCTGTGGAGAAGAATGGGTAAGAAACTTCATGGACACTGTTTTAAATTATATTGTTACAAAATATGCGAATTAATTCATTAATGTTGAATTTATAATTATATCTGAGAATGATATAAAAAAGACTATGCTATTTTTATATACCAAATGAAAAGCTAAAGTAAAAAATGTTTACCTAGATGATGTTTTATAATGAAAATACATTTATTATAGGTATCAGTCGCTCAAATGTATTTAAATTCTTGTACAAAAAAAACTGCAGGCGCCATCGCACGCTGCACGCGTTTCCTCTATTAATCAAAACTAGATAAAACAAGATAAAGAATCACTAAGTATGATGACCTGTCAAGAAACAAGTCTTTTAATCTCAAAGAACATAATTTATGAAGATATCATTATAAACAAAAAAGAGAATGACAATATAAATAACACTATAATGACATTACCTCATTGTGCCGGTGTCATGCATGCCAAATACACTAGAATTCAAAATTGTAGTTTATTTGGCGTGGAATATTTCTCATATTATTAGAGATTTGTCTCTGAAGCGAAACGAAATTAGGTCGTTTGTATAATATTTATAACGACCTTTATTCTTCTTAGACTAAATTCAGATCTGCATATGTTTTTGCTGCGGTTTGGCCTTCATATTGTCGTGTAGGAATGCCTTTCATTGATACAATGAAGAAGCAAACGTGTTCTCCGCGAGTGAAATATCAAAATATGAAACAAAACATGACAAGACAAGGTCTTTATTAAGCGTGAAAAAATATTTTGTTTTTCAACAACAAATATTTTAAAGAATGAAAGAAAAGTCTAAAGAATGTGAATGACATTTAATCAACTTCTAACTCTGTCAAAAAATTCAGAAACACGCAGTCAAACGAACATTTTTTTGTTTTTTACTACAAAAAATATTAGAAGCAAAACTATAACAAAGTTTCGCATTCTAGGTCAAACTGAGGTTTAATAAATTACTCTGTAACTCGTACACGACACAATTACGTTATTATTAGAGACACATCGCTATCTGTGTACCGAACCTGAAATTATCAAGATAATAGATATAACAATATGCATATTCAGCCTATAAAGTATGCATAATCGGCCTCCTCTTTTTGTGAGAGGGAGCGAGCCGTAATCCACCACGCGGGCCCCGTGTGGGTTGGTGGATGTCACATTCTTTTGGTTATGCCTCAGGTCATGCTGTTTTCCTCACGATGTTTTCCTTCACCGTTTTAAGAGCAGACACAATGAAATAATTCACACAAAGTAAAGTGTCTGATTGGGTTCGAGCCCACGACCTACAGCTCGTAAGTCGCAACCGTTTCCACTGGGCTAACACTGTTCTAAAAAATAAGCTAAAAGAAAATAAAAGACATTTTATTCGACCTTCCTGAGACCAAGCAATCTTGGTATCATTGAATATTCGGGTTGTCAATACGGCCTAATGTAGTGCTTAGATACCTATATCATCCAATATTCAACTTATTTTATTGAATTAACTGTGTCCTCAAAATAAACAACTTCTCTGAAGCTTAGCTTCCGTTTGACTTCTACCTCAAATTGTTTACACCCAACTCGATACAGAATCCATCGCTAATCGATTAAATCCTAAAATCTATAAAATCATGGCTTATGAACGTCGCCAAAACCTAGTTAGCAGGCGTCGTAAAATATTGGGTTAATTGTTCATTGTAATGTTCTCGTTGTAGTACAATGTTCATTTCATGTCAAGGACTTGTGTAGATTATACGTGGATGATGTTTTTGTTTGCAAAATTTACGTGGCAGTGTCGCACAATTTGTAGAAGCTTCAGCGAAAGTAAAACTTTTTGTTATATGTAAATGCGCCTGTGTCATTTTTATCGTTGTGCAAATCCTTAGTCACATTTGGTTTGGGCTGCTGTAACTGCATAATTATTTTAAACCTTCGTATCGAACGTGGAGCTACAATGGATTTTCAATTGTTTCTGTAATTACGGCATTCAACCGGTTAAGGATCAGCTAATAGTGTATATGAGCCATAGCGAACAATTTTACTGATGAAATTCAGTTTGTTGGCGCCACAGTCAGCCTCGCTATCAACGATGCTGACTGGATTATCATACAGCCATTCTTTCCTTTCTCCTGTCATCGGAGTGACAGAAGAGGAACAGACGAATAGTAGACTATTTTTAAATTATAAGATAACTTACGCTAGTTATATAAAACAATATATATTGAAGGTTGTGAAATATGTAGATAAATTGGAGTTTGCCAAGCAAAGCAGCGTTCTGGGTGTTAAAAGATAGATAACAAAATTCGGAACACCACGCTGCGTTCCAAAACGAGTATAGAAAGAAGGCTGCCCGGCCATAGATGGGATTGGGCTGGTCACATCAGCCGCATGCACGACGACCGCTGGGCAAAAGTCTCCACACAATGGGTGCCTGAAAATGGACGGCGCAGCCGAGATCGGCCGCGTCTGGACGCGTACGGCGAGAGCTGGTTCGATGTGGTGCGAGAAAAGAGTTCATGGAAGGACTTGAGGGGTCCTTCGCCCAGCATTGGGACAATATAGGTTAAATAAAAAAAATGACAAAATAATGCATACCTCTCTGAAAATTTATCACCGCACATTTTTCCCATCTCACCTTTTGCGTCTGACACGTGGACAGAAGACACATCTATTTACATTTGCGACAAACAGCCAATACTCCACGCACACGTGCAGTATTTGGCTGTTTGTCCAAATAAATGCCAAATCTCGGCCAAATTCCAGCAGTTACGAGGACTTTTTTTTTTTTTTTTTTTTTGTGGATGGGAAATCATCAAATGACCCCTCCCGCTCTGGGTGGAGCGGAAGGGAGTGTCAGACTTTTACTGACTAAAACCCACCCGTGTTCCGTCCTTAGCCCTTTCTGTTCCAGGGCAGCGGTTAACCTTTCGGAAAATCCCGCCGCCCCGGCAGGCTTCGGCCCTATGGGGCCCCGTCCTCTGCTGACATTTTCTCTTTGAGGCGCGCGTGGAACACAACGCGCCGTCCGGCACGGGCCTGGTCCTGATCGGACGGTGAGCTACCCATTACTCACCGCCCGCAGGCCCGCGCCTACGGTGGCCGGGAGTCGTCACGCGGCTCCCGACGCCCGGAGCGTCTCCCGCGGCGGCTGAGGCGTGAGGTGTTCTCCCTCAGCCTCCCCGCCACCTCCTTCGCTAGCATGACTGCTTCGCAGAAGGAGGTGACTGCCTCCCATTCTCTCTCGCCCCGGACCATGGCTTGCACCAGGGCCGGGCGCGAGAGGTCGCCGCCGTTGCCGATCGCCTCTACGAGGACACGGCGGGGCTCCGCCCAAGCAGGGCAGACCTCCACCGTGTGCTCCACCGTGTCCTCTGGGCGATCCTGGCAGTGGTGACATCCGGGCGTCTCCTCCCGCCTGATGATGTGCAGGAACCTCCCGAAACATCCGTGTCCGGAGAGGACCTGCGTCAGGCGGTACGTGAGAACGCCGTGACGCCTCTCTAGCCACTCCTCAAAGAGGGGTCTTATCGCCACTATCGTGGCGTGCCCTGCGCTGGGTTGCGATAGTCGCGCCTTCCATTCCGCCATGAGATCGCGCCGGAGGTAGCAGTTACGAGGACTCACGCCAATTACCGGCGGACTACAATTTATTACCAGCAGAATCAAACACTCCGTCGCACGCGCATCGCAGTTTACAAATCAAAAGATTTATCTTACAAACACATTTTGTTTACGTTGTGGCGCCGGCGGAGTTGGACCGAGTTTTTAATGACAGCAATAATATAATCAAGGAGTTTATAATTATTTTTTTATGATAAATAATTATTGGGGTTATTAGGGCGTGTGTTAGGTGCATGTGTTTTTCAATGCCAGCAGGATACGAAGTAGCTTTATGATTTCTCTTTACAATGAAAGAAAAATCGTGTATCGTACTGGGAAAATTACGATAGTAGGTATATTCCATTGGTTTATGATTTCTACCAAAAACAGCGGCATTTTTATATAGCAAAATATTGATCAAACGCCATTTTATCGCCCGACTTCGCCAATAAAAATGCCACTACGTTTGATAGAAATTATCATCATTCAATGAAATATACCCACTATCGTAATTGCCCCAATAAACCTTACCTGTGATATGTATAAAAGCAGAATAATAATATAATAATAATAAATCTTTATTATCAGATCATAGCTCCATAACTTAATATTAAAAAAAAATAAAAAAAAATAAAAACTACAAAATAAAACCTAAGAAATAAACCTACCTCACATAATATATCTGAATGACGGTCTGTGTGCCGCCATCCAGTGACCTATTATTTGGCAATCCACCCTGCCGGCTACAGTAGCCACGAGACTGTTGGGGCATATAATACTAGCCTATTATTATCCCACTGTCGGGCAAAGGCCTCTTCTCACACAGAGGCGACAAGTGCATTGATCACCACGCTTGCTGCAGACGTGTTGGCGATTTGCGCAGTTCAGGTTTCCCGACGATGTTGTTTTTACCTTCACTAATATCAGTAATGTTCAAGATCAACTCAGAAATTACTTAAGAATGGAAAAAGTTACATTGATACTAGCCTGGATTTCAACCCACTGGCACTGGCTTGTGCATGACAGGCAAGACCTTAACCAATGGACCATCATAGCACTAAGTTGAAGACGATACTCAACTTAAACAAAATGATGATATGGAAAAACAATAAATAACTCACAACACATTAGTATAAACAACGGCAAAATACAATGATAACAAAAACAATGGTACATATACAACACAGCACAACACAGCATAATAGAATCAGCCTGTAATGTTCCCACTGGTGGGTCACAGGCCTCCTCTCGGTGAGAGGTAGTGAGCCGTAATCCACCACGCAGGCCCAGTGCAGGTTGGTAGATGCCACATGTCTTCGAAATTTTGGTTCTAGGACATGCCGGTTTCCTCACGATGAATGGTGAATTTCCTTCACCGTTTTCATCACAATACTCTACAATAAACAACGACAAAATGCAATGATAATCAGAACAAAGGTACATACGCATCATATTTGCAACTCATAATCAAATGATGCAAGGAAACCCAACAACTGACGACGATTCCACAAGCATAGCGTTATTGTTAATGACGGCGCCACACTGACCTCAAAATAAAATATTTCTTTCACAAATACTTTTGTTTACAACGGGGCGCCCATGGCGCCGGCGCATCTGATGTCGCCACCATCTACTAAATCTTCATTTCAAAGATTTGTTTTTTTTACGACGTCAACATGGGTTTATTTTATTTGGTAGATATACGTATCGTTAATCTTTAAATTCATAAATGTTAGGTAAAGCCCTTTTTTCAGAAGCTGGTTTCTACACGGTTGTATAAGGTACTTACTACGTATTATAATTGTTGATTTATTTAGGTATGTTTGCAAAGGATTCGAGATGCTAGTAAAGAAAAGAATACATTATGTACACCATATAAATTGCAGATATAAATGTAGAAATGATTAATAATAATTCATATTTATCGTATTTAATTTTTTGATGCTTTTAAAAAGTTAGTAAAGCCAATAATTTAATAATTGACTGGACTTGGGTGACTGGTAGAGAATGGCCTAAGGCAATAAGTCCGCCTTTGTACAGACGCCAGCACATCAAGCTACTACAATATGTCAAATGTCTTTAACAGATTTCCAACTTTATCGCTAAAGCATTAAGGTTTAAGGTTGATTGGGAAAATATGACAGTTTCGGGTAGCTTGACCTGCTGGCGTCTGCGAAAAGTTTAAATAAATAATAATAATGGATATCCTATAAGGGTATGGGTATCGTTAGCCTTTACGACGTTCATGGAAAAAACAAACATGCAAATTCCAAGGCTGAGCTTCTTGAATTCCTTTCTTTCGTAGGTAGCGTCTCTGTCCAACTTTTTAATTCACCGTTCCGCTTATCTATCATTTTAATCCACCAGTCCCCTTTCCAAAAAAATCATATCACCGTATTCGCAGCATCTTCACACCACAGTCAACAAATCGTGACATCATGAGACGAATCTCCCAAACGCTAGTTTGCGAGTGGCGCCACCCGAACTAAACTGAGTCGCTAAATCGAGACAGACGCATTCCGGACCACGATGTGTTTACAAACGCATGTTTGTCATAGTAGACGCTCTGTTTATTTGTATCTGCGTTTTTGGGGAGCCACGGGTGAAATGTAGCTGGGTCTTATGTTGGCGATTTGAATCGATGTTGGAGCTGCCTATCATCAGCCTACAGCAGTCTACATGTTTCCAACGGGCGTCGGAACCGTCTCCGGTTGGACACAAGTAGGGAAGATGCAAGTCCATACCGGTCAAGTGGGGCTACCTTGATGAAAAGGCAGTAGGGTGTGAATGTGGAGCTATTGCCCTCTGTGTCCCAAAACATGCAGTCAAAGTGACCTCTGCGCGGCCACCGACAACGCCGTGGAAGTGGCAAGGGCCAAGAAGATCTAAAATACAGTCGTGGCAGCGACACGAGGTAGAGGCAGTCTATTGCTGGACATATGCCATCCATCCAATTGCCACAGAGCTCGATCTTCAACAACTCTTAGTCATCCGTTACTAGCCGTCGCTCTCCATTTGTGGCAGAAGCACTTGAATTACCTAAAGCTAGTTGATTAAACGCTAAATCTTACTGGAAGTTACTTAGTTTCCTCTCCCAGTGAGTCCAAGCTACCTTCTAGATCTTCGGTACATAGTAGCCCACATTGCATGTCCCAGTTCATATTTCTTTATTCTCAAAGATACGTCATCTTCTAATATCATCATTCATCAGTCACTATCTCCACCATTCTGTCTTCGTGTCCTGGATGTCTTCTTCTTAAGCATGAAATCCGGTCAGGTCGAAGTTACGGGCGATTCCTACTCCGTATCACCTACGGATATAAGATTAGTTTGGGGTCAGACCTAAGAATGAATGATACCACGAATTAACCGGTTTCCCTACTCCCGACGTATTTTTGGCCGTCCTAAAAAGTTAATTAGGTAATCCGGTGTAGGGTTCACTCGGAACTTTCAAACTACTAAGCAAAATACTTACTTTGCGTCTTATTTTTGTTTTTTTTTATGTAAACCTATATGTAGACTATATGGAAACGTAAGCACCGTGTTTGGAAAATAAACATAATCTTATCTTATCTTATATTACGTTCAGACGGGCCCGTATACCTTCGATGACAGACTTAGGGAGTAGGCCCCCTGAACCAACTCTAATAATAGATATTTTTATTCCCAAGGGCTATTTCTATTCTACAGGAAAAACACTAGACCTAAATACAATAACATAATAAAGTTAGAAATGTTCAAACAACACAAAGATCAACAGTTCTTTTATAGCGGCCATTAAAGCATCTTTAATTACCTTTTAGCGAAAACGGTGGCATTCCTCACTCGACCGAGGAAGAACGGAAAACTACCATGGAACATTAAAAATTCCGTCATACATAATGTATGGCGCAATTCCCCGTATCATATGGTATTCAGTAAACATTGCTTTTTTTACACGTGTAAATACATACGTTAATCATCGGTTTATATTGCACATACATTCAATACGGCACATTGGCCTTCCTCAGGTCTACACTGTTATTATTATTATTGAATGATGTGCTAAGTACTTGGGTAGTAACAAAATTATTTTTGTGTATCTACCTAAACATAAAACAGTTTTGGTGCGGAGTGATTTCTAATTGAAAGCTAGCAGATACATTGCAATTAACTTACTCTTTCTAGGTTACGTCCGTTTTCCACCTCATTAAGTAGCAATATCGCCAACGTCAAGGCTCTCTGGTCAAAGATCAAAACACCACGTAATCTGAAAAACAAATAATAACATAGGTAATAAAAACTGTCGAATCCAACGAACAGTTCCGGGGCGGTCATAAATCCATCTCACAAGTCGTTTAGATCGACCTTCTGCGGCTTCACAATCGACACACATAGATAAAGTATTTTTACTTTACTTTCAAAGGGCATAATAGTTGTGGTGAATAGTTGAATACTTGACAAAGTCTAGCTGAAGAGCTTAAAATGTTTAAACACGCAAGGAGGGCACAAAGATACTGGCTTAAATCTCATTCTTTTAAGAAGTCTCTCAATCATAATGCAACCTACCGCCAAATTTAAACATCCTCAAAACTGCTGATAGCCGCAGAGGCTAGTATTAATGTAGATGTACAATTTTGTGTGCCTTTTACACTCCTCTCTACATTATTGTAATAAAATCGTAACTTTTATATGAATCCGTACAAACTCTCACTATAATTTCGGTCCAAAGCAAAGGCCTTTACATATTCCATACTTTTCAATTTAAGCTATAAAAAACTTGATTTAACTAGACCAAACTTATTATGTCTACATTCTTCAAACTACGACGCAGTAGTCACACGCGCAAATTCCTTGGACGTTAAAGCGGATAGGGCAACCTGGGCCACTCATCGGCTTCTAAATGCGTCTCTGAAATCTCTGGTATGCCAGGTATGCAACAACAAATAAACATAGTCAGGGCCTTTGAAAGAATTTAGAGAAGAATGTGGCGAGGAATGTCTCAATGAAAATACAGCAATATTATTTCTGCCCACTCTTCACTAGCTTTCATGGTTATTTTCTTCATTTAGATACTCTTGATAAAACTATGTTCTGCAGTGCGATTCTGTAACCATATCTCACCGTGAAAACTTAAGTGCAGTGAGCATGGAGTGAGCTGTCATTTCAAATAATGACTCCTAGCATTATTTGTAATATTGACTCACATTAAGCTCACTTCACTGGAGTTTTCACGGTGAAATTTTCACAGAATCGACCGGCTGTTCGTTGTTTTAAATTAGCACATTGTATATGCTACCTAGTGCACACGTTTCATAAGTGCCCATGTAGGTTTATGTGAAATAAAATATTTTGATTTTGATAATCCGTGTGCTAAATCCAATGCCGTTTAACCGTTTATGTGTGATGGAGTAATTAAGAACTTTCACACTTATGATCTACTTAGTAATATGTACAGACGCCAGCATATCAAGCTACAACAATCTGTCAAATTCCTTTAATAGATTTCAACTTTATCGCTAAAGCATTAGGTTCAAGGTTGATTGGGAAAATTGTACAGTTTTGGGTAGCTTGATACTTAATAAATTAAAAAAAATATATTCACTGACAGACATCGCACAGCCAAAACCATTGGGTCTAGAAACAACACATGGGACTATACTAACCTGTATTAGGTTTTTATCTCGATATTCCTACGGGATGAAGACTTATACGGGTGAAACCGCGAGACGCAGCTAGTGTTAGTATAAAAGTCTAGTTAGATCCTTGAAAAAATTATGATATAATTTCTTAATAAACTACAAAATGTTATAGTCTGTTTAATTAAACTCGCGTTGTTAGAATGTGAAGTGAAAAATAAACAAATGGAGTTTTAATGTAAACACGTTAGCTTCAATGAAATAAAATTAGGAAAGTTATGTATTGTTGTGTTGGGTACCTCAATATCTTCGTAAGCTTATAAGAATAACAGTTCGATTCATAAACACTGAAAGACTTCTTATTACTAAAAATATAAACAAATTTCTCCTTTTATCATACTTTTGTTTAATCCCAATGTCTTTTGTTTACTTTTGTTTCTGCCTAATCCTTCGGGGGATACAGGCGTGATTTTATGTTATATTAATACAACAATATTTATATTGTATGGGTGTAGAAAACGATTATTGACTGAAAACTCTTCTGAAACATCTCATTTTCCATGTTTTTCTTCAAGGCAATTTCAGAAGGAACATCTCCTTAAAGTAAGAAATCAAAGGTATCTTATATCAAACTAATCACTGGATAAAATCCCGTCACTCACGTTTAAGAATCCCATCATAATTACCAGCCTAAATCAAGATAAAAAAACAGTCTTCCAGCCTCGCATCCAAGCATCCAGCCAGCCCTGGTATGCAAGGCATCCGCATGCCAGAGTGGGACATCAGTAAGTGGGTCGGCGGCATCCGGCTCCACAGAGGTATGCAGCCCAATAAACTGTTTATATTTACACTACGCGACAACACACGGGGCTCTGGGTGACCTTATGGTTCTGAGGAGGTGATAGGAGACGTGAGAAGGTGAAATAGTTCTTGCTGAAAGATTTGTGAGACAATGAAATGCCAAATGAATGAAAAGCCACCATCGGCTTTTAATTAGTTGACGTTAACAATGACAATTCTTTTATTTTTTTACGATGTTAAATGTCCCAATTTCGAATCTAGATTTATAGGACGTGCCAAATTAAATACATACATACCTAATTATTTACCGATTTATTCCGGTCTGATCCCCTGATCCGATCCCTTGCTGGTTGTTATTACGTTTTAATTCTGACCCACTATAAAATTGTCATTCCGGTCTGATCCCCTTCTTCTTTTTGTTTTATTCCGGTCGGATCCCCTAGTTATCTCAGGGTGAACTAGGCCACAGGAACCCGGTGGATGCGAAAAGCTCAGAACCGGTCGAAGTGGCGGTGCTTGGGGCCTATGTCCAACAGTGGACGTCTTTCGGCTGAAATGATGATGATGAGGGCGAACTAAATACCTAATAGGAAGAGTTCATTTTGAATTTGTTTCTATCGATGTGTGTCTTCTGAATCAAAACACATTTTGACTATCTATAACTTTGTTTTCTCTGTACACTCAATCAATTTACCGACAATGATGCGTGCCTTCTTTCTGCACAAAACTCCAAAGCTTCAGCTGCATCCGGTTAGACTGGAAGCCGACCCCAACATAGTTGGGAGAAGGCTAGGCAGATTGGATTTGGGCAGCAAATCAATCTACCTAGCCTTCTCCCAACTATCATAGTCGTTATGGTTGCTCAAAAGAGCAACCATAACGACTGTCAAAGATCTACGAATGACAGCCGGGACCAACGGCTGCTTTCCGAGGCACGAAGAGATCTCAATATGTATTGATGGTCGACAAACCGACCGCGGCAAGTGGTCGGTTTGTCCGCGTAACGACTAACAACTGTTATTTATTAACATTCTGCTCGCAGACATTCAAATATAAACACATTCAAAAAATCTGTTGACGTAAAAATGGCTGATATTTGTGAGACAAAGAACATTTAAGTCTAATTCTGGAATCGTGACAAAACTTGTTTTATTTAAAACATTATAAGTATGTTAAATAAAATCTGTTTTGAACGAGTAAACTCGTCTAAAAAATGTGACATTTGGTCCAAGGACAGTTTCGAGGTTATAATTATGGTGAACGCAATAAATTCTGCAGACATGGCAACCGAGATTTGATTCAGGAACCCACATATAAGTTGGTTGTCGAAATAAATAGGGACACGAAATATATTCGTGTTATTTATGAGTGTATCTAAAAATATTCACGTTATGAAAAGGTTGAAAATACTATTTTATTGCTGATTCACCAAAGGCCCTTTGTACACGGCACGGTTTCTTGGCGGTACGGCGTATAAACTGCGCCGAAGAAGAAACGTATTTGTCAACAAGCTTCCATAGTGATCAATAAAACACTGACGATCGTGCCTACACACGGCGAATAAACCGTAGTTTTTTACGGCAAGAAAAACGTGTATGTGCCAAGTGTCAAGGTGTCATTGCTGCTGATTTATCTTGTTCTTAAACATAAAAAATTACAATTATAATGATTTGTTAATTAACAGTGTACATAAGTATCTAACGTATAAAATACATAAATTACCACGAGACCTTTTGGATAGTATGTATGTACCTATATTGCATATTGAGTCATCCGGCCTAAGCAGCCGATTGCAAGATAAATATAGAAAAAAAGTTTTTTTATATTAACCTTGCAATCGGCTTCTCAAGCCTTTTTGCTTTCTGCAATTGCATTCTGAGCTTGTTGGTGATTCGAGTACGACGTCCTCCAGTGAGGGCCGAACCCTTCATATTACTTGACTAGATCAGCACCCTTATCGCGTAACACTGTCAATCACAATCTGAATAATTGTGAAGGATATTGCTAATCCATTGCATACTATGTTCGAAAAAGTGGTCTGCTCAACAACGTAAATAACGCAATTTATGTTGTTGAACTGTCAAAAAGCCATTACTACTTATAGTGTGGTATGCAATCACACCGCTGCCTGGTTATGTCCCATTTGTGCTGTCTCTTCAGTCGACGGTGTTCCAGTGGGTTGGTCAATAGATATAGGTATAGAAGCCAAGCTGTTAAAAAAAAACAAATAAATAAAATTATAAATTATCTGTAATGACTTTGAATAAATATTTATTACATGTTCACGACTGACGCTCTAACCTCTTCACTCAGAGCCAATATATAAAAAATATTTCACGCTCATATTGTTTATGCGTATACATGCAATTGCTCAGAAGTCATTGCTAAGTGATGAGAACCAGTTGCAGTCGAAATCTTATCCATCATGTTGTACAGCAAAAACCAAAATAAATATTTTTTCTTTACTCTTTATTCTATCTTTCTAAAAATATATTGAAAAGTTAACCGCTCGACCGCCGGTGGTTAGTTTTCTAACGTGAAAATTAAAGTAACGCATTGTAAAGATATTTTATATGAATTTGATCAAAGTAGGCTTTAGTAATCTCTATCCTTTGTCGATGGTAATTCGGTATCGATCACTACGTTTAAAGAATAGTCACCCTGATCAAATCATGTCGCATTTAAAATTTCGCTTTACGTCTGGGCTAGCCTTTAGGCGTCTTGCGAACGGGCACGCCTCTTGGACGTACTTACGTCAAGTCAGCGACGTTGGTCAAGCTGTGTCACACGGCACCTACGTTCAAAACACGTAGACACGCAAAATACCAGTGTGAAAAGACCTAAAGACGCCTTCACATTGTGACGTTCGATAGCGTCAGTTAAACGCGAAATAATTTCGTCTCGTGACGTCTTAACGTCTGACGCACTATTAATACTTTTCTATAGCTAAGTTATAAATATTTAGTCTGTACCATTTGCATGATAGTTTGGTTATACAACACCACAATACAATCTAATGACGTAATCGAGTTAAAGCATTATGATTAAGAAATCCGAAACTCTTTAATGCGGTATTAATTTTTCGTAGCAAAAATTTTTGGTGCTACGCGTGACGTAGCATGGTCGTAGCATGTCGAATACTACACAAAGGATTGACTAGATGTGATCGGTGTAAGCGATATTACAATACCTCAACTGCTTGATAAAAAAAATGTATTTTTAGTTTGTTAACAATAAAGAACATAGTTACCGGAAACATCGAGGCAGACCTAGGAGAAGATAGCGAGACGAGCAGAAACCAATAGACAGTATTGGTCCACACTAGCTCAAGACAGAGAGGAGTGGAAAGGAGGCCTAGAATTGGCTAAAAATAAATACAATAAAGAACATTGTGTGCCGACAGTAAATAATTTCATTCGCACATCATTTGAGTTAGGTTATATGACACGAGTTTAGTAGCAAAAAATACTTGAATAAAACACCAATCTAATAAAATAAACAACATAATATAAACCCTAGAAATTTAAATCGACGGATATAAATTCGAAATTCTTTTTAATTGTGAGCTGAGTGAGAATTCCTCTGAAAATAAACGGTAAGGTCAATAACACTGACGTTTGTATTATAACATAATGTTTATTTTAACGATATAAATCTTTACTAGTGGCTGAGAAAATATACTACATTTTATATTATTTCGGTCTACTAGTCACTGCGATTGAATTCGCTTAGAATTTCATCATTTGTTTTCCCGAAATGTACAGCTGATACAGAGGACAACCGCTCGTCTTTTGTTTAAAAAGGACAAGCGTTCTTTTTTAAACTTAATAATAAATTAATAGTTTAAAAAACACTAGAAAAAACGCTTTTATAAATGCACGATGCCAGTGCCTATCTTCCGGCTTCATCATCAGTCTTTGAAACCTAATCGTGGTCAAAGTTCATAACAAGACTTTTTTAAGAAATCCAAAACAGCTATGATACGATTTTCCATCATGAAGTTCCAGTTCATATCTTCCGGCTCCATCATCAGATCAGTTCGACAGTACCATATTATTGTATTGTCATCAGAACTACATACAGCTGCCAATTTTCATTACGCTACGACCCTTGGAAAATGCTTAAATTAGTTACCTTAGATTCCATTACATAGTTACATACAGGTCGACCTAATAAAAGCGTGTTAAAATGCATTCGGTTTTCTTTCAAATAAATTCAAGCGGCAATAAAATATATTTTAGTAACAGAATCATTACTTAATTTTACAAAAATAAATACTTAAAACTTTATTACCTTTCAAAATGATTCCTGTTCAGAAATCCACCGCATTTGATATAATACCTTCATCACTTTGAGCTCCCTTAAGAAGTACCTATTCTTAGCCCCCGACCACACTGCAAACCCTCAACCACTGCCCATAACTAATCACGTTAAATTTTCACCTGCGTACCGCAAAATACGAGCTTCACTTCAACAGGACCATTAACATTTCATTTGAAGATTTGTGAGCGATGGCGATACGCATTCCTTCGGCCCGTGTCATTCTGGCGTAGTGCCAAGCGCCAAATGCCGACACTTGGTACCGCAGGTGTGTAGGTGGCTTTATGCAAAGTTTAAAAGGTTACTTTAGATTATTCGTGGTTTAATTGTGTTGATTTTGGTTTGGTTTTCTGGATTTTAAAATGAGCGGAATTTTTTACGCTTTTCGTCAATATGTGAAAAACTAAATTCAAAAACCGACAACAAAGTAGTTTTGGGAAAGAGATGTCAATTGCAATATTGTTTTCCTTATTAAAAGATGGACATAGTGTTATTCTTACGTCATGTTATAACTGGCGAAGGCGTAGGTACATTTCGGCCCAACCCTTCGGGGAATACATGGGGAGATACAGGCATGATGTTATGTAATGTGTGTTATAGAGTAATTGATGATTCTCGTGGGTTGATCTTTGCTACATTGTTATCTAATTAAAATGACTCAGCAGACACCTCTTAGAGCAATGCCACACGTGCGTTGCGTCGTCGCAGCGCAATGATTTCGACGCAGTGAGTGCTACACGAGCGCTTCGATGACGTCACCGCTCAGGCGTTCCAGCGTCGCCGACGCAACGCATTGGAAACGCTCGTTTGGCATCGTCCTAGTCAACTTTTTGCTCTGCGTTTGTTGTTGGCCTGAGTAGTATAAAAATGTAGACTATATTTATCGGAAGCCATTATCGCGATTAACATTTGATTGGCCAAACGAACAGGCGTGGCACTGACGCAAATGTAAATCGTACTTGTAATAACTCACGATAGATGTCGTCTATTTACACATTCTTGGCTCCAAAATTGGCTCGAATGTCTTTGCTTGATGATGTTTGAGTAAAATATTTGTCCCAATAGTTTGAGCCAATGTTTGGAATGTGGAGGTTTGGTATGACATTGTACCAACGTCATACTATTTGGATGGTTATCTTACAAATGCCGATGATGTGAAACTTTATGCAATGTTTTAATGCATAACAAAAATAACAGTTTCTTTGCCAATTATTTTTTGGAAGGAGAGAACAAATAGAATTTAGAATTTATACTATTTCGTCATACATATGTACAAAAGTATAAAAGGAAATAAGGGCATGGCTAAATTTTTCTCCCCTTGTAAGATAGTATCATCTGTATCATCGATTGCATGGGTGGATCAAGCAGGTTAAGCTAAGCTTGCCCTGGTTGGTCCATGGATGGGTGACCATTTTTACATACCAAGACGCCTCTGTGCCTCAGAAAGCACGTTAAGCCGTTGGTCCCGACAGTTGTCGTTACGGGCGTAACGACTGTCAAAGGTCCACGAATCAGTCTTATTAAGTGGTATCGCGTGTTACCCGGTAATTGAGTTGTCGAGGTCAGATAGACAGTCGCTCCATATAATATACTGGTATTTAGGTGCATCCTGATAGACTGGAAGCCGACTCCAACATAGTTGGGAAAAGGCTAGACAGATGATGAGAAGAATAGAACTCGTGAGAAGCTCGCAGATTCTATTGATTATTTACAATCTGCGAACATAACAATGGGAATGATTATACGCCGTGATAGAATGCGAGTTATTAAAAAAGTATTTGAATAACAAACGATTGTTGATTCAATAATCACTGTTTATCTTCACGAAAACAATGTATTTGAAACTTAGACTGCATATTACTCTTGGTTCAAAAATACAAACATACATCCTTTTTTTTCGGATGGGAAATCATCCAATGACCCCTCCCGCTCTGGGTGGAGTGGAAGGGAGTGTCAGACTCTTACTGACTAAAACCCACCCGTGTTCCTTCCTTAGCCCTTTCTGTTCCAGGGCAGCGGTAACCCTTTCGAACGATCCCGCTACCCAAACACACATCCTTACATACTTCTTATGCTTCGTTTACGTTCATACATCTGCCGGTCTATTCTGTAAAAATCTCACCGCGAAAGCTTAGGTGAAGTGAGCGTCAAGTGAGCTGCCAATAGCGTCAACCCTAGCATCAGCGAATCTATTATGTAAAAATCTCACCGCGAAAACTTAGGTGAAGTGAGCGTCAAGTGAGCTGTCAATAGCGTCAAATCTTAGCATCAGGTGAAATGATTCCCCCACATATGTGTTCACGATGAGAATTTCAAATCAATTAAATCGACTAGCCATACGCGCACTCCGGTTGCAAGTACTACGCACATATTCCCTTGAATTGAACCTACATTTAAGCCTGCAACAGTTTGGCTAAGTAACAACCGGACGGGTCGATCAATCAGGTTTAGCTACGGTTGTCGCGGTTGGTCCGTGGATGGGTGACCATCTTCACATACCAAGACCCTTCGTGGCTCGGAAAACACGTTAAGCCGTTGGCCCCACCTGATATTCGTGAATCTTTGATAGTCGTTACGGGTCGTCAGTAGCCCGAAAGTCTGACAACCAGTCTTACCAAGGGGTATCGTATTACCCAGTAACTGGGTTGCGGATGTTAGATAGGCTCGTGAAATACTGGTATTCAGCTGCATCCGGTTAGACTGGACGCCAACCCCGACATAGTTGGGAAAAGACTAGGCAGATGATAATGATGAGCTTATACTAGAAATATACCTATACAGTAAAATATGTATATAGTCCTCTTCACCATATCCGGCCACAGTGACCCAGACTAATTTCATTCCTTTCGTGAGCTCCCTAATGACTTGCAAAACCTAATCGGTTCCTGAAATCCCGGTCACACCGTGTACAAAAGATAATGTTTGTGCTAGAATCGATGAGAGGTATGTGTCTCACAAAATAAATCGTTTTAAAATATCACAATATAAAAATACGCATCCAACTAAACTATTCACACATCAGCTAAAAAAAAGCTATTAAGAAAGAATGTCGATCTAAAACACACACTAAAATAAAACAAGCTATCTAAAAATGAAACCTAGATTTGTATTTAGAGATGATTCATACCTACACGTACTCGTATTGCGTGTGGTAAAAGACTTGTCTGTAACCGTCTCATAGATATTATAGCAGAAGGCGGAGGAGGGTATTCTAATCTATTATATTCTAAAGAAGTTAAAATAACCTTTAAGTAAATCGAATAGGGTCTAAATATGTCTAGAGGTTTCATAGCTATTTAAATGTGATTTTACAATCACAAAAAAGGTACATAACTATAAAAAAAAACAGAACAGCAATTGGTTGGTCAGACAGTGAGGCCAACACTACTACCAACTACGGCTAATTACAAATTTCTTCGATTAGGAATCGAACCTACTACACTTACGCAACACTGCAGCGTAATTAAAGCTAAACTGGGTTCGAACAGTAGACTGCAAAGCTCTATTTCTTCTCTGTGGGGATAAATTTCCCCATTGGCCAATTCATATCAAAAATGTTGTTCAAAAAAGTAAATTTTAAACTTTTCGTTTGAAATGAAGCCTCTTCAAATAATGTCCAGTTCAGTACTTAGAGTGTACCTTCGTCTCTTTATTCTGAATAATCCACAATCAATCATGCATAACAATGTTTGTCTGTGCGTCTGCTTCCGACCGCTTTGATCTCGACCTTACGCTGACACCGAGCTTTTGCCAAATGTCTGAAATACAGGAGTTTTTCAGTTAAGAATCAACACTTACAAAGATTGCGGAAAGCAAAAAAAATTGTTAGATGTCAGTCATAATTTATTTTTTGCAATCAAGTCTGGCAGTGTTAAATAACTTCCCTGTATTACAGAATGTTAGTTCCATGGACCATTAGGTCCTCATAGGAAGTCACAACGATCAATCTTTTGGAAATAGTTCCATTTATTACGGTTGGCTGGAAAATACGTTAATTTTGGACCAGTCATAAATTAAATTAAAACTGGATGGAATGAAAAGGTCAACCGTAGAAGGTTTTCCCACTTGTGGAAATATAGGACTTATAATAACTGGTGAAATGTGCACTTGCTAATACTACTGCTGAACGCCACCTGTGCTGTGTATTTTTTTTTATTAACCTTTACTGTCCTATTGCTGGGCAAAAGCCTCCACCAATAGTCCTTCCAGGCACCCCTTTCCCGCGCCGTGGAACCATCCCTTATGGTACGCGTCCAGGGCGGCTCGTCATCTCTTTCTGGGCCGGCCTCGAGGGCGCCTCCCATCGTCAGAAACCTATTGCGTTGAAGATCTTGCCACTGGTGCAACGGCTAACGTGAACCACCCAATCCTATTTGAGCCTGTCGGGGTTTTCTCCAACGTTATGTAAATAAATGGTAAAATTCAATATTTTTTTACCGTGGCCAGGCATCACAAAATCTTCTGAAAAAAATGCATAATCTAACAGTTTTAAATGGAATGCGAGAATATTTCATATGTCAGTCTTCATTCTCCTGTGTTTACTTTGGAGTCTGGCATCAAAATTATGACGGATACCTTCCGTGTGTTATTTTAATAGAGTTAGAATATTTGGATGAACAACATGATACAGGAAGTACGAGACATCTAGACCCTGAGTTTTCGACAAAAAAGACATACAAAATTAAATAAAAATAGAAAGAGAGCTCTACCTCTAGCTCTCTCTCTCTGTATGTATATGTATGTATTATGCATCCCGCCATCTTTGATTCTGTGATCCTTGATTCTCTGACATTGAGCTCATTACGATAAAAAAAACACTATTACATGTCAAAAATAAATTGTGTTTTTAAAACTAGATTAGGTCCGTTACTATCCGACTGCTCTGAGAACAAAGGCCGAAACCAACTCAGAGGTCACATTCTCTTTTAAAGTCCAGTCCTTGGTCAGGGCATATGAGGACCATGCAGATTAGTGCCTCAGGTGATCTTTTGAGGAAAGAACCACACAGCCTTGAGTGATTTTCTTTATTGTTGCAAGTTTTTTTTTACTTTATGTACAGACGCCAGCACATCAAGCGACTATAATACGTCAAATTTCTTTAATAGATTTTCAACTTTATCGCTAAAACATTAAGGTTCAAGGTTGATGGGGAAAATTTGACAGTTTCGGGTAGCTTGATGTGCTGGCGTCTTTACAGTGTAGTTAAGGAGTTATCAATCTATCTTGCTAATTGGTTGAAGGATAACAGTGTGATAGAAGGTACACCACATATAAATGGCTGGCGCTTGAAGTATTTCAGTTGCATAACGATTTCATGAGCAAACACTTGGCAGGTTCGGAGCTTTACTAGGAACGCATTATCTTGACTGTTTGATGTCCATGCTGTTACGTGCACGTGCTGTCATCTAATTTGATATCTACAGAGCTTGCTGACTATTGTTTTGCAGTTTATTTTAGTCACCAGGCAGTGCGATTCTGTAACCATCTCACCGTGAAAACTTAGGCTAAGTGAGCGTGGAGTGAGCTGAAATTTTAAATTAAATGCTAGGGATTGACATTATTGGCAGCTCACTCTAAGCTCACTTCACCTAACTTTTCACGGTGAGATTTTTACAGAATCGATCGGCTGTTCTGTAAAATATCGCCGTGAATACTTAGGGGAAGTGATCCGTCATTACACCTAACGCTAGGGATTGACATTATTGACAGCTTCATAAAGCTCATTTCACCTAAGTTTTTACGGTGAGATTTTTACAAAATAGATCGGCAGAACAGCACACACTAACGCCCGCACTCACTACACTTTTTTCACACTTGTATAAATTTTTCCTCTTATTTTTTTTTTTATAAGCCTTAACTTTAAGGTGTTCCACTGTAGGGCTTTTCCTCCGTACGCGCGCTTTTTCTTATTCCATCTATCTAGGCCTTAAACTAAAAGAAGAAAAGTGGACTTAAAAATTTCCGACCACTGGTAGTTTATTACTGATCTTATTAACGCCTCCTTCTAAATAATGTAAACCTAGTAAAATGTTATGTAAAAATATTTAGTTTTAATCCAGCCGTCCGGCCCTCCAAAAATATGCACATGCAGAAGATGCGGTTATTATGATGCAACACGCAACACAAACCACATGTGTCACACGTTTCGAGTACAGGCTTGTTCTATAACTAAATCTAAATATAGTCAAACAATGTTATTTTGAGAATATCTAACAAAGTTATTTTGAGCTATCAGATAATCTAGAATTAGCAACCAGCGAATCAGCTAAGTATTTGCATGAGTGGTCACGTTCTCTGAAGTAAGCCCAAACCGTTAATAATTAACTGTCGGTCGAGGTATGTGACATACCACTTGGTCGGTTTTGGCAACAGACGGTCTGAGGAATCCGAGACGACGCCACAGGTACCTCCGAGACCAGGGCTGCGACCGATGTAACTACTTTAGTTTAAGAATTTGAGGATGGTTATTTCTGACTACTTTCTGACAATATTAAGGTGGTTTTTGTGCTTTTATGGTTTGACATATAGGTGACGGTTTTTGATTGATGACATTGTACTATTTTTATTTATTTTTGCTATATGTTTGATTATTGCTTAGCTGTTATGATTTAAAAAGTAATTATTTTGTAAAATTCGAACACAATGTAAATATTGTTTGATGAATACATAAATGAAATGACTGTCGAAATTCAAGATCCACAATAGTGACTTTGCAGATGACATGATCATCAGACTGTGACTGAATATTATAATGGCATATTAATATTTTACCTAAAATACTGACACGTCTTTTGACTAATTTTGATATGATTTAAATAGTAAAAAAAAACCAGCGGGCTCCAGAAATGTTGTAAGTCTGATCAATCATTTACAATTGAACCACCAACATTGGTGTAGTGAAATCGCATTAATCACGATTTCTTTAAATCCTTATTAAAGTACCACTTCAAAAGCATACATTAATTGAAAAAGAACACATGACCTGCCAAATGCACGTGTAATTTTAGAGGTAATGCACAGTTGACAGTGCGCAAGTAAAATTATGTGAAGCGGCTGCGTCTTGAGACAGGTTTAATATCCCCCGAATAACATCGCTCAACAATGAGAAAATAATGTCAAACGATGCAGATCGCATTGCGCGTGACTTAGGTCAGTTTTTAGATCAAAAGAGTTAAGAAAAGAAGCTGTGTTTCCGCCGCTTTGAAAGACGTTTTTACGATTTTTTGGAATATGATACATGTACACAGAATAAGAATAAAACAGGATACGGAAAAGTTCTCTTGTGGAAACATAGAATTGCATAATCAGCCTATAATCTTCCCACTGCTTGGACACAGGGCTCCTCTGGAGGGAGTGGGCCGTTATCTACCACGCGGGGCCAGTGCACTTTGGTAGATGTCACATGTTTTCGAATTTTTGGTTTTAGGACATGCCGGTTTCCTCACGATGTTTTCCTTCACCGTTTTGAGAGCCGGAAATTCAGAATGTAGGTACCAAATTAAAGATTTGGTTCTAAGTTTTTCTTCCCTTCATCCTTAAATTAGCGGAAACCTTAGTTGCTATACACATTTACAAAAAACAACTAACATTATAATCAGAACGAAATGCCAACGCGGTCCCTGAACCCTGATTAAAAAAAAAATACATTAAGCATAAACTAGCATTTTTTTTTTCTTCTATTAATTTCCCGCGTTTTGATATTATTAGTACATCCCGAGACATTCCGAACTATTTTGCTTCATAATAATTTAACGAACAACGCTATTAATCTTGACTCACAAGTGTCATAACAAAGTCGGTGAGTGTTGCATGCAAAAATAGTTATGCCCTATTAGCCCGCGACATCAAGTTTAATATTCATCAACGTCGATCTAAATTCGCTATTCGACTTTACAGGCAAAATTTTGCTGTACTCCTGAGCGCTCATTTGGCTTTAACTCGCTTGCCTCGCTCTAACCATAACCAATCTTTTTGGGAAAAAACAATTTATAGCGGCACGTTCATAACAATTAAACCCGTAAGTACATATATTGAAAACGCTTTTTTGGGTAGGTTTATTGCTTTAGTGCTCATAACTCACTGTTGAGTATGAGGTGCTGAGTCCGATTATTATCTTGGAAAAAATTCAGTAGCATTTCTGTCAGTCTGGATCTAGCTGTGTCCAGTTAATGGCAATATATTGTCGCCTACATGAGACTGAATCATAATGTAGGAGTAGGTACTATTCACTTCTTTTACCCCCTCAGAAAACATCAAACAGTCGTGATGTTTTAGTACGTTTTTCTTGTTTAGTCTAAATAAATTCCGTATTGAACACACATGAATTTTATATAAGAGAGGTATGCGTGCGACAGCCAGAACTGTCCCGCTAGGAACTTCATTATAAATAGACGAGAATGTGCGACGGAATGTGGCGACCACCGGAAAGTTAACTGTCGAGATACTTCTTTTCGATTCCCTTGAGCTCGGTATCGCGTGTTACCCAGTAACTGGGTTGTGGAGGTGCGATAGGCAGTCACTCCATGTAAAATACTGGTATTCAGCTGCATCCGGTTCTACTGGAAGCCGACCCCGACATTCTTGGGAAAAGGTGAGGACTTGATGCTAGGGATTGACACTATTGACGGCTGACTTCAAGCTCACTTCGCCTAAGATTTAAAGGGGAAATTTCTACAGAATAGACCGGCTGGATTAACTGCGTGTTTTAATAAATTAACACAAGAATTGTTTGTTTTGGTTTCTTTGTTTGATTGGCACATAAGAACGGCGCCGGCGTTTTGGTTTACTTTGCGTGAGATTGCAAATTCGATTCTTGAATGAAACATTTTTCCCAACAATACATGAAAACATGATACATTTAGACTGGAATTATCATCATCGTCATCATTTCAGTCGAAGGCCGTACACCGCTGGACATACGCCTCCCCCAAGCATCGCCACATCAACCGGTCTTGTACGTCTCGCAACCAACGGATTCTTGCAGTCTTCACAAGGTTATCGATCCACCCTGTGGGAGGTCTTTCAACGCTACGTCTTCCTGTACGCGTTCGCTAGTCCAGAACCTTTCAGCCCCATCGGTCATCCATTCTGAGAGCAATGTGCCCTGCCCAACGCCGCTTATGTTTGGCAATTCTTCGAGCTATATCGATTATCTTGATTCTCCTGAAACTGGTCCCTCAGAGGGGGCTTTGCTGATAATACTACAGATACCCAATTTTTTTACAGTGGTATGGATAATATAGAGATTTTTTATCTATTATAGAGGTATGAGGAACAGGGTGTAAAGTTCACTCATCCTCCATAGAAAAGTCCTCCCTTTTCAATGGAGGATGAGTGAACTTTACACACGATCAGACGGGTGTTGTGTTGTCTGGTGGGCAACTGCCCGACCATTGATATCGGGACGTTGTATATATGCGAGTTGCGCGGTAAACTCTGCTTGCGCGATGCAGAATTTTGCGTGACGTCAGTGTAATGCGTAGTTCGCATGTAACGATGTAGATGCCGCCACATAATAAACGATCATAGGATGCGAAAGAGCGTTAAGATCTACTTAGTAAAATTCTTAAATTCACTGACAGACAATACACAGCCTAAACCGCTGAGTCTAGAAGCATAGTTTAGTTTTTTTTCACAAGAGTTCCTTATATTATAACGAAAGTGAGCAAGCAATAGGAAAGGATTTTTGAAAATTCACCCGTGAGGGGATTAAATAAGGAATGAAAGTTCGTATGGACTTTTATATTTTTTGCCGATGGGAAAACCCTTGAGGCGCGACTTGTTCTATTATATCTGCTCCATCGAGTTTATTGATTTAACATTGTTTTGACGTCTATTGACGTATTAATTATTATTCGATAGTGAACTCTTGTAAACCAATAGAACCTATATGACATCATTATCAAAAAGTATTGGTCAACTGTAATTGTTGTGCCGGTCGGCTGCGGCTGAGCCGGCCGACTGCGGGTGATGAGCCAAGCGTCTGCGGCTGAAGAGCCGGTCGGCTGTGGCTGATGAGCCTGTCGGCTGCGGCTGATGAGTCGGTCGGCTGCGGCTGATGCGCCGGTCGGCTGCGGCTGAAGAGCCGGTCGGCTGTGGCTGATGAGCCTGTCGGCTGCGGCCGATGAGTCAGTCGGCTGCGGCTGATGCGCCGGTCGGCTGCGGCTGAAGAGCCGGTCGGCTGTGGCTGATGAGCCTGTCGGCTGCGGCTGATGAGTTGGTCGGCTGCGGCTGATGCGCCGGTCGGCTGCGGCTGAAGAGCCGGTCGGCTGTGGCTGATGAGCCTGTCGGCTGCGGCTGATGAGTCGGTCGGCTGCGGCTGATGCGCCGGTCGGCTGCGGCTGAAGAGCCGGTCGGCTGTGGCTGATGAGCCTGTCGGCTGCGGCTGATGAGTCGGTCGGCTGCGGCTGATGCGCCGGTCGGCTGCGGCTGAAGAGCCTGTCGGCTGTGGCTGATGAGCCTGTCGGCTGCGGCTGATGAGTCGGTTGGCTGCGGCTGATGCGCCGGTCGGCTGCGGCTGATGAGCCGGTCGGCCGCGGCTGATGAGCCGGTCGGCTGCGGCTGGTGGGCCGGTTGGCTGCGGCTGGTGAGCCGGTCAGCTGCGGCTGGTGAGCCGTTTGGCTGTGGCTGATGAGCCGAGCAGCTGCGATTGATTCGCCAATGAACTGCGGTTGAAGAACAAAAGACAAGATAAGTCACAAATTGTATGCCATTGTATATACAAGAACTGTTACATTTTTATTGTTCAGTTGATGTGTTGAAGCAGAAATGGCGTCGAGTTTATTGACCGGCTGTTTTAACTACCTATTGTGAAAAATAGTTTGTTAAACTCATTAGATTTTAATTTATCATGGTAGAAACATAAATAGAGGCGCCATTGTTTGTCTTCTAAAAAAACATATATTTCAACAAGAAAAGTCGATTTTCAACAAAAATGTTCAAAAGGAGTCATATAGACATCATCCAAGGAAAGAATAAAAAAAAATCTTCGAAGTTTAAAAGTTAACGTCCAAAAATTCCTAAAAGCGTTGTTATTTCCGTTAGTAATTTAAAAGTCAGGTTATTGGGAATGCGCAAGCGTATTAGCGGATGCGTTAATTAGCTCAAATAATTCTAATTGTGCTACAAATAGCTCGTGAAATGAGTTTCGTAATTAGTGGTTATCGTCTAAATAGAATTTCGGGGAAACTTTTAACTTGTAAATTCTCTGTTCTACTTACCTAAGTATTCTAATTGCAATCGGCTTATACACGTTTTTTTTTTGTTAGATATTTCTTCAAGGTCATCATCTGCCTAGCCTTTTCCCAACTATGTTGGGGTCGGCTTCCAGTCTAACCGGATGCAGCTGAATACCAGTATTTTACATGAAGCGACTGCCTATCTGACCTCCACAACCCAGTTACTGGGTAATACGATACCCCTTGGCTGGTTGTCAGACTTTCGGGCTACTAACGACCCGTAACGACTGTCAAAGATCCACGAATGACAGCCGGGACCAACGGCTTAACATGCTTTCCGAGGCAAGGAGGGGTCTTGGTATGTGAAAATGGTCACCCATCCACGGACCAATCGCGGTAAGCGTAGCTTAACCTGATCGATCGACCCGTGCGGCTGTTATTACTTAGCCACAAGCCCATCTCTTAGATATTTCTTCAAGGTACATACATAAAGTCATGCCTTCTCCAGAAACTACAGTAACGCCACCTGCGATCTTTACATACTCCATTTGCCTTATTTACATTCATATATCTGGCCATACACGCCCGCCTGTTGCCGGTTGCACCTGACCTTTGTTAAGAATATCACACTAATATTATTTTTGCGAAATTTTGTGAGCGAGTGTGTTTGTATGTTTGTTACTTCTTCACGCAAAAATTACTGAACGGATTTGGATGAAATTTTACACACAGATAGTTTATAACCAGGGTTAACACATAGGATACTTTTTATCCCGATATTCCCACGGGATCGAAACTTATGCGGGTTAAACCACGGGGCGCAGCTAGTCACCAATAAGGTCAATATGTCGGGCGTCCCTTTCCAGCGTTTCCACTTACATTCTTCTACTTCAAAGAAGCCCTATTAATCAACAATCAACTTAGTCTATTCATTGCTGTACATAGGCCTCTCCTAGGCTGCGCCACAAAACCCTGTCCCCCTGTTTTCGCATCCAGTCTGTCACAGCCACCTTTTTAAGGTCCTCGGTCCACCTAGCCCCCAGCTGCATCCCCCGACCTTCAATACGCCTAACTTCTTTAATTTAAAGTTATTTACCTACTTACTAAAAATATGAATACGTAGGTACAGAATTAAAATAATTTAAAGTACGTACTCTACATAGCGGTTATTTGGTAAATTCAGGCAAAAGGACAACAAAAATACAATGACCAATAATATAAATCCGGTTAAATTCTTCATTTTTAGCGTTATACACTAAAATAAATCTGTCCCAAAGAATTTCAGCAAAAACCGTCTGCGAATCGTAAAAATATTATTTTAGTTTTTTCGTTGTGGCGAAGTAAAGGTCGAACTAAATATTTAGAATCTAAGAGCGATGAAAATAAATCTGGAATGTTATGTTGTTGGAGGGTACTACTAAGGTCACATAGGAAGAAGGTCATAGCTTTTGTATCATGGAAACTATAATTTATGGCACTTATACATATATTTTGTGCGAAGGTTGGAAATAAATTATATATAATAGTTTGAACACAAATCTAGAAAATGCTATGTTATTATTTTATGGTATTTATATTTGGTGGTTATGGTTGTTATTGTCGCTCATTTCTAAATACATTTATTATTTATTGGCTGTATGTATATGATTAATTCTACAATTGGTTTCGTGTTCGGTCATAAAAAAAGCATTCAAATAAATAATAGTATGCAATATTTCCTTAAAGGAAATAAAGAAAAGAAAAGAAAGAAAAATCTTCTATATATATAAAATTCAAAGTCCTGACTGACTGACTGACTGACTGACTGACTGACTGAGACATCAACGCACAGCCTAAACCGCTGGTCCTAGAGACATGAAATTTGGAGGGTGTATTCTTCGTGAAGAGTAGGTATCCACTAAGAAAGGGTTTTTAGAAATTCCACCCCTAAGAGGGTGAAATGGGGGGATTTTGTTTGTATGAAAAATCTTATTCCTTGAGTTAATAAACTTGAAACTTGCCACGAATACTTACCTAAGTAAATTATGAAGTTGGGCATTTTTTGTTTTTATAAACTACCCCCTAAAAGGGGATTGGGGCTTCAAAGTTTGTATGGAAGAATTTTAGCGCGCGGTCCGATTTAATCGAAACTCAGTATTTTCACCTAAAATGGAAAGGAAAGAATAATGTGTATCAGGGTTTATCGAAAATCTACCCCTGACGGCCTGAAAAGGGGTAGTCAATTTTACAGGGGAGGATTTTACAGCGTGGCTTGATTAACTCGAAAATTGGTATAAATAATCTTTGAGTCAAGTTATGAACACATCCCAAATGATTTTTCAAAATTCCACCCCTGTGGGGGTGAAAAGCGGGGATACAGTTTATATGAAAAATCTTATTCGTTCGTTTAATAATCTTGAAAATTGGCATGAATACTCGCCTAAATAAGCAATAAAGTTTTTCAAAACTACCCCTCAAAGGGGATATAGGGGTGTTAAAGTTTGTGTGGAAGAATTTGAACGCGCGGTCCGATTAACTCGAAACTCAGTGTACTGTGTGTGTACTTAAGACTAAAAATAAATAATAACACGTATGAGGGTTTTTGGAAAATCTACCCCTAACGGGGTGAAAAGGGGTAGTTAATTTTATAGGGGAGGATTATAATAAGTGGCTTGATTAATTATAAAATTGGTATAAATAATCTTTGAGTCAAGTTATGAATTTTTATGATTTTTTTAAAATTCCACCCCTGTAGGGGTGAAAAGTGGGGATACAGTTTATATGAAAAATCTTATTAATTTAGTTAATAAACTTGAAACTTTGCAACAATACTTGCCTAAGTAAGTAATAAAGTTTATCATTATAAGTTTTTCAAACTACCCCTCAAAGGGGGATATAGGGGTGTTGAAGTATGTGTGGAAGAAATTGAATGCGCAGTCCGATTAACTAGAAACTCAGTATTGATACTTTCGACAGAAAGTAATTAATAATAAGTATGTAAAGTTGTCGAAAATTGACGGAGCAAAAAGGGGTGATTCGGTTTTTAGGGGAGGATTTGAACTTGAAACTGTATGTTACATTTTCACGCCTTAACCACTGAACTTCTGATTTAGCAAAGAGATAGATGGCATCCTGGGGAAGCACATACTTTTTATCCTGGTGGTACGTTCCCGTGGGATAATTTCCGACATCCACGCGGGCGAAGCCGCGGGCAGAAGCTAGTATTTTATAAAATACCTATGATAGCCTACTGAAGCAGAAAAGCATAACCCATTTCACTTTTTGGAAAACACCTCTTGTACGCTATAGGTATTCTTAGCGAATATAAAAATAGAAGAAACAAAAAAAACAAAACAAACCAAACCCACGCAGAAACAAAATTGAAACATGATTGACGATCATAGTTTACCACGTATTGAAAGCTTTATGAATAGAAAAAAATAGAATCAACAAATCATAGAATGCACAACAATGAGCTGAAAGAAGTCATGCATAATTTCATGGCAAATAATGTTTTGGCATTGTGACCAAAACATAAATAGGGAACACCCACGGTAAGGCCAAAATAACCAGTTGGGCACAATCCAAATGTCATTTTAATGTACAGTCATCATGCCAGGGCAAATGTATCCACTAAGAACCTTTTGTTTCCAAATTCCTAACATATCGTAAAATCGCCGAAGAAAGCAAACATTTATGGGAAATTATCAATTATGAAATTCTCTTTGCATAGCATTTTCCAAGCCATGCATTTAATAATAAATAATATTAGTCTTGCAGGACGAATTTTGGTCATGGCGGCCAATCTCAGCGGAAACCAGCCCTCGACGCGGGAGGTATTGTAGTGCACAAGCATGCATGTATCATAGTTATATCCTCGGGACAGATACTTAAATCTAGTGGCAGTAACATTTTGTAACCCAACGAAACCCAAAATTAACCTGTTCCAATTCCTCAGAAACAAAAACTGAAATAAAAAGAGGAATCGTTAAAAACCTGCGTCTCATTTCGAGCTCATTAGGTAGCAGTAGATTGATCTTTATATCTCAATTCTGTGACATTGGATTTGGCAGTTCACATGTTTGTAACAATTCTGACAAGGCAGGGAACGGTCAAGGCAAAGATTAGCGAAGGCAAAGTGCCAGAGTTGTATTTTATACGATACATATTATTGTGTGTTTTCGCTATATTAATATAGCCCTTTAAAGTAGCCAATCGCAGAAAAAGAATTATTGAAATACTCCAGCCAAATGATGTAACTTTTCAGTCGAAAACTAAGGAAGAAAGCTCAGTGAATATGTATTCATTTTAATCATATTGTAATCCAGTTGAGTAGTGTCACTTTTATATGTCACTTTGTCTTAAATTTCCATCATATGATTTTTTCACAGATTGTCCATCTATGAAACCAAGACTTCTGTTGTAAATTGTAACAGTTATAAGTTTCTTCTAATGAGATTGGTCTCGAAGTGCCAGCACCATAATGTTGCCAAAAAACTCTGAGGAGTATAAGCTTTGAGTTACAGAAATAACAACAACAACAAAAAAAGTTTTTCTTACATACCAAATACAGCCACAGTATCATTCAGTGTCAGCTGGCAAAGCATAACTTTATTTTTATACTATTCATTAAACCTACAAAAAAAACTTCAGCTCCCATCCAAAAAATATTCTAATTACATTCACGTGAGGTAATTACTGGTAGCATTGAACTTGGAACCTGACCACTTACACCTTGTCAAGGATAACATCACTTGCCAAAGAACTGCTTACGCTAATTCCTACCTTATTACCTTGGTTTTTAGAACAATTGTCTTGTCATTGAACAGCAAGCAGACATTCGTCAAAAATTTGACAGCGTAATGTATTCTGGCTTCGATCCAAACACAAGTACTACCAAAAGAGATTTTGGAAAGGCAATTGACACGATGGAATGTTACGTGGAAAATATTTTTGAAAATTTTAAAGATGTTGAAATAGATAATAGAAGATGACTTACGAAATGTGTTTGGAGAAAATAAAAAAATAGTAGATTATTTTTGCGAAATATTTTTCAGCCATCATTGTATAATCGTCTGAGAATGTCCGTGACATCTGGAGGGCTAGCTACCACGGAGATATTTTTTGTCTGGAGATGCGAATAAAGTGTCACATGTCTGCAGACATGCTTATTAACCCCTTTCTATAAAAACGTTTCTTAAAGTTAAGAGAAGTTTAAATGTTAAAAATGTATTGTTAAACAGTCGCTAATCATTATTTAACTTTAAGCGACGTTCAAAATAAACGCCTTAATGTATCCAGGCATAGTTAATTTCATATTTCCTTCATTTCAAGCAGGAAGCCCAGTATTAACATTAACCAATTCGAAATGTATGCAGGATATTTCCTGCCAGTATAAGTGATTCGCTGAATTCTAAAGCTCAATATTTAAACAATAACACTGATCATATTACACCAGGTCCCAGTTCCACTACCATATTAATAGCTGGTGCTCGAGATACTAACATTAAATCAGCAATAAAGTTTCTTTAAAAAAACTTCGCAGCACATGAGCACGCGAATAATATAGAGGAGATATCTGTTACAGAGTATTACATCAGTATGCGGAAGCTGGCAGACCATTGTTCATGGCACAGGTACAATGAAGAAGGGCCAACTACAATATGATACTTGATTAGAACTTAAGAGTCTATATGCGACTGACTAAACTCTCAAAACATTGCAACTGCAAATGTCTTGTGCAAAAGAGAGAGTTCATGTTATTTCCAATCTTTAAGGGAGCAAGTTTAAATTGGCCCTATGTGTCCCATTGTTCAAAGCTAACCTTCTACAATTAATTTCTGGAATCGACGCCCGCGCAGCCGTCGGGATATTTCCGTACTCCCAGCTCAATGCCACGAGGCCAACAACATCCACTCAATGAATTACTCATTACTCTACTACAGCAATTAGGGCATTTTGTTCATCATCTTTGACGTAAACTCCTTGTAACTGTTTTTGTTATGCAAAATTTGCAACAATAATGTCCTAACTTTCACATTCATAAAAAAATAAAGGGTAAAGCAAAAGTCAAGAAATAAAAATTATCCACTTATTTATTTTGGTCCCATCAACATTATACAATTTAATGGTAAGCGAATACCTTATGGTTAATTTATAACAATAAGTTAATTATCACATTGCTTAAATAAAGTACATAATACGTAAAGTATACTCTAACATTTTTATCAGCCAATAAGTTGTGAGAAAGTGCAAAAGAACGAACAATATTCTAAATTATTTCTACTAAAGAAATTATTATATCTTAATGCTCATGTATTCCTTTCTACAATTTAATTTTCTTCCTCAGTCATATATGTAGAATAATAAAACACCCATCTGTAATATCGAAGCTGATTCACTTGCATTCATATCTAAGTCATTCATCCACTCAGTCTTATATTTATTACCATTCCTCTCCTTTCGCCCTTCCATTCATCAGCGCACAAAGTAATCACAGCTATCCTTTTCTAACCTAAGAAGCTATCTCTGTCACTCTTCAGCTCTTCTCGATGGGTCCGTATCTCTGCCTGAACCAAGTCATGCCGATGTAGTCAGCCTCGTATACGTCAGGTATCTCTTTGTCGATGGCTTCGCAGTAAACCATCTTGACTGAAGGCTCTCCGAAGAGCCTCTCTTCATACTTGATGAGCTGCTTGAAGAATCCGGTGTTCGGTCGGATTTGTGGTCTGAGAAACAAAGATAATAAAAGTTGTTGAAATAGAACAGAAAAAAATCAAGAAAGTAATCGATTTATGACTTCATACGCTTCAGATTTACGATGAACGGAAACAATAAAGTGTTTGAAATTACCCCATAGGAAATCACGTCTTTTGTAACGATGAAATCGTGTATTTCAAGCATCCATTCATAAATACAGACATCAAGAAAAAATCTACAGTTGAGGAATATTCTTTGAGTTACTCACCGTCTCTGCTTCATATGATAATAGGCGTCCCTCAAGGTCATCTTCTGCCATTTGACGAGGTACGCCAAGCAGAGAGTGACAGATCGGGATATACCAGCCACGCAGTGCACCAGCACCACATCACCATTACAGGCGACCTAATGTAAACAAAGTTCATTAAACAACTGTTCTAAATACTGATCCATTAGAATCAAACAAAGTTATTCAATCGGAAATGAAAATATTTACTTTATCAAGCATTACTGGGCCTGAAATGTTTAGCATGAACAGAGAAAATCTAGGGCACTCGTGAACTGAAATGCACTAAGCTAACGAAAATAGAAATGAAGAATTGATCTACGAGAAAATTCCGGTAAAAATCTGTGAATCTTACCTCATTAATCAGGTCAGCCACACTTTCCATGTACGGGTGCATATCGGAGTTCGGTGTATCCAGGAGTGGTACGAACTGTCTGGGCACATAGTCCTCTGGTGGTGGGGGCAGTTCTGGGGCTGCACTGACGATGAGGCCAGGGTGCAATGCTCTGACAGCTCCCGGCAAGGCATGGGCCCCACACACGTAGAGGAATGGGGTGACGCGAGAGACACCGAGAGGACAACCTCTGTAACAAGAAGATGACATAAATTATTGTAAAACTGCATGAGACCAATAAATAGTATCTTGATGAATGGCTGATGATGGCTGATCCTAAATCACGATAAAATTGAACATTTAGTCTTCAGAGTTAGGGCAATCCTAAAGCTTATGACACCTTGGAATGTTGAATGAAACATTTCACGTGAAACGGAGGGAAAGGTTTAGCCTTTCCCTCAAACGACGCGTCGTTTGAGAGAAAGGTTTAGGTTTCACGTCAAAAAAAAAACACCTTGATTTCAGATAAACATAACTGAAAAACGATCAAAACATGATTACAGCAATCCTGACCCGAATCACGACAACACGCAGACTGTGGCACGTAAACACCGCATACCACACGGTTGTGTCATTCTGGCCGGCTTCCAACTGATCTGACCTAGCGAACTTGCTAATGCTATGTTACTCTTCTGTGAACTCTCAAGTTCTTCCGACTTGGACTTGTTTCTATGTATGACTGATCAAACATTGGAGCAAATGTTTTTACTTTTATTGTATGATCAAAAGTCATTAAGAATATTTGCTCCTGTACAAAGTCTAAGTAAGGTTTGTTGAGTCCATCATAGTTGAGAACATTTTATTATGAAATCACGATTCATTTATTAAAATATTTAGGTATGAAAAATTATAATGGCCTATATTCATTTTCGAGCTTTCAGTCGGCACAAACTTTTTTATAATAAAATGCATCATCACCAAAGTTTTTATTGTTACCTGCCTTGCCTTTGTTCAAGGCACCAAAGTTTACAGCTTCAGTGATTATTTTATCCAATGCAAATATTTTTCAGTCAATCTTTTCAAAAATATTTGGTCTCAAACAGCTCAAGTCATAAAAAAATCATAATTACTTGTTTAGCTCCTCCTTGGTCAGGATCTGCGTGTCAACCACCGTCGGTTCATTCCCATCTCCTACATTCGCGACCTTATCTGATACGGTCAGGACTTTCATAATGTTACACCAAACTACAACAACTTTAACTTTATCAACTGTTGGTCACTTCACTGTCCACTGCCACTTTTCACTTCAGACTTTAATTCACGATCTTCGTCAAACCACTGAAGAGTTTTCACAATAGCTTGTGAATCTCTCTTCGCACTAAGTTGTGTATCTACTACTCCAAAATGTCTGTATATTTCTTAATTGTGAACAAATATGTAAATGTTCACTGTTTTACTTGTTGTCCGTTTTAGAACTTGCAGCTCCAGATTCTTCAGAAACTATCGGTAAAATCTCTGTATCTTCGTTTATAGATGAATCGTCCAGTACAAAATTATCGTGTTTAATATCGATGTGAGAATTTTCGTCGAGCTAGCGTGCGTGCGCGCTGTGTGAATGCTCCGGCGCACTGAGAGTGAGTGAGTCGACGAAGGCACCTGTACGCGATCCCTAGCCCGTGACGGTCCGGGATTGCAATATCTGGCATTCCACAGTTTATTTTAGCGCGACGGTGACGCTTATTTTGTTTACAATGCTCGCGATGCTGTTTTTGGTTGGAATGAAGGGCTTTCTGTGTTTTTTTCGCTCGAGAGTTTTTATGTGTTTATTTATGTCTGAGAAACCAATGTTATGATCGTCTAATCCAGTAAGATTAGGTAACTGTTTCAGCTTTCGTTAAGAAATATTTGTGCTTTGGTATTTTGTATATGTTTACTTAATTATTTCTCATGCAACATAATGTATAAGCAATAATTATGTCGCTGTCGTTGATCGAGGGTTTACTATGGACCTAGTTACACATGTGTCTGTTTCAGCTTCCCATAATCAGTTGTATTTTAAATGAGCAATAATGCCATTGTTTTCAGATGATTTCGGTATACTCGTACTAAAATACAAAAATAGTTTTACGTGCCCTTATAACATTTACGTTACCTTCGCTATTTCCTTATTTCCCTGAAAATCTTTCCTGAAAACCGTGCCAATCCCTACCTCTAAACAACGTAGAAATCTTTACAGGTGGCTAGGCGAATATTCAGATATATATATTCAGCCCTTGGAAGCAAGAAAGTCAGCAGAACTCTGCAGAGATAGGTTAGTAATCTAAGGGTAATTACATGCCGAAAATGCCTCACTGCAATATCAATATGCATTTGTTTAGAGGTAGCGAGCTAAACTATCGTAGTTTAGCTCGCTGCAGTGAGGCATCTTTTGCATGTTTCATCACTCATGCAGCTAAATAAAAACAGGCTTCGATCACAAAAATGATAACGATCCTTTAAAATGATAACGACAATGTCCGTTTTTTGACATAGGTAATTTTACGGTATTCTATCTTGTTCATAAGCATAATCAGCATATAATGTTCTCACTGCTGGGACACAGGCCTCCTCTCTGGAGTGGACCGTAGTCAACCATGCGGGTCCAGTGCGAGATGGCGGATGTCATATGTCTTCGAATTTTTGGTTCTAGGGCATGCCGGTTTCCTCACGATGTTTCCCCAGTGGTGATAACATCATTGACACAATTTTAAGCGCCTGCGTGGGTTCAAACCCATGCCTTACGACTCGTAAGTCGGGGCCGTTACCACCAGGACCACCACTGCTCTTCAGTAGGCACTTGCGGGCAATTAAATCAACCCTTAGTTCCCACTAGTACCACTAAACTGTACCACCGGTGGTACTAGTGAGACTGTTTGTTCTCATCCTTTGTTCCCACTAGTACCTCCGAACTGTACCACCGGTGGTACTAGTGATGATGATTAGTATGACAGGTAATATTGAAGCAACGACTAAGACACAAATCTTTCACTAATTCTTCATTTCAGTTAATTAATAAATGTCTGTAGTGTTGTACCTGTTAATAAATAGGTAAATGTCTCATTTCTCTCACAATGTAACCACGGCACAAGATATAGGAGAGCTATATGCGGACCGTCCGCATAACTCAGGTGCGATTTCCGGGCGCGCTTGCCTTGGAATCATAATAATTTCAGTTCTATATGCTTTCTGACAAAATGTAAGTGGTCGAGGAGACAATTATTTGACGGTTTTATGTTTTGAGTTGTTATGTATAGTGATTGAAATGGTGGGCAGTTCATTTTTATAATGAGACGTTTCAATTGGAAAGAAAGCTTGCATAAAAAGAGTTACTAAGTTGTTTATTCACTAGATACATTAAGCAGCTAGATACTTAAAAAAAAAAAACAGTTTAAAATTTATACAGGCTGGCATCTACGCACAACCTGTTACCATGAATTCAGTACATAATTCTGAAACTCCAGCCTTGCAATTTTTGGGCAGTTATTTAAAAAAATATTGCTGTTCAATACATTTTGACCGCGTAGGTATTGCACTTTTCTTTGAAACCACAGATTTTTTTTTATAACTGACGAAAAATTTCTACGATAGGGTTTATGTAGGTCTAAAAGCATAATTATGCTGATTTCATGGTTACAGTTTGCGCGTCAATGTCCCTGCCACCCGGTATGTTTCACACTTATCATTATAACTAATTACAATTCTTACAACTTGCCTTTTCATCCTCAGCTCGCCAAGAGAAGGCCACAATACGATCCTCCTCTCCATCATTCACTTCAAGCTATCCAAATTAAAGTGCCTAAACTAACCGAAAATCCCAGTGTGGTCAAAAAGGAAGGAACAAGTTTTGAAACCTAATCTCCATCTTCATTCAAACTATTCACAATTCAAAACAAAGAGCTTAAAGCAAAACACCTTTTCAGAGCCACTCTCAATTGTCCCAAACCAGAAATACTAGTGTCTAGAACAATCATGTATCTAGTTGCATATACCTATCTGCACAAGTACCCACATACTACATTGGGCCGCAAAGCCAGCGGGTCAGTTTAAAAAAATGCAATAACTTTTAAAATATATGAGTAATTCTTTTAAAATAAAAACTAAATTAAAGTTTATTTCATTACAAATATAGGAAGCAGAAAAAACCTTTTTCCTTTTTATTTCTTTTTGGTAATTGTATTAAAAACCTCGTCAAAACGAATCATATGACACTAAACTCGCGGGATTTACTAGTAGCCACTGAAGAGTTCCACTATCCACCTCCTGGTCCATCATCAAACCATCGACACCAAATGCAATCTATTGAACGCGTCAAAACAAGAATATGAGCCCAATCTCGAGGGGTTTACTAGGAACTACTGACGAGTTCCACTATCCACATCCTAGCTCCATCATCCAAGATACCAAATTATAGTTTTGTCTTCCGAATTACATATACATACATAAAAAGTTTCATTTCGAGTCGACAGTTACATACAAGTAGGTTAAAATTGACTACTAAGATTTTTTACATGTTAGTTAATTAGTTAAAAGTGAAGCTAATAAATGCGTGTTAAAAGTAAAGAATGTGAGGTCAGGAAAATAACGATAAATCCTGAAGATCTCTAAATATCGGAAAATCTAAGAAAATCGCTTTTCAGTGATGAGTGAGGTAAGGGAAAGTACAAACTACAACAAACAATGGATGGAAATTACATTCGTAGTTAGCTCGGTTTTTCAGCTTCACTTCCACCCGGAAGATCTTCCTCATACAAAGTAATAACAGTTTGATGACAATTTACAAAATGCTATACAGCCAGTGTATCTTGGCTACATTTACATGCTGAACGCTGCTTGGTGGCATAGAAAGGGATGGTGACACCAAATTGCCTTTCAAATACTATTAACTTCCCTTAGGCCCGCTTTACCCCTACAATATTTAAAGGGGGAACAGTGGTGGGCCAGTTTTAACGGCCTCGTGTTGTAGGTCGTGAGTTCGAACCGGGGCAGGTGCTTTACTTCCTGTAAATAAATTCATCACCACTGCTCTCAAGGAAAACTTCGTGAAGAAAACGTGTCTTAGAACCAAAATTCGAAGACATGTGACATCTACCAACCCGCTCTGGGATCGCGTGGTAGATTACAGCCCACTCCCTCTCGAATAAGTGAGGATTATTTATTGAAACGCCCTTGCATTCAATCGGTAAATTATATTGACACAACATTTTTTTGCGGGAAGTCAACCTAGGAGGTCGTCGGTTGCTTAACCCGACTATCTTGCGGATGCCTTTATAATTTAAAGCTTCCAGCCCGGCTTAAAAATATTGCGCAATGCTGACCGGTGCAATGAAAAATAAAATAAAATAAGAATATGTGCAATAAAAATTAAACTTGCTCAAACTTTTGTTCAATCATTGCGCAATCTTCAATATTAACCCTAGATGGTTAAAACATTGCGCAATTCGTGATATGGTGCAATATAATTATACGTATAGGGCCCGACTTACTCTAAAAATATCATACGTTTCCCTTACGCCTGTCTGTAACGCCTAATAGCTGACTATATTAATAAAATCACAATCCTCTCTCAAAAAAACATTGGTTTTCTTTAATCCGCCACATAATATTTTTGGAACATAAAAATGCATTTAAATAGGAGGCTGAAAATAAAATCTAGATAATATTATTACAAATAGCACTGGTACGTGCCAATTTGCACACATTACGTCTTGGGAGTCCTCGGGGGAATCACGAAACGATATTTTATGGATGAATCAACGTTTTTTATTAGGTACCTACTTTGCTTTTTATTTTTATGATATCTGGCGCAAACAATATGCTTATGCTTGCTTATGCTATGTAGTGTAATTAACCTATCTGTTTATTCCTTTAATTTGGGCAGAAGACAAAGACAATTTCGCAGAAAAAGCAGTTAGGTACTCCAAAAATATCTCATTCCGCTTTTCCGATTTTTTTGATAGCCGAAATTTATTATGAAGATAAGGGCTGATTTTTCAATCATCTGATAACTTTATTCGAGGAATCATTTTATTTTGAATTTTTGACAGTTCTCCCATACACAAACTGTCAGACGTCAATTTTAGTCCACGAATAAAAATTATTGGTCGATTGAAAAAACAGCCCTAAATGAAATTGTTTATTATGTAAATAGAATATCGGAATCACTTTTACACGTCATAAAAAAAATAAGCTAGATGGAGTCAAAATTTCCTATCAGCTGACTACCCCTGAGAAGAAATGGCGAAACAAACTCTAGGGTCAAAGTCTCTTTTTAAGTCCAGACGTAATCTGTTAATAGTAATTTGAAAGAGGAACTTTGTCCTTTCGAGTTTGAAAAATATTACTCTACCTATACCATAATGCTAATAGCCGTTATAGCATAATACCTGATTGTATCCAGCGCCATCTATTGCAATTATCTCAAACCACGGCAGACACGGCCACAATTCTTCAATTAAATGAGAAGAAAAAACATGCATTAAACGCACACTTTGTAGACAAGCATATTATAAGTTGGATGAGTATATCGTAGATAAAAATGCTTGGCTTAGTGCTGGTCCTGCTCCACAGGCCTTGGGCTCACTAGTTGATCATAATTTTCAATATTTGGAAGAGATGCTTCCCCTTTTTTTGTTTGGTTAATATTTCTGACATTACGAACTTAATGTTTATTTTATTCAATCAAGATTTAATTCTTAATACTTCAATATTAAATACCTTACCCCTTCCTGATTGGTAGTAACTTTTTAGTTTTTTTCTCATCTGTTAAATAAATGGCAAACCTTTTTGTATAATTTAGAAGCATTTTGTAAATGTAAGAACCATGGATCCGTTTTTTATGATATTTTGATGTTGACTTGAAAGAGCATTGCAGTTGAGAATATGTCATGCTCACTTAAATGTCTCACTGGCGCGTGTGTTGGATCATTCGGTTCCCTACAAAATGGTTGAGCTGGGTGGTGCTGATCCACGCGTCATGTTCGTGAACGGGCGCCGTCGGTTGAGACTGGTCATCTCTTAACTGCCAGGGCTTATTTTTAATTTTATATTTTTAATTGTTTCTTTATTTTTTTATTTTACATTGTTCTCACATAAAGAAGCAATAAGAATAATGTAGGTACCCAGGATTTTGTAATAATATCTTGATTTAAAAGAGTGTCTTTGGAGTTTCTTGGCCGTTCTTCTCCATAGAGATCTATGTTTTGGAATGGGCAACTAGCTTCAACTTTCTGACTAACTGACCGACTATTTAATTTTGACAATTCAAAAGTGCCTGTAAATGGTTAAATTGAAATAAATGGTTTGAGTTTGAACAAGACAGATATCAAGTTTCCGAGTTCCACCGCAATGATGTATAGCAGTCTCGTCAAGATACAGGTATGTAACGGTAAATATAAAAAAGATACAACATAATATATGGTATATTACCATATTATGTTGTATCTTGGATATACCCAACAAACGACAAAAACAACAAACACAAGCAACAACGACTATCTTTCGACGCGTAACTTTTAGTTGCTCTAGCAATTAGAAATATCAGCATAATGAGCTTATACCTAATGCTCCCAGTGCTGGGAACACAGGCCGCCTCTCTATGAGAGGGAGTGGGTTGTAATCTACTATGCGGGCCAAATGCGGGTTGGTAGATGTCACATATCTTCGCATTTTTGGTTCTAGGACATACCGGTTTCCTCATGATGTGCACTGGTGGCTCGCTAAGCGTTAAGCTACGCTTGCCACGGTTGGCCTGTGGATGTGGATGATGTGACCATCTGTTACATATCGAGACTCCTCCGCGCCTCGGAAAGCACGTAAAGCCGTAGGACCCGGCTGTCATTTGTGGATCTTTGTCAGCCCTTACGGATCGTCAGAAGCCCAAAAGACTGACAACCAGTCTTACCAAGGGGTATTACCCGACCCCAACATAGTTGGAAAAAGGCTAGGGAGATGATGACTGTAGGTACCTATTCCGTTAATGATCATTCAAGTAGATACCTACTTGCGAAACGTAATGATATGCAATTCTAATTCCAAGTCAATGATTTACGAGCTGCATACATCTGACTGATTGCAGTGATTAAATCTGTGGACTTTGCCCCCGAAGCCGCGAAATAATCGGTAATTTGGAAGGTAGATACTTGTCATAATTACCCAACAAAAAGTAATAAATGTGTACCCAAATCGTTTATTTTTTTTATTATAACCAATTATTATTTTATGATTTTCCTCACAATTTACTCACTAAGTAGTCGCTACAAAAAGGTCAGCAATAAATAAAATAAAAATAAAAGTTATAACCGTGAGGAAAACGCTTTTCAAGAAAACATTACACAAACGCTTTCTTGAAAAGTATTTTAATAACTGTGGAATCTTTACGTCTGAAACGGTTTTCAGCTTTGTCATCATTTAACCTTGAATTAAATTTCAATGCAAGTCGAACATAATATTATACAGGGTGGCAGGGACATCGACGCGCAAACTGTAACCATGAATTCAGCACATGATTCTAGACCGTCTTAGAAATTTTTAGTCGGCTATCAAAAAAAAAACCGATGTTTTATAGAAAAGTGAAATACCTACACGGTCCAATAGTATGGAAGATCAATTTTTTTTAATTACCTACGAAAAATTTCAACGCAAGGGCGTCCAGAATCATGTACTGAATTCATGGTAACAGGCTGCACGTCGATGTCCCTGCCACCCTGTATAGGTCATGAATTTATCACAGAAAATGTTGTCTTGAAAAATGTCTTGGGTGACTTTTCAGGATTATTTTTATTTTCTTACTGTCCCTTTCTGTATACGTCCGTTTCCTTATTTCTTTTAAAATCGATATGATTCCGTGGACAATAGTGTGGGTTGTGCGTTTGTTTACTATTATACCTTAGCTAACTATTAATGTTGTAACGCATAACTGTTTTTTATCCCAAATAAATAAAAGAAAATAAAATCTCTGGTCGAGGTCCTTTTTTTTTTTTTTGTGGATGGAAAATCGTCAAATGACCCGTCCCGCTCTGGGTGGAGCGGAAGGGAGTGTCAGACTTTTACTGACTAAAACCCACCCGTGTTTCTTCCTTAGCCCTTTCTGTTCCAGGGCAGCGGTAACCCTTTCGGATGATCCCGCCGCCCTTGGGTCGATTCCGGGCAAAGTGTTACTGGGGTTTTCCATCATGAACTTTTCAGTAGTCTTGATTTGTGCCTGCACCCCAATTGCGTAACACACAATCAATCTGAATCATTTGGAAGCAAATCGCTAATCCATTGCTTCATAAGTTCGAAAAATTTGTCTGCTCAACACGTAAATAACGCAATGAATGTTGTTGAACTGTCAAAATGAAACCGATTCCGATTGATCGTGTGTTACGCAATTAGGGTGCTGGTTGATGGTAATAGGCTCGTCTCCTATTAAATGTCTTAAACATAACTACCTATATATTACTAGCTGACCCGGCAAACGTTGTTTTGCCTTATACATTATTTCTAGGATTTTTTTTTTTGTATGAAAAATACTTAGATGTTGGCCGATTCTCAGACCTACCCGATATGCACACAAAATTTCATACAAATCGGTCCAGCCGTTTCGGAGGAGTTTGGTAACAAACATTGCGACACGAGAATTTTATATATTAGAGATATACTTTAACATAGTAGGTACCTACCTACCTACTGTAGGTACACCTATGCCTAATCCTTCGCGGATTACAGGCTTAATGTTATGTTGCTCTGTTTATCTGTGGACATATCACATAATACCACGACAATCAACTATATCTTTGTAACACCTACCTTCATGACTCATCATCAGTAAAAACTCCACGTCTGTAATCTATGGATTGTCCTCAATTTTTCATGCAAAAGAATTCGTCTTGGCAGCGCACCGCCCTGCAGTGATAAAACGAAAATGTTACAATGCAATGCAAAACAAATTGATTTATGTTCTTCAGACAACACCGAACAATTTATATTGTGAATAAAATGGAACCGCAAAAATTTAAATAGAATGTCTGTCACACACTACCAATCACAATCTGAATCATTTTGAAAGATATTGCTAATGCATTGCTTTACATGTTCGTACAATTTGTCTGCTCAACAACGTAAATAACGCAACGAATGTTGTAGTTTGTAGTACTGTCAAAATAAAAGCCATTCGTTCTGTGTGTTACACAATTACCCCGCTGCTTATTGTGAGCCAAAAAGATCGGTCGCGCAAATTTATACGCGACTGTCGCATTGGTAAGTCACTTATGTTCTCGGAAAAAGGAAAGGAGACCTCAGTCGACACGACACGGCGTTCGGGATTGTCGAACAAAATGTAGATACGCGACGATCGCGTTGGTTAGGACGCGGCCTATGAATTTGTATATTTATGTCTGTAATTTATACGGTGTACTTGATAAAGAGTACTCTATCTATGACATCAAATCCAAATGGTTGAATAATAGAATAATGCGAATTTTACTAACTTAAACAAACCGATGGATGGAATTGACGAAAATCTGACCAGTTAATTTACTGTATAATTAGCTATTATGAGAACGACTTTTTTTTCTTAGAACAACACATTTATGTTAAATAATTATAGTTAAGTAGGTACAAATTCTCTCAAAGCACAACATAAATTCAAAGTAATCCTAGCAATTTAAAATGTTTTATATTCAATCTTGAATCATAAACAATGAAAAAAGACAAATCCGCAGTTTGTTAAAGTCACTATATATAATAGATCTATTTGATGTATTTCAGACAGGTCTGGTTTTGATAAAATCATAATATTCTCTCGAGTGATTTCCAGTATAACCTAACTCATTGTACGTAAAGCCTATGCGAGATCAGGTAAAACTGGAAATGTATAGCCTGATATGTCGTCGAGAGTGGTACACCCATGAGGTACAGAATCGTCACATAGTTATGCACAACCATTTCATGCGCTTCCGTACCGAATCAAAAATCAATCAATGTTATTGTAAGAGTCCTCTAAAAGCTGTTCACAAATCCGAAACCCGATTTTTTTTTCAATTTAAATCAAATATTTTAAGCTTGTTATTTTTTTTTTTTTAATATTTCATCATAACTATTCACAACCGCTCGATACGCTTCCGTACCGTATCAAAAATCAATCAATGTTATTGTAAGAGTCCTCTAAAAGCTGTTCACAGGTCCAAAACCCGAACATTTTGTCAGTTTAAATCAAATATGTAGACGACCGCAATTCTTCCAACAGCTGTTTGCTGTCAGGGGCAAAGAAAATCAGGTTATCAAAGTGTGTCATTTTCGATACGATAGCTTGTTGTATGGTTGTGAATAGCTATGCAGACCGGCACCCTAATTGCGTAACACACAATCAATCTCAATCTGAATCATTTTGAAGGATATTATTAATCCATTGCTTCATATGTTCAAAAAATGTGTCATGTGTCTGCTCAACAACATAAATAACGCAAAGAATGTAGTTGAACTGTCAAAATGAAACCGATTCCGATTGATCGTGTGTTACGCAATTAGGGTGCGGTTTCGGAGCCGGGTTCGGTATTGCCCAGATAGTAGCCTGAAGTCTACTCCGAAGTGCAAAGTGCGAATATTCGGATCGGACCGACACATGGCCGAACCGAATATTATTGAAAAATGCGAAAAAAATTCGGATCGGCTCAGTTGGATCGGGACCATAGTCAATATTCGAAAGAGTGTAGGAGTGTAGGATCGGGACCGACCAAACCAAATAGTCACTTTTTAGCAGGAAACGGCCGAACATTCGGCCGATACTACTTCGGAGTAGAGGATTGAGGATGGGAAATCATCAAATGACCCTTCCCGCTCTGGGTGGGCTGTACCTACTTAGATCGATTTTTAAGATCGACAAACATTACTGGCTAAAGCTTTGGTTTCCTAAGATAGCGGTGAACGGTCACACAATAACGGATGTCAAAATACTGAGCGTTTTTTCAAAAACACTGTCAAATTGTGGTGAAAGTTACAAATTTTCATGACGCCGCTATAATATGACGGATCCGCTTTCCTAAGAAGCCCGTGATTTGCTTTAGTAGTGAGTGATAAGTTTAAACACAAACGGAGTCTTGGGGCAAAACCCCTCGGGGTAAAGTAGGTAAAACCAGCCCATATGCAATTTTGACCCGGATGTATGAATATCAGATAACCTAATAATTATCATCGCATCGCAGATGTTACAAAGATGCCGCGTAAATATAAATTAAGATAAACAGACAAGAATGGGACATGGGAAACGTGAGAAAAGCTGTTCAAGCGGTATATGACGGAACTATGAGATATTTGAAAGCTGGAAAGACTTTCCAGGTCCTTGGTATTATTCGTCGAATCGTTGAACTCTTTAAGTTTTGAGTTGAGCTGCACGATTTCTGAAAAATGCGTGCACTGATTGGACAGGTCCTCTCAATCTGTGTAGTTCTTTCCTCAGAAGACCATCTCAGACATCGATCTACATGGTCCTCATAATTATGATCTGACCAATATTATGTCTGGACTTTAAAAGAGACTGAGACCTCTGAGTTTTGTTCGGCCTTTCTTCTCAGACTATTTGAAGAAAAACAGGGTACAACAAAGTCCCAGAAAAACAGATTTTTGCTGGGACTTTGTTGTTTTGTTTTTTTCTTATTTGTATTTGTAATGATATATACGTGATTACTAGTTTATTTATTTATTTATAAGTATATATTAGGTATGTTGAAACTGTGTGTACTCCCCGTCACTTTTCCCTAAAGGTTCATTAGAAAACCAGCGTCAGACAGCATCTGTCTGGCATTAATGCTGAAATGAACCTTTTTGGCGCAGCCGTGAGGCACACACTATTGTTGTCTGAAACATTATTTGTTATTTTAATAATTTTGTGTTTCACGAACTGTGTCCAAATAAACGTTTTTCTTTCTTTCTATTTCGATAGGAAACGCCGACCTCATCTAGTTTTAAAATATGATTAACGTGTAAAAGTGTCTCTACAAACCTACTTACAAAATAAAATCATTTACCAAAATTCACCCTTCAAGATCGTGTAAAGGAATAATGATATGAACTCTTCAACAAACAAATGCCTAGGACGTTATAAGCCGATTTTTTCGACTTCCCAAGAACTAAGTCTTGTTGAGCATATCCTGACTATGGAAAAACGGTTGTTTGGCGTCACGTTTACGTCGCCACTTAGCGTTTCTTAGAGACAAATCGGACCGTGTTGCTGCGTCTGAAACTACAGAGTTACAGGCCCCAGGCGCGGTCCAGGGGGGGGGGGGGGTCGTGGGGGTTATGCAAAATCCACAAATAAAAACATTTGCCTGTATTGTCTGGAGGAATACGGAACAATCTGCATAGATGAAGGTTGGGTGCATTGCACAGGTTGCAACGGCTGAGCTCATGATGGCTGCACAGGCTATGACCCACACAGAAACTTGATATTGTCTTGTACATGAATTGCGTTGCTTGTCGGTAATTTTCGGGGCAACATCGTATATAGTAGGTAAGTAAGTATACTGTTTTGTCCAGGGAATAAGGAAAAACCAGAAATAGCAGAGATTTCGTTTTTTAATTTAATATCCTAATTGTCATAAAACTATCGATGTGATTATATTATACGCAATGAAATTGACTAATAATTAAAGTTGATTTTTTACATTTATGTTTTGAAATTAATGACCTACAACCCTAAATCCTTACCCCACTCTCCCCCACCACGATCAAGTCATGATTCAGTCGTGTCACATTCAAAAACCACTTGGCTGCAAAGAAGCTGACTCATGACTTTCTCAAAACAAAGAACTGAAAAATGTAATTTAATTTATAAATACTACATAAATAAGATTGGAAAACCTGCGCTTTGCCAACAAGTAATAAAGCTATTTGTAATGGTATTTAGCTCTTATTTATTGCAATAGACTAGCGGCCATTTTGTCAACACGTCATTGTGCAATGTGTTATTGTAGGAGAGGTACGCACGAATAGTTGATTGTGGACTGTTCATGGCGCCGGCGACTACTTGTTGGTCTCAGCTCCCGGCGACAAGAGCTAATATCAAAGTACTCGCTCAACAACGGGCGGGCAGAACGAAATGGGTCGTCCATTTGTTATACATTTTTATTTAGCTTCAAGTAATTGTATTTTTAATTCTAATTATGATTGTATTTTATTTTTAATTGTATTTTTGGGTAGTAATTAAAATAGAAATATAATTTTATGCGGAAACTTATTTTATTGTTTTGTATTGTATTTTTTGTTTATAATTTATCGTGAGAACCTGTAATTGGCTCTGTGTCGCTTATACAATTGTTATTAATTTTGTTTAGCTGTTGGTTCTCCTACTTAAAAATAAATAAATAAAAAGCTAGAACGTCGAAGTAGAAACCGTCTATGCTAGATTATTCTCAAACTTCTTAAAACTGCAGAACTATAAAGCTGCTTTCAGACTACGCTATACTATAGTGCCATATAGTATAGCAAAGAAAGACCTAGTATTCATTTTAATAGTAAGTCAATACCTAATATATAGTACAGTACAGGTGTGAACGTGTCCATAACAATGTATGGTGCGCGATATTGTTGTGCTGTGAGCTATATACTATATGCTATTATGTTATAGCGTAGTCGTAGCAGCTTTACAGACAAGTAGAAACACAGGTTCACGATGATTCGGCATTAAAGGAAACAGTTGAAATTATCATTTGTTTGCTTCCTCCACGTACTGTATGTGTACCTACACTTGAAAAGTACAGACGCCAGCTGCATATCAAGCTGTACTACTATCTGTCAAATTACTTTAATAGATTTTCAACTTTATCTCCAAAGGATTAAGATTCAAGGTTGATTGGGAAAATTTGACAGTTTTGGGTAGCTTGACCTGCTGGCTTCTGAATATACTAGGTACATTGACATTTTGCCTAAGGCATAGCGTAATGTGTGTACAATGACACTCGTTCATATCTGGTGGACTAGGTACATGTGTGATACCTATACATATATAACTATACAATGCTAGCCGGGCGGATAGGTACAGTACCTATACTATTATTTTCAGTAGGTAGGTATAGTATACTAAGTATTAGATTTTTCGGTAGGTGTTTACCTACAGTATATTATTATTTTCGGTGCTCGTTTTCGTTGTGGCTAAGTAATAACAGGCACATAGCTCGATCGATCAGGTTAAGCTACGCTTGCCGCGGTTGGTCGATGGATGGGTGACCATCTTTAAATCCAGCTTGATATCCATGATATAAATACTAGGAACAAAAACAAATTTGTTGCACCTACAACAAGGCTCAAGAAAATAGGTGGCTCGGTCAGATGCCAATGTATACGCTTTTATAATAAAGTTCCAGGCCCCGTTCAAGATCTAAGCTAATTGAATTCAAATCATTCATTTAGCGTAAGTTGTGCCAGAAATCCGTTTATACTAAGGATTATATCGAGGACAAACAGGCTTAGAATTGAGCTGCTTCCAATTTTTACATATTGCATGTTTTTTTTCTCTTTTGCTGTTGTTGTTTTTTTTATATACACTTTGACATTAATTAATTTTATATATAAAATGACATTTGTTTACTTTGAAAAGTATTCTACTATTTGATTGTTGTGAATGTGAAGACTGTGAGGGTAATTTTATTTATTTCATTTTTCATTCATGGTCACGGTCTGGCAGTTTGAGTAATTAATGTGGTCTACCTAAATGTATTGTTAATCGAATCGTTGAGCACCTTAAGTGTAGAGTTGAGCTGCACGATTTCTGACAAATGCGTGCACTGACTGGACAGGTCCTCTCAATCTGTGTGGTTCTTTCCTCAAAAGACCATCTCAGACATCGATCTACATGGTCTTCATAATTATGATCTAACCAAGATTATGTCTGGACTTTAAAAGAGTCTGTGACCTCTGAGTTTGTTTCGGCCTTTCTTATCAGACTAGTCAGATAGGAAACGCCGACCTTATCTAGTTTTAAAATATGATTGACGTGTAAAAGTGTTTGTATGTACAAACCTACTTACAAAATAAAATCATTTATCAAATACCAAGACCTCTCCGTGCCTCGGAAAACACGTTAAGCTTTAAGTTGGTCCCGGCTGTCATTCGTGGATATTTGACAGTCGATACGGGTCCTCAGAAGCCCGAAAGTCTGACAAACAGTCTTACCAAGAGGTATTGTATTACCCAAAAACTGGGCTGTGGAGGTCAGATAGACAGTCGCTCCACGTAAAATACTGGTATTTAGCTGCATCCGGTTAGACTGGAAGCCGACCCCAACATTGTAGGGAAAAGGCTAGGCAGATGATGTATTATTATTTTCGAAGTAAATGCGAGCAAAAACCAGGGGGTCTACTCCGAAGTGCAAAGTGCGAATGTTCAGATCGGACCGACACATGGCCGAACCGAATATTATTGAAAAATGCGAAAAAAGTTCGGATAGGCTCAGTTGGGTCGGGACCATAGTCAATATTCGAAAGAGTGTAGGAGTGTAGGATCGGGACCGACCGAACCAAATAGTAACTTCGTAGCAGGAAACGGCCGAACATTCGGCCGATACCACTTCGGAGTAAACCTCCTGGGCGTCTACGCTCTAAGTAGTTTCAGCCGAAGTTACGGGCTTTTCCTGCTCCGTATCACCTTCGGACATAAGATTATTTGGGGATCCGAACTAATAATGAAGGACGACACGATTTGACAGTTGTCCTTCCTCCCGAAATGTTTTTGCCTGTCCAACAAAGCCGAACCGGGTGTAGGGTTCATTCCGATGTATTGAACAACTATTTATTTATTTAAACTTTTCGCACAAAAAGGTACAAAGGCGGACTAAATGCCTTAGGCATTCTCTACCAGTCAACCAAGGGTGGTGAAGAGATTAGATAGCAGGTGGTTTGGTTGAGAGGGACAGTGATAAAAAAAAACTCTTAAGACTATGTACATAAATAGGTTATATACACATACATACTATTAGGTATTATATGCAATATATACTATCTAATATAACTATCCCTTTAAACTGGCCTTCCAGTACCAAACTCGAGTAAATAACCTTTGTTATCAGTGGTTTTAGTATTAATTCACTAATAATAACGCAGTAAAACTGTGTTGATTGCACCAATAAATTAGGACACCCAATAAATTTTAACAAATATTAGTTTATTGACTGATATAAATATTATACAGTTGAGTTGCAGAAAATCGAGTTTAATGGCGTGCAATAGGAGAGGCCTATGTAATATGTTCTATGGACTGCTATAGGCTGGTGAAGATGGTGATGGTGAATATTATACAGACAAATGCAAGTCCAAACAAATATTTTTTTGTGATTATTAAATAAGATAATTGGAACACATCATCCGTCGTGCTCTTGTCACCGCCGCTGCAGGTGCCAGCTGTTTTACAACCCAGGAAAAGACCTGACAAAATGACCATAATGCCTTGGAAGGTAGGCAGGCCTTTGATGTGGGATGCAACGTGTATCAACACCCATTGCGCCATCCCATCTTTCTAGCACGGCGAGCTGTGCTGGAGCGGATGCTGCAGGTGCGAAAAACCTCAAACGGCGCAAATACTCCAATCTTTTTGGGACTTATAATGTTTGAGCCGCTTGGAGTAGAAACACTAGGGCCATGAGATCCGAGTGCCCACTTAGTTTTTCGAAACATCGCCAGGCGGTTGGCTGATTCTTTGACCAAAAAATCAGCATCACCATACAATGAGGCATTGCTACCAGCCTTTTGGGCACTTTTCCTGTTGACAGCGATGCGGACGAATTTGTTGATGCCCTTTGATTATTTCCCCTCCTTTTTTATATATTTGTACTTACTTATCCTACTAATATTATAAACGTGAAAGTTTGTATGGATGGATGGATGTTTGTTAACCTACTCTTTCACGCAAAAACTACTGAACGGATTTGGGATGGTTTATAACCAGGATTAACTTATAGGATACTTTTTATCCCGATATCGAAATTCATGCGGGTGAAACCGCGGGGCGCAGCTAGTCATTAATATTTTAAGACTTAAGCTTAGCTTTTTAAATTATGTAAATATTATCTTGGAAATTGGAATAAACATGGCGTTGACGTGATGACATCAACCAGTGCAGCATGCAATTATACATAAATAAATAAAAAGCACAATCAAAACAAGAAATAAAATAAACCATTGCAAAATGTGATTCGGCACAAACAAAAAAAAAACAACAATCATAACATGAAATAAAATAAAATAAACATACATTCAAAAAACCAAAAACATGAATAGTAGATTATTAACCAAGGGGATAAAGCAGTGTCTTCTTTCGCGGATTAAAGTTCACCCAAGACTAAGACAGCTTTATCACCGAGGAAAATACTCTGCTTTTCGTACCATTTGCGAAAAAATAAACTTAACGTTTATGTATTTGAAGAAAACAAAAACGCGGCAAATTCCTAGACTAATATTTTTTTGTCGGAAAAGCAAAGGCATCAAGCTCATACGGCCTCGCCGGTTTTTGTAATTTTATTTAATAATCATAACTGCATAATAAATACGTATTCCTTTTTCAAAAAGATGTATAATTCTTTATGTACAAACTCAATTGTGTAAACACAGATGTAATTCAGTATAAATTTCGGTAAGTATTCCAAATTTAAATCACATTCTCCCCCTAGAGGATGAATGAAATTCAGTACAATTTTCTTTCCCTGTTTTTAACAGATTAAAAATGACTATTGTTATGTTCGCTTTTAGTGGCATAGAATGTCACTTTTTTGAGCAAGTGGTATGAAAATATAATTATGATGTGGCAACATTCCGGACAACGAATCTCGCGTCGCTGAGTATTAGTAATCTGTATTCTGTACGCGTGCGCAGCTGTCCCCTGTCACAATGCTATACATACATAGAATTACATAGATTTGATGCAAGGAACATATTTACCCTAGGGTATATTACTCTTTGCTCTAGGGAGTGCTAGGGAGATTTGATGTTTTGACATCTTGAACGTAATAACAATAAAATGGCTCATTATTAAACAAAGCTATGATAGAATTATAATTATGAATTGGGTGAATGTGTACCTGTGGTTTTTGCGAGACAGTGTTTGTTAAAATTGTGCTAGAAGATGCAAATGACAGACTCGGTGACTCAAAGGAGAACAAAAGCCCAGGGAGAAAATGGTAAGTGCAACGTGATTACGCCGGCTGCCGCTGAAAACCAGCGCTGGGGCTCTGTCTCGTATAGGGTCTTAGCATTATGCTGAGCGATGGCCGTTTTGCGTGAGTGTGACCCATGTTTACCCCCAACTTGTTATTTTTTTTGTGTGTTTGTTCTTTTTTATGCGTCATGTTTGCCGCAAATAAATGTATTTTCTTTCTTTCTTATAATATGTATATTTCTGTATGTTACAACAAATAATTAGTACTTATGTAAGTATGCAAAAAAATACCTATACATAATACATATTTTATTAGAAAACCTACACACTCAACATTTTTAAGTATCATTACATGACGTATCAATCGAAGAACTGGTTTGTAGTAACGAACACGCAGAGAGACGTTGCATAAGGTACAGACGTCAGCACATCAAGCTACCCAAAACTGTCAAATTTTCCCAATCAACCTTGAACCTAATATTTTAGCGATAAAGTTTAAATTAATAATTGTCAGGAGGTTCCTCTCTCTGGAGCCCTGACCGCCGGTAGCTTGGACCCTGTTCCCGATACCGGTGGGCTACTATTTTTTATATTTTTAAATGTTTTTATAATTTTTATATGCAAATATTTAAAAATATAATTTATATGTTTAATTTTAAATAAAGGAAATAATAATAATATTCCTGGACATTTCACACAGCACCATTTGTCCCAAGCTAAGCAACCTAATGCTTGTGTTATGGTAACAAGATGGCTGATAAACTACTTATATACAATTTTTTTTTTTTGTAAATGCATACATATTATAGATAGAAAAACACCCAGACTCGGAACAAATACATGTAGGTCATACAAATATTTGTTCCGTGCGGGAATCGAACCCGCGACACGCAGCGCGGCAGTCAATCGCTTAACCACTGCGCCAACCGTGTCGTCAAAAATTCTATTAAAGGAAATTGATATATGGTAGTAGCTTGATGCGCTGGCGTCTGTACATTATAACATCAACTAGCTTCTGCCCACGGCTTCGCCCGCGTGGATGTCGGAAGTTATCCCACGGGAACGTGCTACCAGGATAAAAAGTATGTGCTTCCCCAGGATGCCATCAGCCAAATCAGAAGTTCAGTGGTTTAGGCGTGAAAATGTAACATACAGTTTCAAGTTCAAATCCTCCCCTAAAAACCGAATTACCCCTTTTTGCCCCGTCAGGGGTCAATTTTCGACAACTTTACATACTTATTATTAATTATTTTCAGTCAAAAGTATCAATACTGAGTTTCGAGTTCATCGGACCGCGCATTCAATTTCTTCCACACAAACTTGAACACCCTTATATCCCCCTTTGTGGGGTAGTTTTGAAAAACTTATAATGATAAACTTATTATTTACTTAGGCTAGTATTCTTGCCAAGTTTCAAGTTTATTAACCTAATAAAGAAGATTTTTCATATAAACTTTATCCCCGCTTTTCACCCCCACAGGGGTGGAATTTTAAAAACATCGTTTGGGATGTATTCATAACTTGACTCAAATATTATTTATACTAATTTTCGAGTTAATCAAGCCATGCAGTAAAATCCCCCCCTGTAAAATTGACTACCCCTTTTCTGCCCGTCAGGGGTAGATTTTCGAAAAACCCTGATACACATTATTCTTTACTTTCGATCCTAGGTATAAATACTGCGTTTCGAGTAAATCGGACCGCGCGCTACAATTCTTCAATAAAACTTTTGAAACCCCCAATCCTCTTTTAGAGGGTAGTTTAGTAAAACATAAAATGGCAAACTTCATAATTCCCTTAGATTAGTATTCGTGCCAAGTTTCAAGTTTATTAACTCAAGGAATAAGATTTTGCATACAAACAAAATCCCCCCATTTCACCCTCTTAGGGGTGGAATTTCAAAAAACCCTTTCTTAGTGGATACCTACTCTTCACTAAGAACACACCCTCCAAATTTCATGACTCTAGGACCAGCGGTTCAGGCTGTGCGTTGATGTATCAGTCAGTCAGGACTTTGAGTTTAATATATTTAGATGGGCAAATGTTTCTCTCTGAGAGAGGGCGGGATTTCTCAAACCGCAACAGGTTCCAAAGGTTTTTTTTTAAGTCTTTTTGAACTGGTTTTCCGTAAACTCAGATGCGGAAGGATTTTTTTAAAAGGCCTCATTTCAAGGATGACTACTGCGCGGATACTACAGGTTGTAAAACTATGTTTATGTCCAGTTTAGAGTTTTAGAAGCCTTCCTCAAAGATTCTTTACCGAGAACCACTTCTTGACTGGCTCGGTTTACTACGGTTCTTGTCATTTGTTATGGGTCCTGCGCTGCGTGTAAGTGTACTGCGGGGTGGGGCGGGAGTGACGGGACGAGCTAGTCGAATAGTTCGGTAGTACTCGGTACAGAGACGTGTAGCGCTCGGTGAAAAATCTGCACCGAAACTACTCAGTGAGGAAGCTCTCGTACAGAAACGAAAACGAAACGAAGCGGTGAGGAAGGCACCTTAGTTTGGTTGAAGCCCAGAGAGGCGCTGATACACGGAGCCCTCCCTGTATTAGCGCCTGACCTACAGTGGCCTCCAAAAGTTAGTTGTCATTTTTCCACTTCAGCTGTGATACCACATTATGATTTATTTGACTAAAGGATTACTTGACTTTATGATAAGTCATACGTAGTTGAATTAGTCAATAAAAAACATTTGAAACTCATCATAATCTAGTGTGTAATGGTGAAAAAGAAACTAAACACTCAGAAAAAATGAGTAATCATTGTTCAACAAAAATATATTCTTATTATCATCTAATTAGAACCCACTTGGACGATGTACAATGTTCCAAGCGTTCAAAGTCCAATGTACAAACGTTATATTGCCTCGTATCGTAACGCTGGCTATATAAAAGATTGCTAAGGCTTTGGTGTGCCAAAGTCAGAACAACCGGCAAACTAAGACTACCCCAGACCATTTTAGTTTCACTCCATTAGTTTGCAAATTGTGTTCAAGTGCTTGGATATTCAAACTTAGGTACGTGGGCGATGCATTATAGTGTTTACGTTTTGTGGTGATTGTTATATATTCCTTCTGACCCGCTTATTGAAGAGTTGAAAAAAAGAGCTGTCAAACCGCAATATTTATTCCTCAGATAAAAGAGTTCTGACTATTGAAAAATCAACCTTTAATCTTTATCGAAATTGAAGTGATTAAATAGGCTTATATTGAATTAGCTGTGGTCCGCAACTTTATCGGCGCGAATTTTGTTTTTCTTTTTTTTTTCAATACAAATATCGAGGATGAAAAAAAACCTACGTGCCTATTTCTCCAGATCCTAGACTACCTAATTTCATAACGATTGGTTCAGTGGTTTGGAGGTGTATATGGTCAGACAGAGTTACTTTCGAATGTATAATATTACTGCTTCTGTCCCCGACTTCGTCCGCGTGAAATTTTACCCCGCTCGTGCTAAATATTACATCGTATTCTGACTTTTTTTTATCTTTGCTCATCTCCTAAGAGTCATAGCGTAATGTTAAATAGCTTTCTACAAGCCACTCTCTAATAACCTTCCTCAAAAATTGAGCTATTAAACGAAAACAGAATTTTTCAACTCCGAGTAGTTCCAGAGAATAGCGCGTTTAAACAAACAAATTCTTCAGCTTTGTTATTAGTATATAGATATTAGAATGGATAGTATGTGTACCTATAGATTGGTGTTTACCTATGATGTTATGAGTTATCATGTTTAGAATCGTGATAATATAAAATATCAATATAATATACTTAATAACATCCGCAAATATTTACTCATGTAGATTTCCACATAACTATTTTATCTACTCCAAATATTTTTTACCTTTTACCGCTTTAGGCTTACGTAATACACATAGTAGTAGAACACGTAGCAATATTTCCAAACATTTCGTAATTAAAACAAATTTCCAGGCATAAATAGATTTGTAACCACAGACTTATAAGTCTGTTTTTGTAACTGGTATTATCTTGTTGAGTGTTTTATTATACAGTAATACCTACTTATTGCTATCAGTGATAAATGTAAGTAGGTACAATTATCTATTATCTCGCTCTGATATCGCTGCGGTAACACTTTATGTAAATTATTTTATCACCACTGCTCTTAAAACGGTGAAGGAAAACATCGTGAGGAGACTCCTAGAACCAAATATTCGAAGACATGTGACATCTACCCTACCAACACGCACTGGGTCCGTGTAGTAGATTACGGCCCACTCCCTCTCACAGAGAGGAGGCCTGTGTCACAGCAATGGGCCACCACTGTTCCTAAAAAAATCTGACTCATCATCATCATCTGCCTAGCCTTTCCCAACTATGTTAGGGTCGGCTTCCAGTTTAACCGGATCCAGCTGAATACCAGTATTTTACATTGAGCGACTGCCTATCTGACCTCCACAATCACAGTTTGTGATGTGACGTCCATAAGACAGAAAATTAATAAAAGTGGGTAGCTTTCACATTATACAAGAATCCATGACGAGTTTTTTTCTACAAATAATAATTACTATTATCGACTAGTGCTTACCTTTCATTCTTATAATTTTCGTGCATGTTTTTTTTTTACTTCCATCTCCACTTTCACCAACAATGTTTAGCTGACTTAATTATAGATATATCCATCGTATTGGGATACTCCCAATACAAACCATAGCAAACACAAGTTGCAAATCGTCCGTAAATAGTCCGCCGCGCTCGGCTGTTTGCAACGTATTGTGCGATGAAATGTACGGATTAATTAATTATGACAATGTGAACGTGGAAGTTTAGGCATCGTTTTTAGAACCGGTTTATGCTGTTCTGAGTCGCTTCGAAGAATTTATTTATCTACATATTAACAAAGGTTTATCACGCGGCCGTCTCATTATATTTGTCAGTGCTTTTTGGTTTATTTTTGCAATATTACTCAACTCACACTATTTATGTACATATTCGTTACTATTTTTTATCTGTCACATATTTATCTTATTTAAGTATGCATACACACGTCACGTTGCAGTGTAAAACTGATTTACATCCGTCACCTCATACATCAGGTTCAGTTGAAAACCAGTTGTCTGGCATTTTTGCTGATCTGGGCCTTTTTGGTGCAGCCGTGAGGCACACTTTCCTGCTAATTTCTTACATATTATGTTTTAAACTTTCTATTTGTTTTCTTTATTAGTTGCTATCTGATGTATTGTGTGTCTTTTAGTCTGTGCTAAATAAATGTATTTTCTTTCTTTCTTTCTTTCACAACCCTGGGTTGGATTGGCGGTTAGAGTAATATCATAATTTTATTGTTTATGCGCATTTCTTGCTGAGGACGAGGACTTACAGATAATCTATTATAATTTTATGTTTACGTACGCATAATAGAGACTAAAATGGTAACTGTGCTCATAGCCGCGTAATAGATTCTATTATAATATGTACGCATAATGGAGACTAAAATGGTAACTGTGCGAATAGTCGCGTGATAGATTCTATTATAGTATGTACAATCACGAGCACTAATAGGTATGTCAACATTTGGAAACTTTCATTAGCGATTTTTGCGTGAAATAACGAAAACTACAATGAAATACATTACAAAAACCTATGGGTTCGAAAATACTATGTTCGTAGCAACACCAAATTAAATTCAAAAATAAAGGAGTAAATCGCTTTTGAATAAAGCCAAGTGCCAGCCATAATGCTCGCGACTGTACCTATGTGATGGACGTATCAATATTAAATGTCGTAGTTAATTATGCTAACAAGCTGTTTATTGTTAGACTCATCTCATCACTGGAAAATCTACTTTAGTTCGTCATAATAGGGCTTGTATAATACATACAGATAATCGCGTTTCCAGTGCAGTATTATCATAATAAATAATTTATTTTATTCTATAATTACAGGTAATAAAAGGAAGAACATCTAGCAAGTCACAGACGGTTAAATTAAAGCAGCGCCAATTTTCAAGTTCAAGACTTTTTTAAATCAGTTTTACAAGAGTCCAAAGGTATATATATATACGCATACATAACGGCTGCCGCGCTGTCCGATAAAACCGCACGCATAGTGGGGAATACACTCATTGATAACAAGTTCGCCCGCACAGGCCAACACTCAGTCCCGCCGCAAGTCTCAAGCTGCCAACATGATTCTCCTACTGCTGCCGCTCGTGCTTGTACTGCTCTACTACTACACCACCAGAAACCACGACTATTGGGAGAAACGCAATGTGAAATACGAAAAACCAGTACCAGTTTTTGGAACACTATACAGCAATGTAATGGCTAAGAAAAGCATCACAGAAATATCCGTGGAACTATACAACAAGTACCCCAACGAACCAGTGGTGGGCATGTTCAGAGGCACCACGCCCGAGCTCGTCGTCCGAGACCTGGATGTAGTGAGAAGGATCCTGAATCTGGACTTCGCGTATTTCTACCCGAGAGGACTGGGTAGGGATCCTAAAATCGAGCCTGTGTTTTATAATCTATTCCATGCTGATGGCGATACATGGAAGTTATTGAGGCAACGTCTAACATCGACGTTCACGACGGCCAAGCTGAAGAACATGTTCCCACTAGTGGTGCAGTGTGCGGAGAAGCTGCAGCACGTGGGCGAGGACATTGTGAACAAAGGCGGAGAGTGCGACGTGCGCGAGCTGATGGCGCGCTTCACCACAGAGTTCATCGGCGCCTGCGGCTTCGGCATAGAGATGGACACCATCAATGACGAGCACTCCCTCTTCAGAGACCTCGGTAGAAAGATATTTACAAGATCTTGGAAGAACTACGTCGCTGTAGCGTTATATGATCTATTCCCAGACTTCAAAGGAATATTTCTAAGAGCTCTACACGAGACTGTCTTGATGGATTCTATAACAGAAATCGTTCAAAACATTCGGAAGCAGAGAAACAATAAGCCCATTGGTCGTAATGACTTCATTGATCTACTTTTGGAACTGGAAGGAAAAGGAAAGATAACGGGAGAGTCGGTGGAGAGAAGAACTGCAGACGGAAAACCAGAGCATGTGGAGATGGAGATGGACCTCGTGTGTATGGTAGCCCAGGTGTTCGTGTTCTTCGCAGCAGGATTCGAGACTTCTTCGTCAGCAACAAGCTTCATGTTACATCAGTTAGCGTTCCATCCGGAAGAACAGCGAAAGATTCAGGAGGATATAGATCAAGTGCTCGTGAAGTACAACAATAAACTGTGCTACGATTCGATCGCTGAAATGACTCCGCTGAGTAACGGGTTCAAGGAGGCCATGAGGATATTTCCCTCTTTAGGCACCTTACACAGAGTGTGTGCAAGGAAGTGCACGATCCCGGAGTTGGGCATCACCCTGGACCCTGGAGTAAAGATCATCGTCCCTGTGCAGGCCATACAGAATGACGAGAAATATTTTGATAATCCTACTGAATTCATGCCGGACAGATTCAATGATCCGAATGTTGAAAAGCATAAGTTCGCGTATCTGCCGTTTGGTGAAGGACCTCGGCAATGTATTGGTAAGCCTTGAATTAATTATCATTAGAAATAGTAATCATTATCTAATGAGTAATAAGCATATCATTCATTATATTGGCGTAAACTAAACTCGCGACTTCGTCTGCGTGAAATTTATTGTTCATCGCCCGCCCGCTCACTATTTGTTCGTTTTCGCTTAGCGTTCTTTGTGACTTTTTTATTTTTGCTTAGCTCCTAAGGGTCCTCGCGTGATGCTAAATAGCCTATAACCTTCCTTGAGAATTGTGCTATCAAATGCAAAAATTACTTTTCAAATCTGACTGGCAGTTCTAGAGATTAGCGCGTTCAAACAAACAAAGACTTTCGCTTTATTTTATTTGTAAGTATAGTATCTATACTACTTGCAAATAATATCCACCAACCCGCACTGGACCCGCGTGGTGGATTATGGCCCACTCCCTCTTACAGAGAGGAGGCCCGTGTCCCAGCAGTGGGAACATTATTGGCTGATCATATGCCGCAGCAAAATGTCTTTATAGAATTATCATTATCGATCGTAACAATCTAGCCTAGATACTGAACTCAAAAACTTCAATAACTGAAGTACAAACAGGTCAGGACGAAATGACTCTTTCTCCTTGATCGATTGCACCCGATGACCGATAATACAATATCAGCCAGATAATAATTATAATATTATTAAGTACCTACTTACATCTGTTTATTTAAAAAAATGGTGGCTAACTAACCAATAACTTACGTAAACGTGCGTTAACATTACACATAGCATAACATCACGCCTGTTAACGCTGAAGGGTCAGGCGAAGGTGCAATCATAGTACACCCACATTTCGCCAGTAATTCATTATTACTCCGGTAATCTATAACAATAATAACTAAAAGTATGATGAGAGAAGACTCGCGAGGTTGTCGACATGTGGGATGTGGATTCAGCGATAATAATACCGATAGTCGTGACAGCCAATGCGTTAATAGCCAAAATCCTCGACCAACACCTAAAAAGGCTCTCGGTAGGCAGCTGGGCTTGGTTCAGAAAGCGGTACTTCTGGACACGGCTCGCATTGTCAGGAGGTTCCTCTCTCTGGAGCCCTGACCGCCGCCGGTAGCTTGGACCCTTTTCCCAATACCGGTGGGCTACTATTTTTTATATTTTTGTTTATAATGATGATGATGAGTCAGATTTTTTTAGGAACAGTGGTGGCCCATTGCTGTGACACAGGCCTCCTCTCTGTGAGAGGGAGTGGGCTATAATCTACCAGGCGGGCCCAGTGCGGGTTGGTAGATGTCACGTGTCTTCCAATTTTTGATTCTAGGACATGCCGGTTTCCTCACGATGTTTTCCTTCACCGTTTTGAGAGCAGTGGTGATGAAATTATTTACACAAAGTAAAGCGCCTGTCTGGGTTCGAACTCACAACCTACATCTTGTAAGTCGGGGCCGTCACCACTGGTCCACCACTGCTCATGATGATATATAATATGTATTTAAATGAAAAAACTGAAAGAAGTATTTTTTTATGGTTGCTCTAGTCACCTAAAATGTAGTATACGATGTGCCGCTACAATGGCGACATTAATTTAACACACGGGTAGGGCTAGTGGCCAGTAATCATAAAAAAAATCTTAACTTGAAAACTTCCACCTGGGCCACTCGCCGACATAGGGCTCTCTCTCTCTTTCCTTCAATTCGCCTTCTCTTTGCACGTTATTTGTTTTAATTACATTGATGCGATGTTATGATCCGTGACCCCGGCAAATGACCCCTGCGTTTCAGTTCTTTATGTCAGGTTGCTCTAAGACGCGATTTTAGAAAAAAAAGGAAAATGTTAATGTTTAATTAAATTAAACTATATTCATAAAACTAAAACGCGCAACCATATACGTGTGTTAAATTAATGTCGCCATTAAAGCGCCACGCTGTATGTAATGGGGGCGCCTGATTTTCCTTAAGCAAGTACCTATTAGGCAAAGATGGGTAGGCAGGTGCTGATTTAGGTTTATTGATTTTTTATTATTATTTATCCTTTATTTCATTCGCACTCACTCACACTTACTCACATTATTAAATGATTTTATAAAAAAAAAACATTTAAGAATATAAAAAATCGGCATCAGGAACAGGGTCAGCTACCGGTGGTCAGGACCCTAGAGAGAGGAACCTCCTCACTTTGCGTGCCGTGTCCAAAAGTACTGCTGAATCAAGCCATTGAACCAACCGCTTTTATTAATACGAGTATTCATTTGTTTCGGTGTGGTGGTATTCATGTAATAACAGCCGCACGGGTCCGTCGATCAGGTTAAGTTACGCTTGCCGCGGTTGGTCCGTGGATGGGTGACCGTCTTCACATACCAAGTCCGTGAAAGCACGTTAAGCCGTTGGTCCCGGCGGTCATTCGTGGATATTTGACAGTCGTTACGGGTCGTCAGTAGCCCGAAAGGCTGACAACCAGTCATATCAAGGGGACTGTATTACCCAAAAATTGGGTTGTGGAGGTCAGATAGACAGTCGTTCCACGTAAAATACTGGTATTTAGCTGCATCCGGTTAGACTGGAAGCCGACCCCAACATAGTTGGGAAAAGGCTAGACAGATGAGAGATGATTCATTTGTTTCGAATTGTCAAATACATCAATCCATTTTAGTCGTTAGTAACACATAAATGCAAAGGAACTTGTTAGTAATGTCATGACAAGACACTTTAAAAACTAAGTAAATACGTCATAACACTATCAGAAACTCCGGAAACAATAACAATACATTGTAAGAGTCTTTGGTCAACTGGACCCACTCGAAATGGACCCGCGGGATCACTCAACCCACTCACATTTTGAATAGGTCGACTGGACACACTGCCCAATTTGATCATTAGTACAGTCACGGAGTAAAGCCGAATCTCTATGAAGCTGAAAATATCTGTCTGTAACTCCCAAACCTACTCGTACGATCCCCATATTTGACACAAACAGGAAAGGTAAACATAAAGGTAACCAACCCAGAACCATTCTAACTGTGACTATAATAGTGAATAGGCAGTAATTTTTAGGGTTTCGTACAGAAAGATATCAACGGGACTCTATCACTAGGCCTTCACTGTCCGTCCGTCTGTCTGTCAGCAGGCTGTATCTCGTGAACCGTAATAGTTAGACAGTTAAAATGTTCACAGAATGTTTATTTCTGTTGCCGTTATAACAAAAAATAATGAAAATAAAATAAAGTTACGAATTAAAGGTCTATACAAGAAACGTGTTTTTATCGGCGTTGTTTTGCCTTGTGGTACGGAACCCTTCGTGTGCGAGCCAGGCTTGCACTTGGCAGCTTTTTTTAAAGGAAAACTACTTACTTTCTGTACGTTATTATTTTTATACGTTCTATGGTCCTTAGATACCGATACCCGTTCTACGGCTATTAGATACCGATACCCAACCTCAATGTTCCCAACACGTCTGTGAAGTATCGCCAATCAATCAAAATAGGTTCTATATAGAAAAAAAGTACCTAATAAGTTTATCTATCTTTTTGTCTCCAGGTGCAAGACTAGGCGAGATGCAGTCCTTAGCTGGTCTTGCAGCAATACTGCACAAATTTAGTGTGGAGCCAGCGGCCTCCACCAAGAGGAAATTAGAAGTCAACCACGGAAGCAACACCGTGCAGTCCATCGCAGGAGGCCTGCCACTGAAACTAAGACTGAGGAACAAAGACAACCACGTTGCTGCCTAGGTTTTATAAAAAATATATACAGTGTGGCGATTAGGTTATTACATTAATTGAAACTACATATTCTACATTACCAAGGGATATCGTATTACCCAGTAACTGGGTTGTGGAGGTCAGATAGGCAGTCGCTCCATGTAAAATACTGGTATTCTGCTGCATCCGGTTAGACTGGAATTCGACCCCAACATAGTTGGGAAAAGGCTAGGCAGAGGATGATGATATTCTACATTACCTACGTATTTTAAACATACCTACACAATTAAAATAATTAATAAAAATTAAATTAAATTCAAAAAATGTCCCTCGGCTAGAATAACCTTGGGACATTTTGTTTTGTTGTAGTATTTAACAACATTAAATTTTATTATTTTAACAGACTAATCAAATTTTGTAATAACCGCTGTACTAATTATAACCTAATCGCCACTTCGTATACAGAGTGTAAACAACTCATCACGAAGCCGTCATCTACGCATTCAGTAACATTGAGCAAAAAAAAATGTTGGAAAACGACATTTATTTTTGGTGTGAAAATTCGCCGTAGTGCGCAATGTAACGCTGGCAAAAGTATGTACAGACGCCAGCACATCAAGCTATTACAATCTGTCAAATTTAGTTAATAGATTTTCAACTTTATCGCTAAGTGTTTCAAGATTGATTGGGAAAATTTCGGGTAGTTTGGTGTGCTGGCGCTTGTACTTTAGGGTGCATGCAACAGGAATTGTGGGCGTGTTTAAAGTTGAGTTCAAACATTTAAAACTTGTTAACGTGAAAAATTAAAAACAAGCCGTACAAGCCGTTAAATATCTCCGTAACCAGAAGGTTATTAGGTATATGGTACAGACGCCAGCAGGTCAAGCTACCCGAAACTGTCAAAATTATCCAATCAACCTTGAACCTTATTGCTTGAGGGATAAAGTTGAAAATCTATTAAAGAAATTTGACAGATTGTAGTAACCTGATGTGCTGGCGTCTGTACAAAAAAATATCACAATGGCGGGGAGTACAGACGCCAGCACATCAAGCTACCCTGCTAAACTGCCAAATTTTCCCAATCAACCTTGAAACTGATGCTGTAGCGATAAAGTTGAAAATCGATTACAGAAATTTGACAGATTTTAGTAGCTTGATATGCTGGCATACATTTTATGTAACTCTCGGCTACGCTACGTTAAGTGTATTTTTACACTCATTATTATTATGCATACGGTATTAATTATAGTTAAATTTTAAATTATTTGAAGGAAATAAATTACTGTTAGATTATGTTTTATATCTTAGTTTATTTTTATTTACCTACCATAAAAATCTTATTGTTGGTTAACAGTCGTTACGGGTCGTCAAAAGCCCGAAAGTCTGACAACTAGTCTTACCAAGGGGTATCGTATTACCCAGTAACTGGGTTGTGGAGGTCAGATAGGCAGTCGCTCCATGTAAAATACTGGTATTCAGCTGCATCCGGTTAGACTGGAAGCCGACCCCAACTTAGTTGGGAAAAGGCTAGACATGGATGATGAAAAATGTTACTGTTTAGGTGCACTCAGTACCTACTTACATTGAAAGTCATTAAAATCTTTTTGATAATGTCAATCTTACTTTATGTCCCAGTCGGTACTCAATTACATATTATCTACACAATCTTGAAACTAAGGAAAAGTAGTAGGTGTGTTCAGTACTTTTAGGTAGGTACTACTTGTATTTAGATACGAATGGTTTGAACATAAATAAGTATTGTTACTATGTATAACATAACATAATGCCTGTATTCCCTGAAGGGTTGGGCAGGGATATTATTATTATTAATCCAGACTGCAGGCTTCAAGGCAACGTCGCCTTGACAACAGAGCCATCTGTCTTGGTAGCGACAAACGACCTATCGACCCGGAACGAAAATCGTTACTGCCGCCATCTAGCGAACATCCTCGATACCACCTGCTGAGCAAGTTCGGGCATCAAATGTGCGAGGTTGCGGTCGCTAAATACCTACATTAGAGGGCGCTAGGTGTGGCAAGTGCCGGGTGCTATTTCTGTAAAGCTAGCTAACGCATACTGCTTCTCAAAAGGATTCCATACGCACGCACTAGACTCAAGCTTGCTACGGACCAATGCCCCAAAAAGAAGCCTGATAACGTGGGGGTTGTGGAAGTCACGACAGTTTCTCAATATAAAGCCAAGGCACCTGAAGGACTCCTTGGCAGTGGATGCGATGTGGTCGCGAAAAGTGAGCTTACGGTCGAATGTGACTCCCATGTCTTTCATGGAATCAGTTCTTGTGATTGTTTCTCCATTCAGTTTGTATAGAAAGTTGACTGGGCGCCGCATTCGACCGAAAGACATCACGCAACACTTTGACTTATTAAATTCCATTTTATTTTCTAAGCTCCACTTAAATACTGAGTCAATGTCTGATTGCAGAGCTTGGCAATCGTGCTCAGATTTGATTTCATGAAATAGTTTCAGCATATAAGAGGGATCTGGCATTCGCAACCACATTAGGGGGGTCATTTATCATCAAAATGAAAAGGAGAGGGCCGACTACCGAACCTTGACTCACACCGGAGCGAGTGTGGTATGGGAGTGACTCGTACAAACCTAATCTGACAAATTGTTGTCGGTCCCGCAAATAATCTGCCAGAAGCCGTAGAAGCTTTGGAGCAACACCTAACGCACTGAGCTTTGACAGCAAGACGTCGTTATTGACTCTGTCGAACGCCTTTTGAAAATCAAAGTAAACCACATCTACCTGGCGTCTGTGATCAAGACTAGTCGAGATGTAATTAACTAGTGTCAGTAAGTTGGTATTGACGGATCTTTTTTCACGAAAACCCTGCTGCTCATTGCACAGGTGCTGCTTCACTTGCTTGTAAATTCCTCGATGGAGGACATTCTCGAAGACTTTCGCGGGAGAAGATAGTATCGCTATTGGACGATATTCATCGACTGAAGATTTATTGGAAGATTTCGGTATGGGAGTCACACGTGATATCTTCCATTGTGGTGGATAGATTCCGGATTTAAGGGCTGAATTACAAATCTGGCTAAGGGGCTGAATGAGAAATTCCTTTCCCTCTTTTAGAAACCATGGAGGAATAATATCCGGACCAAAAGAACTGTTTATTTTTATCTTGTTAATTCCTGTGCTTATATCACTTTCGGTGAAGGTATCAATATTAATATAATTACTAATATTACAGTTGCTTGGACCGGCTACATTTTCATGGTCTAACTTTGGTACTTCAGGTTGGAAAACGCTCGCGAAATATTCTGCGAACGCCTCGGCAGCCGCCACACCAGAGTGAACCTTACCTTTGTGGGTTACATTAGGATCAACCCCTCCCTTCGATACGCCTGCTATAAAAGCGTCATAAGCAGTCGATATACGAGATTTTAAGCTAGATCTACAGCCAGAGAACTGCTTATAAATTTGGTCACATTTGCTCTTTTTCCAGACAGTATGTAACTTTATTTTTTTCTGGATGTCCTGAATAATATCCGATGTAAACCAGGTTGGATATCTTCTATTCATCTTATTGTTTCGGCGCTTTTTAGGGATACAAGTGTCAAATAAGCTATAAATGATATCATAGAAAGCTTGAGTGCTAGTGCGAACGTCATTGGATGTTATAACTGCCTCCCAAGATAACTCAGAAAGAAGTTCATAAAGAAGACTGCGATTACATTTTTTGAAGTTCCAGTCCCTACTACGATCCACATTACTGGGTTCAAGCTTTTCGCTTTCATCAGATGACTGAAGCTTTACTTGGATGTCCAACGGCGGATGATATGCATCGGGGTGCACCAAACCTTCAACTGATGTTACAGAAACGTCACGCAGGCCTGCGCTTTCCTGAACTAAAACAACGTCTAACATTCCCCCATGCATATTCTCAACAATATTTCTTTCACACATATTAGAAAAAGTTAGAAAATAACAACAGTAATAGCAAACATTTACGGAGGCACTGTTTAAGTTTAAATCACCTAAAATTATAACTGTTCCTTTTAAGTTATTTATAAAACTCTCCACTTTCGTAAACCAGGTCATATAGTCGCTGTCACTAGCACTTGGCTTAATATACACGACGCAAACGTAAACAGTAGAACCATGCCACATGAAACTAGACCAAATATCTTCACCATAGTCTGTCTCAAGTTCACGACGACGGCGTAGAACTATGGGGGCGCGAGCCATAAGCAGCACACCTCCACAAGGTGTACCTCTGTCACGCCTCTGTACATTCCACTCGCTATTGGCGAGTTCTGTATCTTCAACCGAGTTATCTAAAAAAGTCTCTGTGGCCGCTATTAAATCTTGTTCGGCTATATAAACATTGTTGCGCCAAACGATTAACCAATTCATTCAATTTGCGAACTACAAACAAAACCCCCCAAAAATTATTGTAAATCATAATAACCAAATAATGAATAAAGAAAACACTATAAAATTTTTAGGTCTAGATGAAAATTGTAATTGGGGAATACACATTGAAAATCTATGTAAAAAAATAAACAGATTTGTATTGAAAAAGCTGCACTATACGCCTATCATGGCTACGTAGCGTCTGTATTGAGGTACGGATTACTCCTATGGGGTAACTCATCACACATACAAAGAGCTTTCATAGCGCAAAAAAAATGCTTCCGTGCAATAAAAAAAACTCTCACTTCATCTCCACAGTAGCCGAAAACAATAGATGTTAAAAAAACAATTTTGTAATAGTACTCTCCACTACAGAAACAGCTACCTTATGTCCATTAAAATATATAACCATATTCCAAAAATAATAAGAGAGCTACCATTTAATTTTTACAAAAAAAGTCTAAAAAATTGGCTTCTCCAAAATAATTTTCACACATTAAAAGAATTTTTTATTATAAGTGTTAACAAGTAAATAATACCCACAAAACCATTTCATGTTAAATGTTGCCAAGACGAGAACATGTAGTAGCTCGCACTGTCAAGCCAAGTCAGCCAAGCTTCTAACTCTACACGCCCTAACTCTACAAGGCCTAACTTCGCAAACTCTACACCTTAGTCAAAATATATGGCTTGGCCATTTCGCTACATTCACATGAGCGTGTGAAAAACTCTCATACTATTATATAATGGTTCTTGTAGTAACGAAACGGCCAAGCCATATATTTTGACTAAGTTGTAGAGTTATTTAAATTTCAGGAGTGAAAGTCCATAACAGTATGAGAGTTTTTCACCTTACGCTCATGTGAATGTAGCGAAATGGCCAAGCCAAGGAAGGAACACGTGGGTTTTAGTCAGTAAGAGTCTGACACTCACCTTCCGCTCCACCCAGAGCGGGAGGGGTCATTTGATGATTTCCCATCCAAATAAAAAAAAAAGGTGGTCTATTAGTGCCATATTTAACAAAACTAAAAAAAGAACAAGGTGAACAACAAATACTAAATAACCTAATAAAAGTATGTCACAAGAATACTACGCCAGCGATGACGCTGGGTCATATTTACCCGTTTTGAGTTGATGCACGTATATCGCGCTGTGTATGCGTTGCGCTTAGCATACCTGCGGTTCGGTTAGAAGGAAGTCGTATCTCCAGCTACAGAAACGCTAAAATTGCGCGGTCAGCGTAAAAAAGAATAATGACAGATTTAAGTCGCCTTGGGTCAATATGGCCCAGGATCATTGGCGCCGGGTTAACCACTGCGCCAACCGTGCCGTCATTATTGGATTATGGGTTTGGGTGGCTAAAGTGAACTGGTTATTGAGGGCTATGGAAAGTCCCTGCCTGATCAATATTTTATATAAATTATACAGATAAAATGGCAGAGAGTGACTTGCACACTCAATAATAGGCCCCTGAAAACGGTCGCTAGCACATAGTGTCGTAGCGACAAGGGGGCAAAATGTCCTGAGGTGCTTATGAGGAGTGGAGAGGTATCAGGACAATCCCGGAAGTACGGTCAAGATCATATAGGTTATTATTATTATCAATATATTATTACTAGCTTCTGCCCGCGGCTTCGCCCGCGTGGATGTCGGAAATTATCCCACGAGAACATGCTACCAGGATAAAGAGTACCTATGTCCTTCCCCAGGATGCCATCTATCTCTTTGCCAAATCAGAAGTTCAGTGGTTTAGGTGTGAAAATGTAACATACAGTTTCAAGTTCAAGTCCTCTCCTTGAAAATCGAATTCCCTCTTTTTGCCTCGTCAGGGGTCAATTTTCGACAACTTTACATACTTATTATTAATTATTTTCTGTCAAAAGTATTAATACTAAGTTTCGAGTTAATTGGACCACGCATTCAATTACTTCCACGCAAACTTCAACAGCCCTATATCCCCCTTTGAGGGGTAGTTTTGAAAAACTAATAATGATATACTATATTGCTTACTTAGGCGAGTATTCATGCCAATTTTCAAGATTATTAACCTAACGAATAAGATTTCTCATATGAACTGTATCCCCACTTTTCACCCCCACAGGGATGGAATTTTGAAAAATCATTTGGGATTTGTTCACAACTTGACTCAAAGATTATTTATACAAATTTTCGAGTTAATCAAGCCACGCTGTAAAATCCTCCCCTGTAAAATTGACTACCCCTTTTTAGGCCGTCAGGGGTAGATTATCGAAAAACCCTGATACACATTATTCTTTCCTTTCAATTTTAGGTATAAATACTGAATTTCGATTAAATCGGAACGCGCGCTAAAATTCTTCCATACAAACTTTGAAACCCCCCAATCCCCTTTTAGGGGGTAGTTTATAAAAACAAAAAATGCCCAACTTCATAATTTACTTAGATAAGTATTCGTCCCAAGTTTCAAGTTTATTAACTCAAGGAATAAGATTTTTCATACAAACGAAATCCCCCTATTTCACCCTCTTAGGGGTGGAATTTCGAAAAACCCCTTCTTAGTGGATACCTACTCTTTACGAAGAATACACCCTCCAAATTTCATGTCTCTAGGACCAGCGGTTTAGGCTGTGCGTTGATGTCTCAGTTAGTCAGTCAGTCAGGACTTTGAATTTTATATATATAGATTTAGTATAACTTTGAATTTCATGTAACACGAGATAAATGATGGTCTCTCCTGTATTTGGACATTGCACTTTATCTAAACAAAAAGAAACGCTTCTAGAACAATCGGAACATCTCCTCCTCCAAATCGCTACCCAATGGCTAGCGATTTGGAGGTCGCAGCCAACTGTTTAAATCAGCCGTTTAGTCAACCGCCTGGCCTTTGGAAGTAGGGCCTTTGCTCGCCTCGCTTCGCTGTTTCGGCTCGCACGCGGTTTATCACAGTTCTAACCTAACCCATATGGTCGGGGTGCCCTGGCTTAGTTACTGCGACCAATTCGGCTAGCACGTGATTGATTACAGTTACAACCTAAACTATAATTTATTGAATAACATTCACGCCGTTAGTTAAACGGCCGCCGTTTAGTTAAAAGGGTATGCGGTTAACTGAACGGCTTATTAAACCAGTTGGCTGCAACATGGACACGACCCAGGCTTATTAATGGGGAAATAATAATTATTAAAATAAATATTATAATTAATACATAATATTAATAATTATGCCTATTACCACTTTCTGCCTTTCTATCTGCGAATGACCTCCTTAGTCCCTTTCAGTCTGGTTTTCGACCTGGTCATAGCACAGTAACGGCTCTTTTGAAGGTTACTGATGACATCCGCTGGGCTATGGACCACAAATCTCTTACTTTACTTGTACTTCTCGACTTTAGCAGTGCCTTTAACTCTGTTGATTTCGACATCCTTCTAGGGATCCTTAAATTTCTCCTCTTCCTCTATAGGTTGGTTTAACTCCTATCTTAATGGCCGCTCACAGCGGGTTCGTCTTGACGAGTCGTCTTCTGATTGGTGCTCTCTTACCGCTGGTGTGCCTCAGGGTGGCGTTCTCTCTCCTCTTCTCTTTTCTATTTTTATTAACTCTGTCACCAGAGTCATATCTTCTTACTTCCATCTCTATGCTGACGACCTGCAGCTTTACAATAGTTTCCTAAGGGAAGATGCGGAAGCCGCTGTTTCAGCCATGAACAGTGACCTGGATTTGATTAGCGAGTGGTCGCGGTCTTTTGGACTGCAGATCAACCCTAGGAAATCCCAGGCCATAATTATCGGCGGCAGGTATATGCGGAATAGGCTCGATGTAGCGTCGCTGTCTCCACTCTGTCTGAATGGAGTTCAGATTGAATACGCACAAACGGTTAAAAACCTGGGGGTGACCATGGACTCCTACCTGTCGTGGACTGCTCATGTTGCTCAAGTCAGTCGCAAAGTGCACTATACTTTCCATTCCTTGAAATGTCTCCAGGGCTTCTTGCCCTTGAACACCAAAATCTCTCTTGCTCAAACCCTCATTCGGCCCATTATTGATTACGCCGATGCCTGTTACTTGGATGCCACGGAGGAGCTTTTAAATAAACTTGAGCGTTTGCAAAATATCTGTATTCGTTTTGTTTTTAACCTTAAAAAGTTTGATCATGTCTCCAACTTTCGCAAGATACTCAAGTGGCTTTACATTCGACTTCGCAGGAACTCTCGGATATTGTGTCTGCTATTCAATCTCCTTCACAATCCTAAAACACCATCCTATTTGCGGGAGCGTTTTGTCTACGCCCGTCCTGCAGATGCACCTTGCAGGTCGCATCTTAAAAACCTTCTCAAGGCCCCTCCACATTCCACCGATTTCTACTCCTACTCCTTCACAGCGCACGCGGTGCGATTGTGGAATTCACTACCGCCTGACATTAGGGACTGTCAAACGGTTGCAGCCTTTAAAAGAAGACTGAAAGAACACTATCTGTCCACATCATCATAGTTGTGTATATATTTATTATTTTGAGTATGATTTAATTATTATCATTCTGGTAATATTTATTTTAGAAGTATATATTTATGTATGTTTATTTGTATGTATGGTAGTTCAGTCTCGTAATTTTTGTTTAGTTTTTAAGTGAATTGCTTTTTTAATTCTTTGTATCATTTTGTTGTGTCCTTTGCTCTGTCACACGCTGTCTACATCTCTGTATCTATTGTCCTATCTAAGGTATGCTAGAAGAGATTTCTTATGAAATAAGCATCACCTCTGTACCTATTTTTTCTGTTCTGTTTTTCATTGTCTATTTATATGTGTGTACATAAATGACAAAATAAATAAATAAATTATTATTATTAATATTAAAATAATTATATTATTAATATTAAAATAATTATATTATTAATATCAAAATAATTATATTATTATTATAATTATTATATTATTATTAATAATAATAATTATTATAATTATCATGCGGTAACTTTCATACCTTGAAAGTATTACAAAGTCCCCATTATTTATCAGGCATTAAATCTGTTTCCCTGATTGCCATCAGGCTAATAACGTCCGCTAAAGATTGTCTAGTATCTTAAGTCCTTAATCTTATGAATATATACAGAAATAGACGAACACACCTACTACTTTTCCTTAATTTCAAGATTGTATAGATAATAAGTAATTGAGTACCGACTAAAGATAAAGTAAGATTGACATTATCGAAAAGATTATAATGACTTTCAATGTAAGTACCTACTGAGTGTACCTAAACAATAACATTTATCATCATCACCTGTCTAGCCTTTTCCCAACTACGTTGGGGTCGGCTTCCAGTCTAACCGGATGCAGCTAAATACCAGTATTTTAAGTGACTCTGACTGACTGAGATTCGGAAGTGCCAGCTAGAAGTTTTATACGTAAATTCGAGCTGGCTGGACACGTTTTCGATCGATTATCTAAGATTCTGTAGCGTTACAAATTCTGAAATAAGGGTGTTTAGCCGTTACATAAAGTGCCCTATTGACCTAGTTAAATGCGAGCTCTTTTGAAGATTTATCCAGCCAGCCTGAGTCACATAGTATTTTACATGGACCGACGGCCTATCTGAACTCCACAACCAAGTTACTGGGTAAAACGATACCCCTTGGTAAGACTGGTTGTCAGACTTTCGGGCTTCTGACGACCCGTAACGACTGTCAAAGAACAATGACATTTTTATGGGAGACTAGCTGCGCCCCGCGGTTTCAGACGCATAACTTTAGACTCCGTGGAAATATCGGGATAAAAATTATCCTATATGTTAATCCTGGTTATAAACCATCTGTGTGCAAAATTTCAGCGAAATCCGTTCAGTAGCTTTTGTGTGAAAGAATTTGTGAGAGGACTGCTCCCAATCCACTTGGGGAAGCGTCTACCGTTAATATTATCGTCGCGTTCGGGTCAAAATGTGCGAGAACCTGTTCCGATGTCATGGACTCTTTTATTGACCTAAAAGCAGAGTCATGAATATCCGTCCATGTCCACTCACAACCCTTTTTTAGCAGATCGTACCACGGACTGAGGATTGTGTATGCGTTAGTTCGAAATTCCTGTAATAGTTAATTAGCCCTAAAAACGATTGAAGCTGATTAACATTTGTGGGCACCGGAGCATCCAACATTGCTGCAACAGGCCATGCTTAGTGATGATGTAACCTAGATAACTGATTTCGTCTTGAAAAAACTACATTTACTTTTTTGTAAAGTTAACCCTGCTTCTTCTAAGCGTTTCAAAACGAAATTTAGTTTTTGCAAATGCTCTTGCCTATCCTTTCCTGTTATTAAGATATCATCTAGAAGGTACAACACTCCGTCTATACCGGATAACAAGCCCTCGATAGCACGTTGGAAAATAGACGGCGCGCTGGCTAACCCAAACACTAGACGTGTAAATCTATAAAGCCCGCGGATTGTGTTTATGCTGGTTAGGTTTTTTGATTCATCGTCCAAAACTAACTGGACATAGATAAGTCGAGTTTGCTAAACTGTTGACCCCCATGGATCTTTGAAAACAGTTCATTAGTCGTGGGATTATACAATATTTTACACAATATTCGTTCGATCCGCGTAGCGTATCGATAGACAATTTTCCCGCCGTTATACGTTATGAGCTGTTTACGTGTACTTGATAATGGCACCTTTATGAAATTACTTTTGTAAAATCCCTCCGAAACAACGGTTACCGCAGACCCGCTATCAATTTCGAATTTGAATGGCACGTTATCAATCCAAACAGTTTCTACCATGGGTTCTCCCCTGAATGAACGGATATATATTAATACAGCTTACCGTCATCCTCACCCTTGTCACCGCCATCCACCTGTACGTAATTCACTTTTGGACACATTTTACGCAAGTGGCCTTTTACGTGAAACTTTTTACAAACATAATTAGCGAATCTACAGTCAGCCGATTTAGGATTCGTATAACCACATACACTACATTTTACCTTCACTACACTACTACCACTTTTCCCTTTATCCGCTATCTTGATCAGCTGCTGGTCTGCCGCAGACGCCTGTGCCAGCGCTCCCGCATTGGCCGCGGCGCGGCGGCAGCGCGCGAACATCGGAGGTTTTCTGCCATCTCCACGACCTTGGCCAGCGTGAGGTCGGCCAGGTCTTTCGAGTACAGGTTCTCCGTTTCTCGTCCAGGCTGCATCTCCATAATGAACTTGTCGCGGAGGGCCTCCTCCACGTTGAGAAAGGCGCACTTTTCAGTCACAATCTCGCTGCCCATTGTGAATGACTTTCCCCGGCTTGTTGAGAGTTGAGACGCCGCGTAGAAGTTATGACGCTCACCAAACCCGACACATTTGGGGGTAAAATGTTTGTCCAGTGATAAAAGGTCTTCGTAGGGCACGTCTTCAACGGCTTTAGGTAAAACTAAATCCGTTGCTAGTTGGTAGGTACCCTCAGTGAGTGCGCTGAGCAAGATATTTAGTAGTCTATGAGATGGCCTTTCGTTTTTCACCCGCGGAATCCGTAGTCTCGTTGACGCCATTTACCATTTTTTGCCACAAAATATTGCGCTATACGCCCTTTGTACGTTTTCCATGTCTGTGTATTATGGTCGAACGTATGTAAAATTCCAAATTGCACAGAACTAGACATTTTCACGTGGTAGGTAAACTACTCGTCGCCACTGTTAAGTACGCGGGTGCAGGGGTGTATATGTCGCAGGTTTTTCATAAAATTTGGTTTTTTATGAAAAACCGGAAGATGACACATTTTAAACTCAATTTCATCATAAACCTGTAACAATCCAGATTTTTGATAAAAAACCTGAACTAGTTTGGGTTTACGATAAAGTTCTTGTCAAAATCACGGGTTTGCTTTGTTTTATGACAAATAAATCAATTTAAATGAAATAAATAAAACAATCCATCATCATTTGCGACTTAGTAGAAAGAAAACAATTATTTACTTATCAAAATTTTACATCCATGATCTAATCAATATTCTCCTCCATCAAACCTATATTAATCTGATTATGATAAGCCGCGAAAATGAAATTTCGTAACTATTAAATACGAATAAACTGGGTCAAAATTAAAAAAAAGAGTCAATCAAAATCAAAAATCAAAATCAAAAGTCATTTATTCAAATTAGGCTGAGAATCAGCACTTTTTGAACGTCAAAATTACAAAAGACAGTCCCCCAAAAACGCCCGCCCTTCACCACTTCCTAGTGCTATCGCTGGGAAGAAGTGGCGCAATAAACTCCCCAGCAGCACAACTGTCTGTTCAATTTAAAAAAAATACTTGATTCTTTACAATACTAGGTACCTATGTTCGGTAATTAACGTTACAAAACCAGAACATAAAATTTAATTATTTGCCATAATATGTCAGCTAGCCACGCCAATATACATACCAACAAATATAATAAAAACTATACGTACTCAAGCTAAAAAATAATTAATTAAAATGTAAATAAAAAAACTTACTACCCAAATAAAAGCCTCCAGGCATAAAGGGCGTGACAGCTTACAAATTTATGCATTGCTGGGTTATAAGACCTGGCAGTAAGCTAATTCTGGAGAAAGAACATAAACATTGTCTTGCGTTAAACTAGGGTGACCAACTATTCTTATCGTCTTAGTAGTCGTTGATGGAATAGTATGCCTTTGAACAAAGGTTGGATTTTAGTTGAGCTTTAAACGCATTAAAAGGCAAGTCTAGAAAAGAAGAGGGTATCTTGTTATAAAAGGTTATACCAAGCCCAACAAATGAGTTATGAACCTTATGAAGCCGGTGAAAGGGGGCACGTAGTTTGTCCTTATTTCTAGTGTTAACACTGTGAATATCACTATTTTTAGTGTACAAGTGTAAATTTTGCCTAATATATATATATATAAATAATGTATTAAAGAAACGAATAAAGTTAAAGCTGCAGTAACTGTATGCAGCTTTAGTTTATTTAGACGGAGAACCTGTTTCGTGAGGCGGCCTTTCAATAAAATTGTGGGAAGTGCTTCCTTGGCCTGCCTACATTCGCCTAGCTCCGTCCAAAGTTTCTCGTGTTGGTCTCTGGTGCGTTTCCTTACCAGAGTACGTATGTATCCGAAGGGGAGTGGCGCGATGGGCTCAGGTCCCACTGGTGCCATGCTCGACCACCTTCTGGCAAGTTCATCGGCTGCATCGTTACCTAGCGAACCGCTGTGTCAACACTTAGAAACTTGGATTGGATTGGATTTTTGCGTGAAATAACGAAAACAACAATGAAATACCTACTTTGCAAAAACCTATGGGTTCGAAAATTCTATGTTCGTAGCAACACCAAATTTCATTAAAAAATAATGGAGTAAATCGCTTTTGAATAAAGCCAAGTGCCAGCCATAATGCTCGTGACTGTACCTATGTGATGGACGTATCAATATTAAATGTCGTAGTTAATTATGCTAACAAGCTGTTTATTGTTAGACTCATTTGGAAAATCGCCATAATAGGGCTTGTATAATACATACTGATAATCCAGTTTCCAGTGCATTATTATCATAAGAAATAATTTATTTTATTCTATAATTACAGGTAATAAAAGGAAGGACATCTAGCAAATCACGGACAAACCAAAAGTAGTTCAGGTTTTTGATCAAAAATCTGGATTGTTACAGGTTTATGATGAAATTGAGTTTAAAATGTGTCATCTTCCGGTTTTTCATCAAAAACCTAGGTTTTTGATCAAAAACCTAATTTTATGAAAAACCTGTGACATATATAATATATACGCATACATAATGGCTGCCGCGCTGTCCGATAAAACCGTTTGCATTGTGGGGAATACACTCATTGATAACAAGTTCGCCCGCACAGGCCAACACTCAGTCCCGCCGCAAGTCTCAAGCTGCCAACATGATTCTCCTACTGCTGCCGCTCGTGCTTGTACTGCTCTACTACTACACCACCAGAAACCACGACTATTGGGAGAAACGCAATGTGAAATACGAAAAACCAGTACCAGTTTTTGGAACACTATACAGCAATGTAATGGTTAAGAAAAGTATCACAGAAATATCCGTGGAAGTATACAACAAGTACCCCAATGAACCAGTGGTGGGCATGTTCAGAGGCACCACGCCCGAGCTCATCGTCCGAGACCTGGATGTAGTGAGAAGGATCCTGAATCTGGACTTCGCGTGTTTCTACCCGAGAGGACTGGGTAGGGATCCTAAAATCGAACCTGTGTTTTATAATCTATTCCATGTTGGTGGCGATATATGGAAGTTATTGAGGCAACGTCTAACATCGTCGTTCACGACGGCCAAGCTGAAGAACATGTTCCCACTAGTGGTGCAGTGTGCGGAGAAGCTGAAGCGTGGGCGAGGATATCGTGAACAAAGGCGGAGACTGCGACGTGCGCGAGCTGATGGCGCGCTTCACCACCGAGTTCATCGGCGCCTGCGGCTTCGGCATAGAGATGGACACCATTAATAACGAGCACTCCCTCTTCAGAGACCTCGGTAGAAAGATATTAAAAAGATCTTTGAAGAACTACGTCCTCGTAGCGTTATATGATCTATTCCCAGACTTCAGAGGAATATTTCAAAGAGCTCTACACGAGACACTCATGATGGATTCTATGACAGAAATCGTTCAAAACATTCGGAAGCAGAGAAACAATAAGCCCATTGGTCGTAATGACTTTATTGATCTACTTTTGGAACTGGAAGGAAAAGGAAAGATAACGGGAGAGTCGGTGGAGAAAATAACTGCAGACGGAAAACCAGAGCATGTGGAGATGGAGATGGACCTCGTGTGTATGGTGGCCCAGGTGTTCGCGTTCTTTACAGCAGGATTCGAGACCTCTTCGTCAGCAACAAGCTTCATGTTACATCAGTTAGCGTTCCATCCGGAAGAACAGCGAAAGATTCAGGAGGATATAGATCAAGTGCTCGCGAAGTACAACAATAAACTGTGCTACGATTCGATCTCTGAGATGACTCCGCTGAGTAACGGGTTCAAGGAGGCATTGAGGATGTTTCCCTCTTTAGGCACCTTACACAGAGAGTGTGCGAGGAAGTGCACGATCCCGGAGTTGGGCATCACCCTGGATCCTGGAGTAAAGATCATCATCCCTGTGCAGGCCATACAGAATGACGAGAAGTATTTTGATAATCCTACTAAATACATGCCGGACAGATTCAATGATCCAAATGTTGAAAAGCATAAGTTCGCGTTTCTGCCGTTCGGTGAAGGACCTCGGCAATGTATTGGTAAGCCTTAAATTAATTAAGTTATCATTAGAAATAGTTATCATTCTCTAATGAGTTATATATAGCATATCATTCATTATTTTGGCGTAAACTAACCTCGCATAGACGAGAAGTTAAACTATAGCTACGGTCGTATATTATTGTTTAATTGTATATTATACTCCATAGCTTCTGTCCGCGACTTCGTCCGCGTGAAATTTCTTGTTCCTACATCCCACCGCGTCGCATCGCATCGCCCGCCCGCTCACTATTTGTTAGTTTTTGCGTAGCGATCTTTGTGACTTTTTTATTTTTGCTTAGCTCCTAAGGGTCCTCGCGTGATGCTAAATAGCCTTTCACCTTCCTCGAGAATTGTGCTATCAAATGCAAAAATTAGTTTTCAAATCTGACTGGCAGTTCTAGAGATTAGCGCGTTCAAACAAACAAAGACTTTCGCTTATTTGTAAGTAGTATAGATCATATCCACCAACCTGCACTGGACCCGCGTGGAGGATTAACACTCCCTCTAACAGCAGTGGGAACACATAGAAAAAAAGTAAAAAGTTTATCTGTCTTTTTGTCACCAGGTGCAAGACTAGCCGAGATGCAGTCATTAGCTGGTCTTGCAGCAGTACTGCAGACATTTAGTGTGGAGCCAGCGGCCTCCACTAAGAGGAAATTAGAAGTCGACCACGGAATGAACAGCGTGCAGGCCATCGCAGGAGGCCTGCCACTGAAACTAAGACTGAGGAAGAAAGACAACCACGTTGGTGCCTAGGTTTTATAAAAAATATATACAGTGCCAGTGTGGCGATTAGGTTATTACATTAATTGAAAGTACATATTCTACATTACCAAGGGATATCGTATTACCCAGTAACTGGGTTGTGGAGGTCAGATAGGCAGTCGCTCCATGTAAAATACTGGTATTCTGCTGCATCCGGTTAGACTGGAAGCTTTCGTTGTATTATTTAACAACATAAAATTTTATTATTTTAACAGACTAATAAAAATTTGTAATAACCGCTGTACTATTTACAACCTAATCGCCACTTCGTTACAGAGTGTAAACAACTCATCACGAAAACGTCATCTACGCATTCAGTAACATTGCGAAAAAAATATTGTAGGGAAACTACATTTATTTTTGGTGTGTAAATTCGCCGTAGTGCGCAATGTAACGCTGGCAAAAGTATGTACAGACTGAGCACATCAAGCTCCTAATCTGTCAAATTTCGTTAATAGATTTTCAACTTTATCGCTTTTAAGCGGTAAGCGGTTGGGAAAATTTCGGGTAGTTTGATGTGCAGGCGTCTGTATTTTAGGTGCATGCAACAGGAATTGTGGGGGTGTTTAAAGTTAAGTTCAAACATTTATAACTTGTTTTCGTGAAAAACGCATATAGTACAAAAAAAAATATCAGAATGTCGTGGGGGTACAAGTGACTCTCGGCTACGTTAAGTGTATTTTTACACTCGTTATTATTAAGCACACGGTATTAATTACTGTTTAATTTTAAGTTATTTGAAGAAAATAAATTACTGTTACATTATATTTTATATCTTAGTTTCTTTTTATTTATCCTACTAACATAAACGTGAAAGTTTGTATGGATGGATGTTTGTTACTCTTTGACGCAAAAACTACTGAACGGATTTCGCATACAATCGATATTTAAATTTTCGATGTTTTAAACATTGCCATTTTACCCGTAGGTATTTTAATTTTCGACGATCAAATATGTACCCCGCTATGCACTATATGTGCTATAGCGACCGTTTTCAGGGTTATTGAGTGTGCAAGGCACCCCCTGCCCACCCCATTTTATCTGTGTAATGTATATAAAATATTGGTCGGGCAGGGGTATTATACAGACCTAGACTTTCCATAGCCCTCAATAACATGTTCACTTTAGCCATCCAAACCCATAATCCAATATATTAGTTTCCTGCCAAAGATTAATAATGAATATGGTAAGAGAGCCTGGACGTACGCCTTGCCTGACATTCTAAATAAACTACCAAAGAAAATTGCCAAAAAATTAGAAGACAAAAAACCTCAACAAATTAAAAATATCTTAAAGGTCTATTTTACTGTGGGGAAGTTTGGAATGGAGGATGTCAACGTGTAGGTTCTCAGCCTATGTCTAGCCTATTAAAAGTGAGCAACTCTAAAATAATCTTATAGCGCACTTAATCTTATTTAAATAGATTGAGCGCTATTTTGTATGTTAAAAATATGAAAATTGCATGAAATAAATAGTTTGAATTTTTTTTTTTTTTTTTTTTTATATCCTGCAATAGTCCTATACCAACCGTGGGTTGTCCTTGGGTGCACTTTCATAGTGCGAGCAGGGATAAGCAGCAGGGGTAAGAGCGTCTGACAACCAGTCTTACCAAGGGGTATCGTATTACCCAGTAACTGGAGTGTGGAGGTCATATAGGCAGTCGCTCCATGTAAAATACTGGTATTCAGCTGCATCCGGTTAGACTGGAAGCCGAACCCAGATGAAGGCAGATGAGATATAGATATTATCCGTAGTAGTTACTCAAAAGTTCAATTAGTAAAGTCTGAATATTGATTGTAGGACATGCGCAGTATTCCCCGTAGTCCGCAGCCCATTCCTACCCTCATCTTTGCCGGATTGCCGCCATGGGATCTGGAGGCAAAAGTACTCACCCACATATGGGAGTGGTGAGAGGAAGCAAAAAGCCGGGGCGTAACTCCAGTAGTAGTAGTACAGTGGACAGAGCTCCGGCGGGATCTCATGGTGCCATGGAGAGTGCGATTGTCGCAACCCAGTGCTGGGCACGCCACAATTGCGGCGACAAGTCTCCTCTTTGAGGAGTTAGACGTGAAGCGGATCCCAAAAATAGCTGGCATAAACCTAACAAATTAGATACCTATCTGCCCTAACTGCTAAATTAGATATTCAAAACGGTGAAGGAAAACATCGTGAAGAAACCGGCATGTCTAGAACCAAAATAGAATTTTTGGTTCTATTATAGACATGCCGGCTTCTTCATGCGACATCAACCCGCATTGGGCCTGCGTGGTGGATTACAGCTCACTCCCTCTCATAGAGAGGAGGACTGTGTCCCATCAGTGGGAACATTATAGGCTGATTATATAGATACCTAACTAGCTTAGACTCTTAAACCAATAAAGAAAAGAGCAGAACAGACAATCTTGAAACCGGCTTAACGTAACCGATTATCATCAGAAATAACCAACCGATCAAACCAGCCTTTTTTATGAAAAAAATCGGTCCATCCATGCAACTGACAATGCCACAGACAAACAGATTAAAGCTTTAAAAGTGTAAACTCTACAAACTGGTCAAGAGATCTGGGGTCTACTCCGAAGTAGTATCGGCCCAATGTTCGGTTGTTGTTGAGCCGATCCGAACTTTTTTTTCGCATTTTTCAATAATATTCGGTTCGGCCATCTGTCGGTCTGATCCGAACATTCGCACTTTGCACTTCGGAGTAGACCCCCAGAATTTCTACACATGGCAATCAGTCGCAGAAATAGTAATTTGAAGTGGGATTGGGCTGGCCATGTCGTAGGTCTAAAGACTGATAGCCGTTAGAGTAGACATTTATACAAGTCCTTGGATGGAGTCCGCGTTTCAGCATGCTGAACGTGGACCGCTCTCCAGCAAAATCGGACGGAGAACAAGGAGATTCTAATAACAGATCTCTCTAAAAATTTGCAACAAAATTTATGGTTTTGTTAGGTTATTTAAGCCATGGTAATTACCGTGTCTATGGTTTGGTGTAAAAAGTCAAAATATTGTATATTAGTCAAAAATTGCATTAATAAATAATTATTTCTATTGGTCTTCTGGTTTTTTTATCAGAATGTCTTTTCTATTTGTAAAAATATACTATGGACCTTGCAGTACATTTGACAGATGCATCCATAAACCGCAACTATTGACTGGTCTCAAAGGTAAATATTTTTATTTTACACCTAACAATGGTCATCTATGAATAATTCTCACTCAAATAAATCATCATCATCGCTTAGCTGAAAGACGACCACGGTCGCACATGTATACCTTCCCTAAGAATCGGCACAACGACCAACCCTGTGCCTATCGTGGGCTTTTCTTAGAATTGGTAGGTGTGGGTTGGTAATTAGTTTGTCCATTCGTAGAAAATGTTATTTTATTGATTCCGTCGGTGTTTCTTTTCATTTCGTTAGCCATTGCATAATTGTAAGGAAAGCTTCAACAAAGTGAAGGAAGAGATTCTTAGCGAAAGAGTGCTAACACACTTGGAGGCATCAAAAACCTTGATACTGGCAACAGACGCCTCACCTACAGGACTCGGGGCTGTTTTAGCACATAGATTTCCAGACGGATCAGAACGTCCGATTGCGTTTGCATCAAGATCTTCGACGAACAGTGAAAAGAAGTATAGCCAAATTGACAAGGAAGCTACATCGATTTATTGGGGCATTAAAAAATTCTTTCACTATTGTTATGGCCGTAAATTCACCCTAGTGACAGATCACAAACCACTCACATCAATTTTTCATCCCAATCAGACTTTGCCAGCGCTTAGTACAATGCGGTTGTTCCATTATGCTCATTTTCTATCCGGATTTGATTATGAAATTGAATATAGAAGTTCTTTGAATCATTCCAATGCAGATTACCTTTCAAGATTCCCTGTTGAAAATCCTAAAGAAAGTTCCATCGACCAACATTGTGCATTTCAAATACAGCAGATCAACATATTAGAAGTCCGTCCTAAAATAATAGCTCAAGAAACAAAAAAGGAACCTGAACTACAGCAATTGTTACAACACTTGCAAACTGGCAGATCATTACGAGAACTTAGGACAATGAATTAACTCTTCAAGACGAATGTATATTGAAAGGAACCCGGATTATGATTCCGCAGAGCTTACACGCGCGCGTGTTAGATGAACTACATGCAGGGCATGTGGGCATCCTGAAAATGAAATTATTAGCCCGTAGTTTTGTTTTCTGGAAAAACATTGACAAAGATATTAAGGACAAAGTAAAATCATGTAGAGCATGTCGTCTAAAACAGAACGAACCACCAAAGGCACCCTTACATCATTGGGAAGAACCAACAGAGTCCATGGCAAAGAATCCATATCGATTTCGCCGGCCCTATTTTAGGACAATACTTATTTATTCTAGTGGATTCTTTTACAAAGTGGGTAGAGGTCATACCAACTAAGACCACTACAAGTAATTGGTGCATACAGAAGCTAAAGGAGATATTCTGTACCTTTGGAATACCTATTATTTTGGTGTCTGATAATGGGCGACAGTTTACTGCGCAGGAATTTGAGAGTTTCCTTAAAGAAATTGGAGTTGCACACAGGACATTCGCCCCTTACCACCCCGCGACTAATGGACAGGCAGAACGCTTTGTTCAAACTATAAAGAGCTCTAGAGCTCTACACGCAATGGAGGGGGAGAGTGGCTGCTTAAATGAGAAACTGATAATCATAACAAATAGACTGCGGCGCACCCCCGGCCGAAACGGGTTTTCGCCTTATCAATTAATGTTTGGAAGAGAAGTGAGAACCCATTTGCATGTAATATTCTCAAAGGACCGGTGTAAACCTAACTCAGGGAAACCCGAAACCCCAACTAAAACATTAAGAAACTTCGCTATTGGAATCAGAGTGCAAGCCAGAAACTACTCAGATCCGCATAAGAAATGGAAATTTGGCAAAATTTTACGACGGATCGGTCTCCTCATGGAAGAGACACCTTGACCAGATCCTGCCGGCTTTTCGAGTGCCAGATCCAAGAATGGTGGCGGAGGACTGATATACCTATATATCCAGACTTCTTGTTCACAATACTAACTCCTTGTGACTTGTGGATAGAAAGGAGTAAAAATCTTCTATGTGACATTCTATGTAAAATTATAATTGAATGTATAGCAATATAAATATTTACGTAACACTTCCATTAAAACTTATCAGAATCAGACAATCAGTAGATATTTCAGTAAGCACCTGAGCAGTATATTGTAATTATAATACCTAATTAGGTAGGATTTTAATTTATCTAATTTTTTGATCTATATAAAAACATAGATCTGAAAATTAGATAAATTAAAATCCTGCACAATTTTTTTTTTGTTAATAATTTATAGGTAATTTTGTGTGTTGTCGCTGTGTGGCCGCGTGGTTCTTTTAGACTGCGCAACGGATTTAGATGCCGTTTTCACCATCATTTAGATATTCCGGAAGGTTTATGTGTACCTATAATGTTATTTGTTGTTTTTTGTCCAGTTGCAAAATCTGTGTGAAGTAGGAGCGGGTCGCTAGGTATTAATAAATATATTATGTAACCTATTACAAAAACACATTATCTCAACAGATCGCCTCCAAAAATTGGGCTTCCGAGTGGATCTCGTGCCCGTAAAGTTCGCTAACTACTGCATGATCGAAATGTGTGGACATGAAGTAAGACAGTACAAAATTTACTGTATTTACATTTATCTGTTTAAAAACTCTGACAACCAGTATTACTAAAGCGTATCGCGTTACACAGTTACTTGTTTGTGGAGGTCAGATAGGCAGTCGCTCCATGTGAAATACTGGTATTCCCCTGCATCCGGTTAGTCTGGAAGCTAAACCTAACAGGAAAATGACTAGGCAGGATGACCGCTCCAGCCGAGTCCATGACCCACAGCCCTGTTTTTAATGGCGTTAATGGCAGACAAAGTGACCGGAGATAAGGATTTCACCTGATCGTCCTGTGTCATTGTATCCGTTCTGTCTTTGTGGTGGGTTATCACCACAAGGTAGACCAACGGTTTGATGAAGGGAATCGCGATACTTGGGTAAGACATTATGTCGAGCAGTGGAGTGTGTACGTCTTTGGTTAAAATGCTCATGATGTCCCGTTCCGTGTCCAGATCTCTGTCTCGCTCGCTTTCCCCAGGGACACTTCACTCCAAACGGATTTTATTACAGCTGTTTCCCATACAAATTAACTATCTACCTTATGTGTATCTTTTTTAGGTATCTGGTTTACTAAGATCGGTAATTAGGTTTAATTAAGACACAATTAGCGACTCACGTTATCTTTGATCCCCAGGTATTCCGGTGCAACATAAGAAACTTGAAGTTCAACACGTGTCATGAGCGAGACCCGGTTTCCCGGAGAGCCGTAGAGGCGGTCATAACGTCAGCCACGAAGATGCGACGAGGGAGAGGTTGCCTCTGGTTCTGGACGCTCCTGAATCACCAGATGTTCAGGAGAACCCAGTATGAGCCGAAGGACTACTGGCCGGTTGACGTGGATTTAACTACCTTCACTACTTGCACAGATTGTATTAAATGCTGTGACATCCTTGTTAAACAGGAACCAAAGAAAGAAGAGAAAACTACGCCCTAATTGCGTAAAACACTATCAGTCACAATCTGAATCATTCCGAAGGACATTGCTAATCCATTGCTTCATATATTGGAAAAATTTGTCTGGTCGACAACGTAAATAACGCAATGAATGCTGTTGAACTGTCAAAATGAAACCCATTCCTTCTGTTAGTGTGTTACGCAGTTACCCCGCTGAGATGTACCTACTTTAAGCTTTAGTTATGTTCATTAGTATTTTCTATGCTCCGATGGACTTACTTTCTACCAAAAGAGTTTTGACAAAAGCTGCGTAGATTGTTGTTGTGATCGTGTAAACAGCAGGATTGCCTATCGTGGATTGAGACTTCAAAGCGCGATGGTCCCATGTCACAAAAATTAACAATAATTGTGTGTTGATGAGGTGTTTAAGTTTAATACAATGTTGACGGCTTTCAATCAATTTAATCAACTGGCTGTACCTAGGTAGACAACTATTGTATATCTACCTATCTTTCTTCCATGGGTGCCTACCTAAAAAACCCAGAAACCTTTTTTTTTTGGGTATTGTTTGTATTTACATAATGTATAGGTATATCTATTAAATTTTTAATATACTTTACAGACCTACCTAATTGCGGTTTTTTTTTCATTCACATGAGTTAGGTGCTTGTGTTATTGTTACTTATCGACGCGTTAGTCGTCGGCATAATCTTACTATGTGGTAGACATTCTTTAGTAGGCTGGAGAACGGGAGGACTGCCAAAACTTAAATCAAGTCCAGATATGCGTCATTGGGTTAGATAACCAAGTTGGAATGAATACATTCGTATTTGAGGGGATTTACAATGGGTCATCTGGTACAAGGTATATCAGTGTAGAGCGACAAGAGGGATAAAATTAATTTCGAAAACATCATCGATTTGTTTGCGTCGCAGAAGGCCAGGAAGGTGCAGTTGTAAGGTAACGGACTCACTTTCGTTATTTAAAAAAAGAAAATAAATAGGTACTTATTTAAGTTTTTGTTAGTAAGATTTATGAATGTTTTATTTAGTATAGGTATTTGTTTTTTATATTCTATGATAATTTACGAAGAGTCGCAACTATGGTGCGTGCCCTAGGCGCCATTTTCTATTGGTACACTCCAGCACCATATTTGCGTAACACACGATCAATCGGAATCGGTTTCATTTTGACACTTCAACAACATTCATTGCGTTATTTACGCTGTTGAACAGACACAATATGACACATTTTTTGAACATATGAAGCAATGGATTAGCAATATCCTTCAAAATGATTCAGATTGATTGTGTGTTAAGCAATTAGGGTGCTGGGTCGTCCAAATTGTTTTTTTAGTAATTTGTTTATTTTTTGTACAGAAGCAACAGCAGAAAGATAGGTAACGCCTGGAATGACGGCGTTTTTGTTTGGTAGGTACTTCAAAATTCGAATATTAATTACGGGGATTGCTCAAAAGGAAACACAAATGATTTCAGATTGTTTGTATTGAAACAAAATTACAATGTTCCTCTCGTGTTCAGTCACACTGGCATTAAATTAAACAATTTCATTATACCTAATACTCCTAATAGTTATTGTATTTAGTCATGAACAGCGGGATCAGGACCCATTGTGGCTTCCAACGTACATTGCTGCATTTAATATAGTGAGTAATCTATCGATGAAAAAGTAGCCCAAATTATCAACTTACCAATTCCAGCTTTTTTGGCGTGTGGCCAAATTTGGAACTAACGCCGCCATCTTTGTTTCTATGACAATGTCAATGTTTACCGGATCTTTTGGCGCCTAACTCTTTGGGAAACGAAAAGCGCAATAAAACTGATAACCTAAACGTAGGTTAGCGAGAACTGCAAATTACCTAGTGTTAACCTAAGCCATACATGCCTTCACCAATTGGCGACGAACAACCCGACTTGTGTAAATGGGCTATGTTTACGTTTGGGCGATTTTTTTTTCTCGTACTGTATTTTCAACACTCTGCTTAGCGCCGCGAGTTGAAAATCCAACAGTGTTTTTTTTTTTTGACGTGCTGTGATGTACTCTGTTGAATTCTCAATGCTCGGCTCAACACCGAGAGTTGAAAATGCAATGCGCCATAAAAAAAAAAAACCGTCGCGTTAAACTGCTCTCTGTGGACATTGTGTAACTGCACCAGTTTCAACACAGTTTACCAGAGGAACCATAATTATTTATACAATCGGAAGTAATGTATTAAATAACAAAGGTAGTATGTAAGAGTTTCCAATAAATCGTAGAACATCGACTGGAAACTGTAGAGTGCAACATGCATTAATATAACAAGGCTCAATTGTGCGTATATGTTACGAATAATAGAATATAAAGAGATCTCTGTGAGAGAGAGAGTTTGAAGAAGTAATGGCTCAGACCAAACAAAAGTTAGAAATTTAAATGAAATGAAATTGTTTATTCTGTCAATAGAATATCGGAATCACTTGTACACGTCATATTAATAAAAAAATAAGCTAGATAAAGTCGACATTTCCTATCCGACTACCCCTAAGAAGAAATGGCGAAACAAATATATCACGTCCACTTGACGCACGCGTATACGTCAAAAATGGCGCTAACTATAATTGTCAAACCAGAAAAAGCGTTGTTTCAAATTACAATTACAAAATTATGACCTTGACGTACGTCAAATAATAAAGAGTACATAATCGTTATTATTTGACTTACGTATGTTACGTTAACCAACCGTTTGAAACAACCGGCCCGAGATTTTGACCCAAGTCTCTTTTAAAGTCCACACATAATCTTGATTAGGTCATGTGAGGACAAAATTGATCACCACGGGATGGAAAAACCTTTTTTTTTAATTTTAGTACAGATAATTTAATTGAAACATGAAGTTCTAAGTTAACGTTCTAAGAAATAGATAGTCACACAGAACGAATAAAGGTATTTTGAGACCATGTTTTTTGTAAAACATCTAGTCAAGATACCCGAAAATATTCTAAGTTATGAAGATTGCAAGTTACACAATACACAGTCAGTCCACCGTTTCCTGAACCAATCTCATTTCAGTATAAAAACACACTACCTACAATTTCATAAATAATTTTATTTAATTTACAATGGTGAAATAATATCGAATTATGATTAATAGATACAAGTTTAAAGTTAACTACATACACCTAACATGGAATTAACAATAAAAAAAATATGTATTTTTTTGCATCGACGGGCTCGAATACATACGCCGTCGGTGCACGATCGCGCCACGCCCTAGGAATACATATGTAAAAAAATAAACATACCAAATATTTTGTACACAACACATATTATGGGAACAGACGTAGTCAGTCAGCGGCGCGAAACAAAATATACGACAACCTTTGGAATCAATTCATTTTATGAAGAACTTTCTTAACATTACAAACCCTTTAAACCTTCGTTAACACGTCGTATGTTCTGTTCCGCTAGTCACGCGCGCAAACAATACTCCATACATACAAATAAAACCTGAGGGTAATATTCCTTCACAAAGTTGTTGACTTCGAAACTTACAGAATATCCTGTTTAAACATTATTGTTTCATTATCGCGCCACAAACACTGTTTTTACTCAATAATATAATTTAACAATCCGATAAAAACAAACCACCTTTGAGGTGAAGCATTTGAAATAAAAATCTAGACTTCCAAGAAATAAAAATATATTTTAAAAAAATATTTGGAACTGGCGTAACAGGGATTCCATTAGAACATGTTCAGTAAAATACTTAATTGTCATCACATTCTTGTAAGTGTATTAACATAACATAGCGATAGCATACACCCTTATATTTTGATCGTTTTAATCCTTAAAAGGGGTAATTGTACTCATCATTTTGAATAACTTTTACTACGGGAACAACCCTGAAATCGTGTAAAAAAATCAGTTGATCCATAGATTTAAGTTCGCATAACTCGACATAATGTATGGATCAACTGATTTTTTTACACGATTTCAGGGTTGTTCCCGTAGTAAAAGTTATTCAAAATGATGAGTACAATTACCCGTTTTAAGGATTAAAACGATCAAAATTTAACTGTGTGTAGTGTATTTTTTCTTACATGTCATATTTGGTAAACAAACACGGTACTTAAACCGTTTTCGCATCATACACACATCTTAAGATAGGTGTGAACGCATTTTCATATTTATGAGAACAATTACGGTATGAATAACTTCAAAGACTGCTTTGAATGTCAATACATATTTCTTAATATCGAAATCACAGTACACCATATTTGTTAACTAAATAGGACAAGTAAATAAAAACACACTTTACAGTGATAAAGTAAGCAACCACCGAGACGCGCGGCTTCACTAAAACTTTATTATTATTTCACAAATCAACGACACTACTAGATTTCTGGACATTTACAATAAATAGCGCTTCTGGCTCGAGTTTACATAAAAATATCGATATTGTCGCTACACTTGCTTATTACCCAATTGTGATGTTACGAGACTCGAACTAAATTGGATTTAACCCTTCATATGCCGGAACGTAGATCCACGCGAGACACAATGGCTTTTTAATTTATTGTGTCCGTAATTACGGCATTAAATGGGTTAAACTTATGAGAATTGGGCCACCGATACATCGATCCAAACTAGTGATGCGCCCACCTGGAAATAATTTTATTGGGAATTTTAGCTTGTAAATTAACGTGTAATATTGGGGGAACTTTACTGATTTTATATTACTAGCAAAATTCCCAATAGTCTCGGGAACGACGCAGCAGTAATCGGAATAAGATTACTCGATAAACATAGATCTTCGTACACACGAACGACCCTAGAACCCGGCTGCACAATTCAAATGCTGTCTGCTACCTAAACAACTTACAAGTAATCCTTAACCTCCTTACGATATAGAAGCATGGAAGCATTTCCTTCGTTATTTGTTACGTAATGTAAATAAGTTATCCGTTTTTACAACAAAAATATAATTTATAGCCTCGTACTAATACTCTTCTATTATTGTTCGATATTGATCGAGAGAGCGGATTACAATCGGCCAGTAACTAACTAAACCTAACCAATATACACGCTTCATAGGACCGGAAACGTTAATTTTGAAATAAATAATAATTTATTATCTTCTTGGATTATGTGCGAATTTTTACATTACCACTACCACCAGTTTTCATAAAACTCGAAAACCAGAAGTGCTAATAGAATTCTTATCGTTAGTAGGGCAGTGTCGTATCATCCGTACCGGGACCGGCGCGCCATACCGCGTAGCACGCGACGGACCGGCGTACCGGCGCGCCGGACCGGCGTACCGGCGCGACGGACCGGCGAACCGACGCGACGGCCGGTACCGGCGCGGCGCTAGCTAACGTTTGTAGTCCGTCGGATCACTCGGGCCTTGCGGTCCCATGTAAAAGTCACTTGGCAGTCACAAACTCATTTCACTTGGTTTTTCACGTGTTGTAAGAACTCGTAGTAGGAGAATGCGGACTCCACTCGATCCTCGATTAGTCGCTCCGTGAATATGGTCCGTGATGGGGAATTGTCTCTGTGAAGTACAATAGATTATTTTAGATGAAAGCTTCTTGTGCACAGAATTTGAATAGAACTTTATCGGATCTAAAATCATTTTGGAATATAACTTAAAAGCTTTCCAAAACTAATTTAAATAATTTTGGCTCATTTAGAAGCTTTAAATTGCACACATAAAATGAACTGACCAGAATCAAAAATGTGTTGTATGGCAATATACTTTAGATACTTGAGTAACGAAATATTATAGCACGATTTAAATCCAAGGCTTACAAACACAGCCCTCCAAATGCCCTTCTGTCGTGGAGATGAAGTATCATGACAACTGCCTTTTATGTTTTATAAACTTCTGATAGAAAAACAATGAAATCACTCACCTCAATATAAGTATATCCGACGCATAAGGCCTGTCATCATTCAGCTTCTCGATGAACGCGTGCAGTAGCGCACTGCCCTCAGTATCGAACCGCGGCAGAGTCCGCATTTCGTCGGGCAGCTGCGAGAACGCGGTGAGACCGAAGGTCTCGGACAGGAAGGCGGGACTAACTGCCTGGCATACGTATAGGATCATGTTCTCTCCGTCGTCAAGGAGGTAGGCGCCTGTTATGTTTATCCTGGAAATTATAAATGTTATTGAGAATTATGAACTCATATAACCTGTCAGTAGCTAAGCAAATTCTGGATAAAGAACATAAACATTGTCTTGAGTTAATCACAGCGAACAACTATTCTTATCGTTTAAGTAGTCGTTGATAGAATAGTATGTCTTAGAACAAAGGTTGGATTGTTTTCTGTCCTTGTTTCGATCTTGTCTATTCCTGTCTACTGTGAAGATAAGAGAGATAACATCTGCAAACAATACAACGTCACAAATACCCTTTAAATGTAATGGTAAGTCATTAATATACACTAAGAATTAGAATGGACCCGGTATTGAGCCTTGAGGCACACCTAACTGAACGGGTAGCCCGGAAGATTTCACACCATTAACATCTACACATTGGAACCTATTATGTAAATAAAAAATGATTACGTTGAGAGCTTCGTGTTAGACACCGTAATGACGTAGTTTACGCAAAGGCGTGTCATTGTCTACGCAATCAAAGGCTTTGGAGAAATCACAGAAAACTCCAATAGCATTTTGCGAATTCTCTCATGCGTTAAATATGTGTTTCAGCAGAGCAAACCCGCATCTGTAGTCAAACGACCTTTTGTAAAGTCATGTTGTTCATCAGAGCGGCAAGGGTACACTTAGAACAACTAAAGCTCGATGAAGTACTTTACGCTGAAATTTAAAAAACCTTTCAAAAATATTCACAATCTCCTCAGATCATTTCAGGATGTCGGTCTTCGGGAGTTTACTAATTATGCGAGTCCTTCTAAGTTTTCAGAATTGTGACCTACCTCTCAGCAGTGAGCTGCAGACGCGGCGGGTCGGGCGCGAGCTCGTCGTCATCGTGTTCGTGCGGGCCGTGCGGGTCGTGCGGGCCGTGCGGGCCGTGCGGGCCGTGCGGGTCGTGCGAGTCGCGCGGCACGTGCGCGCGCAGCTCGTGCACGGGGTACAGGTCGGGCAGCACGGCGCGCAGCAGCGCCCCCAGCGGCGCGGTCTTCAGCGCGCACATGTCGGCCACGCGGTCGTCCAGCCGCGTGGACGTGCCCGTGCGGAAGGCTTTCTGTGGACGGCGAACAGCACAGGGGTCAGTTTAATAGCTGGTAAAAGACGCTTAACGAGGCCGAGTAAGGCGACGCTTAATGAGGCTTTTTTTTTGTGGATGGGAAATCATCAAATGACCCCTCCCGCTCTGGGTGGAGCGGAAGGGAGTGTCAGACTTTTACTGACTAAAACCCACCCGTGTTCCTTCCTTAGCCCTTTCTGTTCCTGGGCAGCGGTTAACCTTTCGGAAGATCCCGCCGCCCTACGCTTAACTAAACTCGCTTGACTGAACTGAACTGGGTTGTGGAGGTCAGATAGGCAGTCGACGATTCATGTAAAATACTGGTATTATACAGCTGCCTCCCAGACAGAAGCCCACCTCAACATAGTGGGGAAAAGACTAGGCAAATTAATGTAAAGAAAATGTCAACTGTAATTCTGCGGTCCTGACATTACGACGCAATATATTATGCTTAATCGATAAAGCAGATCATAACGTGAAATGAGCAGACAAAAATAACACTGAAAGTGACAAATACTTTGCTTATGACTGTACTTACCCTCTTGAGTAGAGCGAGAAGATACATGGGCAGTAGTCTAAGCGACATAGGCGCGTGAAGTGATGAGCTCATAGAACCGGCTGGTAAGTTCTGTGAGAGACGGAACGACGATAGAGCGTCTACTGCGACGTTCATGACTGCCTCGCGAGCCTCCGACATTGAGGCTGACATGCAACGGTCTACCGCTGTGGGACAAGAATAAATGAGGATTTAGTAAAAAAAAAAATATAGAAAGGCGCAATTTTATAGTAAAGGAATTTAGGACTCTTATAGGAGTCTAAAATACTTTTATTTGCAAAATAGACTTTCAAAAAACTTGCTTCATTCAGTGATTTGGATCGCGTAAATGCATCATAACTGTAAGTCTGGTGTTAGTGCATAAAAGGAATATAAGACACTCACCCATTTTACTAAGTAGTCCTATAATACATTGTGTGTCGGCGGAGTGTAGCACGTCCGTCAAATTACTAGCTGTGGGCAACGCCATTGTGTGGACTCGTATCCTTCTTTCGCCTAAAAAAAAGAGTAACATTAACGATCTTTATTGAAGATATAACATTTAAATATTATTATTATTTCTGCAGGTTAATTAAATTAACCCAATAATCTATATACGTAACACACTTTCAATCAAAATTTGAAAGATTTTGAAAGAAATAAGCTAATACATTGCTTCATAAGTTTGAAAAATTCGTTCGTTAAATTTTTACTTATATTGCGTACATAAATAACGCAATGAAAGTTGTTGAACTGTCAAAATGAAAGGCATTGCCAATATAAGTGTGTTTTGCGATTACCCCGCTGTTTTACCAAGCGAAGCAATAGTGGAATTCTCCTGTATACGTACTAAATAAGTTCCAATGATAACCAAATGAGTCCAAGACTGACGAAGACTGTTGAAATCTCTTTTTCATTCCCTATAATCGATTTTGGGTTTGTGCGTCACATTTAGTCGTAAAAAAAGGTTCCTTTCGTCCTTTACCTTTACTGCTGGTATACAGAAGTGCCGCTTGGAAGCACACCTGCTGTAGATCCGTCAGAGACTCTTCTATGGTGAGCTGCATGCCGAAGCCGGCGTCAGGCGACACATTAGGAAGAGATAGTAGGTCGGTTGATCGCACGAAGAAGTTGCCGTGGAACGTGTGGATCGCTATGCCTCTGTGAATAACATAATTCAGATTGTTTAATATTTTTATAGAATAGATGAGAATATGTAGTTTGCATGCAGAGATGTAGTTTGCAGAGCAGTGGTGGTCGTACATTCGAACACTTTTTTTTTTTTTTTTTTTTCTTAATTCTTAAATCATCAAATTACCCCTCCCGCTCTGGGTGGAGCGGAAGGGAGTGTCAGACTTTTACTGACTAAAACCCATCCGTGTTCCTTCCTTAGCCCTTTCTGTTCCAGGGCAGCGGTTAACCTTTCGGAAAATCCCGCCGCCCCGGCAGGCTTCGGCCCTATGGGGCCCCGTCCTCTGCTGACATTTTCTCTTTGAGGCGCGCGTGGAACACAACGCGCCGTCCGGCACGGGCCTGGTCCTGATCGGACGGTGAGCTACCCATTACTCACCGCCCGCAGGCCCGCGCCTACGGTGGCCGGGAGTCGTCACGCGGCTCCCGACGCCCGGAGCGTCTCCCGCGGCGGCTGAGGCGTGAGGTTCTTTCCCTCGGCCTCTCAGCCACCTCCTTCGCTAGCATGACTGCTTCGCAGAAGGAGGTGACTGCCTCCCACTCCCTCTCGCCCCGGACCATGGCTTGCACCAGGGCCGGACGCGAGAGGTCGCCGCCGTTGCCGATCGCCTCTACGAGGACACGGCGGGGCTCCGCCCAAGCAGGGCAGACCGCCACCGTATGCTCCACCGTGTCCTCCGGGCGATCCTGGCAGTGGTGACACCCGGGCGTCTCCTCCCGCCTGATGATGTGCAGGAACCTCCCGAAACATCCGTGTCCGGAGAGCACCTGGGTCAAGCGGAAGGTGAGAACGCCGTGACGCCTCTCTAGCCACTCCTCAAAGAGGGGTCTTATGGCCGCTATCGCGGCGTGCCCTGCGCTGGGTTGCGATAGTCGCGCCTTCCATTCCGCCATGAGATCGCGCCGGAGGTCCGTCCGCTCCGCAGCGATTTGCCGCGGGTGCAGAGTTTCCCCCCGGCGTAGTGCCTCCGCGCGCCAGTCATGCAGGCGCGCGAGGACTATCGCCTCCAGATCCCATGGCGGCAGTCCGGCAAGGAGGCTTGCCGCCTCGCGCGAGATCGTGCGGTAGCCCCGGATTAGCCTTGTGGCTACCACCCTCTGGGGCGCGTTCAGGTAGTGTGCGGCTCGAAGCCGCAGTGAACGCGCCCACACCGGGGCCCCATATAGGGCCATGGACCGCACGATCCCCGCGTAAAGCCTCCGGCAGGAGGCGTTTGGCCCCCTCAGGTTGGGCAGGAGCCGCTTTAAGGCGGCCCCGGCCCGTTCCAGTTTGGGGGCCAAACGTCGGAAATGCTCGACGAAGTTCCACCGGCTGTCGAGGACGAGACCCAGGTATCTCATCGTTGTCTCGACGCCGATGTGAACCCCTCCTACCATCAGTTGAGATCCCGAAGGTGGCCCGTACCGGGGCCCATGAAAGGACATGGCCTCGGACTTGTGCAATGCCACCTCGAGACCCAACTGCCGGATCCTATCCACGACTATCGCAACCCCGCGTGTCATCGCGTCGGCCGCCGCCTGATGCGACCTCCCCTGCGCCAGGACCAGCGTGTCGTCAGCGTAGCAAACTACGCTGACGCCATCAGGGAGGTCTGCCCGCAGCACCCAGTCGTAACCGATGTCCCACAGGAGCGGCCCCAGAACCGATCCCTGTGGGACACCGCACGACATCTCTCGCCGGCTCCAGTTCCCGTCGTGACCGGGGTAGATGACGGCTCTATCCGTCAGATACGCCCCGACTATTCGACGGAGGTAGGTCGGCACCCGGTGATACCGGAGTGCCTCCCCAATGCAACTCCAGGGCAGTGTGTTAAACGCGTTGGCGATGTCGAGTGACACCGCCACGACGACCCCGCCCCGGGACACCGCATCCCCCGTCGTGAGGGCTCTAACGCGCATGATGGCGTCCACCGTCGAGCGCCCCTTGCGGAAGCCGAACTGGCTATCCGCAAGATCCGGCCCCGTCCCCACCAGGTGCCCGACGAGGCGGCCCGCAATCACTCTCTCGAAGAGCTTGCCAACCTCGTCGAGCAGCACAATGGGCCGGTATGCGGACGGAGAGTCCGCAGGGCGCCCTGGCTTCTGAATGAGGACCAGCTTCCCCGCCTTCCAACGGAGTGGAAACTGGCCTCTCTCCATGCATGCGCTTAAGAGCGCCTCCAGTCGAGGCCCGAGAGCCGTCGAGGCCAGGACCCAGGCTTTACCCGGCAACCCGTCGGGTCCTGGGTAGATTCGAACCCTGACAAGGGCTTTACTTTGTGTAAATTATTCTATTACCACTGCTCTGAAAGCGGTGAAGGAAAACATCGTGAGGAAACAATGCAAACAAAGTTGTCCTAGAACCAAAAATTGGAAGTCATGTGACATCTACCAACCTGCACCGGGCCTCGTGGTGGATTACGGCCCACTCCCTCTCACAGAAAGGAGGCCTGTGTCCCAGCAGTAGAACCATTACAGGCTGATTATAAAGTGATAGTTACAACACAAGCCTTAACAGTCTTAAATTCGGCCTTTATTGGTCAAGTATGCGCAAGCGCAAAGTTGCACTGAATCAAGTAAAAATAATACAGTTTAAAGTAGTAACAGTCAACGTATGTCAGAAAACCCAACATTCCTTATAGGAATTGAAAAGTTTTGGTTTTAATAAGGTTAAATTTTAAACATACCTGGTACAGCGCACTCTCATGACAGCTTCGAAGCCGATCTTTCTCGTCAGGTATCGCGTCAGCATTCTGTTGAGCTGCTCGGCTTGCCACTGTCGCGTTGAGCGGAACAGTGGGATGTGGTACACTGTGCCCCCGCTGAACTTGCTCATGCCACCTGTAGAAGAAATTTTAGGGTTAATAATGTAATTGATTATTCATTGAACTGTTATTCGGACAAATACTAAATTCATAGATAACATGAAACTTAGAACCAACACATGCAGAAATCGTAAGTGTGTATACACACGAGCAACACATGTCGACGACAGAGGCAACTGCAGTCGTCAATGCGTGTCAGCGGCAGCAGTCGACGCGTCGAGAATATACCCCTCGTATATTTGAGAACCGTACACAAATACACGAGCGACACGTTGTCGACGGCAGCCGCCAACGCGTCGACGGCGGGCGTCGATGCGTGTCGACAGATGCAGTTGCCTCTGTCTTCCATGCTTGTCGCTCGTGTGTACACATGAGCACTAACATGGAGGTCCAATTCTGCTAATAAACCGAGAAAACAAGCAAAAAGGCGGTGATTAAATGACTGCAGACTTTATCAAAAGATTTTTTTCAAACTGTATAATTTTGTTCTATGTGCAGAGTATAAAATATAAATTTCTATCACATGCATTAAATTGAAAAGGTTAATCTAATAATATTGAATAACAAAGTATTGTAAGAGTTACAATTGAATAGACCAGTAACATTGATGTATTATATTGTTTGCACAACTGTTACAATTTTTATTTACATTCCATTCCCATGCCGTCTCTTTTGGTGAATAATAACGAAAGCATTTATAATGGCAATACAATTAATGAAATTATAAACGACATGATGCAACATTTATTTATTATTTCATGTTTACAAAAAAGAATATGACTAAGATACGTAGACTGGAGATACATGCATTGTTTAATAATGAGTCACATAGTTTGCATGATTATACCCTGTCCATTAGGTAAACCGTTTTTCGTCAGATGGAACTAGTAATTGCAGCAACACACAATACATTGATTGATACACGTACGGTATTAAAATGTCATAATTGTTGTAAGAAGCCATAAATAAGATAATTCAATAAGATAAGGCAGTTTATATATTTATTTTATTACGCATTTTAAAGTAAACTTTTACTTAATCTGGAATATGTACGTTCTAAGACAGCTGTCAAAAAACGGTTAACCTAATGGACAGGGTATAATTTGCTTTTCATTTGGCATGTGTGGTGTATTGTCTATGGAAATCCTTGTTTCCAATTGGTGTTTCTTCCAAACTTTATGGAAATGTAAATTGGATTGATTCCAGAATGACTAGTACTATAGAAAAAGTCATTAAAATGTTTGACGTTGTAGTGGAAACTGAACTTTATGAGTGGGTACTGAAGTGGTTTTTCTAAAACACTTATTTGTTCACATGTTATAAGAGTATGCTTAGACGGTTTGGTTGTGTTGAGAGGATAATGAGGATGTCCTAGGCCGTAATTCTCTATGACACAATGAACGAAATCGCGCGAAATCAACGCGAGTTTGGCGGGATTAGCCAAGGAATTCACATGGTTTCGAAGTAAGGAATCGTTAAGTGGTCATAGTGAATTAGGGCCAAGGTAGATGTGAGCGGAAACGCCGAAAGGGAACGCCCTAGTGAGGCATATAGTGACCTTATTGGAGATGTTCTTTAGAAAGGTCAGGTGGGTCGCGTATGACCAGATTTATGAACATAAACAAACCAAAAGGATCGTGGCGTTTTGTAAATTTTGTCTACCACCATAAGAAGAAGGCGTGATTTTATGTATGTGTGTGTGACTTATTTTACTGACTACTTACTTTACTGAGACTATAATAATAAATAATAATAATAATATAACGTGCAAAGGCACGGGTTATACCCTGCAAACACAGCAATGCGGCTTCGCGTTATAGTAGGTATCAGTAACGCGAAGCAGAGTTGCTATACCAACCCTCGAGAAACAAACTAATGAGATGGCTAGCTTTGGCTCTTGGTTGGAAATGCATATGAAATGCAATACCAGTAGTACAAATATATACTCCCATAGGCGGCATCGGGAGGAACGCCTGCACCTGCCTGTGGTTAATAAACCACCCAATAATATAAAAAGAATAATAACACGTACTCAGTGAGGCCAGGTCAGAATACTGTGAGTTGAGTAGGAACAGGTCAACAGCTATCTGCGCACCGCTGCAGTCCAAGGCGAGGCGCTTGTAGAAGTCTGTCGCGGGGTTCAGGTGGGCCACCTCCTTTGATGACCGCGCGTTAGGGTCCTCTCTTTTGGAACAAGAAAAAGATTTTAGTTAGAAAAGGTTTTATTCTAAATCCCTGACTCGACGACTGTGTATCAAGTCACAAGACTTGTGTTGTGTGTTTGGCATCAAAGCTTTCAAATTAATAGACCGTTTTTTTCCGGCTGTTCCATAGCACAGGCCAAGCGGCACGTACAGTGTGGCCGACGAGAGAATGCGTTCTTGAAACCTGTCAGTTACACCTGTCGAATACATGTTTTGCGAATTTGATCTTTATTAGCTACTAGAATTGTCGCACTGACAGGTGTCAGGAACGCATCCTCTCGACGGCCGGACTGTATATGATAACAACATAATGGCATTGACTTCGCTTTTATTGCGAGGCAATAAGGACGGTTTTCGTAGTAATTACTGACGTGCATTGAAATCAATTACAGAAAAGTGTACTTTCTGGTAAGAGTGTTTAAAACTTGGGCAAATATCAAAAAAGATTTCGTTAAACACTAACCTAGCTTGTAACGCTCCGGGCCCAACGTTCGGTAAACATGTCTGGAACACTGTGATGCGGCCTCCTGTAGCAGCCTGAAAGTACGATTAAATTAATTTAGATTGATATAATAAAAATCACTTGCTTTAACTGTTTAACTTTCGCGCAGTTGCAAAGTTAAACGCACAAATGTGCAATAGATTATCATGTTTCTTGGTTTAGGTTTAAGCAAGTTCGACCTGCTTGCTCGATGTGTTACAAAATACACACTCGAGATAGTGACGACTACTTATCGAGAGAGTTAGTTTAGTAGATCCTTCTATAATTATGCTTACCATAAGTTTATAAGCGGCCTGTAGGGCGGCTCCTAGAGCGGACGCCGGCGTGGAGGGCGTGGAGTACCTCTGTGGCAGTACTGTTAGCAGCTCCTTTACTAACTCACGACGTTCTCCCAAGTTCACTAGTAGAGACTCCGGTGATGGGAGGAACACATCTGTAAAAAAGAGTAAAGGTTCATATAGCCGTACAGGTGTGTTTAGAGGCCTTTAAAGGCATTTTGACAGAAAGTGACAGAGATCGCGGATCACAAAAAAGCAAAACATATCGATAATGATGTCTTCGGAACTTTCTCCGAAGACCCAAAGGTGAAACTCGATAACGATCCAATGAGTTCAGGGCAACCGGATTACGTTCATCGATCGACCATCCATTATATTTTGAGGCGATTAATATCGACTGGTCGTCGTCGATCACCCACAATCTTATTGCACCTTTATAGCAGAAGACAGATGGCTAGCAATCAATTTGCTTTTCCAAATGCGCTTGACTGATAACGGGTTATATGAGTAAATTATTTTAATTCTGTAAGTAGATTTGTCTAAACAGTCTTACACGTCAATCATATTTTTTAAACTAGATGAGGTCGGCGTTTCCTATCTGACTATTCTGTGAAGAAAGACCGAACCAGATTCAGTTGTCTCTGTTAAAGTCCAGACATAATCTTGGCCAGAAGACCATGTAGATTGATGTCTGAAATGGTAAGTTGAGGAAAGAACCCCACCGATTGAGTGGATCTGTTCAATTATAGCAAGCATTTTTTTTTTTTAAACGTTGCCCCGCACTAGGAATTTCTCCTGTGTCGTTGGTGCGTTTACATACATATAAACTCACATACACAAACAGCCAGACCCGAAACAACTAATTGTAGGTCATACAAATATTTGTTCCGTGCGGGAATCGAACCCGTGACACGCAGCGCAGCAGTCAATCGCTTAATCACTGCGCCAACCGTGCCGTCGCATTTGTCAGTAAGTTGATGAAACAGAGAGAACTCATTGTATAATGGATTCTCTCTGGCTCATCAACCGACTTGTCGATTTAGGGCCATCCCTGCTTTCCAAATGTCCACGTAAGGATGCCACGTTTCAGGGTCACGGGTTGCACAGGCAACTGAAGGAACACGGGTGGGTTTTAGCCAGTAAAAGTCTGATACGCCCTCCGCCCAGAGCGGGAGAAATTATTTGGTGATTTGGGAACCCAAAAAAAAAAGGATGCCACGTTTAGGCCATAATCGATAACTTACCATCAATATCCAGTATGGTCATCTCCTTAGGCCGCGTGAGTCCTTCGCTCATTAGATAGTAGTGCACATGGGCGTCATAGCAGATGAAACCGATCTGTGTTCGAGTATCACCTGGAAGTGCTTCTAAGTGGGCTTTCAATGTATCGCAGGCCACCTGTAAGAATATTGATTGGATTAGTGAAGTAGAAAATAGAAAAATTTAATTAAATAACAATGTTTTCCTGGAATAGTCAGTCGTTGCGAGCAAAAGTCTTGTTGCAAGACGCGCAAGAAATAACAGATTAATATTATTGTTTTTTGAAAGATATTAGGATGTCAATTGCCTTGCTATAAATCCTTAAAAACCTTTGTTCTCTTGTACATCAGTGATAACGGAATGATAATGAAAACTTTCTTTACGACATTCCTTGTTGTTTTTAACTATTCGTACCAATCAAAATAAAAGACGCTCTTTTAAAACTCGACTATAGGTACCGAAAACAACGATCAATCATAACGATAGGCAAAAGTTTTTGTCTCCAACCTAATTTAAGTGCGACGATTAGCAAGATCTAGACACTAATTACTGGATAAATAATTAATAAAGTCAAAATATTGGTATCAGTCATTGCCAGATTTATAAGCGAATACCACATAATCATGATAATTAGCTTGATAGGCATTAAAGATACCTTTAAACGGAAAGACTGAAGTCATTAAAATATATATTATTTTGAGTACTCGGCTACAAATGTCACGACGATCAAATAAAAAAATCAGGAAACATTTACTAAGAACACCTCATAACTCCTCTAAAGTATAAAACATTACAGTTGTATTGACGCAACTCATTCATATAGACACTGTTTTTTTCGCGCCCGCATGCGGTCATATCCTACAGTCCCCTAAAATAAAACATATAATATATATTATTTGTTTTTAGTGATGGAGCTCTTGTTTTACAATATAAAACTGCATGCGCTGGCCAGCCGTCTTCTCTTTTCCAAATTACACAAAATATGATTGATTCTCAATCACCACGAAAGCGTCGCAACCGCATGCGGGCACATTGTTCTATGATGCCTTACTAATTATATTTTTATTATTTGGTAAGAAACACTAGCAGCTAATTACTTTATGCATAAATGTTTGTTTGTGGAGGTCTGATAGGCAGTCACTCCAAGTAAAATACTGGTATTCAGCTGCATCCGGTTAGACTGGAAGCTGACCACAACATAGTTGAGAAAAGGCTAGGCAGATGATGTAGTATTTCCTATTCACTACTCTATGGCATCGCGGTTATATTTAGAGTAAAAAAGAAGAAAAAACCTTTTTTAGTCTGTGGCAAGTTCAAACGTCACTGATTTAGAGCCCGGATACTGCTTGTTCCCCCATTATGCCAGGGTTTCAGCTGCTTGCAAGGTGATGTTGGGCTGGGTGGGTAATTATTTTTCAGATCAATGTTCACAAAATTACAATTGGATTTCACTTAGGTAAGTTCATCCAATTTTCAATTTTGCTTCACATTGATCTGAAAAATAATTGATTACTGTGTAGATGTTCAGAGATGAAGCATAATGGGTATGTGCAAGGGCAGGTACCTATAGGTACCTAGTAGGTGTCTATTTTGTTTCAAATATCTTGGAGATATTTGATTTGTCCAGTCGGTTCCTGCATTATGCAAGTTAACACTTTTAATATAAGACAGTACCTGCAAGTATCCAGATTCCCTCGCAATCTGTGAGACATCAAACAGGAACAGGTACACGGCCGGTTGCGGGGGCCGCAGCATGTACTCGCCGGGGGCAATGAATTCTATGGTTGCCGACTTGATCTCCGGACGACGCGTCGGGTCGCCGTATGACTTGCTCACTGGATCGTATTGGAACTCTTCTGGCACTGAGAAGGGGAGAAAGAAGGAGATTAGCGTAAAGTCAACGTTGCAGTTTTGCTCACAACTAAATTTATGCACTATTACTAGCTGACCGGACAGACGTTGTCCTGATTTCAACTCGATCGCATCGCTACTGGGTCTAATTGTGAATCTAAACCATCTAGCGACCCTGTCAAACGCACACAAAAAAAAAACATCAAAATCGGTCCAGCCGTTTAGGAGTTCAGTGAGATACAGAAGCAGAGAAGAATTATAAAGATAAGTGCAGGGTAAGCTTTTCATCATGCAAGATCGTTTTAATAATTTACGTATTGCACTTTGCTATACATTTTTTTCAACATTTATTGTTTGAATAACATTATTAAAATGTAATTGGAAAATCATCGACGAAAATTGAGGTTGAAAATTGAACCTCAATGATGTCGAACGAAAAACTTTAACGTGATTTAAAATTATAACTGCGAGTTTAAGTATTAAAATAAGCACTTAATTTGCAAGTGACACTACAAAATGTCATCCGAAGGTACGTTTTCTTATCCATTTGTTTACATTTTCATCAGATACGTTTGGAATAGATAAGTATTTGATGCATGTTTTTTTTACCAGAGCATTATAATTGGCAGGTACAGCGACTGACAAGGTTCAAGGTGCAAAGTATGATTTTACCACTTTGATAGATCAATAATCAGGCAGCATAAGAATGATTTCATTATTTACGTCAATTTCAAGAGATCCAACTCATTGATAGTACCAAAATATCAGGTAATCAGTATAAGACTGGTATTTATTTAGCAAACATTTGAAGTAACCAATTTAGATAAGAGAGATTAATTAATGATAAAGTTAACTATTTTTATAGAACACTTCTGCGCCATTTTATGAACCCTTTTTTTTTTTTGGATGGGATATCATCAAATGACCCCTCCTGCTCTGGGTGGAGCGGAAGGGAGTGTCAGACTCTTACTGACTAAAACCCATCCGTGTTCCTTCCTTAGCCCTTTCTGTCTGTCTGTGTGTGTCTGTTTTTATGAACCCTGCCACCGAATGCGAAAGCAAAATAGCAACAGAACAATTATTTTGTATTAGTATCGTTCGTGACAAAAAAAAACGGTTGCTAGCTAACCGTGTTACTGCCTTTACTAGATTCAGAATGGCCCTACTCACCTTCAGGTTTCAGATCAGGGGGTCTACTCCGAAGTAGTATCGGCCGAATGCTCGGCCGTTTCCTGCTACGAAGTTACTATTTGGTTCAGTCGGTTCCGATCCTACACTCCTACACTCTTTCGAATATTGACTATGGTCCCGACCCAACTGAGCCGATCCGAACTTTTTTCGCAGATTTCGATTTCGATCCGAACATTCACACTTTGCACTTCGGAGTAGACCCCCTTTTTTTTTTTTTGATGGGAAATCATCAAATGACCCCTCCCGCTCTGGGTGGAGCGGAAGGGAGTATCAGACTCTTACTGACTAAAACCCACCCGTGTTCCTTCCTTAGCCCTTTCTGTTCCAGGGCAGCGGTAAACCTTTCGGATGATCCCGCCGCCCCGGCAGGCTTCGGCCCTATCGGGCCCCGTCCTCTGCTGACATCTCTTTGAGGCGCGCGTGGAACACAACGCGCCGTCCGGCACGGGCCTGATCCTGATCGGACGGCGAGCTACCCATTACTCACCGCCCGCAGGCCCGCGCCTACGGTGGCCGAGAGTCGTCACGCGGCTCCCGACGCCCGGAGCGTCTCCCGCGGCGGCTGAGGAGTGAGGTGTTTTCCCTCAGCCTCTCAGCCGATACATAGGTGATTACATAATACAGGATTACCCTATTCCAATACCTCTCCCGATGCAAGCGTAAGTACCTATGTAAGTTATTCGATGACACATCATATCGGATTCATTTGATATCATAAACACGTTTCCACTTTTAATTCTGCTAATAAGACATTGATGACGTGTCCAGTTGTTAATATTTAGGTTGCTCATTGTGATCTTTGAACCTTACACGTTTTGGCTAAGTCATTCTTCATTTCTAGTCATGGTGATATTATGTTTACTTATTTTATTTGGTAACTAATGACTTGCCCCGGCTAAGGTAAGATTATAATCTTACAGACCCTTCTTGACTCTTCTTATTAGTTAGAACGAAAGTCTGATAACCAGTCTTACCACCGGGTACGATACCCCGTAGTGAGACAGGTTTTCAGACTTGTAACTGTGTTGTGAACGCCAGATAAGCAGTCGCTATATGTAAAATATTGCTAGACTGGCAGTCGACCATCGTTGGGAAAAAGCTAGGCAGATTATGGCTTGTCCTAGCTGTACCTACTCGGAAGATTAAACGAAATGTTATAGTGAAGACCACATCAAAATCAACTTAGTTTTTTCTGTCAATTAAGTCCAAATACATAAATACAGCTGGGCAACTTCGTAATATAGTGGGGCTAACTCGACGGTACTGCAGCAGGGTGGATGTGGAGCTGTGGCGCAAACTATATCCCACCCGCTATCCTGCCGTCTCTGCCCCAAAAAATAATCCCGTGGAAGTAGCGAAGTTTGGGACCAACAAAATTTAATACACTGTCGGGCAATCGACACGACGAAGAACTTCGTAATATCAAAACAAATCATAAGTCACTTCACTTGACAAAACCTATCCAGTTAAAGCCAAGCAGGAAAACCATACATTTTACAAAGCTATTATAAGTTATGTGGCAATGAAAATATCTATAAAGATAAGAAATTATAAAGGCTGCATTTTAAGCATGCACATTAAACAATTTATTAATGCAGATGTCCTTTGTAAGGTCAGCATGTGTTTGCCAACTGACGTGTACCTATAATAAAAATGTTAATGAATCAAGAATAAGCAAAAGGAGTTTGCTAGAAAGTTGATGATTATTAATTTTCACATTATTAATTAAATTAAATATAGGCACTTTATTCCACATTGCAACCTCATGATTTAGTTTATCAAGTAAATCGTTGGGGATTTTTTTCAGTTCCCTTCCGCATGACCTCTGATAACATCAGGACAATTCCCGTAATTAGAAACGATCAAAATCTGGTCGCAGTCTCATTTAAGCGTCAATCAATGTCAAAAACTTGTCAAAAATTAAGGTAAATTAGAGGTATTTTTTTTACAGATTGCGACTGAGATTAGAATGCGAACATTCTTAAAAATAAGGGAATTAATTGCCCCTTAGATTTCATGATAATTATCATGGCTTCTGTATTCCATGGTATCAGGTTGCGCGTCGATGTCCCTGCCACCCTGTATGATATTATGCGTAACATAACACCCCTCTGTTTTTGTCGGGGGTTAAAAAGTGAAAACATTTCTCTTTACTATCTAGCAATGAGACTCATGGATGAAAACAAAAACGAGACAACACTCTGGATCTGTATCAAAAGCCACTGCACTGATTCCCAAATAAAATCGATGGTAGAAACCATTGACATTATCCTAAACCTTCTGAACATATTACTATCTGCTTAATAAAAAAATGGTACTACACCAGGTAGCTACACTTCTGCCTAACCCTTCGGGGTTTACAAGGGGTTATGTGTGGTACTCACAGTCGTTGACCCTGTAGCACAGATTGCACTTCCACCGCTTCGCGTCCACGAAGTACACGAACGGGTTGATGTAGGTCCGACAGGCGCGACACCGGACTATCGTCGCGCACTGGATCACCGGTAAATGCTGGAAACAGATGGAAAGTAATCACAATCATATAGACGGTTTATATTGATATATCTTTCCGTAAAAGAAACAAAGGTACTACACCAATAAAATGAAGAAAATACAGCGGTATCCCAGGTTTGAAAAGAGATTTAAGAATGACAATTGAGAGAAGAGAATGTTTTGAAGCCTATTAATATGATTTATCTAAATAGTAATAAAATGAAAATGAAATGCTCTTCGTTGGTAAGTGCATCACTAAAGAACGGCTGGACCGATTTGGCTACTTTTTGTTTTAAAATGTTCGTAATAGTCCGAATCAGGCTCATACGGAAAGGAAAATTTTGGAAATTTGGATCAAAATCAAAATATTTTATTTCACATAAACCAACATGGGCACTTATGAAACGTCAGAAGCTAGGCTACACGGTTCGAATTGGTCATTTCCTATGGAGAAGAGCCGGCAAGAAACCACGGATAATTCGGGAAAACTGAAATTGCATTTTCTATCGGAATTTTGTATGAATTATTGACAACGTCTGTCGGGTCAGCTAGTTTAAAATAATAATAAGATTCTATCTATCTAGACTTTTGTCCCAGACTGTGCGATACATATTTGTCAAAACTGGACTTTGGAGGTGGACTGGATTTTTACTACACACATAACGGTCACTTTCAAAGATTATGTATACATTCATCATTCTGATCATACCAACAAGGAGAAAGAGCTGTTTTTAGGTTAAACTAATGCCTATAATTTGCATAATCAAAAATCAAAAGTCATTTATTCAAATTAGGCTGAGAATCAGCACTTTTTGAACGTCATAATTACAAAAGACAGTCCCCCAAAAACGCCCGCCCTTCACCACTTCCTAGTGCTATCGCTGGGAAGAAGAAGTGGCGCAACAAACTCCCCAGCAGCACAGCTGTCTGTCTGTCATAGGAAGTCACTCAAACATGGTGATAGATAAACTATATTATCACCTAGTATTGTTTTATTTATTAGCACAGTTATATAACAACGACTCGACGGCACGGTTGGTGAGTCAAGAATGAAATGTTCTCAAAAAACCAAAGATCTTAAAATTGGTAAAAAGGTAAGCGGCGCATACTTGTGAGCGCGCGAAGTTAACAATTAAAAAACAGATATAAACAATGAAATTTTCTTAAATCTCTATTAACAATATTATTAACTATTGTATAGAGAATTGAAAAAAAAATATTACTTATATATTTTTTTTCTTTTAAATAAATTTTTCATGGGTCGAAACTTCGAAAGTACCCAAATTTGAGATTTTTCAAACCTTAAAAAATTCATATCTTTGAAAATATTAACTTTATCGTGAAAAGTAATAGGACCTTTTTTATTGGTATTTCGATAAAAAATATAAAAAAAAATTGTCCGGTTGAAAAATAACAATTCCTTGCAATTGTTTAAACAATTTCGGTTTAAACAATATGGCACCGGGTTGCCCCATGGCAACATGCATTTATATCATCAGTAGGGCAATTTGAAGAGGATCACGTAAAAAAATTGAGGTGGAATAGTTTTCGGTACTCATGCGCCGATTCCTCCTGGACTAAATATTATTATGATACCAGTTTGAATGTGATTATGTTAATGACTACACGTCATTATAAATTGCAAAAAATACACGATTCAAACTACGGATGGCAAAAAAAAACAATATTTTAATGGGATTTTTCGTGAGTCATTGTGTACGTCTTTTTAAATTAATTAAATTTAGGAAACGGAGAGCTTAGAGATTTGATAATGACTCAATACAAAGTTGCGGGTTGTCTATAATTAATTTATAATTACAATTTTTTAATGGGACGTGTGCCATTAAAAATTTGGCCTAATTGCGCAACACATTATCAAGTTCAATCTGGATCAATTCGAAGGATATTGCTAATCCATTGCTTCATATGTTCGAAAAATTTGTTAGCTCTACAACGTAAATAACGCAATGAATATTGTTGAACCGTCAATATGAAAGTGATTGCTACGCAAAAGTATGAATGTTAACAAATCAAAAGGATCAAGGTGTAAGGATCATAGGAGGTGGTGTTCTGTAGTTTCTGCCTAATGATTTCTTTTTATTCCAAAAATGTAATTATTGTAGTAGGTATTTCTGACATCTCTACTGCATATTCTGCTATCACAAAAATATTTAGTTCACTTTCAAAGAAAGACAAACAACAACCCGTTACAATCTGGAGTGTGATCGGACATGCCCAATGTCCATCCACGCGAAAACAAAACGATGCAAGATACACACGATTATCATACACCATAGTAATTCATTGACTGATTTTACAAAAAGGAAAAACATCGTTTTCCGTACTACTAGTATCCTTGTAGTAGGTTTTACGGCCAAAATTACGTCATTTCAAATTCCATACACGATCGATAATACATTCAATGTTAGTCTTTAAATTGGTCAAGGAAGCAGCAACCTCTAAACCAAGGGTTCCTTACTAATATATGAGGACAGGTTATAAATGCCAAATATAGGTAGTGTTAACAAAATTGGAGACTAATAAGATATGTACTTATTTTAAAACATAATTATAGCATGAATACGGGACAGCCATTTCAAATGAGAAAAAGTTCTAAAACAGCTCACACAAGTGCAAAAGTTGGACAGCTACAGAAATCACAACAAAACACATTTTCATTGCACATTAGACAGTATTTGATAAGAAAAAACTGGGAAGTATGGCAGAAGAAAGGCAAGAATCAGCTCTGTTCCTCATCAGTGTTCACTCCAGCCGGCCAATTAAGGCAAGCCACAAATGATGAACAAGACTACTCTTGGGAGTATACCCAACCCTTCGGAATCATCCACTGTTGGGCTATACCCACCAGTGTGTCATTCCAGGGTGAAATAATGATGATGATGAAGAAAGGAAAGAATATTTCTACACAAAGAGAACAAGCACTGAAAGTCATGAAAGTAAAATCAACAAATGAAAATAATTGTTAAACAAACCGTTATCATGACATAGCATTATGTGACTACTGAAGATTTCAAATGTTTAAAACTTACACTCACATTGAGATCTTTGAATGGATGTATTAATATACCGAGAGGCAGCCGTGACTTCTGCAGAAGGCTGTTTGTCTCTGGAATACGGTTGACAGTGCATCTGAAGACCCTGCAAATTTTTTATAATATGTTAAAACATATTTTAAAAACACATTGAAGCTATGTTAAGGAATAAAGCACCTAAAGCTCCTTTCAGACTACGCTATACTATAGTGCCATATAGTTTAGCAAAGAAGGACCTAGTATTCATTTTAATAGTAAGCCAATAATATATAGTACAGTACAGTGTGAACATGGCCATAATAATGTATGGTGCGCGATATTGTTGTGCTATGAGCTATATACTATATGCTATTATATTATAGCGTAATCTGAAAGCAGCTTTAAGGTTCATTTTTACTTGCAATTGTCATAGTACAATTTTCGCTTAGTCACTGTACAGTCAGCCCGATACATATTTTTAAGGCTAACTGTAAAAATAGTCCTCCAGACCGTATTTCGGTCACGGCGGCCAATGTCAACGGAGACTAGCCTTCGGCGCGGGAGATATTATAGTGCACAAGTGTGTGCGCAGACACAGGTGCTCTCCCTCTTCCCTCACTCTCATAGTCCAATGGGACGGCACGCAATCCGACACGACCGGAAAGAGATCAGGCGCAGGACCCACGGGCTTTCCGAGGTACACACCGCCAACTTCCAAACTTCAGGCTGTTACTAAGAAATTCGTAATGGAAGAATCCAACAACACTTTGCCCTGGGAATCGAACCCGGGACCCCACGCTGAGCAGCAGCGCTTGCGTCAAAACGGTGCTGACCGTAAGAAGTAAACCAATAATATTTATACTATCTCCGAGTCTCTGTGATGTACACACAGTGTAATCAGGAGAATAAAAATATTTAATGTTATCTTTTAAAATACTTCTTTAGTGAATGTTGAACTTGAGAATAGTTTATAGACTGGAGTTGTTTCGTCTGGAAATAGCAGTAAATGTAAAACTGCAATTTTGTTATGCAAGAACATTAATTAGAAGTTTTCAGGAAATTATCTATTTCAGGTTTGGTGTATAGCTAAAAAGGGAACCAAAACAATGGAAGTACTTCTAATTAATGTAGGATCATTAATTAATCATTGTGTTCAAATGGGCCATCTTACAATGTCGGTCTTAATTACCCCAAAATGAAATTAATTTATTGTTTAATCAACTTGAAAATCTTAAGGCACATCTGAATGAAAAGAACTGTCTTTTTTTCTATCATTCATTAGTTTAGTTTATTCTATTGCTCAAACGTGTAATAAACGACCTTCTAACACATACGTGCGCTTAATCATATCACAGATTCGAGATTATGCAACACTTTATAGTAGACATTACTTTATCTTTCCTCCTGATAACATCCTCCTTTGTATGTCAGTTAGAGCTTGAATGAGGAGCAATAAGCCAATAAATAATACAGGGTGGCAGGGACATCGACAAGCAAACTGTAGCCATGAATTCAGCACACGATTCTAGACTCCCTAGCGTAGAAATTTTTCGTTAGATGTCAAAAAAAAAATTGCTGTTTCATAGAAACCTGCATGGTCAAAATTTATGGATCAGAAATTTATTTTTTTATTAACCAAATAAAAATTTCAGGTTTAGAATCATACACAGAATCAACGGTAGTAGGTTGCGTGTTGTTGTCCCTGCTGTATAGAAAAGAAAAAATCATGATACACAATACCCATTTGAGCAGACAATCGAGCCAAGTTAATAAATAAATAATAAATATGGTCTGTGTGGGGCACAATACCATTAAACTAACATGAGTAATGTTCTAATATAATGTTCAGCTGTTACTGCCAATTTCTTTGTTTAGTTAAATAATTTTATAGCAGAAAGTTAAAATATGACCACTTTGGCCCGTTCACATATACCAAAATAGCTTAATTACCATGAATGATTGTTGATAGGAAACAATAGCATTCCAATTATTTCTTCGTGGCAAAAAACAAACCATAGCATAGAATTATGTTTAAGAGTTAATAAAGAATTATAAATGTTAATAAAAATACCATTAAAAATAAACTAACAAGGAAGTCATTTGAAATGTAAGGAGATCTCACTTCCTTATTTGATTGGATTAAAAGCTAATACGGGTTGTATAAGAAAATAAATTCTTCTCAAAGATACCAATTAGGTATTGGTAGCATTCATTCAAGGAAAATAATATTTAAACCAATATAACTACTATGATTATATTTGAGGAAAACTATTTTTGTATCAAAACCATTAAGAAAGAATGTTTTATTTAAAGCTAGGAAGCCTACAATGTTTTATTTAGATTAACCTGTCATACTCAAATGATTCTAAAGATTATTATGAGACATCTTACAAACCACCTCCGAGGTTAGTAGATCATTCGCTTTTTGCAGACTTTTTTTACAACCAAAATTACAACTGTTGGTTGATAAAAAGTCAACAAGGCTGATCAAAATACTATTAGTTCATAAAAAATCTTCAGTGACAAAACTTTAACTTTTCAAGTTTTAATAAATGAAATCAAACACTTACTCAGGGCTGCAGTTAGATGAATCGGCAAACTGATGAGCAAGCTTAATCTCCGGAGGATCCTCAGGATATTCTGGCAGTATATGCTTACACTGCAGCAGATCTACCATATGGTGCCCCCACAGCTGGTCAAACCCTTGCTTTGTCACACTAAGCTGCTGCATTTGCTGGTTCAGATACTGCTGTGGAAACTGCTTCATAATATTTGCTTGTTGTTGTTGAGGCATTGGTTGTCCCTGATGGTTTGCAAAATTTCCAGGCGCTGGAGCCATTTGTGGATATCTGTTCTGCATGTTACTTTTAGGAGCCACACCTGTCTGCACAATAGGCCCTGGTGGTGGCCCCATTTGATGTCCCATTGGAGGTCCCGTAGGAGGAATTTGAGAGCCACCTGGGGGATTTTGTGGCCCGGTGAAGGTGCTTGGAGCCCCCATATGTCCAGTAGACGGCCCTGGTGGACCCAATGGCGGCCCTGCCGGACCATTTTTGTATTGTCCTGGATATGACTGAGGCTGTACTGGTCCCATTGGAGGACCACTTGCAAGGCCCATAGGTGCTGGTGGTTGGCCCATTGGTGCAAGTGGCTGACTCATAGGTGCAGGGGGTTGACCCATAGGCTTTGGAGGACCAGGAGGCATTGATGACGGTCCACTCACATTGGGACCATTGATTCCCACTTGCCTAGGGGGTCCGTGAGGTTGTCCAGTTGGTAGACCACTGAAGCCTTGCATTCCAACAGGAGGACCACTGGCTGGTGGCGGTACTAAAGGACTATTCCTTGGAGGCCCAGAGATAGGAGCACTAGAGAATGGAATGTTAGGCTGACTTGTCAATGTAGGGCCAGGAGGCTTTGGAATTGACCCAGGTGGAGGGGCATAGGGTGTATTCATTAATCCTGGTCCATACCCTGAAGTTGGTGGCTTGCCACCAGGAAGAGAGCTATAACCACTTGATGATACAGGGTATTGGCTTTGAGGGGGCCCCACTTGAGACTGTGAAGAGAGTGGGCCATTCACCAGAGGCTGGCTTGTTTGACTAGAAGGAATGAGAGGTGGAGCATTGTCATTGATCTGACGCTGTGGAGGGTGATAGCTAGGGGCATAAGGAGTTGGTGAGGAGTTGGCATTAGGTACAGTTCTAGGACTGCCTGATGACAGCGGGACATTCTGAGGAGGCAGAGGGTTTGGTAATGAGTTGGGACCTGCTGACATTGGTGGCCTCATGGGTGAAGAATGGAGACTATGCTGCATAGGTGGCATCATTCCAGGTTGATTGAAAGCAGGTGAACTGCTAGCACTCTGACTATAGTTGTTGACATTTTGTAACACATGATTCGGAGGTGCTGATGTCGACGGCGCGTGATGGGGACTGTTCGAGTTTGCATCCTGTTTCGGTCCTCCATATCCCGGTGGCAATTGGCTCATAGGCACTTGACCAAACTGCTGGTTATGGTTAAACGTTGGTGGCGCCGCATTAGCGTTCACTTGAGGCGGTCCCGGGAAGTTGTTATATGGATTTGGTGGTAAATTGGACATGGCTTGTCAATCTGGAAAGATATAACTGCGTTCTAGTGACAATCTTCAAAAGAATAATAACAAAGACTTTGAGATTCGTTTCCCGTAAACGGTGTAATGTTTATATTGTGATAAAAATGGTGATATCGACAACGATTTAATTAAAACATGCTAATTCACTGGTACAATGACGGATGGGCGATGGAAGGACAGAATTGAATGCCATCACTTACCGCAGTCAGGACGTGGTACAGACAAAAATATTTTCACAAACACTTGTGTATTGTTATACCATTCTCACATATTATCACAGCATGTAAAATAATGTAATTAAAATATCCAAGGAATAAAAATACGACCCTGACTTACGTGGCCGAGCAATTTAGAGCGCCCTCTGGATTGATTTTTTGACATATCACGTCAACGAGTGACGTAGTTCTTTTACCGGAACTTTTAGTCGAATATCGGTAAATCAATTACTAAATTTTAATTTAAAAAATACAATAAAATGTGTGGATTTTAATAAATTGTTGTTTTCTGCTAAATAGGCAAACAATGTCGCAATGGTTTCCAAAAATAAATTGGGAAAATAATTCAAATTTGGCCTATTTCCCATGTGACTTAGCGATCGGTCGGTAGGATAACCAAGAGCCGCCGACAAAGAGTATAATAATAAGCCGCCGACGACGCTTCGTCTCAACGAGCCGCCTCGTGTCTGTGTAAAGCACTGATTTGCTTCTGATTCTGATCAATGCTTGTGCATTGTGTACAGCCAATATGATTTGCATAACCCGCATATATGTAGGTGTTGATGGATCGTATAAGGTTGCAGGGCATAATGTTTATCCTGAATTCCCGTTGAACTTACCTGGGATACATAGTTAACTTAACTAGATAAAGTCAGCATTAGGACCAGCACCTACCAAAATACATATTATACTTAAAATTACTGTGCATACCTTAGTTACAGTCAGTAATCGTGTAACTCAACTGAGAACTTGAGGGCTCAATGACTCGTCGATAACAAAGAAAGGACATTTGGGTAGGCCGCATAAAGTACCCACAGCTACAACTGCCAGAATAACATTAAAAATATGCAGGGCTAAGGAGAACTATCTCATAAGCGGCGAGTTGTAAAAGTGACTAGGGAACTTACCACCAGCTCTTATAGCAGGGTAGAAGTTGAACTGCACTGCTTTTTTCTACTTAGTAATAGAACAAAAAGCAGTGCAGTTCGACAATTGTCCTGCTATGAGAGCTGGTGGTAAGCCCCCAGCTATAAGCAGTACATAATAGTTAAAACCCTCCACAATGGCGCTAGCGTAGGCAAATGGTATGGTATGAATATAGCGGTTATTGACGAGTTAGAAATTATGGGGTTTATTCATAAACGATGACTAAAGTTAAGTAACGTTTAAACGTCAAAAATGTATGGTTAAACAGTCGCTAATCACTGCTTAACTTTAAGCAGCGTTTATGAATAAAGGGGGATGTGTTTACTAAAACACACAGTGCTGTTAGGTGAAGAAGCTGATATAAATCTGCATATTGTAGCGGGATCGTCCGAAAGGATTACCGCTGCCCTGGAACAGAAAGGGCTAAGGAAGGAACACGGGTGGGTTTTAGTCAGTAAGAGTCTGACACTCCCTTCCGCTCCACCCAGGAGCGGGAGGGGTCATATTCTGATGATTTCCCATCAAAAAAAAAAAAAAATCTGCATATTGATATCTATGGATAAAACTTACCGAATTATCCATGGTTTTATACCTGTCTCTCTCTCTCACCAGCATGCGTCCTTTTTTAATCAAGAAGGACGCTTGGCGCGAAGCTGTCAATGTCATCACAGAATGTCATGTCATATCATGTCATGTCATCAGCGTTTGTAAATTTTGCCGCTTAAATATCCAAAAATTTAAAAATTATTTGATAATTACAATAATTTTTCGTATCAAATTAACACCAGTGTCAATTTAGCATACGTGTCGGGTTTTTCCGTTGTGAATTAGTTTACAACATAGAAAACCCCGTTATGAGTAATAGTGTTCTGTGATTAGTGTTTCACGTTGAATCCGGACGAAATTGTAATTTCCAAAGTTGAAGTTTCGGATGGAGTTCAGCATTCCAATAATACGAGACCTAAAGACATCATTGTCATCATATTCTTTATCCTCGGAGGATGAGGAGGGCATAACATCTTCTCCGCCCAACAAAAGATGAAAACTTTCACGTAAGTACAGACATTGTTTTTAGAAGATTTCTAGTACTGTTGGTCCAGGGTCCCCGTCTTATACCGACCCCCTCGTCTTGAACAGACAGCTGTGCTGCTGGGGATTTTGTTGCGCCAGTTCTTCTCAGCGATAGCACAAGGAACTGGTGAAGGGCGGGCGTTTTTGGGGGACTGTATTTTGTAATTTTGATGTTCAAAAATTGCTGATTCTCAGCCTAATTTGAATAAATGACTTTTGATTTTATAAAAATTGGGAGACTCAATGCAGATTGTGTGTGGTAAAAGGGTGAAGTGCATTGAAATTAGACGGAGTAGTATTTTAAAAAGAAATAGTAAATCCAAATTTAAAAGCTACTCTACATGGTGTTCCTCCTAGCCAAACATATCTTTTTAGCTTCTTTAGAAGGATCTTAGGTGTGGCTTAACACGTTTATATTAAAGAGGGAAAAGCCTTGAATACATCGTTCTTAAGTGCAAAACAAGAAACACCACGCCCCTTATAAAACACTAAAGAGGAAACATTTATAATTATACATAATGAAATTAATAACAGGTGGCCGCATCCCATTTAATAATAATAATAAATCGTTTATTTATAAAAAGGGAACACATTTTACATTGATTACCTTAACACTTTGACGGACACTGAACGAGACACAATAGAAGTTTTATTGTTATTACGTCGAGAGGCGTTAAGTGTCCGTCAAAGGGTTAATAATTAAAAATAGCGCACAGTTGCTCATTTGCCTGAACTAGGTTGAACCTGTGCTGCAGGCTAAGAAGTGCATACATACTCAATATAATAAATTAACAATGCATATAATGTAAAAAAAAAACTTAATTAAAACTTAGGTAAATAAAAGTAAAATAGCATGTTAGCAGTTTTATTTGCAGACAATACGTAGGTCTTCTGTCTGTGCATAAATTATTGGTTAGTAAATAATTAAGTATAATTTTTTTACAGCTATAGTAATTTAGTTTATAGATACTTAGTTTTCTAAAAGAGCGAGCAATGCCCTTTTATAATTATGTGGAGGTTGTGTTCAGTTAGGTTAGTCTACTTTATTTAAGTCATCGAAAACTGTTCCGTAATGGTTACAATTGCTTAATAGTATAAACTTTTTGCCTTTCGGTAAAACCATCACATCTGGCAATAACAACTAATAACTTTTGGCGCTTTCTTTGTTACTCTGTTGCTACTGTGGCGCCACCCTAAAACACGTCGCCACTGCAGTTTGACGGACACTTTTTCACAACGAACTCAGTTCTCCTCTACACTCCTTAAAAAATAACAGAGAAAGAAAGAAAAAAAAATACCCACACAGTCCTTTCACATTTCACATTCTCAATAATTAAAGTAAAATAATACATTACAAAGTAAATATTCGTGTCATTGTGTATACATTTAATATTTGTCGTGGATGGATGGCTTTGATGGGTAAACGAATAATCATGTGATCGGAAGCGCAAGCCAGCCCTACCGGTTGGACACGATCGTTGGTGGAGGGGATGCAGCGAGGAGAGGACTGGCGGAAAGACAGAGTGTTGCTACCCTTGCTACAGTCCACCTCCACAGAGTCTTCAGTCCACAGAGTACTTTACGCTACAGTCTACAGTGATGACAGTCGAGCTCGGACAGTTTTGGCAAACGCTCAGAACCAACGCACGTGTTTGTTTCCGACACACGTGTGTGTTTCGGTTGTTATTGGCTACTGGCTAGTTTATTAAAATAACTTAAATTCAAATAATACGACGGCACAGTTGGCGCAGTGATTAAGTGATTGACTGCTGCGCTGCATGTCGCGGGTTCGATTCTCGCACAGAACAAATATTTGTATGACCTACAAGTAGTTGTTCCGGGTCTGGCTGTTTGTGTAAGTGAGTTTAAATGAGTTTAAACGCACCCACGATACAGGAGAAATTCCTAGTGTGGGGCAATGTTTTTTTTTAAACAAAACAAACAAATAATAATAATACCTCCTGTGGGTACGGACCTCGGCTTAGGGCGTCGCTGGGAGAGAATAGCAAGGGACAGGCTGGATCGTAATTATTTAGAGGCTGAGCGGTGCGGACTGGCTCGAGCAAGGGACACATAATAGGGCACCGCGGCGGCGAGAACAGTCGGGACTCGTACTTCCTGAGAGTACTGATGGCCTTACTACTCTCCTGGTCGTGGCGTCGTCGGAGTTGGTAGGGGTATGCCTCGGTCGGCGAGTCGTACAGCGTACTTATACGGGAGAGAGTGTATCGAGCGGCCGTCGTTATCATGGGATTGGGGTGCTTTATAGCAGTCAAAGAAACGCTTGGAGAGGCGTTTCATAAACTGCTGGACGGTGGGCATTCTGTTATCTACGTGTAGACTCTCTTTGCGGACATAGAAGGGGGCTCCCGTGACCATTCCGAGGAAACTGTTTTGGAGGGTCTGCATCCTATGGAGATGGTGAGGCTTATAGCGTGTGCGAAGACGACGCAAATGCGCATTTTGTACTTGAGTGACAATTTGTTGCGGGCGATCAATATGAAGTGGGGCCTACTGAGAGTGAAAGTGGCGCGCGAACGAGAGCCGTCTTTTGTGCTCACTGAAGGTAAGGATCACACCTAGGTATTTAGCTTGCTTCCCCCAAGGAAGGGCGGAAGGTACAAAGACATTTATTTTGTACAAAAAATTGCTTTGGTTATTAAACAAAATGGGAAATATTTAACTGATCCTCTGAAAACTTTTTGGTCTTCTAATAATAGTAATAATGCACACTTTTTTAAAATAAATAAGCCTCGTTTTAACATCTGGATTTTTCTCACAGTTGGTCACAGTAACTAAGATCCTTTAGGCGCGATTGGTCCAATTCACCCTATTTGCGGTTGGTCCAATTCGCGGTTGGTCTAATTCGCGATTGGTCCAATTCGCGATTGGTCCAATATAAAGTACATATTTCCAAAATTATTTATTACAACTGTTCACTATTTGTTCCGTCTATTTTATACTGAACTAGCTTTTGCCCGCGACTTCGTCCGCGTGAAGGAACTTTCTTAGATTTTTTTTTCCGTAAGAACCATCCTCGTACTTCAAGGAATATTCTAATATACTGTTGTTTTGTTCAGATTGTGCATTGTGTTTTATTATTTAGCCTATATTTTAGGGAAAAACGTTCAAACGGCGCCAATTGGACCCTGAGGCCACACTGTACGTCCGTCCGTCTGTCACAGGGCTGTATCTTCTGAACCGTAATAGGTGAAATATTCACGGAGTGTGTACCTCCTACTATGGCCGGCCTGGCCGCTACAACAACATATAATTTAAAAAAATGTGGTTCTCTCTAAACGGTCCCAGTATCTCCTTAATCTTTCTTCTGATGTTTTGTAACCCATGGTAATCTTAAATTACCGTATTTCGCCTTCCTCACTCCATGAAGAGTGCTACTTGCACCCAGCCTTCTTTTGCAACCACTACCTGTCTTATTCTTTCTAGAACCTCCTCACCCTTGTCAAATTCCTGTGTTGAGGAGACCACCACGGAGTGCAGCATCACTCGCTCCAGGGCCTGTTTCCGGGTCTGGCTCTTACAATGTTCCGCTGCACCAGCAACGGTTTTCTCCTCAACGCTTTCCCTCGCCAGAGCATCCTGAACTTTTTCCATTCTCTAGGTGTTATCCTTGTTTTGATTGCTATGCTCTTGTGTAGTTTTATGAGCTCAATCTAACAAGTACTTTCTACTCTCGCTGCGAGGGGACTGGAAACTTTCGTCAGCTGCATGTGCTGCAACTGCGGTAGGGACGCTCCGACTCTTAAACCAGCTCATAGAGCCTGTGTATTTGTGTGCAAATTAAGCTAAGCTTTGTGTAGGCCAGCAGACTGAGGCCTCTTTAAGACCGTACATGATCTTTTGTAGAATAAGCTATCTAGTGCAGGCGGCATGCTAACCAACAAAGAAACAATAGTACAAAACAAAAAGTTAATAAATATTTGGAGGGTGCTTAAACAATACTTCATGTATTGTGTGTTCATTGCAACCAACTCCAAAGGCATTAGACCATCACCCTAATTGCGTACCACACTCATCTGCCTAGCCTTTTCCCAACTATTTTGGGGTCGGCTTCCAGTCTAACCGGATGCATCTGAGTACCAGTATTTTACATGGAGCGACTGCCTATGACCTCCACAACCCGATTACTGGGTATTCCAAACCCCTTGGTAAGGCTGGTTGTCAGACTTTTGGGCTTCTGACGACCCGTAACGACTGTCAAAGATCCACGAATGTCAGCCGGGACCAACGGTTTAACGTGCTTTCCGAGGCACGGAGGGGTCTTGGTATGTAAAGATGGCTACCCCATCCACGGCCACGGACCAACCGCGGCAGGCGTAGCTTAACCTGATCGATCGACCCGTGCGGCTGTTATTACTTAGCCACAAGCCCCTCCTGCGTAACTACCAATAAAAAAATCACTATCAATCAAAATCTAAATCATTTTGTAGGATATTGCTAATCCATTGCTTCACATTTTAGAAAATAATTTATCATCATGCAAATCAGGATTTATAATTTATTCCTGCTAATTCGCAACAAACCTGTTCGTAACAAAAACAAAAACATGAATCAACTCATGACATGAACCGGTTGGCATGAACGTTATGCAAGCAGAAGTTATAGCCGACTAGAACAGCACAGAAATAGGTGCATACCTACTTCGATTACTTACCTACATACATAAACTCACACAGCAACATTTACCTCGTCGAGACAACTAATTATAAAGCTCATATTTGTTTTTATATTCCCATAAAAAAAAATGTCTGGCTGCGGTAACATTATATATTAGGTTACCCCAGCAGGAAATGTTTTTGTGAAATAACTAAAAAACTATAAGTGCAACAAATTTAAAAATGTGCGCAACAATTACAGAAGCTGGGTAACTAACGACATTATTTTGCTGGGGTAACGCACACATAATAAAACCCTCTTTTATTATTTATTAGCACGCCTCTACTTACCACGGTTCTCACGATTTGACAAAACATTGAGGTTTATTTATAATAATGTACCTAAGTTTTATATTAAAATGGTTAATAAGTACCTACACAAAAACCTTGCGGAATAAATTCTCTAAATGCAACCGCTTTAAAATCCGTTGCGTAGTTTAGAAAAGCACGGTCACACACAGCCACGAAACAAACGACTTTATTTTATGATATGTATAGAACAGATATACACAGATAGATGGACTATGGTGGACTGTGATATACGGCTGCTATTCCGAAAGAGACGTCGTTTCTTCCCTGGGATTAATTAGCCTTGTCTTGAGGGTAGGCAGAAGCTGTTGAAGCAGAATGTATAATGTCGGTCTAAGCTAGCTCACATTGGAGCGGGCTACGCTCCAACGCTCCGCATTGCAAAAAACCTCCTTCAGTACTTTCGTACATTTTCTATGAGCCAACGCACACTACAGGCGGGCCACACCGCACGTTCTTGTATCAAAATGCGTTGCGCTCCGGCCCGTTGCGGCTGTAATGTGCGCTTGGCTCTTATGTGTGCTAAGCGTGCTAAGCTTTTGCGGAATTAAAGGCGTAATGCTTTCGTACTCTCTTTTCCAAGACAGTAAAAATGTAAAGTCTATTCAAACTAATGTTTGAAATTAATGTTATTTTAAGTTAAACAAATATCAACTTTATCTTAATGGAAATTAAGTTGATTTCAGAGTGACTAGCACTATAGAAAAGGTTTAAAAAATCTTTGAAGTTGTAGCGTAAACTGAACTTTATTGGGTAGGAATTAAAGTTATTATTTTTTCCATAAACTCATATTTGTTTACATTTTTGGCAAACAAATCGCGAATGCAGATTAGGTATCAGCTATTATAGGTAAAAGAAATAGATAAAATCAATTAAGTACTTTATTATTGTTTCAGACATATTCTTCATGTACTTACTGCTTAAAAGGCTTTAAATCTTTCAATAAAGCTTTTAAAACAAAGCAACAATAAATAAATAGACCATATAAAAATTCAAACATCTGTATTTCAATGATAAATTCATATCAATGATTTAGTCGAAAACAAAATTTTAACAAGTTTTTTTGCGTAAGTTAAAGTTTAGAATTGATTGGATAAAGCCACCGGACCACGATAATAGAAATATAATTTACATTTGAAAAATATAATAAAATTTGTGTATTGTAAATAATAACGATCAAACAAGGTGTGCTTAGTGAATCTTTCTCCAATCAAAGTTTACGCAGGGTTACAGTCTAGCAGGTCTACTCTTAACATTATTTCAACACTTCATTCTTTCCGCAATATAAAAGTATTCAAACTGATCACAAAGGTATGGCAGCTCCATGGAACCCCATGCAACACTTAACATATGTACCAACACAGCTCGAGTCATATATGACATTTCATTCAGTTCAGTTCACAAGTGCCCCTCCATTTTTAACGGACATCACGAAGCAATTTTTACTCTTAATAAATTATCATAAAGTATTTATGTAACGATCAAAAGTAATAACGAGCTACTACATCTCACTTGCACCTCTCGGAATAATGTCACATATTGCCCTTAACTCTCTTATATAAATATTAGGTTGATTCATTCTTAATTAATGAGATGTGGTTTTCCATCGTTGGTAAAAATGCAAAAAACAATCACATAAACAGACTAGTATCCAAAACGCCATCGAAAATTACATAATTTCTATTTATTGCAAAGGATAGGCCACAAACTAAAGGCGATTACACGAATACATAAGCTCAAATTTCGAAACGCGGATTTTATAAATCCAAAACATAAGCAGTTTATTCATCTCCGTAATCGACAAGACGTAAAGTACGTAGATCGGCGGAACTATCTCGGTATAATACGATTTTTATCGACCGTCGCCGGTCCTCCGCGCGAGGGCCGCGCCTCAACATAAACTCACGAATACTCTACATATCGATAAATCTACTCAGTCGTTTGTTTACTCATAAAAATATATCTTTAAAAGGCTCAAATAAATCCGCCGCGTCGCGGGGCGGGGCTATCAGTTACAACTATCACTGGAGGGGCGGCGACGTGACGTCACAGGCGCGCTAGTGCACGGCCACGTCGGCGGCCAGGCGCCGGCGCAGCAGCTCGGAGTCGGCGGGCGGGCTCAGGCCCAGCGGCGCGCAGCAGTCGCGCGCGGCCAGCCCGCGCGCCTCGGGGATGGCCACGCGCGCGGCGGGCTGCACGGACTTGCTGCTGCGCAGCGCGCGCGCCGGCGGGTCCATGTACGAGTAGTTCATGGAGAAGTGCTGCTGGATCACACGGTTCACCGCCATTGCCGACTCCGCGAAGTTTGACAAGTTGCGCGCTGACATGTTGCTGTGGGACAAAATAATTCACAACGTTATTATAATCCTTAAAGGAAGCTCTACACTTCTTATTAATATTGTATTCCTGAATCTAAAGTCGACGTTAAACTGTCTCAAAGGACCAATCTATATTCGAGTTTTGTATGTTTGTAGAAGGTAATCTCTGAAAATTGTGAACATAATATTACAAACATTATTTCACTGATAAAAAGCTACACTATTCCCGAGTAACATAGGATACTTTTTATGTACCATGCCACGTAGCTAATACCCTGAAAACTCCTAATGGACTGAACACTCCTCATTCATTCTCAACTCTTAGCACCAGGTCCAACTCACCGTTTAATATTAATAGAAGTCTGCAGCTGAGGGTGATGAGCCATCGGATCGGCGCGACGCAGCCACGGGTGTGTGAGAACTCTCTCAGCACTCAGACGGTGCGACGCCTCACGCACTAACAACTGACGGATTAGATCCTTCGCGTCGCTAGATATATCCGCCCACTCCTCTTCGGGGAACGTGTAACGTCCCTCCTGTAGACAAAAGAAATGGTTTTGTTAGTACTAATTGTTTATGGGTACCCACTAAACTTTCAGCAGAATCTTAATGTTCGTTTTAAAATCAGCATCTTAAATTTTTAACGGCCGCAAAACAGAAAAGCCATTCAAAAATCCCTAAGAACTTTTAAGATCCCTTGTACACAATCTGATTTCCAATGTTTTTGAACGCATAGAAGGTAGGATTGCATTCATAATCAAAAGTTTTTAAAAATGAGCTGCAACACTCTTTAACATCTTTTAATTGATCAGAATTTTCAAGAACCCAGATGCACATGAGGTACTCCATTCAGGAGACTATACATGCAACAGCAGCTAAGCATAATAGTTTCCTAAACAGACCTTGACTCTAACAAAACTTAAAGATGATGATGAAAGTAAAACATACCTGTATAGTATTAAAGAGCAGCTCCTGGCAAGCACGGCAGTTCTCGCCGCGCTCCCAGCCGCAGTCGGAGCCACAGTCGGCTCTGAAGGGTGGGTAGCCGCACAACAAGATGTACGCGATCACTCCGAGTGACCACAGGTCACATCGCTTGTCGTAGTAATTCGCTGCTGAGCCCGCAAATAGGGACACCACTTCTGGTGCCATGAATTCCGCGCTGCCCACCTGTGACAAAGGAGAGGAGGTTTAGTTTGCGGCTCTTGTGAGTGTTCATCTAATATAATGCGCATCATAGTTCTAGAGATGTTCTAGAAACCTATTGGATCATTTATGATTAAGAGACGATGTGTTAATTGAAAGAAGAAAATTGTGTTTTCCAATATTCTGTGGAAAATATGTACAAAGATAATTATGCGACTGACGATAAAGATTTAAATTGGTCTATTATAAGAGTTAAGTGGTCAAAGTTCTGAAAGACCATAAAAATAATTGCTATTCACCATGAAGTTACAATATTCAAAGACTATCAATAAACCATTCAAGGAGTTACTCATAATAATAAATTACTGTTCAGTTGTCCGAAGGCTAGGTTCGATTACTCAGGATTTAGATTATATCTTTACAATTTCCACGGATAGTGTATTGTGATTAGTCAACATTATTTGTTATTGAGAATTTTCCATATTTTGCGATTAAGAGAGAAATAATGCACTGGCTTAAGATTGCGATTGTTAGCTTTAATACTTTTATTACTGTTTAATTTTTTATAATGCATATCTGTTAAAGCCATTATTTTTTAAATATTTTCAGTTAATATTCATCTGTTTACAACTGCGCAAAACAAAATTCGGTACCGTATGACATTTGATAAAGCGACAATGGCCAAAATATGACGCACAGATGTTAGGTTCTGCAGTTGTTATGACTTAATATACGATGTTATTTCACTTTATCCGATACCCAATGCCATTGACACTTGATTTGTAACAATACCTCTGTTATGCCTACAGGGATAATTCATAGATTTGATCAATTATTTTTTACACCAAACATCAATTTATCTTTTAATTGTCATGTTCTAACTATCGGATTAATTTTGGTAAACAACAATACCAGATACTTGATTGTTTATAAGTTCTTAATCTTTTAATGGATTTGTATTATCCTCGTGCTTTTTATTGTCATCTTTCGTCGGTATATCCGGGCTTTAGTCATTATTATCTACATTGATCCAATTTTCCAAACTCTAATGTCATTTTGTTTTTTTTAATATAAAATAGCAACGAACTGGATTTAAAAACAGCTTATAAAGTCAACAGATACCTCAGTTATCAGTTAAATTAATTAAAAACCAATGTTTTTTTTTGTCTTATCAATTTGCACTAGTGGCCAAAAAATATGACTAGTACTTGTTTATCGTAAAATGTTTGCTAAATTTTATCATTATTTTCGCTGTTAATTTATCACTATATCTTAAGTGCAAAACAAAGAAATATAACGCGTCAGAGATAGCGAAATTGCTAAGGGTGATAGAACAGGCCGTAATTATTGGAGATAATATCAGCGTATCGAAGATGCACAATGCTATATGTTGAAACTGCTGATTGAGAGGAATAATGAGCGATGAAATATAGAAACATGTCTAGAGACTGCTAATAAAGTGATAGATAATATAATGCTGAACAGCCAACTACAAATTGACTAATGAACCGTGATATAAACTACTACATTTATATAGGACCCGTTAAAACTGCTTAGCTCAAGGTTGGGGATTACAGATCGTACGAGCTTACCCGATTACGTGTCTGGAGGTCGAAAATTATGTACCTAATCTAAATCCCTTAAAAAATTACGCTATATTCTTTGTTATGTAAAGTGTGAATATTTATCGTACTACACGATATTCTATCAAGGTTATTTTAACAAAGGATATTTTAGTAATAGCTCCTTTTGATACAATTATCCAGTGAATATTCAAAAAACACAACAAAGGGTACCCCAAGGTACAATATTAGGGTTGATACAAAAAGTATGATTAATAAAAAGAAACTCACTGGCGTCATAAGCTGCGGCGTCGCCAGCGGGCTTGCGAGGCTCGAAGTGAAACTTATTCCACTTCCAAGATCGAAGTCGCATATCTTCACTGGGCAGAGTCTGTCGCGGTGAACACATAATATGTTCTCCGGCTTGAGATCGCGGTGTGCGACACCTTTACCGTGGAGGAAATGTAAAGCGTTCGCTATCTCACGCACGATCTCTGCCGCTTGCGGCTCTGAGAAATAATGGTGCTCCTGTATGCGAGACAGGAGTTGACCGCCGTTGATCTGGAACAATCGATCATAGATTATTGTAGAAACGTAAACACAATGGCACTTGAAACAAAACACGGTAGCATTGAAGGTGATATACGATAAGAAACAAGAAACGGCAGTTATTTATTATAGGGAAAACTTTTTGTTGTTTATAATTATAGACTTATTGATATTATAAACTAGATTGCTGAAGACAGGAAGGGATGAGGTTGAGGTTCTAAATAAATTCAAAGATGATAACCTAAGCTCCTTTTAACATTGCCAGTTAGGTTCATTTATATATAAATTGCTCAAAATAAGCGTGGTTCAGGAGTTTATCATTGAATAATATTGTAGGTATACAGGAACAGACACAACAAGATAACGGCTGTAAACAGTGCCATATCAGATATCGCTCGCAGGCTATATTGTTTGCGAGCAGGCCACCAATTAGGAAATGAAACTGTTGCTATCTACATGGTGGTCGAGTAAATTACAAACGATAATAAACCTAAAAAGCTATTTCAGCTTAACAAGAATTAATAAGACTTCTATCCTTTTACGCAATAATTCCATAATAATGACAACTAATATTAAAACGTTTTTCCAACAGTTCTCATGGTATAAATAAAATTGTAGATGCAATTTATTTACTTCGAGAAACTGACGCTAAGTGGTGTAATTTTCTAAGTTATAATGTCAATAATGAAAGTTAAATGACTGTGAAAGCCCTTCGTGCTGTTTTTTCGGCTTCTGGATTAAACAGAACAATGGAATAATAGTTGAAGAAGAAAAAACGAATGCTCCAGGGAAATCTGCACAGAGTAGAACCCTTCAACCATTCAAAATGTTTTATTATCGCGGAAATAATAATAATAGTGCATCGTTTATTTATTATCTATGACTCGTGTTGCAATTTCCCTATAGTCCTTTAGTTAACTATATACATTAATAAACACTCGTACCTACATTATTGAAAATTAATAACACTTCGATAAATTGAAACATTTCACAGCAAATATTTTCCATAATTATGATAAAACAGCTTGTTCAAATATGGTGAACCACATGTGCTGGCTGACTCATTGTCAAATACGTTACAATTATTGACGCTTATTTATAACTGTTAAGGCAAAAAGTCATGATTATCAGGAAAAGTATAATCATGATTCGTTAATGTTTAACTGATTAAGGGAAAAATAACATTACATTCATTCAAATAATGCAATGGCAGAGCTTTAGATATAAAAGAAGATACCTAAATAAACAACAAAAACAAAAAGCTCTTATAGATTTGGTAGATTACGCGCACAATCGTACCGGTGCATAGCAACATTTTCAGTATAAAAAGGTTATACGTGACAGGATTTTTTAACGCTGCATTTCGTATGTACATAAGGACTAAATTATAATAAAGTCATTATTATTGACGCAAATATTAATAATAAAGATAAAGATGAACACTATTCTAGAACCTTCCATCGTAATAATGATGTAATTGCGAAACGAGACTATCTCCCACACGTCGTCTACCGCGATAGTGTGTGTAATATACTACTCGATGAACTATATGAATTCTTTCAGCATGTGTCACTTTTGTTTATTTACTACCATATAATCGAAGAAACACACAACTATCTATCGACTTTTTAACCACGTGAAAAACGTTTTTCATTCAATTTCAAACAAAGAACTTTTGAGTAAATAAATTCCTTAGAATTGAAAGTTCTCATTGCACTGATAAAGAGTTTACAATAGTGGAAGGAAGTGTTTGCTAAGGATAATATCGTAGTCCCTATAGAGTTCAACAGAAGAAAACTACTGAATTAAGTGATAACAACAAAATAAGTCGTCAAAAGGGATTTAAGATCAAACGAATAAAATTCTTGGAGAAAACTGGATATCAAAGACTAAGTAATTCAACAAAGAATAATGTTAAATGGGAAATGGACATAAAGATGAAAGTAGGACCATGTTTGTATAGGAGAGAACACAGTGAAATTACAATTAAGAAAGGCCAGAGGGCTCCAGGATGTCGGGTTGGGTTAGTTTTTACTGCAAACAAAGCTAAGACTAAGGGTCTTGATTCTTGAAGATACCATGAGGAGTAAAATTATTCTCACCTTCTCGAAGACAAGATAGAACTTGTCGGTGTCCTCAAAAAATTCAATGAGCTGGATTATGTTCGGGTGTCCCTGGCAGTAGTGGAATGTCTCCACCTCGCGGAACACCCTGGCGCGGGCGTGCCCCGGCACTTTGTCGATGATCTTCACTGCGTATTCCTGGCCCGTGTAGATGTTCACGCACGTCTGTACCGAAGCGTATGCGCCCTCGCCTAAAACCTCCCCTGTTAGTTTGTAGAGGTCTGTTGACAAAGATACGAAAATCATTAAAAATAATATTACCAACAGCAAAATTTTCTGGACAGAAAGACTCATCGAAAAATTTAAAAGTACTTCAATTGTAAATAATGTAACCTAAAATCTTTCATTGTTATCTGGAAAAATCAAGGCAGCATAAACTGAACCAATATGCATACTCCGAAGATAAGGCTTTCGCCAATATTTGTTCCTTACCTTGGAAACATGACGTGACGACTGAACTCCCAGAGCGCTTCTTTCTGCGGCGCTTCCTGCGCGCCTCTTCCTTACGCCTCTGCAGGTCATCACTGTCGGGAATGGTGACGGGAGCTGATTGTTCATTGCATCGGGGGCTCTCGTCCGATTCTCGCTCACTGCCCGACTGGCTGCTGCAGCGGCCCACACCTGGCGACAAATTAAAAAACAATTGAAAATCAAGAATTCCCAACATCACACCCCTTCTGCCGGGTTTTGGAGTCTTACAATCTAACAGATGCTACATGACCTAAACAACATCAATGTTAGCAGCCTTTGCAGTATTTGCTTACGTTTGTGCAACTGGCACTAGTAAAAAATCTAAATAGCGGAATGCGGAATTCAATGCTTGGTTCTTTCTCAGTTATATCAATAGGTTAAGTAACAGTTTTTTCAGTATGTTTTTCTTTCATTGAGCCTCTTTCAATCTAGCGGTGTAAATGGTTTTTTGTTAGGTGTAGTAAGGAGGAACATTTGAATTACATTTTTTATGCGCTCATTGTAAAAAAGTCCTCGGTTGACACAGTTGTATTAAATAAAAACAAATTTATTCCAGTTTTCGTGAAGACAGTCTGTTGTCGCTTAACCACCTCCCACAAAGCTACAAGTAAACGCTATGAAACTGTTTCGACGATGACTACATTAGCGAGTTATGGCGACATCCCTTGTTTAATGTATGAACAACGCGGAACATTACGTAGGTAGGCCGCGTTACTACAATAACTTGAGTCGTAGTCGTCACAGCATCGGGACGACTCTCACTTTGCTTTTGGTGCCAGCTATTGTTACAAGCTGTGTTTGGGTTTACAGTTCGTCATTCGCTAAATAATTGCCTGTTTAACATTTCTAAACGACCAAATGTGAATACTAAATGGAAAAGTTTGGCGGATCGTCAAAGATTTCAAGCGAACCCGGAACAAAAGTGTGTCCTATCAGGGCAAATGTGACGGCTGTCATCGATAGTATAATTCCGACGTGAGACGTGACTGTGCTAACTGAGCTGGCAAACAAAGCCGGTTCAACGACCTACATGGCCGCACCCAGCGCTGCGCGTACGCGCCCACGTTACGCGATCACTCGCCTCTTGGTGTAAAAACTAGCAAAGTTCCATCTACTAGAAGAAACGACCCAATTATAGTTGTTCCAAACTTTGTTGTAAGCTGGTAAACTTATAAATGAATACCGCATAGGTAGGCACTTATTGCCAACTTGATTCTCGGCTTGTCGGTGAAGAAGCCTACTTGGCTTGTTGAGAGGGGTCACGATAATCCGATTTTGGTATGTTAATGCGAAATGCTTCGTCCAAATTAGAGCTAACTTAATTTCATATAGATACCTACCTACATAAACTACTTTATTAGAAGAAACAACAAGATAAACTTCGGGGAATGGTGACGTGGATTCCTATAGGAAGGAGGAATGAGAATCAATCAGTGCCTACGTGATCCGTACCTATAGGTTTTCATTATATTTGCTCGATTTCATCTTCCTAGTTCGACTGCAGCATTAATTTGACGCTCAGTATTTAAATGATTGAATAATGCGTTCGCTTTGCGTGTTCATTCTGTCTATTCGTCATAATGTATGATAAAAATGAAACTTAAGAATTAATTATTGCACGCGATGACCTCAACATGTGCCGCACGACAACAAACCGAATGCGCAATAACCGTACGACTGTAACAATCAGGCCCGCGGCACACCCACGCATACAATCGCCCGTTTCAACATAGAAACTTCCTGTTTAAATACTGAATTGTTCTAAATTTCCACAGGAATAAGCGTACAAAGCAACTGCTGTACGGTCCGTTGATGAATATTGCTAAACAAAACTTTGTATACAAACATCATGCCGCGCATCACAACAAGGAAACCTTCCTGATGCTAAAACCGAGAGTGACGTGACTCATCGACTGCTTGATACTCAAACCCAAATACAATGAGACAATAACGCTGCCCACGTATTGCCTTGGACTTTATCAAAAACGAAAATAAGTTTCCAAAATAGCCAAACTAAAATCTTGTCGTCATAAAAGGCATCGGAGCCCAAAGTCAATAAGTTATGTCAGAGAACCGCTACTTCAACGGATGCTAAATGTAAGAGTCTTCTCAATAGAAGCATTCAATCCAATTATTGTAACAGATTCTATTTCCTATTGCCGCAAAGTAATTGTACACTTGTCTTATGGTATCGCATGTTCGTCGCGTGACAGCGCGGCCCGCGTGGCTCCACGTGGCAAACCACTTGCCTTGCAGCGAGGCTCGTTACGTAAAACGTCTCAGCAACAGCAGCCTCACAAATACATCTAAGCACGGCAAACATTGCCCCTAAACTCCTAAACAATTTGCGACATCGCCTCACCTAAAAGTTCGCTACTCGTGTATCGCGAGGTCGAGGTGAAACAATAGGTTGACCCAAATAACAAACAAAAGACTATCAAAATTATAACGATTGTATTGTCAAACTTTGCCCAAGAATAGTATTAATTTTATTTGTTCAATACATTCCAGTCTAAGCAAAGAAACTTCAAATAAACACTGATTCATTAAAATACAAAACACTGTTCCGCAAATTAACCCAGCAATCATGCAAATCGATGCGTGCGGTTAGCATATTTATTAGACTAAGTAATTACAAATCATTCCTAATAGATAGACACATTGGTCGGACTGATAAATATTCTGGATCAAAATTGTCACCACGACAATTCTGCCCTGAGTTCTAGGTTTCTACTTTCTAATCTGGTAGGCTGGCATAAACGCTTGGCCACGAATACGCTCTCTAGTTGCCGATTGTAGGCCTATTATACTTTTGTTTTATATACCCTTAAGCTATTCAAAATCGTTGCTTTCTAATCGCAACAAATAACGAATGCACTGTAAGAGATGCATTTTACCTTTAACACGAAACAGACATTGATAGGCAGACATTGCTGAGTTTTAAAGTTCTAATTAGATTCTAATTCTATTCGATCTTACCTATTTTGGTGAATACTTTTAAGTTTTACGCCAGAGTTCAGTCTCTCTTTCATAAAGGAGTTTCAACTTTTGCAATACTTTCTAAACTTGCATATTTTAGAAACTGTCGCCAAGACAATCTGTTGAAAGTTAGAGAATACCAATAAACGCAATATTATAATTACCAAGCATTGCAGATTCAAATGCCGTTCGTGGAATTTCTAAATCAGTCGACCAATCTGTCATAATCATGATAATCAAAGATCAAAGTCGACGGTTAGAGTGGTGGTGATGAATAAACTGCCAACTCGGCCTGGCACTGCAACCGAACTGAACGAGATAATATCTAGGTGAAACTTCAACTAGGGCGTTTCAATGTATAGCTATTGCAGTACGTAACAAACCACTTTCACTCACTACTGACTTTGCCCCCTGCCTAATAATAATGATAACACACATGGACTTAGTAAATGAAACACTCGTTGACAACAACATCGTTTGTAAAGAACCGTATCTGGTGAGGACAACGACGCGGCGAGACATTCATATAAAACCAGAATGGTAATATTCGAAAGGATGCTTACAAATATTGGTGTAAATGGCATCGTTGAATCATGATTGAAAGCTCCTTGTGGTAGAAAAGGATGCATTGAAATCGCCATGTAATAGTAAGAATACATGAAGCAATCGATATGAAAGAGACAGGAGGGTGAGTTGGGTACTGAATGAGAGAATTTTTATATGACATAAATACGAATAGGGAGCTATGCAACTAGCGACAAATCGATGCGCAAAAGGAGCAAGCGGGGAATGTACGCAAGGTGAAGGGAGCAGAGGTTGATATTACACCGGAACAAACGTGAAGTCCGTCACGGTCAAGGTTACTCTGTTTTACTCAGCCAACGGCCACGATTGACTGATTCCAATCAAACACCGATTGCAATTTACAGCCTTTGATTGTTTAAAATTTTCAAACTATTCTTCGAAAATTAAATGGTTGGAACTTTATTGTTGCTATCAAGTCTCTGGCTTGAGGACAAAGCCATTTTTTGAGGGTAGTATTTAAAACTATTGAATGAAATAATTACGTTAGTTGAAAAACAATCTATTATTTGCATGATCAACTAAAACAGACACGCCCATTAGCAACAACTCTTACAAAACGACAAAGTTCCCAAGAACTTATACTTATTATATAAATTCAGTAACACTAGTGCGCAGTTTTGTTTTAGTAGGTGACCTTGGCCATGAACGCCGTGGGGCGACGCGCTCCAGCGGCCATGTTGAATTGGAACCGTGGAGAGTAATGAAACTGCATGAAATTATAAACGCATTCTTACCAATTTGATTTTTAAACAGTGAAACAATAACAACCAATAAAACCGTGATATGAAGAGGCGAGGCGAATCAAAAATGCGGGGTTCAATACATACACACACATACAATTTTGTTAATGACACGCATTCCACTAGGTACACAAGGTTTTTCTTCTAATTTTCCTAGTTCGGTTAAAATAAAAAACAGTAATTCTGAATAGGTACCTACTATAAGTTAGAGATTTACAAACTAAAGCAATCACAAATGAAATTGTCCAAAATTTAAATTTTCTTCGGAATTACATCAACCAGCGAAATGACTATACATTCCAAAATGCCATGTCACGTGACATTTTGGATAATAAAACAAAATTCAATACAAACATTCAATAAATATTGTGATAGTGATGCCTACATTGAAAACGGTAAACCAAACTTTAATGAGGTATTTCAATTGCTATACAGAAATTAACCATTAAAGGACTAAGCAACAACATTAAGGACTAGCAACAAATTAAAGGACTAAGTAACATTTTAGCAACAATCAGAAAACATATAAAAAATCATCGAAACAGGTAATACATTGATTATATCATTCACGTTAGTTGTAATAAAACTGCTGAATGTGTTCCTGAGCAATATCATAAACTTAATAACGACTTGAATTCAGTGAATGTTGCGAAATTGTGGACTGTGAAATAGTGTGCTGTCTGACCGGTCAACGCTCGCTCCGTATACGTGAACTTTGACATTTCAAATAAAATCACACTACAGTTTACGTTCATTCTCTCGAAACAATAACATTGCATAACACAAGCATCCCGTTATAGAGATTAGCTCAAGCAATGGCATTATTTGAAGGAGCAAACAGTAAAATGAAAATAAACACAAACTAAACTGCAATAACAATCACATCCACGTCACTGGGGCGGTCATAAACTTCTAAGTTTAAATTGCAATGCATTGAGTGTGGTCAGTGTTTTGCAGTACATCAATACCTTTATGACGGATTTATTAACTACAATACCTTTATGAAAACAATCAAGGGCAATGCTATAATATTTATGACCAATCTTGACATTCACGTGCTGCAAGTCAAAACCGATCGTAACCACTGCCATCATTATCAAGAAAATGAACAGCTGATTACAGAATCATAACAAATTAATCAAAAGGCTAAATGTATTAAAGGTGTCAAAAGGTGTGATACACCCCGCACATGACGCAATTGATGATATGAAGTTCACAATTGACCATGATGAAGCGTTTACGCATGATGATAATTCTTAACAAAATGATGCAAGGCAAGCACTATTCATAAGTGTCTCATATCTTAACCATTCTTTACCAGAACATAGGTATAAAGCGATCTATGTTTTGAACTATTTTGAAACCAAAACATTCGATAAGAATTTCGATAAACCTCATTTAAATATCTTATGTGAATGAACTTCGCTGGACTATATCTGAAAATGGATTGGAAACTGAGTTCACTATCTAGGTGTCTTAACTAGTTCTAATAAGCAATTTCGAATTTGACTAACTAGTTTCTTAGAGGAATTTACTGAAATGGTTGCTCATTTGCCAGTTTAAAAAAATACTAAACAATATTAAATACTACGGTAATATGCAAAACCAACTACGCAGTAGGCATAAAAAGCCGGTCAGACAGATGTTTGAAAATATCGTAATGTGTGACTTGCGCTAAATGAGCATCCATCGCATAAAGTAATAAAGGAGCCAACTCACCGCTATCTACACTCTCTACACTCTCTTCTGAAACCTTCTTCACCATCCTGATTGCTTGATGCGTTGATTCAGCGATATTGAAAAATTTAACGAGTAGGTGTACTACTCTTGAAAAGCCGCTTTCAAACTTGTGGCGGCCGCCTTCTCGACGTGAAATCGGAACAGCGTTATATTTAAGTTAGAAAATAAACGCCAAAATTAAATAATAAAGCACCACGGTCGAGAAGGATTTACGGAAAATGTGCCGGAAGGTATAAACAAACACTATTAGAAGGCGGAATGAAAAAAACTGCTGGTGTCGTTAGCGATCCATCCTACACACGCCCGCCCGTCCGATGTTCTTAAATCCAACTGACGAGTCGTTGGTATTGGTATAGCCGGCTCAACGCTCAACCCGGCGCACATACACAGTCCCCCCGCGCCCCTCAGGCCCCCTCAATCTCCGTCGTTCGCAAAGCTGTGTCGACGTTGTTGTAGCCTCTCTCGCCCGCGCGCATGCGTGCTCGCTCGTACTGCTGACGTGTTTATATTTTTTGTGGTTCATTTTTTCTCCACGTCGCTCGTCGTCGTCGTAATAGCCATCCATATAACATAATATACGTACCTATTATCTGTATCTGGCCATTCAAGTATATAAATATAAGCCAGATGTTGTATTAAATGAGAATCAAGATTTCTTACTTTTTCAGGTTTAACGTTGTCTTAATTTTGTTAACCGTTGGTTTCAACAAGCCGTGGCTTTTTACCAATAACTTATAATTTTAAGTTAAGAATTAATGTCTCAGATTTCTTATAGGAGGTCATTCTAATAATATAGCTGCTACTAAGCTTTTCCCAATGATGTTAGTCTTAACGATTAATGCTTAGAATGTGTTATTTCTACCTTGTTTTACCGACACAAAGTCTGAATGAACGAACACATTCGCACACCTCTATTACATCACCTTTTCATATTAAATGTAAAGCTGCTTCTCGAATACCGGTCATCTTCTTTTGCTTTTATAATATTCTTTATTTGTAAACTCGTTATGCAACAGAGATTCCTTTGTCTTCCTAACCCTCCCATGGATGACCTTCACGGGGCATTTGTTGACAAACAAGATACGGGAACGGGTGCACAACGCAAAACGCACGTGGTACGGCCCAACCGGTCCAACCGGCAACCGGCGCCGCCATGTTTGTTTGTTGTCACGCCACTTTTCCATCCCACTCTAACATAGAGCGCTGTCTTCCGACAGTAGCCGTCTCTTTTGCACAGCCTTCTCGCTCGCTGGCCTACGTGACCGACAATAACAATAACATAACCCTAACAGATAGTACTGTAAGTCAATAACGAATTACCGCATTCATAATATGGCTTCTCTTTAATTTAGTAGTATTACAATCAAGTTATTAAAATGCTGCATTGTTGTGGACATTGCAGCATTCTAATTTCATCTAACAGCATTGGTGCTATGCTTGTACCTATGAATACTGCAATCAGGTGTTCTGGAAACAGACAGCTGATAGCAAGTATATGATGATGATAGAATGATATCTTCTCACGTAGCTTATCTCCAAAAAACATAGTCAGATGATCTAATTTATACAATGAGGAATCTGCGCAACAAAGTGAGATATGGTTTGCATAATGATGGTCAAGTCAATCTTTAGTCTTTACAGAGTACTGTTGTTCTTATATAACCGTGCGTAAGGTATTATGATTAAACAGAATTACCAAAATTCTAAGGAAGCCTAAAGACTGCAAATTCGAGTTAATTTGTAGCGCAGAGAGTGTCTAAGGTTTTGGTCAGTTTGAGGGTTTCCCTTTAGTCACTTGCTGGATAGCAAAGGGAAACCCCACAAACTGAACTGATCAAAAAAAGTAGCGTAATTTCTGAGAATTTTAACGCACGGATACAACAAAGAAGGCAAAAAGCCCTATATTTTGTCAAAAACTGTTAACATTGGGGTGTGAGGGTCGGCGCGGGTTTTATAGATGGGTAGAGGGGAACGCAAGCTCAATCCGACTGCGCAGTAGTAAACTGGGATCCGTTTCTTTGTTTTGGTATGGATAAAAGTAGCAACTCCGTTACAAAGGCCTGTATTACTTGCTCAGTGGACTTCTTAGACAACACAGATGTACTTAGATACTTAACTATTCATCTCAAACTGTCGTAATTGATTTATTAAAACAATAAGATCTTGCAATAATAGTAGTCTACAAGGCTAACCTGTTTTCAATACCTTCCAAATGATGGCGTTAATATCTGCATCTTCATCCATCGCGAAGGTGCTCTGGAAAAAAAGACGAAACTTGATTCAAAACACGTATTTGAACTGACACTTACGACCTTACGTTGTGCTTCTAGTTCTACCTACGCTTACTTAAAATTATTCAACTCTAAAACGCAATTACATAACCCAGTCGCAAGCACTCTTCCCTGGGGTTCGTTTATAGCCAGTTGTAAATCTATTCATTGAAAATTTATTTGATGGCCCCTCAACATTCTTCAACGAATAATATTGAACTTGTTATTACATACAAATAGAGTCCAAATTTAAATAGTCCATCCATGCAGAGGCATCTACTTTTGTTCATAGGTAAGCAAGGACTGCAGTGGGGAATTTTATCGAGGATTTTTTTTTTATCCTTTGTGTTGAATTTTTGGGTAAGTTTAATTTTGAATCAAACACGGATCACGTACGCCAGCTACCAAGATTTTGCTGCACCTGACATCGGGACAAAGAGGTTTAAAGAAAAAGAATCTGCTTTTTGTAAGATAATCATGAACAAAAAATGATACACACGAAGAGGGATCAGGCGCGTCCAAAATACATAGGTAGCGTTGTTATGATCACCGAGTGTAAACTCAACGAAAATAATTATATGCTCAGTCCAAACTGCGAGAATTGATCGTAATTTTCTTGGAAGGATGACATGGTATCAAGATCAACAAATATTTTACGTAATTCTTAGCGAACGTACTCTAAAATATTAAAACAAATAGAAGATTGTTCAAATATTTACTCTGGACAGAGGAGTTTTAAAATATATCATATAAATGTAGATAGATTCTGAAATCTAGAAGTGATGAATTTTAGAATTTGATGCATAATCGATCAAGCAAAATACGACTTGTTTATGAGACAAAACAAAGTGCTGGAGCTGTTTTCAAAGACAAAAGTGCAACACCGGGTTATGTCATTGCTGCAATAGAATTTTAACAAGGGGAGCGATATGAATAAATCATAAACAGTTATCAGAAATGTCTGTCACCGACCAAAATAGATTTCAATACCGACAAACTTTAATAAACCTTGTAAAATCTTTGTGGCCAGATCTCTCGAAGAGATTGGTAGACGGCCTTTTCATTCCGTTAATTATTATAATGGAACTCCAACCATTTCTTATAACCAATCTGGGAATCGGTTCCGAAATTCGTATATAAAGAAAGAAAATCGTATATTTGCGGTAAAACATGACGGAAAGAAAAAAACACAAACACAAAAAAGAACAAGTTATATGAGTCACATCTACGCAAAACGGCCATCGCTCAGCATAATGCAAGATATCAACAGGTATATATCGCTGGTGTATGATTATTTCAAATCTTGTGAACAAGCAGCTAGAAATCTAAAACTCATAAGAGAAACTACATAAAATTGTAGAATGAATCTGTGCTATTATATCGGGACTGAAGACAAAGCAAAAGGTTTGTAAGCGCGTGACAAAGTTTACGCATTGTATTTTTCACATAGTGCATAGAATTTCTAGAACAACAATAGACAACAGAACGTATGAAACAGCTCTCTTATGATTTTACTCATTATACAACGCGTACACTGGCCGTAACGAAAGTTGGTACGCACCGTGAAACATTTCTAAATCAAAGATAATTGCCGAAGCAAAACATACATTATTATATCAGATGGAACAAAACAGCTCAGGACAGCGTACTTGATGGAATCCTTATTTTTTTATGACACAACATAAAAGCCTGTATAAGAGTAAAGCATATATCTTGTAGAGCTTTTCTATTTTGTATTCAGAACTTTTCGTAGGGTATATACATGCAGATTAATGATTGCAGAGGCAATGTTTCTGGCTCAGGATCAAAGAAGTGTAATGATAAAGGGGCATCAGCCGATCGATTCTGCAAAAATCTCACCGTGAAAAGTTAGTTGAAGTGAGCTTAGAGTCAGCTGTCAATATAGTGTCAATCCCTAGCATTAGTTGGAATGACAGCTCACTCCACGCTCACATCACCTAAGTTTTCACGTGTACGTTACCCCAGCAAGAAAGTGTCTCCTAGGGTTATAGGAGTAAAACGTATAATTTGTGCCCTAACTGCTGTAAATGTGCCCCCACATAAAAAATGTGTGCCCCCTGTCGTTTTGGAAAAAAACGGAAAAAACGATTCCTGCTGGGGTAACGTTTTTCTAGCAGGAAAATTCTAAACGAATGATCGGAGAGAGAAAAATTGTGCATGGCCAGAGAGCTTATATGTGTGCTAAAATGTGCCCCCAAAAATAAAATCTGTGCCCCTTCAGGTTTTCGAGATATTGCATTTCCTGCTGGAGTAACGTTTTGATGAATCGTATATCTCTACAACCATTGCATGTGCCCCTGTGGAATAAACATACACGAGTAGCTCTTAATGTGTGCCCCTATGTGCCCCCAATTAGATTTAAGAAAATATTTATAGTTTTCAAGTTATCGCGGTTTCATGAAAAACCGAAAAAACATCGCAGCGCCTAAATTAGACAAGGCACAAGTTCGCTGAAAACTGTATTCGGTCCTTCTTGACGCTAATAATAACCATACAAAGTTTCAAAACTGTTCATGCATGCGTTTTTGAATAATCTTGCTAAAAGTCAAAACGATGGTGTCATAACTTTGACGGCAAAATACAAGGAACCGGCTCAATCCCAGATGTGTAGGTGTAAACCAAAATCATGTGCCTTTATTCAAAAATATATGGTGAAAATATTCAGCTTAGAATGTTTCGTATTAAGTAAATATTAACAAAAAACCAAAATATGTAAGCAACGGCTGGTTATCCGACCAAATTTAAATGACTACTAAAAAGCGACGGATTCATACATATCGATGACCTTCTTTATTGGACGTATTATACCTAAGCTGTTGTCCGTACAGTCGCGTTCAAAAGTTTTGGGGGCTAATTAAAAAATATATTAAATGCACCCTGTGACTATAATAAATGAAACAGCTTGTTGATGTGGAAATTATTATTTTTATTCCCTTAATTTTAATTCTTAAAGTAATTATTGCATCAAATCACAGATCAAAGTTCCTACCTATAAATATTAGAAATTATTTGCACGTTGTGTAGTAATTATTATTTAAATCACAGATCAGTTTTTCATCTAAGTCTAACATATAATTAGTAAATTTGCATCACAAAAAATCACAGATCATCCAATAACAACTTTATTTTATTACTTATTACTTTTCTAAGTCAGTGTACTCAGGCACAACACGTGTGAACCGGTTAGTGAGTAAAGTAAAGAAGGTCATCGATATGTATGAATCCGTCGCTTTTTAGTAGTCATTCAAATTTGGTCGGATAACCAGCCGTTGCTTACATATTTTGGTTTTTTGTTAATATTTACTTAATACGAAACATTCTAAGCTAAATATTTTCACCATATATTTTTGAATAAAGGCACATGATTTTGGTTTACACCTACACATCTGGGATTGAGCCGGTTCCTTGTATTTTGCCGTCAAAGTTATGACACCATCGTTTTGACTTTTAGCAAGATTATTCAAAAACGCATGCATGAACAGTTTTGAAACTTTGTATGGTTATTATTAGCGTCAAGAAGGACCGAATACAGTTTTCAGCGAACTTGTGCCTTGTCTAATTTAGGCGCTGCGATGTTTTTTCGGTTTTTCATGAAACCGCGATAACTTGAAAACTTTAAATATTTTCTTAAATCTAATTGGGGGCACATAGGGGCACACATTAAGAGCTACTCGTGTATGTTTATTCCACAGGGGCACATGCAATGGTTGTAGAGATATACGATTCATCAAAACGTTACTCCAGCAGGAAATGCAATATCTCGAAAACCTGAAGGGGCACAGATTTTATTTTTGGGGGCACATTTTAGCACACATATAAGCTCTTTGGCCATGCAAAATTTTTCTCTCTCCGATCATTCGTTTAGAATTTTCCTGCTAGAAAAACGTTACCCCAGCAGGAATCGTTTTTTCCGTTTTTTTCCAAAACGACAGGGGGCACACATTTTTTATGTGGGGGCACATTTACAGCAGTTAGGGCACAAATTATACGTTTTATTCCTATAACCCTAGGAGACACTTTCTTGCTGGGGTAACGTACACAGTTTTCACGGTGAGATGATTACAGAATCGCACTGCTGGTCTGTATACGTTTGTCTACAATCTTTGGCCTTTTGAGTATTTTTTTTCGAACATTGTGACTCTTTTTAATGTTTTGGCAGCTGTTCCGGGTGGATTATATTAAAATTATCCCTTGTAGGTAGGTATATAAGATCTTGCATCTTTTTTATAATTAGTTTGTCCAAATATGGTTTAAAAACTTCATCGTCATCTTGCTGTTTATTATTTAAATGCTACTTATGCTCGTATTTAAGTAAACCTAGGCAATATTTTGTGAAGGGTGGACAGTTTTTATTGCCAGCCAATGTATTTATTATACGGTCACCCAAACCAAGGTTACGGAAAAACATATTTGCAATGCTGATGTGTACTTTTTGCGCTGTTCTCTTGTGTGTGATGTTTTATACATGTGAGGCTCGGAGCGGTGAGGCAGTGTCGATCACCTCACTACCAGCGTCCAGCGTATGAGCGTATACATCTGAATACCTTTAGACTTTCATGATCCGAGCCGCTGAATCTTAAAATATCTGTTATCACTGTAAACATCCCATTAGATTCCAGAGAAGCCAACTTTGTAGGAGGAAAATATCGTAGCTACATCATTTGCAACTAAACACGTCAGTTGTCTATTTATGGGATAAATAATGTTTAGCGATTTATATTCAAGATCTTTTACGTTATTCTTAACGTGACTTTTGGGAGACAAGCCTCATATAGAAAAATTACAATTTTCTTCGGGTTATTCAGGTTTTAAGATAGAATAGATTTTTGTGATGATTGTATCACATTTCCTAGAAATAGGCGATGAGTTTGTCAGCGAAAAAACAAAACAAGTCAACAACAAGTCTCTACGAATACAGTAGTTGGGCATTTCCCTTCTTAGCTGCGTGGTATATAGAAAGCGTATTTCCACCAGCATGAAATAGATAAATGAATAAACTCAAATAAAAACAGAAATCGGAGTGCAAATAAGGGACAAAAGGGGTAATTTTAATGCAATAAAACAATTATGTCTACGTCTCTGAATATATGCAAATATAGGTAATCTACGAGGCACGATTGAATGGGCAGTACAGACGATTGACGTCAATAAACGTAGCTATATAATTTAAACAGTGTATCAACCAGCAAAAATAGACGATAAGTTGGTAACTTCAAAGTAGGAGTTTGATCGTAAATCCAAGATATTACAAAGGAGAATGACTTGTGCGGCACTTCTATACGAAATGAGCTGCAAAGCACTAATCAATATCAATAACCGTCGCGGCTTTGATCGCCGAGGGGTAAAGCAGAGTGTGTGGGTGTGCAATCCTACGCGTCGCCGGCCATGAAGACAGTTTTAGGTCCAGTGAAATAGGGGAAGCTTATCGATAGTTTATCGGGCGCAATTCCAACCCAATGCTGTAAAATGAGAATTTTTGTAACGGAAAAGCCCGATAAGACTGCGTGACGGAAATCTATTCCCAAGTCTCAACACAACACAATCAGAACTTTGCAAATTTGCATCTTTGCAACCGCCAGACAATGAGGCGGGCTAGGAATTACTGTACAAAACATTCAATTATAGTAATTGGGTCGCATGCGCAGCGGGCAACCGCAGAATAGTAGTCTGACACTTATGCGTGTCAGATAAACTACACCGGCTTCGCTTGCGGTTAACACGATTTAACAATTTATGAGCTGCTTTATAGGTTAGTATTGTTTACCTGATCAATTAAGCTAACAATGGAGACCAGATGGTGCTTATTTAATTCAAGCCTTTGTAAATAGACCACCTAATTAAAAGTTGCCATGAATGTCATCGCCGGGGAGTAAGTATTTCGAGAAGAAATCCTTCTGGAGGTGTGGGGGCTAGATAAATCGGTAGGTAAATCGCTTTTGAATAAAGCCAAGTGTATACATACTTATTCTCGTGACTGTACATCAAAGCCTATTAGGATCAAATTGACTAACACACAGTGGACTCTTTCAATTAGTCAACTACTCGAAAACTAGTGAGAACTATATAAGACGTTTTTTTTATATCCCTTAAGTCTAGGGTATGAGACCATATCAAAGAATTAACTGGCATATGAATTATTTTTAAATTATAATGTTTTTTTTTCATACAAAATAATTCCACAGAGTCACGATTATTAATGTAAAACCCCCTTACCTGAAATATGACAACGTCGCATTTTCTTAGCTTTAAATATAAATGATTGGAACCCATGGCTGAACGCTGACCCCTAAAATACAGGTCCAGGCCTAGTTTGGGGCTTAGGATTAGGATCAGATTTGTGGCAATACACTCGTGTGCTTTCTTATTGTGATTGGCTTGTAACATGTATTTTAAAGTGTCAAATAAATATACATATATAGATTTTTTTTTTTTTTGTTTGAGTGAAAATTAATTACCTACTCGTATTTATCAATGGAACTCAGATACCAACACACATATGTGACGAGTATATCTTCGAAACTATGCATTTTTGGACCACTTATTCTAGGACTTTTTGTATTATTTTTACTTGTAGAATATAACCCTACAGTTATGGTATATCAAAAAAAACACGTTCGTAGCTCATTTCAACAAACTTCAACAGAGGAGATATCGTGATATATAATATTAATTAAGTTCACAAGTGTTACAGCTGCATCATACTCAGTGCTTTTAATAATAGATCCATATTGTTAATATTATGTATTATCTTTCCTCTGTACCAAGTACCAACACATATTGTAGCTGTTTATTGTCCCTGAATAAATAAAAATTATAAGAGCAAACATGTGATTCAGTTTCTTCGTTAAGTGGTCTACCGAGACCATTTTAATGTTTAGTACCAGTGGAGTTATTATCATTATGAATCTTATCTGATATAATAGCTGTAGGATGAATGAATTGCGATGTTACGTTGTAAAACTGCACTCTTAACGTCTTCAAAAAAAGAAGTAGGTTCTCAAATCATATGTTTATATATTTTTTTTATGTACCTATGTTCGTGGACGGTGGGTCTTAATAGGCGGTTAATCGGTTAATCAGCGGTCGAAGCCGCTGGCAGAAGATAGTCTAAACTATCTTCTGCCAGCGGCTTCGACCGCGTCATCATCATCATCAGCCTATAGCAGTCCACTGCTGGACATAGGCCTCTCCTATTGCACGCCATTCAACTCGATTTTCGGCAACTCTCATCCAGCTGCTAGCAGCCATCCTGCGAACATGGTCGCTCCACCCAGCCTGAGGGCGTCCCACCTTACGTTTACCGATTCGCGGTCTCCACTCCACAGAATACGTCTACCCCAACGGTCATCCGTTCTACGGCTAATATGGCCGGCCCTTTGCCACTTCAGCTTGGTTATTCTGTGAGCTATGTCGACAACTTTGGTTCTTGTTCGACCGAGTGAATGTCGGAAATTATCCCACAGGAACCGGAACAAAAAGTAGCCTAAGTCCTTCCCCAAGGGCTGCAGTCTCGACATTCATAGCGATCGCTTTACGACCGAATTCGGTCGCAAAGTCCTGTCACTCCTTACATTACACCTATCAATCCAGGACTTTTCCGGGGCTTATTTTTCAATCATCTAATAACTTTATTCGAGGGATAATTTTGAAATTTTGGCAGTTATTTCATACAAAAACTGTCAAACGTCAATTTTATTCCTCGAATAAAAGTTATCTGGCGATGGAAAAATCAGCCCTAAATTGAAATAATGCCAGATAATATTTGTGATGAGTGGCGAATTGTAACAATTATTAAATACAAAAGATGAATTTGAACTGCTCAGATTAGATACAAAAACGGTAACAATAATATTTTCACCTGCATCTCAATAGTTTTGTTACACGAGGACTTTGGTCAAGGACAACCCCATCGGAAATTCAGATTGTCCAAAATTTCCAATTCCATATGAGCAGGCGAAAAAACATTATCTTCGGGTTCGATGCACTCTGCTACAAGTGATGGCCATTTATATAAAACCGACATCGAAAAACATTGTCCCTGAATATACAATTTACTTTATAAACAGTTTTTGGAACCTTGAAAACTCTATGGAATATAAAAGAGTACTTAGCAACATCAGTGTTTTTGTTTAGAAGAACATATTTTTTATGTCATTCATAATTTCGTGTCACCCTAAAGTTTTTAATTAGCTTCTTGTTCTTAAAAAAACTCAAACATGGCTGGCTTAGATCGATATACATAATTTCCATAAGCATATTATTACCGAACGCTCTTCGTAACAAGTTTGGCCAGATTAGTACGGTGCCGAGTTCAATCGAGCCTCACATGATGTCATCGCCAACACTTAACTTACTTAAAACCTCGAACGAGTCGACCATGTGTGCGTGAGCATAAGACTTATCTAAACAGAAACACACACAAATTAATTCCATAGCCGAGTGGAAAGTTCCGTGGTGCCAGCATCTAATACTTTTAAATTTAAAACCAGCCTTGCTTTAGCATCCCTTACTGACTATTGAACAGATGGCTTCTATTATAAAAGGAAATGAATCGCTCGAGCGAAAATCCTGTTATCTGACAAAATGTGAAGTAAACAAGTTTCTTGTTGTTAAGAACGCAGACGAACAGCCATTAATTGTTATTCTTTCAGTGGATCGCGACTCGCTTTCGGTCAAGGATAATTGGTTGCGAATTAATAAAGATTGAATAGATTAACTAGTGGTGAGTAATTTATGGTATTCTTTACTTAGCATAAATTATACTCGATGTAGAACAAGTTTATAAAATTGGCAGACGTAACGTTTCGCGAAAAAAATACATTTAGTACTGTATAGATTTTCGGAAGCAAATACATCTGGAAATTGTTTCTAACAAGCAGTTCGACAAAATTCTAGAGAAGGCCTAATTTTTTTTAAATATATTTTTGGAGTACCTATAGCAAAAACAAATCGATCCTACTTCAACACTATAGTCTTTCTCTATCTATTTCTTATTCTAGCCCGCCCTTACCACTTGACAGAAATCCTTAATTTCGCATAGTGACTCTTTTAGCCTTGTGTGGGATCACACGTTTCACTTAATATTAGACAACTTCCAATACTTATATAAATATAAAAGGATAATAAACATATCATAGAAATCCTTATAACGGCTTTTCCTTTGGTGTTCCTCCATTAACACTAACATAATTATATCTCTCTTTAACTACTACGTAATACGGTTTCCGATAACCTGGTACAAACGTAAATACACTGATAGTGATTAAAATGGTATGAAAACATCTGATTACACAACCACAACACGATAATGCGTTCGTGTACTACCAATTAAATACAATTGTTAAATAATATGTATTTAAATTATTTGCTTTATTTGGTAGCCCGCCACTTCCGTCGATGGAGTACCCTCAGCCTACCGTCCAATCGACGACGCCACTGCGTTTACGCGACGTCTACGCAGCTTCTACGCGACGTGTACGTAATGTTTACGAGACTTCCACGTTCGACGTTACGCCTACAAGGTGACTACGCTATGCATATAGCGTGCTAGTAACGCTTACGTTAGACAAAAGACCAGTAGTTCGTTCCAAATACACTTTAAATATTGTTCTAGTTGCTAAGGAAAACTAAAACTGAAAACGTAAATGTTTCAGTTCAAAGGTGAACCACGACGTACAATGTACCCTTCAGAAATATTTATACTTGCAATGTTAAAATAGCGTTCATTACAACAATACATTGAATGAAAACGAATAACCCATTGAATGTTTTTTTTTTTTATGAACGGATATAAGAATGGCACGAAACATTAAACGAGGACGCAATTACAGACTTTTTGATGTTTGAAGCACCGCACTGGTGTGGCGATGACGTAGAAAATAGTTCGTGACCTGTGTTCGGAAATAATGATGAACTAACTACATTCGTTAGAACTAATTAGAAGTGAACCAGTATGTAGGGCTTTAGTTTGACCGAGTCCCGATATAATTGATTATTGTAAACATAACATCATGCCTGTTTACCCCGAAGGGCTAGGGAGAGGAGCAACTCTGTGATTATATCGCTCAAAGTACTCAACTTTATAGTTGAGTATCATCATTGAACTTATAATATTAATAGCCTTAGATCCTATGAACACTTATCCACTTCGGGATATTGTTTATGATTGAGTCTAAGATGCCATATAACATAACATCACGCCTGTATTCCTTTTAGGGTTGGGCAGAGGTGTGCCTATAGTATAACACCCACATTTCGCCAGTTATGTTTCAGTCCCAATGTAACGGGGCGAGCCTATTGCCATCAAGCGGGCACAAATCCAGACTCCAGGCTGCTACTGAGACAATTCCTGACGGAAAACCCCCAAAAACACTGCCCGACGACCTGGGAATCGAACCCAGGACCTCATCCTCAGCAGTAGCGCTTGCGACCACTAGTCCAACGAGGCACATATAATTCATTTATTGTGTAACAATTTACTGGACTGTATAAAGTATTTCGACCTATTCCTGCTAGTCAATTCAATAGTTTATGAATGGTTGAGGAAGTCTTAAATGTCACTTCCTAGCTATTATAAATTACGTATGCAAACAATGGCAGTTTAGTAAGTTAAGTAGCTAAGGCTGAACGAATGCGGTGCAATTCTAGTGCAGTTTATCGTTCGCAACTATGTAGTGCGCGTACGCAACATCACTCATATTTCCCATCCATGACCCGCTTATCCATGTTAAGTTGTTGTTCTCACATCGGCTTGACTGCATTATCTCAAACGATTAGGTTTAGACTTGAAGGATGAATAATTACTTTGTAAATTAGTCACTGCCTCGTCGAGCTAGTGGGCAAGAGATACTGCTGAGCATGAGGTCCTGGGTTCAATTCCCAGGTTGGGCAAAATGTTCTTGGGTTTTTTTTGACGTGACAACGTCTAATAAATCGATGAACGCCGGCTGCATGCACGAAAAAGATGACAGATTGTCCCGTTACGCTCATTGTACGCATGCGCGTTTGCAATCATTTCATCAATATTTTGTTATGACGTTGTTACGTTAAACTATCGTCCGTAAACCAACTTTACAGACTACCTTCATTTAAACAACTCTGTTTGCAAGCCAGTTCGAAATTTAATTAAAACCCTTGATAAGTTACCTCCTGGGCTGCCATTTTCTTTGAAGAATTTCTCAGTAGCAGTCTGGATTTGGGCCCGGTAGTTGGCAATAGGCTCACACCCTATTCACCATCATCATCCACAGGCAGACTTCACTGCTGACCAAGGCCACTCTTTTTTTTTTGGAACTTCTCAGTAATAGCCGGGACAATAAATTTGTGCATTAGCAGGAGTCTGAATGCTTGCCCAGTTCCCAAGTCCCATGTAATAACGGGCAAGCCTATTGTTATTATAGGCTTGCCCGTTATTACATGGGACTTAAACGTAGGTAATTGACGAAATTTTGGAAACAAAATCCTGTGCACATGATGACCAACAGCTGCGTCCGTAAGCAAAACAAAAGAGGATTATTTTCAGGTCGACTAAAGGTGCGCTGCAAGCAGGAATAGTCCTTACGGTGTTCAGATATAAATTTAGACGATAGCACAACCCTTCGAGGAGACAAGGCGTGATGTTGTGTTATGTAAATAATACATTACAATGTATTTTGTATTAACATAACAAAGAAGAGTCTAAAAATAGATTAGAATTATTACTCAGTTGATTTGCAACCATAGCAAAGATTAATCTGTGGGTAATTATTTAAGCTATTAAAGATTTACTTGCAACAATATGAGTCTGTTGTAATTAATGTATCTTTACAGCAATCAATTAGGTGACGTATATGAAATAAAATAAAAAGATAGACAACAAAAGTATACAGCAGTTGTCCGTATATAGCACTGTTGATTACAAACAAGAGATAAAACTAACTAGGGTTGCAAGCTTTTTTTTATATATCAAATATAGTATTTTCGAAGCCAATGGCCGTGAGGAAACCGGCGAACCAAAAATTCGATGACATGTGACATCTACCAACCCACATTGGGCCCGCGTGGTAGATTTTATAGCCCACACCCTTTCGAAGAGAGGAGGCCTGAGTCCCACCAATGGGAACATTATAGGCTGATTATGTACAGACGCCAGCAGGTCAAGCTACCCGAAACTGTCAAATTTTCCCGATCAATCTTGAACCTTAACGCTTCAGCGATAAAGTTGGAAATCTATTAAAGAAATTTGACAGATTGTAGTAGCTTGATGTGCTGGCGTCTGTACAATGGCATCGAGACTGTAAAAATATAGTAGATGGCGAAAAACTAAAAATATGTGGACCTTGATAATGTTTAAAAAATATTTTATTTAAAAAAAAAAACATACGTTTTGCTTCTTTCGGCCTTTATTAACAGGTTTTTTTTTTAATATCTCACAACTATTACTTATTATTACATTCTAAATTAAGGTTACAAAATATTACCATTCAGATTAATACTGCCCCTACCGCGGTCATCTCGCCATTTTGTATGGTGATGAAAATATAGTAGTTTCGCCTCCTATATATATATTTTTTTTTGAAATATACGAGTTTATATACACGATGATTAAACTTAAGTGACATTCAAACGTCAAAAATGTATGGTTAAACAGTCGCTATAACTCGCTAATCACTACTTAACTTATAGCAACGTTTATGAATAAAGGGTATTTAGGCCTCTAATATAGCAGGATACTATATTATATAGTAGGGTTGGCAACCCTAGATACAACACAGACACAGATTTATGATACATTCGAGTGTAGATTTTCTCTCACAAGTACAGTCGTACCAGGCTAGCAGTGATCATGATCAACTAAACTAAGAGTCAAGGTGAACTCTATTATGTAATGTAGCTATACTAGTGTCACGCTTCGCGGCATTGTCTACGTGATTTTTTTTTTCAAGTATTTCGTAGTAACTGGGGCGCTAACTGTGTATGCGTCAACGTTCAGTTTCAATGAAAAAACTCCTTGAAAAATCATAAATAGGTACTTTTGCTTGTTTTTATTCTACAGGTATAATAAAAACTAGCCAGGCCGGGCTAAGCTCTATTATGAAATAGAGATAAATTTATGCTGATCTTAAATATAAGTTAGTTGAATTGACATTTAGCTGGAAGTTGACCTAAATGTGTAATGATATCCATTTATGGATAATATCAACACTTAAGATATTGTATTACTTTACCGTTAATCCTTCAGAACTTATTAAAATTTCGATAATTTCCATAATCTCGTTAGTCTAGTGGCTGCAAGCGCTATTGCTGAACATGAGGTCCTGGAGTTCGATGCCCGGGTCGATCTCAGTGTTATTGGGTTTTCCAGTTAGAATTTGTCAGTAGTCCGAACTCTCGATATGTGCCCGGTTTATAGCAAGAAGCTTGCCCCTTGTTACAAGGGACTTAAAACATAACCGGCGAAATGTGGGTGTACTACATATAACTACACCTCTGCCTAACCCTTCAAGGAATACAGGCGTAATGTTTTGTTATGTGGCTTAACCATAAACAATATTCCGAAAAGGATAAGTGTTCATAACATTTAGGATAGGTATTTAATATTACGAGTTCAATGATACTCAACTTCATACTTTCGAGTGAAATAAACAAAGTTTATTAATAAGTCGTTACATCGTATCGTATGTGACATAGATAGGTAAGTGATATTATATAAGAGAGATACGGCAATTGCGTTGTAAGAAAACATTTCGTCGTATATGATAATTGATAAATTGACAACTGATTTGTAAATAACCAGAATTTTCAAGTCAAACATTTACAACTAATCTATGATAAACAGAATAAGATTATCTTTTGCAGAAATATTCGAGTCACCTTGAGTTGCCAGATTTGTAGATATTTCTAAATAAGTATTTTTATGTGTTTCTCTTTTTTTTTTACAAAAGCATGGGGCATATTTTCTCACGCATATCATCAATACACAGCGGAAATTATATTATTATAAGTTATTCGAATGCTTCATTTAAATGGCAAATGCATATTGTTGTATTAAATGTAAGTTTCCCGAATAAAATAAAATAAAAACATACCAAATGTTAAGGTTATGGAACAATATAACATTTTATGTCGAAATAGACCCGATCTATTACATTATTTGAAAAAAGTTCAAACAATAATGAATGTCTAAAATCATATATTCGCTCATAATTAACTTCTAAAACCCTAGTTATGATAAATTAGTCAAGTGATAAAAGAAAAATATATTTTACTGATTAATAAATGGCACCTGGAACTTCAGAGTCCAGTATTTTTTACTGCGGTCATCCAGATCATCAAAACCAAAGAAAATGAAAATATGCGTCATAAAACTCGTTCAAAACACCGTTACGGTAGTATCAGGACAAACCCTTTGATTGATTGGATAATTTTGAAACGTGGGATCAAGGCGAACATGATTATAAAATAAATGAGCAAAAAACATCAGCTGTCAACGTTAATGTAAACAAAAAAAAAAACTCACAATTCACAGGTGATAAGATAGAGAAAGATAATATTTATTCCGCAGTATTTTTTACTATATTTGAGAAATATTACCAGATAAGTGAGACACACGGGTGAACGTTGGGTTAAACTCATAGCGACGGGTTACAGATTAAGATATGCGCATATTAATAGGCAAGTATCTTTGAAACTATGCTTCATTTTATTAAGTCTGACATTGAGGAGAGTTTGTAAATTCAAGTGCTAAAATGGTTTGAAGTTTCACCATGTCGGAGCAGATGACACAGTACGCTACTTCTACGCAGGGCTACGTGGCTTCAACGTCGTGCTACGCCGCTTCTACGTCGCGCTATGCGGTTCATACGCAATGTCACGCAAAGCTACGCCGCTTTTACGCTGCGCTACGCCGCTACTACGGTACGCTACGCGTTTCGTAGGGTAGCGTGCTACGTAACACGTAGGCAGTGCTACGCCGCTTCTACGCTGTGCTACGCGACTCGTACGCAGTGCACCACAATCAGAAATCTATTCAAATCCTTTAAACTAAAGCCGAATCAATCATGGCACATCGACCAAAAAAAACATAATTGTTTAACAGTTAGCCGTAAGCCGGTTAGACACTCAGAGGTACTCAGTCCCTTGACCCTTTCCAAGGCTGTCTTTACTTCCGCTACGAGACATAGGCGTCTGCTGACACATCTACAAACACAAACACTTCAGCTACCTACGTAATGAATGAATGTACTTTAAGTGGGTTAACACACTTTCCTTCGGCAAAGTTGATAGAATATTATACATGTACCTTCTATATGTATATAGATTATTTAATAACAAAGTATTGTTCAAAGGTTGAAAACTCAGGTCCTTGAAACAAAACTTGCAACCCGTGTTGGAACATTTTATCTTACATTAAATATAAATACTTTTATCACGGAAGGTATCTACCACAAACACTATTACATAAATATTTTAGTACCTAATAGTTAAGCTAATAAGATAACACATACTAAAACGTAATTCCGTAACTCGTAACCCCAGCTTACAAAGCCATACAGTAGCCAGTTTTGCCGCAACTTACTACAGCGATACATAGTTGCTAAGATGTAATTAGTAATAAGTTGTAATTATAATTATGATCATAGGTGTAGATGTTGTCTTCCCTCTTCTCTTATCTAAAAGTAAAGTGGTTAACACTTTTAGGGGTGTCTTTTTATTAAAAGTATCCTCGTTGGTGAACATAACTTTTTCTTCTAAAGATTCCTTATATTTTGAGCTGCACTCGTTAAAAACGCATTAAAAAAAAATTGAAAGAAGGAAATCAAATTCTAGTTTAGTTTTCTACTCCTAATAACTCAGCATCATAGAATTAACTAGAATTTAAAGTTAAATAATAAGGAACAAACTGATGATGAACGAAACATGAACCACAATTACAACACTTGTAAATGAATGAAGTTTAAAGAATGAAAAGGGAGTAAATAATAACGTGAAGGCCAATAGAGGGGAATGGAAGATCAAAATATATTGTCCTAACCCAATGTAACTCAAAGAAGTAAGAAGAAGTAAACAGATGAAGAATAAAGTTGCAATTTTACACAAAAAACCACTGAAGAAAAGATTGTATTCCCTGAAGACGTAACGTAAAACGGTTATCTCTGAATACTGGACACTAACTTCTTAAGACAGGAAGTCAATATAAGTGTCAAAGTCGGCAGGATTTGATAAATGAAACGAAAGGAGGTCAGGAGAGACGGTCCGCATTTTTTTCCTTTGATAAAACATTACATCCATACTATTTCTATGTAGGTGATAATGTATCATGTAATTTTTATTATTTTAGTTTTATTTATATTGTTGATTTTTATGTTTTATAGATATGTAGTTTCATAGGTGTGTATAACATCGTCTTGGAATACTGTAAGATGTTGTACTAAGGGCTGACTTTTCAATCGACAGATATTTTTTATTCGTGGAATAAAATTGACGTCTGACAGTTTTTGTATGGAAGAATTGTCAAAAATTCCAAATTATTCCTCCGATAAAATTATCTGGCGTTGGAAAAAACCGCCCTTATTAATGTAAATAAATAAATAAAATAAATATATTCGAGAGGCATATGATTCGATCGGGAGACATCTTGATTCGCCGAGACCCTGTCAAATTGGGCCCACAGACGGAGTGTGAATTGGGACGTCTAGAGATAGAGTTAATTGCAGGAAGCGGACTATTATGGTCCTCTCGTCCTAATTGTACTTAGCGATGACATCACACAGTGAAACCGTATCGAAGTATATAGTAAACAAAACAAGTGTGCACACAACACTGCTACTTATCAGCTCCCTAAATATAATATCGTGTGATTAGATAATATTACAGGTTATCGGAACTGGATCAAACAATAAAATTAGATCCCAATCTGGTCGTAAATAATGAAGTATCGTTATCTAATGGGATGATGTAATAGTTTCATTTTATTAAACCAAAAACCTACTCTTGTTTACGAAAACCGTATTGTAATTATCGCAGTTCTTCACAATGTTGAATTAAGTAACTTTAAAGACAGTAGAAACTGCCTTCTTCATTCTTGCTGCTAAGAACTTAAATGACTCCTTGAAATAACTTTTTTTTTCTATTATATTCAAGGTAACCTACTCTTGGTTACGAAAACCGTATTGAAATTATCGCAGTTCTTCACAGTGTTGAATTAAGTAACTTTAAAGACAGTAGAAACTGCCTTCTTCATTCTTGCTGCTAAGAACTTAAATGACTCCTTGAAATAACTTTTTTTTCTATTATATTCAAGGTATCCATAATAGCCACTACACCAAAGACTACAAACACTACACTGACAGCAATATGAAAGAATACACCTTCTGTAATGTATTGGGTACTAGCTGAACCGGTGAACTTCCTAGGTATCGCCTAAGAATTAATAAGAACCAATGTGTGAGAATATAAATTATCTTAATTTTTTTTTTTTTTCGTTTATTTTCCCATGTTACCAACTATTTTATAGTTATGCTATTTGCTATTCGAGGCGGAGACAAATCCAATAAATCAAAGATATGAAGAATAAAGATAAATACGAGTAGACGAGTTATAAATGGTATAACTAACCCGACTTTATTTTATTTATATAGAAGAAGATATCTTTTATTGGAGATCCTAAATAAATAAATAAAGATATATTATAACTTAATTTAAATTTCTATTGATTAACAAAATTAGAATCAGCACGTGTTTTGTGTTAATTAAAGACGATAATAGTATCTAGAGCAACGTATAACTAGGTTTTAAGAGGACAGATTCAATATCTGCATAGTGCAGGTATGTTATAAGAATTTGACTTATTATTGTACAAGGTTTTAAAGACTCCACATATCTTGTAGAATTGGTATCTGATAGGTAAGTACCCGGTGTGTCACTGATAACTTCACAAGGAATTAAAACTTCTACAATGAGCAAACACCTGTCCAAAGTGTTTAAATATATTGTATGAAGTAAAATTCATTTATAGTATTCGGTCACAAAGTTAAACTATTGGCGAAATTATAAATCCTTTTCATGAAGCCCGTAGCCCCCATATGTTTGTCGTCATTAACAACTGTTATTGCTGTACCACGATTATCGTCCCCATTATTGTTAGTTCGAATAATAATCATGCCAGTTTAGTTTATTAATTGTTTAAACCACCTTGTATTTTAAGTCTTCTACTAATCTAAGTAATTAAGCATATCAGTTCCAAATATCGAAGTTATTTTTAAATTTAATACAAAAATGATGATTCTTATCATATTAATAACAAAATATAAATCAACATAATTATTAAGATGATTTTAGATTAATGAGTGGAAAAGTTTATGTAATACAGTTTGTCGATGTTGACGGTAACGAGTTGACAACATGTATCAATGTGTGCGAACTGGGTCAAACGCGAGATACCTACATAATGTTACTGTGTGCAACAGATGACGACGGCGAGGTCAATGCCCTACTAGCAGTGGGGCCAACGACCCTCACACCACACCCCTATATCGGGCAGGTGAACGAATCTGGGGTAGGTATTATCTCCCTCGTATAAATGTAAATAAACATGAGCACTGATAATGTCTCCGTAAACTGGTACAGACATATCGATAAAGGAAGAACCTTCACACGTTATTTGCTTACTTAGGTCTCTGATTCGTCACGAAGTCACGTCATACACATTACTGCATTATTAGGTCGGCCGTCGGCGGATACAAACAGAAACACTATGCATCGTAATGAATCTGTATAATTTTAATTGCATTTTTTTTTTTACTTAAAGCAAATTCCTCGAGTATCACCGTAAAAATTTTCCAGAGCCAGTTGTCGCGTTAACCGATATCTGCGCGCTACAACCTTGAATTTTTGTCGATAATTGCAAAGCATATCCGATAAAGGACCGCCAAAAGTCGGTCAGTAATGGCAGAGGCGAAAAACTTGAATAAACATGCGAACTGTATGTAATGGAATATTTTACTAATAGCTGAAGTTATTAGGAAGCCCTTTTGGGCGTTATCTAGTTTTCTGACCGAAATCAGCTGTGTTAAAGACGGGTCGTGGTAACTGGGTTCGGGTGCGTTGATGGGAGCACGTACGCACTGGCCGGCCTTGTAGGTATATTTGTGACTTCAATAACAACCTTTTAACAGTGAACAAGTACAAATACCATGGTGTACAAATATGCCACGGTAATAGTTTAAGGAATACTGAATTATTCTCGATACACGTGGAGCAGTACTGAAATGGAGTGATAAAGAATTTAGTACGTGCCATCCATTTGTGAAACAGACTTTAAATCCAATGGCCATCCAAACTTAGAAGCGAGTCCGTGGATAGAAACTGAATCAGACAAAAATAAATCCGATGCTTACTGAAAATAGACAAACAAATCATCAAAAACAGTTGTAAAATTTTAATTGGAGCCGAAAATTGTACAAACAACAACAACAATATTCGTTACAGAAGGGTGTACTGAACTGTCGACATTTGACACCCACTTTTTATATTTAGGTGTGTTAGTTAATAGTTAGTTCACACGCTAGTTCCGGAAAGTTCCGAACAGATATAGGTTAAAGTATGACATGATTCCGTTACTTCCCAACTCATGAAGATTTTCGTACTGAATCCGTATCCTGAAGATAAATACTTACTGTTATACATTTTGGCATAATGTTAAACCAAGAACACGAGTCCATTATGTTAAGGAGAAGCTAAAGACATAATATTTAGACTACAACATGTGTTTGCGTTTTTATACGAGACACCAGAGAAACATGTGTATAAAATATAAGATGAAGACGTCACTCTTAAATAAAAAATATAATGTTGATACGATGCAACGCACTCAGAATCTAAAAACATCCTAAATTATAAGACAAATAGAAATGTGTGTAAATTAGCGAGGCGTTAGGTGATAATCAGAATGTTTTTCAACTTCACCCAATGTTCTATTGCTGTTTTATTAGCAACCATCAGTAAATTGAACACCTATAGACATAGCGACTCTGGGACAACCGTCACTGGTGACCTTCTGAGATTTGTGAAAAAGAGAACATCTAACTAGGCTACCGTAACGATTACGTGTATTTATATAAGTTTATCTCTAGCAAATAGGTTACAGCTGTAATCACTGTGCTGAATATTCAACAAAGGCTTCATAAAGTAAATCTGTTACAGCACCGCTTTCATATTACACAATCAAAAAAAAAACTTGATTTACGGATCCAACATTGTGCAAATCTGTCAGTTTTTTTTTTCTTAATTTGATCGTCCCGTCCTTCCTTTGTGTACATCTGTACATAAACAAAAACACTACATGAAGTCTAAATTTAGTCAATACTTTCTCGGATATTTGGCATCGTGAGTCGAAAACAACGTTGGATGTAATCACCAAAAGCAAGGCACTCTATAAACTTCATTGTATATACTCACAGAATACTGCTCGTAAATATTTTTAACCATACAGTTGAAAACATTGACCGAGACAACCAAAAAGAAGAAGGAAAAGAATAATCGATACTGCCATCAGCACCTTGAGTTGACTGTGAAATAAATAAAGGAGAGAAGCTCCACACACAACAATGGCTGCAGATTGTTACAAAGTTGCGATATTCAACTACATGACATTATTCGGGACAAAATGTATATCAGCAATTTAACTTTGAGAATTAAATGTTGGTTCTGCACGATACACAAACTGAAATTGTGCTACTAGGTCGCCGGTGTGTAAATTTAAAATGTTTTACCACGGAGAAGTCTCGAATAGAGAGGATCACGTAGGCCTTTTCTTTAATTGCAGTATAGTCTATGATTCATCTGGCTTCAGATTTAGATAGGCTTTGTCCTCAGCCTTATTTGCGTGTGAAGACTGTTTTTTGAAATTTCGACGATTTTTTGTGTGTCGCACGACGCCATCGCGGCAAGCCAAGACGAAGATGGCGGGACGAGCTTGACTCCAAACGTAAGGACTGGCCGGCACTCGCAAAAGACAGAATTGTGTGGAAAAGGTAGAGAGAGGCCTTTGCCCTGCAGTGGGACAATACAGGCTAGTTAGATTAGATTTTAGTGTTTATAAGAACGAAGTTAGTCCTCGCCGCAAAGTCAAACTTCGTACAAAACTCAAAATAGTCGTATGACTCTGTTTTCAGTTTCAAGGGGTTTCGCTACGTCATCTAGATTTGGCTAGGGCATGCGATCGCTCACAGGTCACAAGACCGTTTTCATTGAAAAACGAAATCAGCAGCTATCCGCTAAATCGTAAGAGAACCAAAATGTAGACATAGGGATTAGGATCAGATAAAATAAAAGTCAAAGGCCTCGTCAATCTTCGATATCTGCCTATCAGAAGTAATTTTATCTTGTTTCTCACATAATATTTTTATTGTTGAATATCCCTATCAATGTTTATGGGTTGACGTACGAAGTGCGTAAGCTTGTCGCGATCGCACGACCTGGCTTCTTTTCCTATCTTCCGTTGGCGTAAGTCACTAGATAGCGTCGGAGTAGAATTTGGCAGAGCGTGCTTCACAGGTAGGGTGATCAATCGTATCGTTAGACCGCACGTCATCACATGTTAGTGGTGTAATTACTCGAACATGCAAATAGATTACTGCTGGAATTATAGCCGACATAAATGTTTCAAGTGACATGAAGGAGATTAGAGTATAGGTTCTCTTACGTATTTTCATGTTTCCCAACTTCTCTAATGAGGGTCAGATCAGAAGTAAACTTTTTTATCCTACAATTCCTTTTTTTTTTTAATGCCAACTTTTGCATTTATTACAAAATACAAACTGATAAATAGAAAGTTCGTCAAGAGTTTTGAGCTATTCAGTAATAGCACCTGATTTTGAATGACTTTTATATGCCGTATAGGTGTGTAAAATTGTTACCGTGCCAAAAAAAACACAGTACAGTAACACGCGGCGTACCCCAGGGATTGCTATTGGGACCTGTTGTGACACACAAACTGAATATACCTTGTAGCAAAATTATCAGTCTAAATATGTGAAACACAGTCAAAAGTTGATATCTTGTACCAACACCCAAGTCTCCACGCGGTCCAGTTGACGAGTGTAGGTATTTGTCGATAGGAACTTTGATAAGGAAACCTATTGCGTATATTATTGCAGAAAAACAAATATTTAATGAATAATATTATAAAATGTTATGCCTACTGCTCGCTAGTTATACCTACGCCCGATATAGAATGGATCGTGTACGCTAATGTTAGTGTTTTATGGGAATGTGTTTTATGGGAACGAAGGTCTACTTTTCAGATTGTAAACTAGCGGAAGTTTTAGGAAGAGTGATTTATAAATTATCACTTGTTTTGATATGAAACAGATATGCTACACAAGATCCGTAAACTTATTAGCTTACTAGCTTCTGCACGTGACTTCGTCCTTGTGAAATTTTTGTTCCCCCGACCCACCCCGTCGCATCGCATCGCCTGGCCTTGCTTTTAGTTCGTTTTTGCTTAGCGTTCTTTCTAACTTTCTTTTGCTCGGCTCCTAACGGTCTTAGCGTAATGTTAATAGTCCATGGCCTTCCTGAAAAATTGGGCTATCAAATGCAAACATATTTTTTTTCAAACCCGACCGGTAGTTCCAGAGATTAGCGCGTTCAAACAAACAAACTCTTTAGCTTTATTATTAGTATAGATTTTTCAGATGGATAGCACATAAAATTTCATAAAAGATTTATCAAAAGCATTCGACAAAATTAATACTTAGAAGTATACATTTCTTGTTTGATTCGCTAGTCTATAGTCGATCTAGTAACCGATGTGGCTTTTTTCTTTCAAGCTCATAAAAAGTCACATAATGAACTATCAAAGAGAATCTCATTACAATAGTCTCCGTTAAGCACTTTTTTTGTAAACAATTGTTTTCTTGGCAATCGATTTTTATTGAAACTATATTAAGAGCAAAACAACTCGTGCTAGTTGTGAGAAGAATTCTAGACTAAACAATGAGTCCGCTGCATGTGTGTCTTAGGTTGGCAACGCACAAGGCCACTTTGCTGTTATTGGTTACCAGTTTACCACAACATATAAAACGCACATAGATGAGCCTGAAAACTCATTTCAACTCGTAACTCATAGATCCAGAACCTAAGATCCGGAAGAATATATTATTTACTAAGCCTTAGACGCTTGAGCAATGGTGGCCCAGTGGTAACGGCCCCGACTTACGAGTTGTAGGTCGTGGGTTCGAACCCAGGCAGGTGCTTTACTTTATGTAAATAATGTCATCACCACTGCTCTAAAAACGGTGAAGGAAAACATCGTGAGGAAACCGGCATGCCCTGGAACCAAAAATTCGAAGACATGTGACATCCACCAACGCGCACTGGGCCCGCGTGGTAGCTAGATTACGGCCCACACTCTCTCACAGAGCCTGTGTCCCAGCAGTGCGGACATTATAGGCTGATTGTGAGAAAAAAAGCCTCAGAAAATGATACCACGGAAACAGCCCGACAGTTAATGTTAATGGTGACATTTCAAAGCAAGATGTAAATGAAGGTAGAAATATTTTCGTTATGCTCAATGGCGTAAGGTCCGGGCATTATCTCATACAGAAAGAAACAATGAACACTGTAAATGAAGGCTACATCAATTCAAAGTCATCTTCGTCTGTTACGGACCTTTCCGTACACTTGTGTAAATTTTTCATTAGCTTGCATTTCGCGGTTGACTTTGCAGTCTGTCTGCCTAATGCGTCATATGTCATAGCAATAATCTAAGTCATAACTATGCCCACTAATGTTCGTACTGCGCCAATCTGAGGCTAAATGAACTAACTAACACATGATGCATTTCATAATCAGCCTATATTGTTCCCACTGCTGGAACACAGGCCTCCTCTCTTCGAGAGGGATTGGGCTATAATCTTCTACGCGGGCCCAGTGAAGGTTGGTGGATGTCACATGTCTTCGAATTTTTGGTTCTAGGACATTTCGGTTTCCTCACGATGTTTTCCTTCACCGTTTTGAGAGCAGCATGATGCATTTATAGACTCTAAATGATTGCATTAAACTCCAGACATAACTTACAAGTAAGCTCCTTTGATCATGCAGTTTTATGGATTTGATGAAAAATGTTTATGTTTACCGTTTTATCTCTGCAAAATGTTGTTTTATCCCTAATCTAAATATTGATTGAATCAATTTCTAGCTCGGTAACAGAGTTCACCAAAATCAACAAAGTTGGTATGTAATCAGTTGCATTTAGTCAACCTTTGACTACGGCGATTATTTCTCATTTAATCTGTTTTATACCTCAACTCGGGAAGAAACCTGCTGTCTTGTTAATCATTCATAGGCACAAGAACGCTCCTTTGATCACACAGTTTTATAGATTTCATGAAAAATGTTTATGTTTACCGGTTTTATCTCTGCAAAATGTTGTGTTTTATCCCTAATTTAAACATTGATTGAATCAATTTCTAACTCGGTAACAGAGTTTATCAAAATTGCTATGTCTTCAGTTGCATTTGATCAACCTTTGACTACGGCGATTATTTCGCATTTAATCTGTTTTATAGCTCAACTCAGGAAGAGAACTGCTGTCTTGTAAGTCATGCATAGGCAAGGCACTATAATTATTTTGTTACATATTTACTCTTACGTACAAATATGTACACAGATTGTGTATACTAATACACAAACAGGTAGCAGAAGATTGTTTAATTCCTGTTTACTACACTAGTGCTTTAGCCTTCAAAAACCTACTGAACAGATTTTAACGAGAGTTTCAATGCCTCTGGTCTTTAAAGTATTTGGAGTAAGTACGTTTGTAAAACTAGATATGAGTTAAAAGATGCAGAAGTACCGTTAAAAAAGTTTTCAATTCTACATTTGTTAATCATCGTCATCCACAGCCCGATTTCACCGACAGCTGAAAATGGGCCTTTCTTTTCATGTGCTAATCCCCACGTTCCTTTACCAGCCTCATCCAGGTTCTACCCGTGATGGTAACAATGTCGTATAGCCATCTCGCCGCCGGACGTCCGACGCTTCGTCTCCCAGTCCTTGGACGCCACTCGGTCACTGCCTTACTCCACCTGTAATCACTGCGCCTTGCCAGGTGTCCTGTCTCTATGAGTATTCGATATGAGAATATGAGTTATGGAACATTAATTGTTAATACTTCGATGTATTTATGACCATAGAAGTATCGTCTCTTATATCTAAATTCTTTAAATTGTCTGATGTCTGCAGATTTTCCAATATCCATCCACCTGTCTCCCATAACCACAAAAACATTTTCAGAAATACGTCGTATATTTCCAACTAGGTTTACGCCGTAACCTAGGACCACTAAATCGTGCGTATCAAAGCTCATAAAATAGCAATAAATAAATTTTGTATTGCCTACCGATACTTTAAGATCATGCCTTAGGCTCCGTTATCATTCAGAACATCAGGTCCGCTGGTAATTATACTATGGACCCGCACCGTGACGGCATAGAATACCGTTAGCAAATTAAATTCAAGTCAAAAATCAAAAAAAAAAATCAAAAGGTTTTATTTCATTATTACACGTTAAAAATTATACAGTTGGTGGCGTCTCCTTTTAAGCATATAGATGCCTGTGCCAGGAGGCGCCGCTCTTTTATATCTTATACAATTAGTGCAACATGTTAATAAAGAAAAATAAAGAGAAGATTATCATTAGTCTGTTGGTGTGTATGTGTGGGGGTGTGGGTGTGTGTGTGTGTGTGTGTGTGTGTGTGTGTGTGTGTGTGGTACGTTGGGGTGTTTGTGTGTGTGTGTGGTTATTTTGTACAGGAAGCGGATTTACCTTATATTTTGTAAGTACATTTCAAGTACATTTAACTAGCTCTTGAACATATTTTAATCAAATGACTTCGCTTTTCTTTTGGTTAAGAATTTTGTTTAATTTTATCCCTGATTTGAATGAAACAGCTGACAAAACAATTTTATATAGGTGCTTCTGCTTAGGTTAGATATACTGAGTTCAATGTATCTGAACATGACTCAACATTTAACTGATTTTAGCTGAAGGCTGCAATCGTTCTGGTTGTTATGAAAATTGGAATATATGAACATGAAAAAGCTAATGAAGATACTGAAACTGCAATAATATCTCGACCACTACGCAGCTACAAGATTATTATTATAGTTAGAAAACCCGATTCTTCCGCGCTAAAACTATCAGTCAATCTTGAACGCATTCCAAGATGAAAATTCTTTTACTCCGGACACACAGTCAACCCGATTTTCATTACAGTGCATTCTAAAAAAAACATTTGAAGACGTGACACATGACTCGAACAGTTCTTAGATAATACTATGATATAGACATACAGACACAAAAAAATTGTGTCGCTCTAGAAAGAAATCCAATTCGCAACGTCACTAATCGATAATTCAAGGTCACATACAATGGGGAACAGACCGACGTACAACTGTCTGTGTTTGCACAGCACTTTCGATATAGGTGTTAATGACGATGCATTTGACGGTCTTCCCTGCCATGCAATGTTGGATGAAATCGCAGACAACTGCTGAACCAATCCAGATCTTACTGGATAAAGTCACTTTGCGAACATTTTTCATTAAATACCAGAGATTCCATTCATAGAACTATTTGATTAGACTATTTATAATCAAGCGATTAAATATCGTCAAAACACAATTCTCGAAGAGACACTCAGACGTCACAGATGCGCCAAATATTTACCAGGAAGCAATCAAAAAACTTGCGAATAGACAAAATCTTGAGAAAATTCATGATACCGCCACGTGGTTTCTTTAAATAAGTTTATCGAAATTTCTAGAAACAAGACAACATTTCGCTTTTCACCACTATGAATATATTTTCACGCTATTTCCGTTCTAACAGTGAGCAAAACTTCAGGACTCTGGTAACGCGTTACAACCGCTTACAGCCACGTGTTCGGTATAAAGATGGCGTAAGAGCAGTTGACTAATTTCCTCGCCTTTAGAGTAATTACTTTTCGGAGAAATTTTGGTGTATAATTGTTTTATGTTGTTCAACACGCTTTCATTTCCACTGCCAAGCATTTTGTCAAGTTTAAGAAGACCAAAGCGACAAGTGATTGCTTTGACGTCATCGCCGTGAAAATGGGAGTCCGCGTCTGAATCTGAATAAACAACCGACATTACATTATTTATTATCCCTAATGGAGAAAGTTATTATAACTAGTGCGGTTTGTTGATATTGCTATTAAAGTTTTGTGGTTTCAGGTACGCTATACTGTCGGCTATTTACAGCACTAAGATAAAGGTTATTGATAGCTTGTAGTGTTCATTTATATTTTTATGTGCAGACAGAGGCCTGCGTTCTAACACGTTCTAAATATTTATATTTTCTTAAAATAGTATTGAAGTTTTCAATTAATGAAATTCTCTAGCATAATCAATTTTCGGAAAATCCTAGACGTTGTTATTTTCTGTCTACATAATTTGCCCGTCATCATTACACGTAATAACATGTCGGTATTAAAGTTAACATTGCGTTTGGCAGTGGCATGAAGTACTAAACACCTATAAAATCAATATAGGTACGCAGGAATTCTGTGAATAGCAATTACAGTAAATAATACAAGGACAAGCAAATACGACAAGTTATTATTGAAGCAGAACAATAAACAAATGCATGTGAGCGACTGGAACGAGAATTTTATTCTGACAGAAACCATTTACCTCGACATATGGTTGGCAATACAGACATTTTTAAGTTGCCTCTTTGTCTTTGATCTGATCTAGTAGCAGCGACCGAGCCTGAATGTGCTGCAGACCTTGAGGTCCCAGCCACGAATCAGACATAGTTCGGTCAAACAGACAAAATCTCATTTACAGCCCCAGCGTTGCGTCGTGCCCAGTGCCTACTAGAATCAGATAGTGCTTATAATAAAGACGAAAAAACCAAAACATAGTCAATTGAGAAAAAATACTTTCCCTCAATCAACTTTTACGATCCGAGTGGGATGATGCTAATGTTTTGTTTTCTTGCAGATTTAGAACAACGTACTATGCTAAAGTTTACGGAAATCATTCCAGTTTCAATAAAAAACATACATTATCCTTTTAGTCCTGTCAGCTTAAAGTTCACCAAAAGTCCAGTAAGGAATGAGTGGGTAGTTATGTAAACATTACACAGTTGCAATTGGAGACAGCAGAATACTCGGTGATACATAGATTCCATATGACATCTTAGCGGCGAACGTTGGCTGCATGCCAGCACCTTTCGCCAGGTCATTCTCTCAAGAAAGCTGCCTGGAATAACTGACGCAATGTGTCTAGAGTCTAGTCCAAAGTGTGTAATCAAAAACCGCGTGGTTCTGAAAATCGCAGTGACCGAGACTACGAAAATATCTTGATGATTGTAATGTTAACAGCAGATAAGAGGGAGTAAAGTGATGCGTCAGTGTGACTGACATTGGTGACTCAGGAATTTACTGGCATTGGGATAACTGCCTCTAAGTGCCGTGTGCTAGTTAGTAATTTTTAAAAATAGTCTCTATTCTTTTGTTTTCTTGATAGTCAATTGTTTAAAAGAAAATTATTTTCTTGAAAATACTGACCCTGAATTATAAAAGCTATAAGTACAGTCCATTCACATATTTATTTTACCTCTGACTTTGAATCAGTGTCAAAATCACAGTGATCTTTATAGTCGTTGTAATAAAGTTGCTGGTGAATTGCTGCTTTCAGAGATAAAATAACTGTGAAAGGACTGTAGTAGTAAACGATCTTCTATTATTAAGTGTAGGTGTAATCACCCGTTATTATCCACTGCCGTCACCCTATGACGACACTTCCAGGAAAATTTTTAGATGTTCCTAGCCAAAAAATCAGACGGCCAAACTTTCCCATTTCAACAAAATATCAAAGATACAATTTTGTTTAAATTAGAGTGATCGTTTCTGTAAACATGTTTGAAAAGAATGTAGAATCAATTAATAGCAACGCGCAACCGTTTGTTATTATTGAAGCAAAAGACGGACATAGTTCTTCCGGCCTAGAGATCTTTGAGCTTCACAAGACGTACGTAGATATAAATAAATGGAAGAGAAGATCCGGTGTACTTATCTGTAATTGCTGCATACACCGGATCAATATTTTCAAACGTTATCCGTGAAGTAGTAGGAGGGGGCTCGTGGCTAAGTAATAATAGCCGCACAGATCGATTGATCAGGTTAAGCTACACTTGCCGCGGTTGACCCGTGGATGGTACATCAACATCTTTACATACGACATCGAAAAGCACGTTAAGCTGTTGGTCCCGGCTGTAGTTCGAGGATCTTTGACAGTCGTCATGGGTCGTCAGAAGTCCGAAAGTCTAACAACTAGTCTTACCAAGGAGTATCGTATTACCCAGTAACTGGGTTGTGGAGGTAAGATAGGCAGTCGCTCCATGTAAAATACTGGTATTCAGCTGCATCCGGTTAGACTGGAAGCCCAACATATACAGTTGAGAAAAGGCTAGGCAGATGATGTTATCCGTGAAGTAGTACTGGAAAGTTATTTTTTTCAGCATAAGAACGAATTCAGGTTTTCTATACAGTATCGAAACGTCAAATAAAAATTCTTAGTATGCACTTAGTCAGTAGATCGGAACTAGTTTCGAAGAATGAACATTTTGCCGCGAAAATAAATAAAGCTGGATTTTGTAAAAGGCAAATAGCTTGGGAAATAAAAATGAAACATTTCTGAAGATTGAACTGAATATTCTATACATACTCGTACGTATAGGAGCCAACTAAATTCTCAGTTTTTATTAGAACCAAGGAAGACACTAACACTTGTGTCTACAGGACCGTGCCCAGGACGTGGACGGACCGTCCTCCGTCAGGGGCTCAAAAAATATTGGTGTATATACATTTTATTGGAAATCGTTGACAAGTTGGGCCGGCGAGGGAGTTTCAGTACCTCCTCTGTGTGTGCCATGGCCCTGTCACATCCGAAATCAAATCAAAAGACATTTATTTAAATTAGTCTGAGAATCAGCCCTTTTCGAACGTCAAAATTACATAAGACAGTCCCCGAAAACACCAGGCCTTCACCACTTCCTAATGCTTTCGCTGGGAAGAAGAAGTGGCACAGCAAACTCCCCAGCAGCACAGTCCCGAGCCCTGATATATGTGGATAGACCTTTACCCAGCTATAAAGGATTAATTACCTAGTCGATAAAATCCTGCTACGCAGTAAGATATTCCCAACACGCCAGCTATCTTAGAAGTACAACACGCTAGCTACCTTAAAAGTACAACAGCCTTTACTTCAACGAATTTATGACCTGCGTAAGATAACACACTGCTAATAAATGTATGTTTCTTATCCGGAGCAAATATGGAATATTTTTCTGTTACATAATTAATAGTAAGTACTAAAGACCAAATAGTTTTTCTAGACACGTGGATCAATCATAGGATTATCCAAATAACTAAACAACAAGACGATATTGTTATTAATATTCGATAAAGAGTCAATAAATCCGCCAAAGCTACGTGTATTGTTTATCAGTAAGTCATTAATTAACATACCTAATCAACTATGACCGTCTACTGCGCAGTTATACAGCTTGGAGGAAAAAATATCGTTCAACATTACTAACAATGTATTTAAGGCCATTTATATATTGTTATGCGGTTTTTAATTCATTCTAGTTTATTTAAATTATATTAAAATGCAATAAGACTTAATTATGGTTGTTTTACTAATGAGTGTTGACGTTGGTGGTGACGTTGCCACCACACCCCCAATACATAACACAAATACTCGATCAAAGGCTCACAAATGATTGCACTACTTTTAAATGACTTCTAATTTGTACAACTGTTAAATAAATATGAGCAGGTCCATTCCGATTTATAATATCTTATTACTCGATTTTGCCACGAGAATTTATCTCGCAAAACCAAATCGTACCGGTTTACAAACGTAATAGCCTACCCATTTAATAGAAGGCGACAATCAATCAGAAATATGCTGATAAAGTGAGGCTTAGCTCTTGAATAATAATACGAAATACAATCCAGTTTCTCTCGAGATAGAACTTAGATAATATTGTGCACTTGCGCATAAAGATTGCACACTGATGACGATTAATAGATATAAAGTGGTCTAGGTTTTATCTAAATTGTGATGAAGTATCATTGAGTACTAGTGCTTAGTTATGACAACGAATATATCTCCTATGAGGAAGCAAGAGATGTTCTAATATAATGTTCTAGTTATTACAATTTGGCACCATCGCCGGAGTATCCATGTCATTTACATATGAAACACATTATTGTGGATAGTGTAACAAAGTACGATAGTTGTGTAGCCGGCTTTATGGTTATATTAAGATGCGCGTTTCGAATCCATCCGCTGCGCAGTACGTTATTTCGGTCGGAAGAAACAGCTGACACATGGCAACATAGATCACGGACGGATCACATCTCGCCACATGGCCGTCCAATATCAGTTTTTTTCTCTTACACCTCTTAGTTTTATTTAGAGTCCGACCGAAACTGGTTTTCCGGCCGAAACCGAAACCGAAACCGAATATTCGGCCGTGGCTTCAGTTTCGGCCGAAACCGAAACCGAAACCGAAACTCACGTGGTTAAGTTTTAAATTCCTTAAAATACTGAAATTTGGTGCATTTTACCCATTATTCTGCATTAATTAGGACATGAAATGGAAACACAGTAGGTATATTAATTTTGTTGTAATCATTTATTTAATACTAGCTTCTGCCCGCGGCTTCGCCCGCGTGAATGTCGGAATCCCACGGGAACGTGCTACCAGGATAAAAAGTATGTGCTTCCCCAGGATGCCATCCATCGCTTTGCCAAATCAGAAGTTCAGTGGCTTAGGCGTGAAAATGTAACATACAGTTTCAAGTTCAAATCCTCCCCTAAAAATCGAATTACCCCTGTTTGCGCCGTCAGGGGTCAATTTTCGACAACTTTACATACTTATTATTAATTATTTTCTGTCGAAAGTATCAATACTGAGTTTCGAGTTAATCGGACCGCGCATTCAATTTCTTCCACACAAACTTCAACACCCCTATTGAGGGGTAGTTTTGAAAAACTAATAATGATAAACTTTATTGCTTACTTAGGCGTGTATTCATGCCAATTTTCAAGATTATTAACCTAACGAATAAGATTTTTCATATAAACTGTATCCCCGCTTTTCACCCCCACAGGGGTGGAATTTTGAAAAATCATTTGGGAGGTGTTCATAACTTGATTCAAAGATTATTTATACCAATTTTCGAGTTAAAATTGACTACCCCTTTCGGGCCGTCAGGGGTAGATTTTCGAAAAACCCTGATAATAATTATTCTTTCCTTTAAATTTTAGGTATAAATACTGAGTTTCGATTAAATCCGACCGCGCGCTAAAATTCTTCCATACAAACTTTGAAACCCCCAATCCCCTTTTAGGGGGTAGTTTATAAAAACAAAAAATGCCCAACTTCATAATTTACTTAGATAAGTATTCGTGCCAAGTTTCAAGTTTATTAACTCAAGGAATAAGATTTTTCATACAATCAAAATCTCCCCATTTCACCCTCTTAGGGGTGGAATTTCGAAAAACCCTTTCTTAGTGGATATCTACTCTTCACGAAGAATACACCCTCCAATTTTCATGTCTATAGGACCAGTGGTTTAGGCTGTGCGTTGATGTCTCAGTCAGTCAGGACTTTGAATTTTATATAGAATATAGATAATAATATAAAAAAATATTAATAATATTTTTATTATTTTTTCAAATTAAGTTCTCATAGCAAAATGTTTATCAGTTATCAATAAATCAAATCACTAAATGTTACTGTTTCGGTTTCGGCAAAAGTTTCGGCCAATTTTGGCCGAAACCGAAACTGCCACCGAAACTTGATTTTTGGCCGAAACTCGGCCGAAACCGAAACCGAAACCGAACTTTCGGTCGGACACTAGTTTTATTGTCGTTCGGAGACTTTATTGATTTACACTGAGTAGCTCTGAAAATATTAAAAGTATTTATAACTAACAGCGTAAAAACATGTGAGACCACATAAAATCGTATAAAAGTTACGGGTAACCACCAATCTTGAGCATAAAAATAAAAAAACAAATAATCGTTTTCACTAAGACAGAATACACATCGGCCGGCCGTTGCGACTATCACAAAGCGAGCCATTACTCTATTTGATTCTTCTGAGTTCTTCAAGAAGACGTTAGATTGCCTCCATTAACAAATCTTAAATAGACGTAAGGAAAACCCTGTAGAGTTCTGCGAAAGCCTGGATGATCTCCAAATCATGCTGCGAGAACTAAATGACGCAACTACGAAAGTAGGCCTTACGATTAATACGTCAAAGAGTAAATGTGTGGGCCTATGTCTTCATCATGACATGTTCCCTGAACATTATAACCTGACGTCAATTCTCCAAATTCTTCACACTTACTAAATGATTTGGCAGCGACATAGAAAACTAATCTCCGTTTTCTGTGAACTTGGTCAATATGGTTTAGAAAAAGGGAGAATTTCGCAAAGGATAGTGCCAAAAGATCAAGAAAAGATCAAAGTAACCCCCTAGTTAAATAGAAAAAAACGATGAAGTGATGTCAGGAGGAGCCAAGTCCAGACGGTGTGGCGACCAATGAACGGCGAAAGATGCGTAGGACGACCTAACAACGGCAAGATGGGTTGACGACTTCAAAGAAGCGTAGGCTACGCACGGATCAGATTAGCACGGAATCCCCGTGGGGTATATGTTTGGGTTAGCTCCCTACGAAAAACTCGACTTCAACTGACACAGTCGTATCAATATAAATCGTTATTGAATTCCAAATTTTAATCCTCTTTCGTTTAATACCAAAACTGTTTGTTTTGACATTTCTGTTCATAATATTAAAAACGTAAGAGTTTTAGCTACATTATCTTGAGTGATGCGACGTTGTTTTCGCTCATTTAACCCTGATTACTATTATCTTTCTTGAAACATACGATACGTCTTACGTCTATGTTTGCCTAGTGCAATTTGAGGACAAAAAGTCTACTGGTGGTCTTTTATTATTTTCTAAAAATGAAAACGTTAAACAGTTACTACTGTGCGGCGGCTGCTGAGAGAATGCGTTCCTGACATCTGTCAGTTTCTTACAAACGATTAGTTGTTTGTCGAATTTGATCGCTTACTTACATACAATCGACATTTCTAGAAGTTTCAATAGTTGAATCAACTCGTTATGATGAAATCGTTGGAAAATCGTATGAGGAATGCGCGAACGATACATACATTAATACGAATTAATGAGGAAATTGTGTGAATACAAAACATTATGCGTGCGCATAACTTCATTAATTAAACCGTGATTCACCAATGGGATGCCAGCAGCTGTGGGTTGAGTAGACTGTCGCACACCCACCCTAGTCAAAAAGTTACGTGAGTCACAATTAGCAACCCTTTTTTCGGTTCAAATGTCATGGAAAATGCTCAATCGTACGTGACCGAAGCTGACGTGGACCCAACATTGTCGGTACACGATTACCGTTCGTAATAATAATAATATTAGACATAGACTTTATATCCAGTAATTTTTTAACCGCACACGTCAACTTCGATAAGCGACACATCTATGAAATCCATTGTCTTAACTCATTAACATCAAGGTATTAATATAATTGACATTGCATTACCTACTAATAGGTACGTCCACGTCAATATATCATTCAGATATGTACATAATTGGTTGCTATTTGACACGACTTTCGTGACTAAACATAATGTAAATGGATTAGTCACAAATGTTGTTGCCATTGTTACGTCTGTCGCGATTATACAAGCGACCAAAGCGACCTCACCGGCTTAGGAGGAAGTGAAACCATTTAAGCAAGCTCAGTAATTAGTGATACCACAGTTGTGTTAAACAGCAGAGTTGGAACTGAGCCAGAGGGTTCATTTGCCGCGGCCGTGTGTTCGTCGATGCACCTCTTAACTTCTAAACGTTATCAATTCTGGGTAACCGCTTCCAAGTAACGAATCACCTGATGTTTCCATAAATTGCTTTTCACTTTTACAGCTATTTATTATCCAATTGCTTGAACATGCAATTTGCATGAGCGGCTTACGTGAGCTGTTATCAAGTCCCTTGTATTCCTGTACATTTAAACAGCAGGGGAGGCGATAACGTTAACTCAAACGTTGGCTGATTGGCTATAAGTTAGTTATCTAACTACAATCTTCGTCTTCCTGGCCAGTTCAACCTGTACTACCGGTGGCCGGTCTGGTCGCAAATGGATCACGCCTATAATTTGTTCCGCAGACTTACATAGCTTTGTAGCTAGCGCCATTACTTTATTTACATAGCCGGCTTAACCTTGGGCGGCCGAGCATTTAATCGCAAAACTATCAATTACCAGACGTGACCGGTTTGAATACATACAAATCGGAAAAATGACGTAACTCACATCCTGAAAATTGCATAACAGCCGCTGTTTAGAGGAAGACAACACGATATACTGATATGCCAAAGGAGGCACTTCCGTTGATTATTAAAATGTATAGTCGGACATTATTGCTTCAGAATATTAATGAATCGTTCGTAAAATTTCGTAATTGTATCTAAGTAACATCTCATCGAAGCATGATGCGTCCTTTCACCACAACGGTCTTTACTGCATAGCGTAATAGCATATACTTAGCTTCCACTTACGGAGCTTAGAATGAAGTAAGGCATGTCTATGCAGTAACGCTCTGTGGAATGATCTTGCTTCGCATTCACGTTCATCTGAGTGCAAAATGACTTCTAGCGATCGTGATACAATGTACAAACAAGGTAAGTATAATTTACTTAGTGAGTTGGTGCAAATATTTTAGGTGTGTCTTGGCTTATACGTAGCCACTAGTATATTATAGGCTTTGTAGCTAACGGTGTGCCACCTAGTTGGATTGTAAGCGTACTAAAACTTCTTGTGTTACTTTGTCAGATACTAAATCTTGGTCTGAAACGATAGTTTAGTTTGTAAACTACGGAGAGGAATCGTTTCATGGAAATTCCTCCATTTCTTTTCATTTCTCGATCGCGAGAACCTAAGTCTTAAATCGAATCTCATGTGGTTAACGACAGTTCCGCCCGTTTCTGTTCGTGTTTAATTTATGGCCGACCTTTCTACGGACGTTACCGAGCTGACTTCCAAGACAGTTTTAAAATACCTCGAGGCTACAGATAACGGCTTCATTATGTTCCAGTAGATGTAAACGGCGCTTAACATTGTTGCACAAGAGACTAACGGAAGTGCGCTGACTGAAAGAGCTGTAGCTGTCGTAGCGATGGATGAGTGTTTTTAAAAAACATGTTCGCACAAAGGGAAAGTAGCGACCGCCTAGTAACAAGGCACAATAATCGGTTGTGCGTGCAATTCCACACAGCCAGTGGGTCACGCCTTCCGTTACGGCCAGGAGCACAGACAAAGGGCGGCCGGGGGACACACCTGTCCTGGCAGTTATTTGTTCTTTCGAACTAAATTACCTCAATCAGTTTGCATAACGTCCCCGTTACATTTATTGAAAGTAAAAGTAATAATCACGTAAGAAACATCAGTGTTTCATCAAATCATCGTTGTTTTGATGCAAATATATGCGGTGCATGATTATCGTTCTAGCCTAATGAACGCGCTAAAAACTTTACTATCTTGATTATGAGGACTACTTCTTTCTATGGCACCTTGCATATTTATGAGAAATGCCTCGACCTATGTTCTGGCCGAGTTTTTATAGTGTCCTCAGTTGAATTAGTAACATTGCTGTTGGTAAATACAGCTATATAGATAAACGGTAGGGAGTGTTTCGGGGTGCATAGTGAAAAGGCCAAGTGAACCGTTAATATGCACGCAGTCGCACAGGTTGACTAATGGGGCATAATTGTAGAGATTTAACAGTGCCTAATTAATATGTAGAAGGTACCTACATCTTATGCTACGGTTGAAAGATGACGAAGATAAGAGAAAGGTAAACACTTAATAACAGTCTTATCTTAAGCCTTGAGTTTTGAGAAGCACACGCCATAAACATGTAAAAATATACAGCATAATCAGCCTATAATGTTCCCACTACTGGGACACAGGCCTCCTCTCTCGATTACGGCGCTCTCCTCTCTGAGGAGAGGGCCGTAATCCACCACACGGGTCCAGTGCGGGTTGGTGGATGTCACATGTCATCGAATATTTGGTTCTAGGACATGTCGGTTTCCTCACGATGTTTTCCTTCACCGTTTTGAGAGCAATGGTGATGAAATAATTTACACAAAGTGAAGCGCCTGTCTGGGTTCGAACCTACGACCTACAACTCGTAAATCGCAGCCGTTTCCAATGAGCCACCGCTGCTCTCATAAAATATACAGAGTTATTGGTAAATCATTAACAACCTCTCAGGACTATATTACTAACATCATAAACAACAACTTTTGTTCCATGATTTTTATTCATTCATCAGACTTTCATACAAAAAGAAAAACATTTCAATTCAACCAATTGAAATATTCGATTTTCTGTTACTAACTACGCGAAGTAAAAGAAAACGCTAGTTAGGTAAACAAACTGCCGTATCTAATACAAATTTCAGCGGAGGCGGGGGCGGGAGTTAGATAGAACAACGAAATCTTAAAGGTTTGTTTTTGGTAAATGTATTGTATGTAAAAAGTCATAGAACAAAAGTAGTTGTTTATGATGTTAGTAATCCAGTCCTGCAAGGTTTTTAGTGTTTTACCAATAACCCTGTATCCATCATCTCATCATCTGCCTAGCCTTTTCCCAACTATGTTGGGGTCGGCTTCCAGTCTAACCGGATGCAGCTGAATACCGTATTTTACATGGAGCGACTGCCTATCTGACCTCCACAACCCGTTACTGGGTAATACGATACCCCTTGGTAAGACTGGTTGTCAGACTTACGGGCTACTGACGACCCGTAACGACTGTCAAAGATCCAGGAATGACCGCCGAGACCAACGGCTTAACGTGCTTGCCGAGGCACGGAGGGGTCTTGGTATGTGAAAGTGGTCACCCATCCACGGACCAACCACGGCAAGCGTAGCTTAACCTGATCGATCGACCCGGCTCAATAACCCTGTATATGAAAAATATATTTCTAAAAACTTTTCCATTCCTCTCTCTTTTTTAACCCGCAGTGCCGACATCTAGAAAAGTCAAGTTCTTTCACCTTCAAACAGAGACATAAAACACGGTGGATGAAGTCCAGAAATAAGTTCTAATAGATACTTGACAGGCGAGCGTCAGCGCGGAGCTTTGACCGACAGTGTGCGTCAGCGGTTTTGTGTTTGCACGGAAATAGTGTGATCTATGAAACTTTGGCACCGTATACCTTTGCAGGAGACCACAGCACCTAATTTCGACTCGCCTTTATAGCCGGGAGAAGCATTAATCTTATTTTTAACATGTTTATAGCTACAGTATGCCATACTGGTTTGGTAGAGGTAAACTTAATTTTACGCAAGATCCCAACTTCCCATGTTTAGAGCGGTTGCCATTTAAAACACGTGTATTTCCCAACTTTACTTAGGAAAAGATGTTCATGTCGTTAAAGTATGTGGAAAATTTAACGTGAGTACATACATACATAATTAGTTAAAAATAAATTTAGCTGTTGCTCACAATTTCTTGTAAACTGAACAGTTTCATAAGAGTCTGTTGGACAAGTTATAAGTAGAAGGTGACGTACCTGGGAATTTTGTAGTAATAAGCAGTCTTGGTGTTATAATGGCTGTCTATGGTTGGCGGAAACTATCGAATGAAGAACACGCAGCGTCTGGGGCAGTTATGGGTACCTGAAAAAGATGTAACAGTAGCTCAGTGAATATTCTGATATTATGCCACTTCTTCATGTATTGATCGTTCCAGTTTCTAGCAGACTTCACTTTCACACTACACCTAACTTTTCACGGTGTGATTTTTACAGAATAGCACCGAAGATGATGGGGAGTAGTATTCTCAAAAAAACATGATTATCAAATATTGATTTATTTGGATATTGAGCTAGACCTGGGCTAGTACTCATTTTGGTGCATTGTCATGCTCATTCGATATCAAAATATTATATTATTTGACATGAACCTATATGGGCACTTATGAAACGTCAGAAGCTTTAGGTACACTGTTCCAATTGGTCGTTTCCTATGGAAAAGAGCCGGCAAGAAACTCCACGGTCACTCTTTTTAAAATAAATTGGCTTTTACAATGTTTTTAAACTACACTGTTAATAGATATGGGAGGACAGCGTAGGCCTGTGAACAACTATCAGGTACTTAAAAAAATGGTCAACAAATCTACAGTTTACCAAGGCCTACAACGTTCTCACATTCACAAAATATAAAAGAAATCTATCAAAAAGATATAAGTATAAAATATAAAATCTATTTAAACCAAATGAAATGATTGCCATTACAAACACTAATTAAGAATTGAAATTAGAATTTTGTAGGTATGCTAGCTTCTGCCCGCGGCTTCGCCCGCGTGGATGTCGGTAGTTATCCCACGGGAACGTGCTACCAGGATAAAAAGTTTGTACTTCCCCAGGATGCCATCTATCTCTTTCCCAAATCAGAAGTTCAGTGGTTTAGGTGTGAAAATGTAACATACAGTTTCAAGTTCAAATCCTCCCCTTAAAAATTGAATAACCCCTTTTTGCCCCGTCAGGGGTCAATTTTCGACAACATTACATACTTATTATTACTTAATTATTTTCTGTCAAAAGTATTAATATTGAGTTTCGAGTTAATTCGACCGCGCATTCAATTACTTCCACACAAACTTTAACACCCCTATATCCCCCTTTGAGGAGTAGTTTTGAAAAACTTATAATAATAAACTTTATTATTTACTTAGGCGAGCATTCTTGCCAAGTTTCAAGTTTATTAACTTAATGAATAAGATTTTTCATATGAACTGTATCCCCACTTTTCATCCCCACAGAGGTGGAGTTTAAAAAAATCGTTAGGGATGTATTCATAACTTGTCTCAAAGATTATTTATATTAATTTTCGAGTTAATCAAGCCATGCAGTAAAATCCTCCCCTGTAAAATTGAATACCCCTTTTTAACCCATTAGGGGTAGATTTTCGAAAAACCCTGATACATATTATTCTTTATTTTAGTTCTTAAATATAAACACTGAATTTCGAGTAAATCGGACCGCGCATTCAAATTCTTCCACGAAAACTTCAACACCCCTATATCCCCCTTTGAGGGGTAGTTTAGAAAAACTTATAATGATAAACTTTATTGGTTACTTAGGCGAGTATTCATGCCAATTTTAAGTTTATTACCCTAACGAATAAGATTTTTCATATAAACTGTATCTCCGCTTTTCACCCCCACAGGGGTGGATTTTTGAAAAATCTTTTGGGTTGTGTTCATAACTTGACTCAAAGATTATTTATACCAATTTTCGAGTTAATCAAGCCACGCTGTAAAATCCTCCCCTGTAAAATTGACTACCCCTTTTCAGCCCGTCAGGGGTAGATTTTCAAAAAACCCTGATACACAATATTCTTTACTTTCAATTTTAGGTATAAATACTGAGTTTCGAGTAAATCGGACCGCGCGTTAAAATTCTTCCATACAAACTTTGTAACCCCCCAATCCCCTTTTAGGGGGTACTTTATGAAAACCAAAATTGGCCAACTTCATAATTTACTTAGATAAGTATTCGTGCCAAGTTTCAAGTTCATTAACTCAAGGAATAAGATTTTTCATACAAACGAAATCCCCCCATTTCACCCTCTTAGGGGTGGAATTTCGAAAAACCCTTTCTTAGTGGATACCTACTCTTAACGAAGAATACACCCTCCAAATTTCATGTCTCTAGGACCAGCGGTTTAGGCTGTGCGTTGATGTCTCAGTCAGTCAGTCAGTCAGTCAGTCAGGACTTTGAATTTTATATATATAGATAGATAGATAATGTCAAACGAGTGAGAAGATTATGTCAAAGTATTTAAAAAATAAACATCACAATTTGGGAGCAGTTAACAGTCATTTACATAGTTATGCCGTTAATGAGGTGTCAGGAAAGCCACATGTGCGTTGACGCACGTATGCTGACAAAATTATGATACTCTAGCGTACAACAATGGTTGGCATGACTGTGCAAATCTCATGGAGAGTTCTCACTAAGAGCAGCAGTTAGCAGTTGTAGCTCCTCGTTTTTAAACTAAAGATGGTAACTTTTAAATAAAGCGTAGGCAGAAACTTTCATGTACCTAAACTGTATAATGATATGGCTACGTTATAACAATTTCAAAACTCGGTAAATTAATAACATCGTCGCCATCCGACTAAAGCTTACTTTAAGATGCAGCTTCCGGTTTTTAACAGCTCTGTAGAAGTTAATACGAGCGATAAGTATGTAAGTTCTTACATACCTATCGCTCGTATTAACTTATATTGTGCTCACAATATATGCTGAAATTCTTATTTTAACAATGAATGGAAGACAGTTTCATCATAATCAAGCAAGTTGACTTTATTTTGGTGACCCAACGGGAGGCCCGCAGACGCAAATGGAGTTGACGCAAATTTAAAATGAATTGGGCAATCTTCCAACAACGGAAACCACCTAAACTATCAGTAATTTGTATATAACCCTATAATAAACGTGGAGACTGCACACATATCCCGATTATAAAGTAGATATGTCTGCCTACATAAGTTCCATTTAACAGCTAAGCTTCCGCGTTTCGCATTCTCGTCATGAAATTACTCAGACAAACCAATTGCCAGCGAAAACCACGTGCTATCGCTGATCACTATAGGAAACGTTATAATAACGATAGTTTATATAGATATCAAGAGTGGTATAATATTGCGTTATCGTAGGAAATGGCCACTGCGTCAATGCGGATGTCAAACTTGCATGAAAGTAGCATAAATTGTTACAATTGGACCATTTCTTTTGTATTTTTATCTCTGATCATTGTGAATTCACGCACAACGAAAAGCGCGTGGCAAAACTGTAAACATTGCGAAAAAGCAGAGAAGACACAGACTGCGCGCAAACGACCACGTAGATAAAAATTAAAATAGATTTGGCTAGGCGCCGCGTACGCCGGTGCGCTAAACAATGCTGGAAACTAGGTCGACAATCTGCTTACCGTGTCAAAAATGCGAACAATCTGTTTCAGGTCCCGCCACCGCATCTGGTAGTAATAGAATAGGCATTGGATATCGGTTTTCGATTACATACAATTTGTATTCCATTTGTTGGTATTGCATTTGGAACAGCTTTCAGCGTATCTAGTCCACAAATTAGCTTTTATAAATTAGCGTCAATCAATCAGAAGACTGATATTATACAAAACCAGGGTACGCCAACATAAACTAGTGGGCACAAGTGTAAGGTGGTTGGCCATGATCACTCCCGCCTCCCACTCGGTGGACTCAAAACTTGAATAATATCGCCACCAAGAGATTCATTGCCGCAAAATGTATGTAAGTATTTAATTCTTCGATAAAGCAGAGTTAATTAATGAGTATTAAAATAATTCAAAGTGTTTACGGAATTCCTACAATGCTTGTTTTTTTCGGCAAGGAAGTAGAGAAGTGTCCTTGTTCGACTATCTTCCGTGTTAAATCGACCACGAGAAAGTATTGCTCACGAATCATTCAATATACGGCCGTCGAATACATTCAAGAGGCAATTAACATCAGGCACTGTATGCATAATGACATATTTCCGTAAGCCAATACAACGGATGGATCATGCGATGAGATGTTCTACCTCCATAGTCGTCATGTTCATTACTACAGCAATACAAAACTTTTATTTATACTGATCTTATTGTAAATCTGAAAACCGGTCGGAAAGCAAGTTGTTACGAAAACCTGTTTTAGAGATTATGATTAGATACGGTCGGGAGCTCAAGTTCCAAGTGATTATGGTCTAAGGCTCTGAGCTATTCAGGAGATAATTGAGTGTGACAGATAGAGTAGCGGTTGGATCTAGTCACACTTGGTCGGATTTTGGTTTCACTTTGTGTTTACCTACTCCGTAAAATCATTTAAAGATAATTTATTCAGTTTACTTTGCACACAAGTACTGGCTTTAGCAAAAGCGCGGTCCAATGTAAACAAAAGCGAGTCATAAGAACCCACAGTATATCATCATTCTCCTGTGTCCCAATTTATTTGGGGTCGGCGCAACATGTATTTTTCTTCCATACTTCTCTATTAGTCATGTAAAATACTGGTATTCAGCTGCATCCGGTTTAACTGGAAGCCCACCAAAACGCTTATACGCGTACGAAGTCGTGAACACATCCAGTAAAATAAAATAATAAAGTGCTATAAACATATATAGCATAATTTCACAAAATAAAACTGCTTGCAAAGTCGTAGTACTTAGTAATTGCATAGCGTGTGATTGACACACTTCATTTCTTGATTATTCAATTTTATCCGAATCTAGATATATGCTGTGATATGAATAGTAAAAGAATTTCGTGTGCTATAGGCACAATTTGACACATATTTTTGGCATAAACAGTAACTTCCCACTATTGATATTTTATTAGATCTGCTTGTGGTCGGGTCAGGAACCGTGATCCCCAGCCCGACCACAATCGTACTCTTATTACTCAAAAAGTACAAGGCACAAATTCCTGGGATAAGTTGCACAATAAAACACAATTAAAATAACCATTTTGTGCCATAGTAAAATCTCCGTTCCATGTCGTGGTCGGGTCAGGAATCACAACACACCAAAACATAGTTGGAAAAAGGCTCAGCACATGATGATGATCACTTCTCTATTAGTCATCATCTCGGTAGTCACTTCGTTTTTTGCCTCGCATTTAAATTCATACTCAAAACTTTCCTGACGACGTTTCCCTGATTCCTCGGAATATACAAACTATGCTGTCGTTTTTTTGTCTTCCTCCAACCTAATTGCCAATTAAGAAGTGCAGACTCATTTTCAGTATATAGCTGCTATCTTCCATCAAACCACCCACTCTAGAATCGCGTGTAGTGGAAATTAGTAGATGCTCGCTAGATTTCGTCCATCTCTGAACATCAACAATACTTTGGATAAGCACGAGAACCATTACAATGTAAACATAGTGGTATTAGAGTAGCTACCAAAAATAAAATGTTTGTGCATTCAACATGAAGCTGACAGAGTCGTTTAACTTCAATTAACTTTTGCGAATGAAAATTGTTATAAATGACATCGAGTTGTAAAATTCCAAGGAACATACATCCGCACGTATACAATTGACATGTCGATTTATTCTCGAAAGGTCTTAGAAGGCATAGGGTGTGCTTCATTACTATGCATGAGATCCCATGTGATAGGATCAATGTGCTCTGGAAATTCCGTAACCCAGGATACTCAGAATTCAGAATTATTTACAGAAAGGTCAAGAAACAAACCTCATGTATAAATAAAGGTTTTATTAGAAGATGCAGCCTCGTGCTTGTTCCTCATATCAGGCTATGAATTTCTAGTATAAGCAACAAACCTCATTGCACGGAATGTCAATGCGAGGTCAGATTATACTGGAAATGTAGTACTAGCTTCTGTCCGCGACTATTGTCCATGTGAAATTTCTTGTTTGACCATAAAGCATTATCCTATGATACGCGGCAATACTGTAACTTCCCATTAGTGAAAGAATTTTCGGAATTGGGTCAGTAGTTCCCAAGACTACCCCTACATACAAACTCACTAATTTTACCTCTTTATACTATTAGTACAGATAGCTTGAAATGGCGTCCAGTATAGTTACTAATAAGGTATACATCAGACATACAATAACAGAGTTTTAAAAATACCCTACACTAAAAAACTACTTGACGAAACATGACAGTCTCCAGGAGGAACAAGTTTATCTTACACAATATTTGTGACTCTGTCCACGTCTTCTTGCATACTAGTCTCATAAATACAATATTCAGCAGGTGATCGACTGAAAACATCGTACATGTAATGGAAGGTTTCCAGTAACAGTTTAAGTATCACTTATTTCTAAGCCGACACCCACCAGATAATCATCAATCTCCTGCCCCCAATTTATATGGGGTCGGCGCAACATGTTGTTTTCTCAACCCCTTTTTAACCATATCATAATTCACACAGTCCATTCATCGTTGCTTTGGTCTTCCCCTACTCTTATAGCCATCAAAATTCATACTCAAAACTTTCCTCACGACATTTTTCTCAGTCACCCGCCAAATAATCATGGAAAATTATTCTAAAAATAACGCCAAAATATTTTTGACAAAATGTTTACAAAGCAAATAGCATTGCTTCTGGCAGTAAAAGAAAACAGCTGTAGGTACTTATGTACATATCAGCAGTGTAATTGCGAAACACACCAGTAGCAATGACTTTCACTCCATCAGCATTCATTGCGTTATTTACGTTGTTGAGCAGACACATTTTTCGAACATATGAAGCAATGAATTAGCAATACCCATCAAAATGATTCAGATCGTGAATGAAAGTGTGTTACGCAATTAGGGTGCAGGTTATTATTATCATGTGTTAGTCATTAAAGTAAACTAAAGAAAAGCATTACGTTTAATAAGTAGACTGCTTATAGTAACGAGGGTCTGGTAAAGTGGAGACTTGTCATTAAATGATGCAACCTGCATATATTTTTACTCATTGTTGTTTTGCCACGTGGTTTTATTTGGCACGTTAATTGTACACATCGTGTTATCACTTCTGAAACGTATGATGATAAGACCAAAATATACTCTGTGATAGTGTTATTGAACTGAATGAGATTAGACTGAAAGCCGAACCCATCTAAGCTGGGAAACGGCTCGGTGGATAATGAGACTATAGGTACAATAGGTACATAAGTATTGATAAAAGCAAGAGCAGTGATAGCAAAAATTATTAAGATTTTGGAAGGGATAGGGTGTTGATACTCATTACTCGTATTCAACAGTTAATTCATGTTGATGCATTTTCTTGACACAGAGAGGGGTTACCTCTTTTTCAAGTCTACATACAAAGATGTATCAACAATTTTCAGAAAACCAAGTTAGCAACTCGGTAGAGACCCTATGCTATGGGTAGGAATAGGAACGGGAGAGATAGAGATAAAGGACCCTTAAGTGTTTCTATTGAGGCGAGTAGACATTTTGCATTTACCTATTATTATCATAACACTACCGTGCTGCAACCAGAATCCTAGATCCCAGATTTTTAGGTACCACTTGTGCAGAACTCGACAACTGAACAACACCTTCCTGCGTACGCGGCTACTCCATCTACGTTTACATACATAAGTAGGATGTCGTATATAACGTGCGAATGTTCTGCCGAGTGGGTTGTTATTCGTCCACATGACATACGCACCGGAAGGCGCGCAGGCGACGGCGGCGGGTTGACTCGCTTTCAATGTCAGTCCCTATTGTTGATGTTGATCCACACAACCTGACCTTGACTGCAGTTGAACTTTCGTGTGAAATCGCTCAAAGACTTACGTAGGTATGACTCAGCAACACGTGGAGTTTTTGGAGACAGTTTTGAAGATCCGCAGAGAAATCAGAATAATTTTGATATGTTCTTGGCTCCAATTCTACATAGATACAAAAGTGACTGAGCTACCTGACAGGTTTTCATATATTCACTACTTTGTAATTTTTGAAAACTAAAAAAAATAGGATCCGCTCAGTGTGGCAGAAAAAGTGTGGCGAAAAATTTATGGCTGGTTTTAATTTTAAACGATAAATGATTCCGAATTCGACGCCCCCTAAAACTCGAAGTAAGTTCTTGTGTTCATTCGTAACAGAAAATCTTGTTACCAGTTGTTAACCAATTTTTAACGTTTCAACGTAAAAAATTGGTTGTGACATTTTTGACGACAAAAATCATAAACAAAGCCAATGAGGTTAACACTGAAGATAATTTCTACTACGCATTACATGCACGTCTCGTGTCTATAGTTTATAAACAGTTCTTTAAAAATAAAAGTAATGTTATAAAATTTCTGGCAACGAACCTTATCATACACACGAGACCATTTCACACGTAGCACAGATAATTGCATAGCTCAATGTATTTTACACCGTGCCTGTTCAAATCGTAATAATAATAATTGATTTATTTAATTTGACAACATTGGTCCAATAGTTAGTACAATAATAGTAATAAAACCCTATTTTTATTTATTTTTAAAACCAGTCTGACTGACTGCAAATAATAAAATCTTTTAAATATATTAATTTAACTTGTTTTTCCTGCAAGTTTCTTTTTTGTTTTGTATTTCTGTGGTACAGAAATAAATTATAAATTGTTATGTAGTAGGTGGGTATGTATTATTGGATACTTTCAAGGTTTCATGTCGATTTGAATGTGTGTTATATCCTCTTCACTGAAATAAGAGTCTGTAGCGTAGCAACGGCCTACGGGAGCCTACTAGGCTACGACGCTCCAGAAAATCGGTGACATTTAATCGTTCAGTTATTTTCCAGTCACGAGAGGGTTGTTTACTTCAAGTTATGTTTTCGGTTAGAGAATATTGCGTAAGTATAAGTACCTATCTATGAAGAATAAATCAGATAGAAACCGAATAACAAACCCCTTTATTGCGCAGAAGATCAGAAAAAAAAAAAAGTAACTACTACCAAATATCGAATCACACACAGGGCCACGTGGGTTTCGCAGATAACTCTGAGGCAGATAAGTACTTACACACATTTGAGGTGCCGAAACACGTTGTACAGACGCCAGCATGTCAAGCTACCCGAAATTGTCAAATTTTCCCAATGAACCTTGAACCTTAATTATTTGGCGATAAAGTTGAAAATCTATTAAATAAATTTGACAGATTGTAGTAGCTTGATGTGCTGGCCGTGAGCCGCGTTCGCGACTCCGCTAAACTGTTAATTTTGCAATATTGATATAACCTTGAACATCTCCACATAGACTAGTGTAGTGGGGCATTAAGGCGCGTGCAGATACGGCCGGCTTTATCTGCCAATGTTTAATTTTAGTCGAACGATAAAAAAGTGCGGCGTACAGCCGAACCTATGATTACATCTATCTCTATATATATAAAAATTAGAGTCCGACCGAAACTGGTTTTCCGGCCGAAACCGAAACCGAAACCGAATATTCGGCCGTGGCTTCAGTTTCGGCCGAAACCGAAACCGAAACCGAAACTCACGTGGTTAAGTATTAAATTCCTTAAAATACTGAAATTTGGTGCATTTTACCCATTCTTCTGCATTAATTAGGACATGAAATGGAAACACAGTAGGTATATTAATTTTGTTGTAATCATTTATTTAATACTAGCTTCTGCCCGCGGCTTCGCCCGCGTGAATGTCGGAATCCCACGGGAACGTGCTACCAGGATAAAAAGTATGTGCTTCCCCAGGATGCCATCTATCGCTTTGCCAAATCAGAAGTTCAGTGGCTTAGGCGTGAAAATGTAACATACAGTTTCAAGTTCAAATCCTCCCCTAAAAACCGAATTACCCCTTTTTGCCCCGTCAGGGGTCAATTTTCGACAACTTTACATACTTATTATTAATTATTTTCTGTCGAAAGTATCAATACTGAGTTTCGAGTTAATCGGACCGCGCATTCAATTTCTTCCACACAAACTTCAACACCCCTATATCCCCCTTTGAGGGGTAGTTTTGAAAAACTAATAATGATAAACTTTATTGCTTACTTAGGCGAGTATTCATGCCAATTTTCAAGATTATTAACCTAACGAATAAGATTTTTCATATAAACTATATCCCCGCTTTTCACCCCCACAGGGGTGGAATTTTGAAAAATCATTTGGGATGTGTTCATAACTTGATTCAAAGATTATTTATACCAATTTTCGAGTTAAAATTGACTACCCCTTTTCAGGCCGTCAGGGGTAGATTTTCGAAAAACCCTGATAATAATTATTCTTCCCTTTAAATTTTAGGTATAAATACTGAGTTTCGATTAAATCGGACCGCGCGCTAAAATTCTTCCATTCAAACTTTGAAACCCCCCATCCCCTTTTAGGGGGTAGTTTATAAAAACAAAAAATGCCCAACTTCATAATTTACTTAGATAAGTATTCGTGCCAAGTTTCAAGTTTATTAACTCAAGGAATAAGATTTTTCATACAAATAAAATCCCCCCATTTCACCCTCTTAGGGGTGGAATTTCGAAAAACCCTTTCTTAGTGGATACCTACTCTTTACGAAGAATACACCCTCCAATTTTCATGTCTATAGAACCAGTGGTTTAGGCTGTGCGTTGATGTCTCAGTCAGTCAGGACTTTGAATTTTATATACAATATAGATAATAATATAAAAAAAATATTAATAATATTTTTATTATTTTTTCAAATTAAGTTCTCATAGCAAAATGTTTATCAGTTATCAATAAATCAAATAACTAATTGTTACTGTTTCGGTTTCGGCAAAAGTTTCGGCCAATTTTGGCCGAAACCGAAACTGCCACCGAAACTTGATTTTTGGCCGAAACTCGGCCGAAACCGAAACCGAAACCGAACTTTCGGTCGGACACTAATAAAAATCAATCGCCGTGCGTTAGTCTCGTAAAATAAATGGCTCGACCGATTTGAATATTTTATTTTATTTTGTTAGCCTCAATACTGGGATGGTTTAGGCAAAAAGATGAAAATCAGGAAAAATCCAAAGGAACAGCCCAAAAATTGATAATGTCGAAATTTTGACTCAAGTGGTACGGAATTCACCGGGTCATCTAGTAGAAAATATTGAATGGTAAATGGTACTCGCAAATATAATGGCTTGAATACCACGATTAATACCCCCGTTGGATCTTTTGCTTCTAATAGTTCTAGTACCTACACCTAGTACATAATTGTATGTACTAGAACTATTAGAAGCAACCCTATTGAGGTTTAATACACATTAATGACAGGCTCTGTCTTAGGAAGGTTAGAGACAGGGAAGAGTGGCGTGCATTGTAGGATGCCTACACTCAGCATTGGGTGGAGAAAGACAGAAGAAGAGAAATGTAAGGAAACATTAATATGGGAGCGGTATAGAACAACCCTGCTGCTGATCACTATCTTACTGCGTAGACACGGACTCTCCATTTGGACAGCAAATACAGATTCAAATAAAACAAATTTAAAATATGCGAATAGGTTTTACAAATATAATCCGCAATGTGACGTGTCTCCACGTGTATGCCTTTTATCCTTTATAATTTTCGTATCAATTATGTAATCATTGTTGGAATATTAATGTTGTTTTTGTCGACTGAACATACCTACCTACCTAACTCTACTACGCACATAGCATCGGACCACTACTACGTTGATGTTACGAAATACCCTCATGTTGCCACGTGGATTCTGCGTAGACAACGTAGCTGGACCGAACTGTAATAATTTTCGGAAAAACCGTTTCCGCATTGTCTGATTTTGCTCCGACTAAGATTTAAAATAAAACCTACTCGCGAATTGTCGACTGAAATAAAAATGAGGCGACATACTGCCCCCACACCTTGTGCCTCTCTGTATTACATAACAGACTGGACACACAAGTTTGATTACATCGAATTTATTGTTTTAATGAGTTCGCTTATATTTAATTAACACGTACATTAAAAGGTTAGTCACTACTTGTAACAATAACAAGTACTAAATAAATGATCAACAATGATCTACTTAACTTGAACTTTATTCAAAGAACTGAGTCACAGTTTATAGAATAAATATTTCTTGGTCAATAATGTTTATTTATAACACGGACTTCAACAATAAATAAAAATATAGTAAATATATAAAACAATCGAATATGATAAAGCCACAAAAGTTGAGGCGTGCCGGAAATCATTTATTCGACCACGGAGCCGAATTAATTATGTGACTTGAATTCGCTAGCGTTAATAAATTCTGTTTTATTTCTGTTAAATAGTTACGTACCATCAAACGACGCAGAAACTTGTTTGTCAGGCCATTTTACAGCGAGTCGAAAATATTACGTTTTAGATATAGACCACGTAAAGCCTTGTTAGAAACAGCAGTGCGATTCTGTAACCATCTCACCGTGAAAACTTAGGTGAAGTGAGCGTGGAGTGAGCTGTCATTCCAACTAAATGCTAGGGATTGACACTATTGACAGCTCACTCTAAGCTCACTTCACCTGAATTTTGACGGTGAGATTTTTACAGAATCGATCGGCAGGCCTCTGTTTTTATACGTTAACTGTGCCCACGACTTCGTTCGCGTGCCTGTCCGAAAACAAATTGGATTGCAAGGTTTCTTTTTGCGCGGCACCCTAAATATTTTTCTGAAATAAAAGTACCTAGCCTTAGTTACTCCTTCCTTATAACAAAAACTATCTGCCAGTGAAACTCCCGTCAAAATCGCTCCAGCCGTTACGGATATTAGCCGGAACAAACAAACAAAGAAAATTTTTAATTTTTTTTTTGTTATAAGAACCTAACGTATATACTTTCATATGTTTTAAGCAAAAAGCTGTTGTTGACATTACAAACAGACACTTCAATTTTATTTATTTATTTATATATACTTTATTGTACAGTCAACAGCAAAAGTAGATGATCAAAATCAGAAATTCAATACTAATTAACGGAGTTTGCGTCAGAACTGTGTGGCGTCGAAGTGATTCAAAAGTATGTCAGACTCAGTGTCATACTTTTGAATCACTTCGACGCCGCACAGTTCTGACGCGAACTCCGTTAATTAGTATTGAATTTCTGATTTTGATCATCTACTTTTGCTGTTGACTGTACACCACAAAAATACATAGCATAAGAAATACATGAAACACTACAAAATATACAATAGGCGGCCTTATCGCATTACTGCGATCTCTTCCAGGCAACCTTAGAATGGACAGTGATTTTCCTGGACATAAAATGGGACTGTCGTTGGTGCAAATATTATGTATACAATGCACTGAAATAGATACACAAATATATACATATCTAAAATTATAGATACATAAATACATACATACTATGTATGCAAGCAACGAAAAATAAAAGAAGACTGTAGATGATTGCAGTCAGTTAGAACAACAAGATCACAACGACAAGTAGTGTTCATTTACAAGTCTTTTGAACACCTGTACCGACTGCGCGCGTTTTATTTCAACTGGCAATGCATTCCAAATAAATAAACTTATTATTATTTATTATTCCACAAACGAGCGGCCAGCACCCCAATTGCGTAACACACAATCAATCGGAATCTGCATCATTTTGAAGCAAATTGCTAATCCATTGCTTCATAATATCGAAAAATTTGTCTGCTCAACACGTAAATGACGCAATGAATGTTGTGGAACTGTCAAAATGAAACCGATTCCGATTAATCGTGTGTTACGCAATTAGGGTGCCTGGACAGTAAAGGATTTATCAAGAAAGTTGTAGAGTGCACCAGGCATTTTGAGCTTCAAGTTATCTGATGACCTTAACAATTTCGTGTGGGAGTCGCAAAGAAACTGAAAACGTTTCTTGAGATAGAGAGGGGTGGAAGGGGCAAAGAGCACATTAAACAGAGGGGAAAGAATATGAGCATTCCGGCGAAGGCGAATTGGTAACCACTTGAGCTTAACAGGAAATTCGGAAACATGGTCATATTTGCGCAAACCGAATAATTTTACTTATTTGTACCTATAGATATTATTTTCGTTATAGTACACCTAACTAAACTGGTTTACAGGAAAACTATAAATAAACAGTTTCTTACAAAAAATGATCCACGTGTTTCTCATTTGCATTTAAATCTGTTAGGTATCACGATTTCTTGTTACCAGAAAATTATTTGACAGCTCTTTACATGAACTTTAAAACCTGTACCTAGGTCTTTGTAAGTACACAATAGTCAAGTAATTATCATCAATTCACACCTAACCTCAACACATGATGCGAAACAATTGTGCTTTACATCAAAGAAGATAGCGGAAAACGGCTTATTAGTGGATTCGCACGAAATGGGTGAATCGTCACTTGTATTTTTTTTTTATGCGTGGCTCGCACGAAGTTAACTTATTTGTGGGCGAATCAACAACTCAAGAAATATGTATTTCTGGACAATTGGCACATTTTGAATTTTAAGCAATAAAGTTTATAAAAATGGACACTAGCGCACATCAGTGATAAGAGTTAAGTATTACAAAAAGGTGTACTTTTTTCTGTAGGTGTTATAATTGTAATTTAAATAAATAAATAAATATTTCTGGAGTTATCGACTCGCCGACAAATAAATTAAATTCGTGCGAGTCGCTTTTAGAAAAAATAATATTGATTAAAAGGGACTTTTCGTGCGATTAAATTCGTGCGAATCGACCAACATGCCCGAAAAACATTACACGTCCGACATTTTAAAATGGAACGCAAGGAATTTATAGTGTCTGTAGTCAGTATCATAAACATGCCAATATACAGTGATGCTGCTAGTGTCACACGGATAATGGGTCAAGGCAGATTTAAACCAGACTTCAACTGATAATCTTCATCACAGTACATTGTGGTAGTAGGTCGTGACATTTGAATACATAGACTGATGCTCTTAGTAAAGTAATTTTCTTATTGAAAGAGACGTATTAATGAAACGTTACCTCGTTTTACCGCTCTTGTTCATTCTTGGCATCAAGTGCAGTCGCATCATAACTGTAGGGATATGTATTTAAATTGCCGAGACCTACCGCACCGCATGCTCGTTTGATGTAGCTATTAATTCGAATGCACTCGAGAATTTCACATATGATATATACGATATACATATATTCCTCCCGGAAAGAGACGCCAAACAATACATATATGCAGGCATTTCTTTGGTAAGCATTACGGAGTTTTAATACGAGTTGCATCCCATAACTTATCTACGGGAGACAAGGAAAAATCCCGTAAACCCCAAGTTTATTGACCTAATGGGCAGGTCAAACAACCATTAGAGTTCATCTCGTGACACATCACATTTAGAAACACAATAAAAACCCCATTATTTGATTCGAAGGATCTTATAAAAATGTATGAGTCCCAAGGAATAATATTCAAGGCTTATGAAAATTTTCAAAGATCGAAGAACTCTGTAACAGGAAAATGACACCACAGCTGCATTATGCACAATCGAAGATGCTAGAAAGCACCCCGAGCAGCGAGATTTATTCAGGAATTAATAACAAATAAGCGGTTTTTTCTTTTTGGAATTCTATTCATTGAGGAGCAGTGATGGCCCCGGAGTGGGTGGCCCACTGGTAACGGCCTCAACTTACGAGTTGTAGGTCGTGGGTTCAAACCCTGGCAGGCGCTTTACTTTGTGTAATTTATTTCATCACCATTCACACACATCACATCAGGAAACCGGCATGTCTTAGGACCAAAAATTCGAAATCATGTGGGTTACGGCCCATTCCCTCTCACAGAGAGGAGGCTTGTGTCCCAGCAGTAGGAATGTTATAGGCTGATTATGATTTTTTAAGAACCAAGCATCCGGAAATTTTCGTAACCTTTCGGTCTTTTGGTCCGCGTAGTTGAAATAAAACCAACAAGCAACTTTTAACTCTGTTACAATCATTGCATGCATTAAAAATAGCACGAAAAGCCTGTCGCCGTAATACAAATTCGCCGACAAGCCAAAATAATAAAATCAAAATGAAAGAGTAGGTCAATGTTAAATGGACTATCGATTTCGGATGCGGATTGTAAATCCTGAATCCACTTGTACTACTTGTATGCCCCTGATAACGAATGTAGTTATGAAGACTAACTATATTTTTGAAAACACTCGCTCGGAAACGGAACGTATATTCAAACAAGGTTTCCAACGAGATGAAACCTCTTCGGCAGTTTCAATCACTGCTTCTGACTAAATCATGAATTGTGAATTAATACTATTCATGTAATCGTCATTCAACATAGGTAGCGGCTGCTGTGCAAAATTAATATCCATGAAGGAAAATCATTTCAATTTGGGCCAAGGCCCGACAAAACCCGATAAAATGTGTACCTGTGTGGAAAATACAAAGATATTGTAATCAGACCAGTTTAAGCCAGAAGAAATTGTTTAAATGAGCATATTGTAAATTGTTGGAAGGATTGCGTCAGAAATTACACAATGCACCGAGGGTCACAGCTACAAGTTGATCTCAAAGAGTTACTAAATAACCAATATCAGGTGTCATATGAATGTTAAAACCTTTATAAGTAAACAGAATAACTCTAATGAACAAACAAATTATTCTGTCAGCTTCACCCACGCAAGTAGACAACCTTTTGTGCCAGCTACCTTAACCAGAGACGAACAAATGCAAATCACGTACACAAATAAATTATTCACTATAGGTACCACTGGAGACGCCCAGTGTGACGATAAGGAAAATTCCCCAAATACATCCGGGCTAAACAACAATTCCTTAACTTAGAATAAACTCATTCACAGAAAAACAAAAAAACAAGTTGGAAAAGCCACCAGCTTCATTAAATCAGAATGACAGCAGAGAACCGTTTGTTGCACAGAAATCTCCATGTTTGCATGTCACAGAAACTGTTTGAATTTTAAATTAAGGGAATAGGTTACTGCCCCAGTTTCAAAGGCCATAGTTATACTTGGTCACGAAGGCAAATACTGTAAACACTTGGTTAAGTAATAAACAATCTATCTAACAAATCGACGCGTTACTTCAAACGATTAGAATTAATCTAATTAGCTCGTGAGAGTTCAGTAAATAGACTTTTGTTATGCTAAGACCATTCTGGAAACATATACATTGTTATACCTATACGTCCTTGAAGAACTAATATTAACGTGATTTTGTTCAACAATCTTATTGTTTTGTAACTCCCATGGTTTATTAAAACAAAAGTTTCTCCTATCGAACAATTTCATGCATTATATCGTCTTCCAACATGGAATTTTGTTTTGTTAATACACTAGAGACCCACTCATCTCTTTTATTAACATACGCCTACATAACCTAATAGAACCAGCTTGCAGCTACTTCAAATTTAATAACATGTACCGTATACGAGTTGTCGTTTCTACACGAAAGATTCCTTTGCTAACTTCATCTAAGGATATCATTGCCTCTTTTACCGCGGGTAGAAGGCCACCTTAATTAAAACGAAAATCCTTGTATGGCAATACTGCTTCTGGAGTAGTATTCTTCTTTAGGCATCATTAATTATATCTTCAAAACACTTTAACATGATCCAAAATATATTTAAATAGATTAAAATATTTTCCATCTAAGAATTCCACATAAATATTCATTGGGACGTATCTGATTATAATGCCTTTGACGATCAGCCGATCGATTTTGTAAAAATCTCAATGTGAAAAGTTAGGTGAGCTTAGAGTGAGCCGTCCATAGTGTCCACGCTCACTTCACCTAAGTTTTCACGGTGAGATGGTTAAAGAATCGCACTACAGGGACGCGTACCGGCCGTGACATCACTATTTACCGGCCATGTTTGATCGCCATTAATTACGTCTTAATAATGTTTATTATAGCCTAGTGTTATTCGCAGGTCAGTACCAGCAAGTCATAATATTGATTTTACACAATAATCTATATGGCAACATCTGGGTGTTAAAGCATTCGACCTTTCGAGAGAGGACTTAGAATTTGTGACATACTGTGCTTACGGAGAAGGCCTATTTTTTTTAATGATTTGATAATATAATTCGATGAGCAGAAAGAAAAAACCCTGCTGTTAAAAATCATAAATTATTATAATTCAGAGGTCCCCGGGCAATAGATTGTATTAATGACAACATAGTTCCTTCTAGAAGCTTTAAGTTAAAAAACCGCAACAGAAGACAGCAAACCTAAACCATGATGTCAAAATATATATCGTTTGGTGCAATGAAGAGAAGCCAAGAAATCTTTGTGAAATTGCCCCTCATTATAATATCAACCCACAAAAAAGAAGAGAAAAGCACATGGCGGTTTACTTACTTACTGTTCAAAATGGTATGATAGGTGTGGCGTGATTCTACTACGCAGACATTTAGTGACCTTACTTCTAATTTTCTTCTAGTAGACAATAACAATGCGACATCTAAATAAATAGTTTTTTTGGCAGAGGCAGAAACGGCTAAATTCATTAGAACAACAACAAAATGCGCAGTAAATGGTAAAGCTCAGTCCGCTGTAAATTACGTTGTCAAATTAACTGCGTTACTCGCGAAAATAGCAATTTAAATAATATTTATTGACTGTTAGCAACACACCATAAAATCTTATGATCTAATATAAGTTGTTAGGCTCCTGAACGATGTAAATCCAAGATCACCAAACTCTTTAATGTCCCGGAGGACTTTCGAGTTTGCATTTGACAAAGACGTACCCACTTAAAAAAAATTATTATAGGTAAATAGGTATTATGTGATAATCAAAATCAAATATTCTACTATTTAATTAAAGCTTTACTGCAGTAACAAATAAAAACTAAACAAAAACGTTTGTAACGAATTGATTGACCACTTGTGGAAACCCACCATATATCTTACTTCCTAACAAGCTGTAACGATTTGAAAACAACACAAACAACATAGGGCCTAGCTTAATGGAGGCACGGGCGTGCGGGTCGAACGAGTTCAGGGTTCCGAGACGATCAGGCGCTAGGCTGAAGGTGAAAGGAGGGCACTGCACCGTTCTTCGTCAGGGTGATACACTTGCAACTTGATTAGCTCCACATATAACCTGTAGTCTGTACAGGCCCTTTGCTAGATCCGAGACACATACACAGTTACACACTCTTCAAAAGGCTATTCCTTTTTTAAGACGACCGTTTGATTTGCCATGGAATGCAATGGAATGTTCGAAGACATCTTACTGATGCTAATCAATTATCTTGCACTTAATCTAGATTGTCACGAGGTACCTATTGTTGTATTGTTAATTGAGCGAAATCAAGGCAATTGCTGGAAGATAAGACGCTGATTGATAATTATTGCTTTTGAGATAATTTAGTATTTTTATATCCTTCATTAATATAGTTTTGTCAAAGGTAAATTGTAGTCTATTTTTACGCTTTCCCAAATCATTCCCCTGACGTCAATGGTCACCACGTCTCAAAGGAACAGGCGAAAAAATATCTTGGTTTTTCTTATACATTTTTTTAAAACTAGACGTGTAATAATTCATATTATTTTACTAAGATATAAGTAGATAGAACGCCTTAAATCCTACTAATATTATAAACGTGAAAGTTTGTATGGATGTATGGATGTTTGTTACTCTTTCACGCAAAAACTACTGAACGGATTTGGATGAAATTTGGCACACATATGGTTTATAACCAGGATTAACATATAGGATATTTTTTATCCCGATATTCCCACGGGATCGAAACTTATGCGGGTGAAACCGCGGGGCGCAGCTAGTAAATCATAATTTAATATCCGATACTGCGTTGAAACCCACGATCAGATTGGGGTTAGCAGCATGCGGTCGTTCATAGAACACGCATACAAAATTGCTGGCTGCACCTTTGATCGTGATGCCAACCACGACCAGCTGTGTGTCGTGAGTCGTGGCCCTGTCTGCTCTAGTGCGTGTCAAGTCTTCAACTCAAATTACAGACAGATCACTCGGTAATATTCGAACATTACCCCCGGCTGCAGATAATTAGAAAATACTTGTGAAGCAGTAGATATAGTAACCAACTAAAATTAGAAATGTTTCGAAGAAATGACAACGCACTGCTACACGCTGTTTCAATTTCAAGGAAGCAAAGACTGTTTGCCAAAATATTTTTTGCTCCTATTATAAACTAGTTTACGCGTGTCACATTAATTTTGGTAATGGAGGTCGCGGGTACAGCTTACGTAGCATGTGACAAAATACGGCGGATTTTTTTTACTACCGGGAGCACGGGATTAATACAAATGTGCGAATAGTCTGGTAAACCTTGATAAAATAAATTGATGGCTAGAATTTAACGGCCTGCAAATAAAATCTTATACGATGGTGCAGACGTAAAATACGTTTCTTCTACGCGGAATGATTTTGATTTGTGAGAAGGCGGAAGGGAAGGACCAGTAGGTAGTATAGGTCATTAAATCAGTTTTTGTAATAACATTAGCACCATTATAATTACTTATTAGAGACACGATCAGCGATTTTCCGATTCATACGGCTTCTCGATATTAAACCCACTTGAGTGATCTAAATTGGCTTCAATAATAATTAATTGCTCCTATTCAAAAATAGCATTTGTAGGAGACCTTATCTTTTGTGAAGAACTACCTACGTTATGATATCAATAGCACAGATCAAAGATGTATTCCATTGGTGCTTAGGTACCGTGTTTATCTGATTAGGCATAAAGACTTTGAATGCGCAGCGTACACTGCGAGGAAAACCTGCCGACCGAATTTCGAATCACATAAAATAATGATGATCAATCTGGTGACATTACTTTAGTTTTACAAGGGAGACTGCTGTTTCAGCAAAAAGCACTGAGGCTAAATGACTTGCCCGTTTCTGCCACCATATTACATAGCGAGAGTGATAATAACGGACTGACTGCGGACATTTCGGGAGCGGCAGGCAGGTCCTGTAGAAGTTTTCCATAAGCGGATTATATTATACGGCATGACATAGCACAAAAGAAAGCGTTGTTAAGGGCTCTGTATTGCTAAAAATAGAATCAGTTACAAAAAAAAAATTCAATTTAGAATGTCGCTCAGTAGATTAGTCAGACCTTTGACTGCCCGTTACGTGACTGTTGAGTTGTTAGCAGATTATATTTCTTGAACCCATTCAATCAGTAGCGTCAACCTGTTCGCGTGTCTGAGGACCGCCAGTCGTAAATTGCATAGCGTATCCTGCGTTTATAGATGCAGCTGCTATCCGGTCAATTTAATACAGACGAGACGACTTGACAATGTCAACGAAGCTATAAATTAATCGAGATGGAGCATCGCATTTTTAGCTAAAGTTAAATCAATGAGAAAGAAATTGATATTTGAAACGCTCGCTCGCCAAGAGTACTTTGTCACGCGTTTTTTTCGTTCAATACACGCGATGGCTAACCGCTCCGTTCAGTGCCGACAAGTCGACAACGTCAGCGGAGCGACAACCGGCCGTGACCGCGTTGCGTTGCCAGCAACAGCCTGCCCTCCTCAGGGCACTAAACTAAGACTTGCGTAATAATATGTATTACATTACGTGTCGTACCTATATATATTTTGTTATGTGAGCTTATGCGCGCAAATTCGTCCCGAATTGGCCCACTGCGCAGGAATTATTCCACATTAAGATATGGTCATCAATATTTTGAGAGATTCTGTTGTTGGTGATAGAAAATTGGAGCTATGCCACCTAGAAAGGCATACCTAGTGCAAAGATAATATTTCTTGATAAATCATTGCCACCTGTGAAGATGAAAGCTGATGTAGTGCTTATCATCCTGCGAAAGCTGTATGAGCTAAGTGAGGCAAGGAGCTTTTTCTTAGATAATGCCGTGTGCTTAAGCTGCTTACAATCTAGACTTACATACATATGCACTTTTGCCATGTCAAAACATGTTTCACTTGAAGTTCAGCTTACCCTGCAAGTCAATAGAAAGCTGAGCGATAATATCCAAGAACCAGATCGTCGATATATTATAATAAATTGCAATTAGAAATTGTAGGCTCTATATGAGCTGATATGTTGTAAATATGGGATGGCTTGGATGACCCAAATGCCGCTGTTATGGAGCCTCCTCTATCCGTGTGTTTAGGGTGGGAGGTCCGTTTGGCCGGCCATACAAATATTTGAATGGCTTATAGATATTTGTTCGAGTCAATGATGTAAGGTTTGTTGATGTAAGACTTAGCAACCATAAATCAGGAAAGCCTAGCAAAGGAGAGGAGGAAGCGTATGAAAAGCGAAAATTTATTACCTCGTTTCCTTCTAACCGCAGAAGCTATATATGACAGCCGGAAAAGCATTTATTTATATCTTAATACTTTTGGCATGATAGGTATGTAGACTTATTTTTCGAAATAGTTTTATGCACAGAGGTGACCCAGTTTTGAATTTTCTTTCCACACCGACACACAAAAAGTTAATCGTTGTGTTGACTTCATAACGCTGTGATTTGATGTGTCGGCCTGATTATACATAGATCTTCAAATATACTTCAAATAGCGAAAATGCTTTTAGGTATGATAGCGATCATAAAAGCATTTTCATTTTTAAACATGTCCCATCACTAGCGAGCTACAGTGTTGATTATGGGATAGGTATGTATGCCATCAAATCATTCTTTCTTCCCAGATGATCCAGAACACTTGTATATGCGTTTAATCCCCATAAATGACGGTACGAATCACACCGATGGAATATTATTCATAACGACACTACCGATATCACTGCCGATCTGTTGAAATAAACAAATAGCAATAACGTATAACATGATGATGTAAGTATGCGAATTCTACTTTAACCTCCTTGAACTTGAAATGTAAAATTATATTTCATCAGCAGTCAGCACCCTAATTGTGTAACACACTATCAATCTCAGTCTGAATCATTTTGAAGTATATTGCTAATCCATTGCTTCATATATTCGAAAAATTTGTCTGCCCAACAACGTTGCTACCGATAGATTTTTACGCAATTACCCCGCAGGCCATCATTGATAGATATAGTCGATAGCCGTTGGCCGCACGGGTAATAGTGGTTCCCCAAAACTCTCCACGGAATTTGATTTAGTTGCGGTCATCGGGGAAGAACGATTGTATGGTATATGTATATTTATCCCTTTTTCTTTATCTACCATGACGTCATATATTTGCCAATAGGCTCATTATCAATATTTAAGATATTAAACATATCATCTCTGATCTCTGTCATGTTATTATTTGTGATTATACGTACGTGGCGCAAGTGAAACATTTATAAGATAACCCCGCGGGTAGGGAAATAAAACGAAATTAAGATTATGCTAAGGTCGTGCCCGGTCATCTTTACAACAGATGCAAAACTTCGTCTGTTTATACAGGACGTATGTTTAAATAAATCACGGCTGAACAATGTGATGAGATAATGAACATCTGAAACTAAAGTCACACAGAGGTTGCTGCAAAGTTTATGTGAGGTAATCTGCCTTTGATAGAACATTTTTAGGTGTTAAAGGTCGGAAATATATCATGGCATTTCAGAAAAAATCACGTCACTAAAGCTTCGGTTTTCTAAGAAAGCGGCGGCCGCCACATATCTGATAATACCTACTCTCTAAACTCGTCTGTAAAATCAAAATATTTTATTTCACATAAACCTACCAACTGGTAATTTCCTATGGACTTCTCCATAGGAAATTGGCCCGGCAAGAATATCTTCGGTTACTCTTTTAAAAATAATTGGCTATTACAATGTTTTCAAATTACAGTAGGTATGGAAGGACAGCGTAGACCTGTCAACAAATACCAGGTAGGTACACCTATTTATTAAAATAAAAAATGGTCTACAAATCTATAGGGCCTACAAAGTCCTCACATTTACAAAATATAAAAGAATCTATCAAAAGGATAAATTAAAAGGACCTATTAAAACCAAATGATGGGATTGCCATTACAACCACTAATAAAGAGTTGAAATTAGTTTAATTGTGAATGACGTCACTGAAACGTTATTTATGAATGTAAGTTGGTGGGTTTTCCTAGAGTTTTTTTTTGACACCGTAAAGTAAATCCCCGCTGCCATCATTTTGACAGCAGTCACTGCGGCTGTTATGTAGCGGCCACCGCTCTTTTAGAAAACCGAAGCTTTAGCAACATGTTTTTAGGGTTCTGTACCCCAAAAGGAAAACGGAACCCTTATAAGATCACTTCGTTGTCCGTCTGTCTGTCTGTTTCTCAGGAACTCCACTTCAAGGAGATCAAGTTGAAATTAATAGCAAATACTCAGGGCTGCAATCCCTTGAAGCAGTGAAAAAATCAAACTTCTAAGTCAACGCAATCAAAAGATACGGGAGTTTATGTTCCATTTATACCGCATATTTTATCACTCGCAGGGGAATCAAAACCTATAGGGTACTTCCCGTTGACCTAGAATCATGTTATTTGGCAGCAAGCAGTGTCATGTAGCAAAAGTAAAGGGAAAAATCCGAAAACCGTTTTGTAGTTACAAACCTACAAAGGCTCCGAAGCCTAATACGAACTCTGACGTCAGTGGAAAAGTTTACGTCTTTTTAATAGGTACCTAATTACATAGCGATGTAATTGTAATGTTTCGCATGCCAAATGTCTGACTATGTCATCATCTGCCTAGCCTTTTCCCCAACTATGTTGGGGTCGGCTTCCAGTCTAACCGGATGCAGCTGAATACCAGTATTTTACATATTTGTACAGCCACGAACACTAATATGTCAACACTTGGAAACTTTCAATAGTGATTTTTGCGTGAAATAACGAAAACAACAATGAAATACGACACATTGTAAAAACGTATGGGGGTTCGCAAATATTATGTTCGTAACAACATAAAATTTCATTAAAAAATAAAGGAATAAATCGCTTTGCTTCGCTTGACTGTACGGAACCCACGTGGTGGTTTTTTTTTCTGACATGCCATGTTTTTTTTCCGTGCAGAAACGAATGATACAAATACACCGTTAGCGTTAGCAAGGGATGACTTGCTCTTGCATACATTTGTGTTTGCACGTACATTGTAACGATGATGCAACAATGGATGATGCAACTCGCCCTAAATCTTGACCTACAGTTACACCGAGTGTGTTCTTCGCAGACACGGTCATGGTTCAGAAAAAACTCCTTATTGGAGAATACTGTTCTTTCATATGCCACAGTAACAAGACCTTGATTACATATCTCTATTTACCTTACAAGATTACGAGCATAAAACTGAGGAGTTCTTATCCTATAAAAATAGATTGTGAATACTTTACACAACGTAGATATGTAAGTATTACTTATTTCAATAAGTAAACATAAAGTAAGGTAAAGTAAAATAAAGCACTGCGAAGTTAAAACATTTACGCCCAACATACTTGGCAATCGCAAAGTAAACTTACATAATGGATATCCCAAAGCCATGTTTGAACAAAACTATTGTACACAGAATGGACGAATGGAATCCAGCATTGTGTTGTGAGACGATACCTTCATTTGTGAGCATATCACAAATGATTTGACTTAATTTGAATAAACTGTGCCTACATCAATAATTGATACTAAATCTTAAGTAAAAGAAAATAGAGTTTATCTTCATTAAACGAACCTCTCCGCAATGTGCCTCACGTTTCAAACGCCTACAGACTCATTAAAATGTATTGTTAAAGGCCGAAAGAGCTTTCTTTGTTGTTGGTTATATGATAAGTAATAGGATTGGCAACATTATCGTATATCATACCTTTATTGCGAGAGTACAGCAATAAAATATCAAAACTGCTATCGGGAACCATGAATTATTCGTTGATGCGACTTCTAGCATGGTTTTACTTTTCTTTAGTGTAATTTCTTGCAAATTATCAAGATTCGTGAATAGCGAATGTTGGTACACATGTTTTTATATGGCTATACAAATGTCTGTATCACTAAGTATACACATATATAGCCATACACACACACAGGAAACACCAATAGGCGATAGGTAACGGGCCCCTATACCACAACAAATAATAAAGCTCACGCAGCGTTGAATATAGAAGTAAGATTCAAGGCTAGAGCTTTTAATATTCCGTGGCTTGAATTCACAAAGACTAACAACAAAAGGCATGTTTGAATCTACGTGTTGTTTCCGGAGTTGGATATATAAAATGAAGTAGGAACTTACATATAGGTAGTAACGATAATAATGTGAATCTTGCATCATCTTCATAAGGAACAGAAAGGACCTGATTATCGACGTAAAAATTACTTTCCTCGAAATGAGACTGGTAAAGATAATGGAAAATTGTTTACTCAATCATCAAGTAATAAAGAAATCGTCGGAAAAATATATAATCCTTTGCATAATATCCATTAATCTAGATTGTTTATGAATTGTTTTACTTTGAAGTCTTTGTCGATTTCAAGAACTCCTCAGCGATAAAAACAATCAAGATGATAATTGTGAATGATAAAAGGAAAGCAGTAGGTAAGTAAGTGACATTACTGAATAAAAAATAGTCGAAGGCTCGACCGAGATGGGTTTTTCGTTCTCGGCCGAGACCGAGACCGAGACCGAGAATAAAATAATATCTCGGCCGAGACCGAGAGCCGAGAACGAGAATAGAAAAAGCGTGAAATTTTTTGTTTTATACTGTTTGCTTTTTAATACACTACTAATTGTTTAACAAAATTAATTGTTTTAATAATCAAAGTTAAATAACACTATATTATAACATAAAAAAAGCAATTTTTCGGCATTTTCGCCCTTCAAAGAATGTCGTCTCTCGTCATACAATTGTCCAGCTTTGCTAAAAAGTTGTTCACTTGCTACGCTAGTAGGCGGCGCAGATAAAAACTTATTTGCTGCGGGCTTAAGCACCTTATAAGGCGACGAAAACCAATACTCAAAAATATTAGCATTTCTTTGCAGTCTTGGCTCTCTAAGAAAGCTTTCTAGCGCTATTTCGATCACAGAGCTTGAACTGTATTCGTCATTGGTCATTGGCTCGTCTTCCAACTCTATCGAATCATGAGCTGCCCATAAGTTGGATTGACTTGTTGCAGCCATGTTTGACGAGTTAGTTGAAGATGCCCATGTCGTCTCACGAGAATCTGATCCTACATTTTCATTGAGAGTGAGAGTCTCGATAATATGAAGTTTGGCTGAGTTAACTTCGCTTTCAGTTAGATATTTAGTTTTAAACCGTGGATCGATCAGTGTTGCAGTAACTAGTGGCAAACAACTTTTAACAAATGAAAACCGCTGATTAAGTGCATCCAGTAGCTTGCTCTTCATCGTCTCTGCGTGATTTCCAATTTCATTATCATCTTCCTGGTCATTAAAGGACTGAATGTTTTGTGTTGGCGCCAATTTTCCATTCAACATTGCCACCAACGGTATTACCACTGAAACACAGGACGAGTCGGTAGAGATATCCAACGTGGCTTGGTAAAAGCATTGCAAAACGTTCACTATATCTTTCATGAAATTCCATTCATCACTGTTAATTTCTAGTATGCCTCCTTTTTCAATACGGTATAGGTTCAAAGCATTTTTTTGCTCAAGCAGTCGTTCCATCATTAAGTAGGTACTATTCCACCGAGTTTCGACATCTTGAAAAAGCGCATGCTCCGGTAAATTTAAGGTTTTTTGAAAGGTACTTAAATGTCTTCGAGCTTGTTCACTCCTGTGAAAATGGCCGACTACTTTATGACATTTTTTTATCAGCGTTTCAACTTCTGCAACCGAAAAAATGGCATCATGGATCGTCAACTGCAGAGTATGAGCAACACAACCCAACGATGTGAATTCAGCTACTCGAGTGGCGCGGACCATGTTGCGAGCGTTGTCTCGTACAGCCAAGTGAACTTTTTTTGCAATGTTATAAGTTTCGGCAATTTCTTTGAGTTTTTCTGCTATATAATCGCCAGTGTGGTCGTCTTCCAGAACAGTCGCAGCCAGCACCACTTTAAGGCGCTGTTCTTTCCGAACGAAATGGGTAGTAAAACTCAGCAGCGAACAAGTTTTTGTAGGATTTGACCATATATCAGTAGTAAAACTTATCCAATCAGCTTTCATTAACAGAGATACCACTTTGGCTTGAACCTTTTCATATGTTTCAGGCATTAACTGACTGCGAAAGTATTTTTCGGACTTCAATTTGTATCGTTTTGGCCCAGATGGATCAGCGAAATTCAAACGTTTAAATCCTTCACCTGACACTGTAGTATAAGGTTGCATGTCCACAATTATGTAATCCATAATTGCTTTATCAATTCGTTTGACAATCTGATGATCATCAGGCCATTTTGCTGAAGTTACAAATACTGCTCGAATGGGGCGAAAGCGGCCGGCCGCAGTTCGCCAGCCGGGACTTCAACCAATCACAATTCAGCTCTCTCACGCACTTACACCAATCGACTACGCGCTGCGGCGCGTTGCCACGCGCGGTAAAATTTGAATGCCGATCCGAACAATGTTACAATCTCGGTCATGACCGAGAATCTCGGCTATAATTAGCCGAGAACCGAGACAAGTTTCTCGGTTGGATTTGTAGCCGAGAATGCCGAGACCGAGACCGAGACCGAGATCTCGGTCGAGCCTTACCCTTCGAGGTAAAAGATAGGCGGGCAATGACATAATGAAAAACGAGACTAAGGGCTGATTTTTCAATCGGCAGATAATTTTTATTCGTGGAATAAAGTTGACGTCTGACAGTTATTGTATGGAAGAACTGTCAAAAATTCAAAATTATTCCTCCGATAAAATTATTATCTGGCGTTGGAAAAATCAGCCCTTAATCAAATGAATCGGAAGCATTATTTAAATATTAAGAATCCCGTTAAAAATTGTACAGACGCCAGCACATGAAGCTATTACAATCTGTCAAATTTCTTTAATAGATTTTCAACCTTATTGCTAAAGCATTACATTCAAAGTTGATTGGGAAAATTTGACAGTTTCGCAGTTTCGGGTAGCTTGATGTGCTGGCGTCTATACGAAGCAGCCCATTTCATGTTTGGATACAATAACAGAAACTAGAAACTCCGACGAAGAATTTCATCAGAAAGTTCAAATTAATTAAGCAAATAACATGAAGACACAAAATGACAAGAACGTGAATTACATTCGTAGACCTCTAGATATAAGGGGCTACGACAATGAACTCATGAATTTCAAAGCACCCTGACTGGATAAACACCTTATCACGATACAACAAGAGGACCGAATGTAGCATTAATATTTACAAAGATGAAGATTGAAAAAAAGATGTTTAGTACATAATTGAATAAGTCATTGCTTTTAGAATGAACTCGGAGAAAAGAAGACCCACGGGCAACGGTAGGAGTGAACGCCCTCGTGAGGTATGAGTCCCTATACTGCCTATACATAAATAAGGGATAGTTAACTACAAAGAGATGGGGGATGATCAGCAGATTTGGTGTAATTTCAATACAACTAGAGAGCCGAATGTACCATTAATATTTACAAAGATGAAGATTGAAAAAATATGTTTAGTCCACCATTGAATAAGTCATTGCTTTTTATGTGAGATGGACGATAAGCCGCAGGGTGATTGCGTAACACACTATCAATAGCAATGGTTTTGTTTTTGACAGTTCAACAACATTCATTGCGTCATATTACGTTGTTGAGCAGACACATTTTTCGAACATATGAAGCAATGATTAGCAATATCCTTCAAAATGATTCAGATTGAGATTAAATAAATAAATAAATTCTTTATTTCACCAAAAGCCAGCACAATACAGTATCCAAAGAATAACAGCATAAAAGGCTTATAACAAGGTCACAATAGTTTTAATTCTCTGACTCCTAAACTAGGTACAGGTGCCTGTGTCTTTTTTTTTAATTTGATTTATTTGATTGATAGTGTGTCACGCAATTAGGGTGCTGATTTGGTGTAAATTCAACTCATAAAGAATAGTTCTACAAGTGTGTATATGATACAGACCATTTGGCAAAAATTTCATTGTCAGGACTTTCAACTTTTCACCTAACAAAGTTGCTGCTTTGGCTTCGACACTACTTGTTACTTTGCTTTAATTCGTGTGCGAATGAATAGCTGATAATAACTTGATTGTTATTGTATGTTTTATTACTTTGTTTTCGATTCAATGAGCCGTGTAATCGAAAGCTATGTGTAATTTACCTATACGAAATTCCCATTATTCATGTTATTAAAATGGTATCACTAAATCAGCTATCAATGACACGTCTGCTATCGTCTACGGTAAAAAACCCACTCAGAGGAAACGTAGCGAGTAGTGCTCAGGTAGGCAAGTAGTAGGTACCTACTAGCTACTAAGATATTACTCATTGACATAAAATCACGAATATTTATATTACCCTACTTTCAAGCATAACGAATTGCATTGCTCATAGTCGGATGTGGTGACTCATGTGATAAATTTTATCAACGACATTTTTAGATTAGGTAAATCTGAAGACATGCCGTCTACTGTAGCTGGTGAAGTGGTGATGAAATATAAACCTACTAAATGTAATCGGTAGATAACAATATCATCAAAATTAAATGATGTTTTAGGGAATCAATAATGGAAATGTCTTGATTTGAAATCTTAAAATTTTAAACACCTTCTGCCTACCAATTTCTGTTTACTTACGCGTTGAGTCGTGTTACCTCAAAAGATAACCATGGGTAATCTATGGCGTTAACGAAATCTACTGAACTGATCATGAAAGGTGAAGGAGTGTCCCAGGTGCAAAAAAGCAGAGAAGATGGGAAATGCAGATAAGAAAAAACACTTCATCGACTGCCATTTGCAATGTCGCTATACCGGTAGACATGCGCCCATCGAATACTTAAACAAGAATCGCCAAAACTGGTTGCGATGAGACTCGTAGGTAAGAAACAGGCTACCCGCTCCTAATTATACACCAAACCGTTGCGATTTTTAAACCAAACACGGTGTCCCGTACAAGGCTTCAAGCGGTACCGACATACCACGCGTTATCGATAGTAGCGCCTGGAATTCTGATTACCCAGTAAAGGGAAAGAGCGTGAGCGTGACGGAGAATGTCTAATGCAATTACGTGTATGTAAATATTTAGATGGCCGATGGGTAAGTTCAGGGTATAAGTAGGTAGTCAGGAGTAGTAGAATAGGCACCGTTAGGAATCCTTTAGCAACTTACTCCAACTCACAACATGATTGATTATTGTCCAGGGTATAAGGTATAAGTTGGTAGTCAGGAGTAGTAGAATAGGCACCGTTAGGAATCCTTTAGCAACTTACTCCAACTCATAACTTGATTGATTATTGTCCAGGGTATAAGGTATAAGTAGGTAGTCAGGAGTAGTAGAATAGGCACCGATAAGAATCCTTTAGCAACTTACTCCAACTCACAACTTGATTGCTTGTTGTGCAAGGTATAAGTAGGTAGTCAGTAGTAGAATAGGCAATTGATTATGGTTAAATCCGCAAACATATATTATTGCTAAAAAAAAATTTGCAAAAAAAAAAAACAACCGACTTCCAAAAAAGACACTACAAAGTGAAAAATAACTTTATCTTCGGAAGTCGGTGTCGTCGGGTTCGCATGTTTTGCAAAAAAGTTTTTATTTTTCACTTTTAAGTAGTAATTTTGGTTTAAAAATCAAACTACTGAACTGTTTTTGATGAAATTTCTATGGAACTAATCTGAAAGTATATCCTTACAAATAAAAAGAGGAGTTACGGAGTTCTGTCGTAACACACATAAAAACAAAAAAGAAATACAGTCGAATTGCCACCTCCTTTTTTGAAGTCGGTTAAAAGACAACTGAAACTGGATAGGATCCTGATGATATACCTAATAGCCGTTAACAAAGTAGTTACTCACCTAATAAAAGTCCAAAGTACAATTCCATAATAATCGTCTAAAGTTCGAAAAAGTTCAAAGCACTGATAAAAAAATAAATAAACGGCCCTTGTTCTTTCAATTGATTTTTTATCGACACACGATACTACAACGAGTAGGTAGATACGTAAAAAGACACTGCAATATGATCAGCGAGTTATGACATCGTTTCCACTACATACGATGGCAAGGCACGCATTATAATGTCGATGCGCTGTTGCGAAAAACGCCTTTGCGAAACCTTTGGGGTAAATAAACTAATTACGTAATTACAGGTGGTAATCAAACAATTAGTATGTAGTACTAATACAGCGGAGTTAACTAAAATTGGAAGTAACAGCAGGATACCTGTGTAGGTACATAGGTTGGAATAAACAACGCCTGTGCATCTTTTTCCCTTGATTCAGTAGTTTCTAATGGACTTTCGACACCTGAAGCAAGTGCCTACTGACAGATCACAGACTTCTTAAAAATGAAAAAAAAAATAACTTAAGAACAAGGTCGCTAGAGTTCCGCAGGCAAGAAATTGTTTGCAGCAGTTTATCACGCAGTACAGGGTATGTGTATGTACGTACAGATGTACCAGACGTACGGCAGCGTACCATCCACTCTTGGTTGATATCCCGACGAGTCGTACTCAGCGCTTCTCCTCCACGTTTATTATGCGCACAGCCAAAGTGTGGAACTTTCTGCCGGCATCTGTGTTCCCTCCCACATTTAACCCGTCTGCCTTCAAAGCAACAGTGAACAGGCATCTTCTGGGAACGCTCGCTCCATCATAGACCTCATCCATCGCTTTCCATCAGGCGTGATCAAGGTCAAGAACAGGCTCATTTAGCAATAAAAAAAAATGTCGAAATAAGGAAAATTACGAAAATAAAATTTCAAGTTACGCTATGGTCAATTATTCACTCTCTTTCGCATAGTGGTGAGGTTGGCTATTATTATGTTGGATCTGGTAATCTGCCTACATCTGAAGAGCTTTACCCTCAGGTGTAGGTACAACCTATCGTAGATATTGACTGTCCTGTAGAGTATGCCACTGACTCCGAGAATTGCTCAACAATAATGGGTTACTGTTCAGCAATTCTCGAAGTCCGTGGCATCCCAGCCCAGGTTAGTAGGACAAAAGTAAGGAGTTTGCAGAAGGTAAAAAGGTACACACTCACTACATCACTACACAACGATTGCGGTAGTAAGGTCGAGGATAAAAAAGTTCTTACGTAAGAAATTCCTATTGCTTCTATTATTCCATTGGTATGGTACATTTACATAGAATACAATAGGATCTGAGAACTGGAAGTATAAATAAGTTACAAAACAATTTGAAATTACCGCTAAAACCAACGACGTAATACCATTTGGTATCCGACCTACGCATCACAATTTATTTTCTAAACTAATATAAAATTCGTAGCAAGAATACTTACAAAAAAGAGTTGTGATTTTCTTTCAGCCATCGTCGGTCATTTTCAAGAACTAAGAAGATGTTTGTTAATTTACCACACGGACAAAACCGGCAAATTCTATTTTTTATTTGTTGACATTATTTTTTTAAAACATTCCATTTCGCACACTGAAAATAGGACTTGCTTAAGACCCTTCGAAAACCTTTTATAACGCCTGAAAGAAATAAATACTTTACAAAAACGCTACATTACTTTTCTTTCAATATCAAACAAAAATATTGTTTTAACAGAAATCTTTGTAAAAATTCAGAAATAAAGTTCTTAAATTATTTTGTTCCTCAGAATAAGCATAGCTTATAATGGGACGTTGTGGTTAATAAGGATGTTCTTTAGTTCCATCCTCTGGTTTTATCGATTTTAATTGCAATCAGAATACACCAATTTCCATTCTCTTCTTCCTCCCCATAAGTGTTTCTTAGTTATTTTATTAATTTTCCATATAAAAAGAAACAGCTAATAAAATCACAAAACAAAATGATTTAATGAAAAAAGTTTCAAGTTTTAGACGAATCTGATAACTTTCTAATCATATTTGTGAACATCACTAAAATCAAATCGATGAACCGCTGTTCGTGACGATTGTGATTTTTATGGAATTTTGTTAGATCATAAAACCCCTCATAGATGAATTGTTTTAGTCTTTTAGCTAAAGATTATTAGTATTTGTGAAAAACATACAGATCCCGATACTTACTGAGTGTTTGTTTTATATTATTTGTTGTTATTTAGGTTAAGTGTGAACTGTTAAACTTTGAGCGTTGCAAAAGAAGTTTTTTTGATTAGAAAACATGAATAGTGAAAAGAGAAATGCTCGCGGAAGAGGCCGTGGTCGGGGCCGCGGCCGAGGTCGAGGTAGGGGCCGAGGCCGAGGGAAGAAAGTACCAAAAGTAATGTCAAGTGATGAGGAGGAATGCTCCGTGGAAGAAACTTCTCAGGAACAAGAGGAAATCGTCAGTGAAGAAGTGAAGGAGGAACCTGAACCGACTGAACCAGCTAAATGTAATTTATTGTATGATTATTATTTATGCACAGTATTTTACAGTTAAACGACCTCATACTTAGACAACCTGTCTTGTATAGCTAAAACTGAACTCAAGACCAAAACCAAGTAGAATAGGCACACATGGCTTTAATAAAATTCCTTATTATAACTGCTAGAGATAACCTCACTTTTTATTAAACAAAACATTGATGGTATTGAAAAATCTGTGCTATAAATTCAGTCAAAAGATCTATCACAAAAATAAATAAGGTTCTATCTATACAATCCATAGTTCTAATAAACACATCTATACGAACTCCATAGTCAAGTCAAGCTTGAAGTTATGACAACAAACTCCATTCAAGTTATCAGTGAAACATTATCAATTTCATGATTAAGTTTTATCAGCTATCACAAAGATAGCAAATGGCTCCTTAGATCGAAATGTCAAGAGGTCCCCCTCACTAAATGTAAAATATATGATAACGGTATGATGAATAAGTATGTCAGTCCTTAGCCCGCATGTTCGTGAAAGTAGTAGTGGAAAGGTGTCAGGAAAAGTACTTGAATTTTGTTTTGTTTATAATTATTTACAAGTCAGGTCAATTTAACATGGGCTGGAATAATTGTCTAACTTATTTCTGACAACTGAAAGGTACCAAGCTGATAATAGCTGACAAAGTTTTTGATGCTAACAAATACCTATATTCCTGGCGTACTTTAATAAAGCACTTTTTGAGTATGTTGTCACCTTATCCAAGCAAAATCCGTTCTTTTCAAAAAGAGTCAAAAGAAACCTCTTTTGACACACTTCAAAATAGAAGATAAATCAAATTCTTACTTTTCCTATTAAGCAATTTTAACCCTACATAACTTTGTTTTATTTACAGTGGAAGTACCATCAGACATATCTCAACTAGAAGCCCCAGTGTTCACAACACTGCAGCGTGGTCCTCCAGAGCCGATGCTGAGGCTGGACTGGAGCCACCGAGCCACTCTTATCGGGGAGAAAGTCCTCAATCCTATGATCTACTGCTGTGATATATGCTCTAAACCTATACTTATTTATGGACGAATGGTGAGTGGAAACAAATTGGAACTTCTTCTAAGGGTTACGTTCTTATTTTTAACTAGGATGAATCAAAGTTACAGGAGTAAAATTTGAGTTACCTACATCAAAAACAGATCTGTGATCTTAATTGTTGAAAAGAAAAAGTTTCTTATCATTTTTAGAACAATAATCCTTAATGGTGTTATGGTTTGGAAACAAGGGGAGGCCTTTGCCCAGTAGTGGGAAATAATGTGGGCTAGCAAACCAAAAAAAATACCGCAATAAAAGATGTCTGCATTTTTATTTGTCCTGTTACAGATACCATGCAAACACGTGTTCTGTTTGTCATGTGCCAGAGCTGAACACACACACTGCCCTAGGTGTAGAGAAAAGGTAACAAACCTTTCATATCTTCTATATACTAATAATAATGCTGAAGAGTTTGTCCACATTAATCTCTGGACCAGCCTGTTTATAAAAAATATTTTTGCCCAATTTAGCCCAATTGTTGAGGAAGGCTGTAGGCTATTTATCATCACGCTACGACCCTTAAGATCCGAGCAAGAGGAAACAAAGGCAGAAAAAAATTTAAGCGACAAGGAAGTAATAGCGGAGCAGACTCTTTGTCCTAAAACTGCTTTACTATAGTTTTCTCCCTTGTAGTAACCAGTGCTGTGTGCTTCTGTTTTTCAGGTCCTGCGAGTAGAGCAGACAGGATTAGGCACAGTATTCATGTGTACCCATTCTGGTACGCGATATGGCAACACAGGGTGTAGAAGAACTTACTTATCACAGGTAAAATAGCATTTATTCATGTTGAGAAAGTAACAATGGAAACAGGAAGTATTGATTCATTACAAATGTTTTATTTTCTTTCAGAGAGATCTGCAAGCTCACATCAATCATAGACACGTGTCTTCGGGAGCTGCCGAAAGTAAACCTGAGCCAGAACCACCATCCAATACAGTTGCTATTGTGAAGCCTTTAACTGTGAGTATTAAAGAAAGAAAATAGGTTTGTTTTGGTGAACATGACGTAGAGAAAGAACAAGTTAGGGGAAAATATGCGTCACATTCACGCAGCTCAGTAATTCCAGCTTTACTTCCTAAGTAACCTTTCACCATATTTATGTCAGCAGATGCCACCTTCAGCGAACGACCCGCGCGCGCACACGCACGGCCACGCGAGCGGTGAGAGGCCGCGCGCGCGCACCAACCTCATCACCGTGCCCATACAGGACCAGACTGACTCACACGCGTATTATAACTATTATCCTGTAAGTAATATATAAAATTGTAACATGTAAAATGCAACAGCTTATGCTCGTCTTCCTATATTGATTGTGCTCTGTGTACCGCAGCCCCCGCAGCCAGTGCCGCCGCCGCCGCCGGGCGGGCCGGGCGTGCCGGGCGGGCCGGTCGGGCCGGGCGTGCCTGTGCTAGCGCACACCATGAGCGTGCCGCCGCCCACGTACTACGCCACCGCGCCGCCCTACTCCGCACCGCCGTCTTATGTGCAACCTGGTGAGTACTTCTAAGAGAGAAACTGCTTTTATTCTCATAAGAACCAAAAATACGCTCGACATGGACCGAAGGTGCAAAGGAAACCGCGCGTTCGAGCATGCTTAATGAGACATCAAACTGTCTGCGGCAATTTTTGGTAAATTATCACACTAAATCACTAAGGGCGGATTTCACCAGTGAAACTGACCGCGTTCAGCACACCTAAACCGCGGTCAAGAACTGTCAGTGTCATCGTTGTTGTGGAATATTGACACTCTTGAATGGAGTTTATATGTGCTGATTATGTTCAGTTTAATTGGTGAAATTGGAACTGAGCGGTGGAGCGGTGTCAGGAATTTTTATAAAATAAATAATACAAGACATCTGGCAGACCAAGAAGAGCAAAACGCAGAGGGTGTTTCACTGTTTTTGGTCTGCGGGATGTCTTGTACAGTCGAGTTCACTAATATATTGGTAGTGACAATGTTTCAAAATATTGTAAGCATTTAAATGATCATATTGTTCTATACAAACTTAAACATCAATAAAATGTTATATATTATGATAACATTTGATATCTATACAGCTTTATAAACCAAACTAACAGCTAGCGCAGCGCAGCTAGATTTTATATAACTAAATGGCCTTTACCATTAAATTAATTTTTGCTTGCCAGAGCTGAAGTACGAGTAATAATGCAATGTTGCCGTTCGTAATAGGACTGTATCAATCTGACAACATTGAGAGAGCTGAAAATCTTAGGGTCAACGCAGCCTATACCTACCTATTTGTTTATAACTTTTCAGGTGGTGTAAAAATAAATAAAAAAAGTTACTCAAGTACATTAGTATTTAATTTTTATTTTATTATTCTCAAATTCTTATTTTGTTCTTCTGTAAACCTAACATTTAAAATAATGTAGGGAATTTCCAGGCAAGGTGTAAGCAATGGTGCTGCCAGTTTTAGAATCTGAAATATCCACCATTGTCATCAATAACATCTTGCAAATGTTCACGCATTGATGCAATCATGTTTGAACAGGCGGCGCTACTTCTAAAGCCTTCCTAAATCTCATGTACGTGGGCCCTTAAATTGGTGACTGAATAGAATGCTGTCCAGTAGGTATTCGGATGAAGGATGTCATAACTGACCACTTCAAATTGCATTTGTTTAAAAAAAAGATTACTATAGGATTGATGATTGATATACTTCTGTAAAGAGATTGTTCAAAGAATTTAAGACATTTATTTATTTATTCGAGACATGTCAAATTGTCAAGATATTTTTCATAGAAAAATTGCATTGATATTTGTGAACCTAACTTTGCGCTAAATAATATGAACAAGGGATTGCGCACAATTTTTATAGTTTCTTTGTCTGTAGCAATATTATTGATATAATGTAGTCACATATTTATGATGTCACAGATTGTTTACAATAATTTATTGTAAGGCAAAGCTGTTTAGTTTTATGAAACTTACCATTGCCTATATATTTTTGATTCATGAACATGCTCAGATATTAAAGAACTCGACTGTACAGCCAGAGGATGCATCAATAGATAGCTTGAAAAATTCCGACTGGAATGGAAAATGAATAATCGTTGTCTGAGATCTAGTTAAATTTCTTGTAAATATCGAGACATTCAAGTTATCGTAAATCATCTGAAACCTCCTAGTTAGTAAATTCCCTTCAAATCATAATTTAACTTGCTATTCTCCTCCACCAGGTGGCAGCATGTCAACAAACGTATCAGGCGTATCTCCAATGTCTTCCTCCGTACCTATGGGGTCAGTGAACTCTATGGGCGAGGGTTCCCGCTGGGGCGACGGCTACCAGCAGCCCACCGTGCCCGTCCAGCAATGGCCGCCGCAGAACCAACATCATTACTATAGATAGCCCCTGTATAAACGCCGCTATTCGTGGCGTGATCGCGAGTGACGTATACCGTACTGTGGTGACTACTCGTGGACATAATTACTGTGAATCCGTTTAACTGATTGGTATTTAGACTATGGGCTACCATACAATATTATAGTAGGTCAAGATTAGACGAAAAGTGAAGTGTCATGCGGTTTTGTGCTGTGCTCGCCTTGGCCCTTATTGATGGTGTGGCCCAATATTAGAATGACTGTAGTGGTTATGACACCGTTGGGGCTATAAGACTAACAATACAATGTGAGTTTGTGTAAAAATGCGAGAGGCAAAAGCCCAATAAGGACGAATTTGACCAATTGAACTAAACGCGATCAGCACACCTAAACCGCCTTCAAGAGCTGTCCGAGTTAATATTCCAAAGCAATGGTGACACTGACAGCTCTTAACGCATTAAACACGGTTTAGTTTTACTGATCGCATTCAGTTTAGTTGGTGAAGTTCGCCCTTAACCGTCATGCAGCTGTTGGCACATGAGTTTAAGAAAAGTGGGGCTTTTCAGAGCGTCGTTTCTGTCACTTGTACCTCTCTTTCTAAAACTCATATGTGTCATTTCAACGCGCGGTTACTGCGTGCGATCTGGATTTTGCATTTGTAATGCAGTCTGTGATTACAGTGTTATCTTTTGTTGATGTCTGTGGACCATAATGAGTCATGTTATGTGGAGGGTAAAGACGTTATCGGCCCCGATAGTGTCGTCGCCTACAGTGGCGAAAAACTTTAACTCATGAAACAATTGGTAGTTATAAAATACTGTAGCTAAAATAAATAATCCTATCACATTTTAGTGATAATAATCTCATAGTGTACAGGTCACAAGAATGTCTTTATTTGAATTAGTTTATTTTTTAATTGAATCTTTATTTTATTTTTTTCCACAGCTAATAGATTTATGTTTCAATTTTCTGTACATTATAGTATAAATATATGTATTGTTAAATATATTTACTCTTTAGTAGGGGTTATTGTTGTATATAGAAAGCTGATTAGTCAGCAAACTGTTAATCTGTTGTAAAGTGCAATTTTTACCAACTTTAACCCATTATATTTATGCCAAATGTCGATAATAGCAGTGCCTTGTAAATCTGCCCGGCAGGCATCACTACAAACTAAGTCTATATAAATAATAATATCTATTTACTCCACCTATGTTCAAAAAGACTACTTTTCCTATTATTTCTTATTCTTTTGATCTGACATCAAAAACATGAAAATTTTGTAAAAATTCGAAGAGGAAAGCAATAAAAATCTTAACAAGTGATTAGATATTTATTTAATTAATTAACACTAATCAATATCAATTATATTTACAATATGTCACATCTTTCACACTCCTCAGCTAGACACAATCAACAAATGCAATAAAATCTGCAAAAAATATTTACTTTTTTATACCCCACACGTTCAACTGTTACCATAACTATTGGATTTATAAAAGAAAATAAAATGAATACTATCTTGTATAGATTCACAGTGCCACTGCAGAAATGCTATTGCTTACAAACTAACGAATCAAAATGCACATTTGCCGTGTGATGTACATGAAATGCTCAATAACAATTTATCACCAATTGACAGACTCCTCATAAATATCATACTGTATGGAATTTGTAATGTTTGAGATCGTCAGGCACTCATAAAATCAACCGTACCTATTTCTACATTGGTTCTGTGAACAGCCTTTGTTTTATGTTAGAATCTGGTCGGATCATGATTGTTTGGTGGTTGGGGGCGCAGGGTCTGTTAGGTCGACGAGCGTGGCTTCTGCCGGCACGACTGCAGCCTGACTGGACTGCGCCACGTCCGCCGGGAACTGCGGGATCACTTGCGACTGCGCCTTCCTCACTGCATCCATGTTCACTTTGGTCGATAGATTCTTTTGTCGCGTCTGTTCGGAAGTCTTCGATAATCTCTCGCTCAACGCCTTGAGCGCGATTTGTCTAAAAGGTAGAAGGAACCAGGAATTTATCACATTGGAAGTTACGAGTCTAATAATATTAACAATTCTGCAGATAACATGAAGTTGGTTAAAAATGCAAACAGATTATCTCATAAGATGTAGACTTCATCATAAATACGTGAAAACAAACAAGCATTTTGAGATAAGCTTTTCCTGTACATTTAAAAACCGGCGCTAATTTAACTATTAGTCAATTCCATTTAGGTACGTTATCCACCAAAGTAATGTTCAGTCAGAGAATTAAGGATAACTATATCACAAAATCCTTGAGCCAAAAACAGCCTTGCAATTCATCGTGCAGAATGGGTGTATGATACTTTTCAATTTGAGCTCTATAGCTGGTTAACAATAACAAAAAAATCACCTTCGCCTCTCCATGTCTTGTGGTTCGACGCCCGGCATCGATATGGTGACGCCCCTGGGGCTCAACGCGAGGTGAACTCGGCGCGGGCTCGGGGAGCAGAGCCCCATCCGCACCAGGCACCGGTGCGGCGGGCCCAGGATACCCCGCACCACTGGTTGTAGGACCGTCGGGAAGAAACTGCAAAAAATTCAAAGCAAAGTTTAAAATTTGGCAATAAATTCGATTGTTGTTTATTTATTAAGTACTAATGACTTCGTCCGCATGAACTTTTACCTATTTATAAAATTAGTATAGACGGGTGCTCAAGTATTAATCATTGATATCTGAATACAAAGACTTGCGGAAGTCAGATAGAAATTGGCTCCACGTAAAAAAAAAAACTGGTATTCAGCTACATTATGGTTAGACTGGAAGCTGGCCCCAAAATTAGTTGGGATCTGGCTAGAGGCTAGACAGATGATGATCTAAATACGAAAACTATTACTTAAATAAAGTCATTGTGCTTGTTCCTGCAACAAGCAAAAAAATACAGTAGTAGTATACCACTGAACTGATTTTCTACATTCCAATGCTAAAAAACAATTTCAAGCCCATGAAGCACCATTTGCATTGAAATTAAAGAATGAATTATCAAATTACAGTACCACAACGTGTATATTATGTATACCATACACATAATAATATATGCATTTGTACATACAGAGAAGTGTAAATAATCCAATCTACCTTGTTATTGTCATTGTCAAAAAGTGTAGGTATGATTTTTCATGGCACACATTGAATAAAAATATTGATAATTTGGAAGTATGAGAAACAGGGTGTAAAGTTCACTCAACCTCCATAGAAAAGGGTGGATCCTCCAACCAGACGGGTGTTGTGTCTGGCGGGCAATTGCCCAACGATTGATATTGGGAAATTGTATCTATGCTAATTGCGCGGTAAACTCTGCTTGCGAGATGCAGGATTTGCGTGACGTCAGTATGACGCGTTGTTCGCATGTAGCTTTGTATATAGGTACCGCTACAATAACATAACAGCCCAGCGCAGGTCGAATAGGGCAATGGGAAAGATGTCGAGCCGGGCTCTTCCGAGATCAAGCATGAGTCCTGAGGGCGTGGAGGGCGAAAAAAAAAATCAGCTGTTCCCTACATTTATGTTCGTATAACTCGTCAAAATGTAGGGAACACCAGATTTTTGTTTCGCGATTTCGGGTTTGGTCCCATAGTAAATGTTGTTCATAATGATGAGTACAATGACCCCCTAGAGTTATGGGATATCAAAAAAAACACGTTGTATATAGATAGAGGCTGGGGTCAGATGCATCTTCAATAAGTACAAGTACTTACCATTAAGTACTTGTACTTAATTCTGCAAGATCTGGCTGACTTTGTCCATGTGACATGCACCTGGGTTTTTTTATTATTCTTCTTCGTGTCGATGGCACAACTGAATTTTATATGTTGTATTGTAAGTAAGTATGTTGCTATGTATTCCAAAACTTTTAGAAATACATGCAAGATAGATAAAGCCCTGTTCATTAGTAACAAGATCAAAACAGCAGAAAACAAAATAAAAACTTTTAAGGAAGTTATACATAACGAAACTAGTGGGAATAAAATACGAAACAATGATTACACATTGGAGACTTCACGTGGTGCCATAAGCTCTAACTTAGAAGTAGCTCAGGAATTTGTAAATTTCTTTACTAATATACCATGTAAAACGACGGAAGCTTTAAATTCCTCATCTGTTGTCTCAATTGATCTATTAAGAGCTAACGTTCTAGGATGCTCGGTTGAATTTCAATTAACCCTATGAGAACACATAAACCCTATGACAGTTATAAAAGCTTTTCGGCAAATCAAAATCAAATTGACCGAAGATTTATGGGGAATGTCTATCAAAGTTTGTACATCCATAATCGAGACTATAGCACCATACTTAGCTTTGATATTTAATTTGTGTGTAGATCAAGGAGTCTTCCCGGATTTAATGAAATACAGTAAGGTTATACCGCTTTTTAAATCTGGGGACAGCAAAGACACCAATAATTATAGACCCGTATCCGTGTTGCCCGTATTCAGCAAGGTGTACGAAAAGGTAATGCTCAATCAAATGCTTAATCATTTTAACACCAACAAAATCTTACATGATCAGCAATATGGTTTCACCAAAGGACGTTGTACGACTGACGCCGGTGTCACCTTATCAAAGCACATATTTACAGCGTGGGAGGAGGCCCAAGATGCCATAGGAATCTTTTGTGACCTCTCCAAGGCATTTGACTGCGTCAATCACGAAACCTTACTTTTTAAACTTGAGCATTACGGACTAGGTCAACTTGCGCTCAGTTTAGTCAAATCTTATTTAAATGATAGACAGCAAAAAGTTGAAATAAATGGTGTCAATTCTCTTGCTTTAAAAGTAAAAATGGGTGTTCCTCAAGGCTCGATTTTAGGTCCTTTCCTCTTTTTAGTATATATTAATGATCTACCCCATTTATTAAAGAACCAACCACAAATGGTGTTATTTGTTGACGATACTTCCTTAATTTTTAAGATAAATAGACGTGCATCAAATATTGACGACGTAAATAACGCCCTACTGCAGGTACTAAATTGGTTCACTGCTAATAATTTGGTATTAAATGGGAAAAAAACTAAATGCATAAGATTTGCTTTACCAAATGTTAAAAGTAGTGATTGTGACATAGTATTGAACAAAGAGAAACTAGAATTCGTCGATAAAACTGTTTTCCTGGGGATCACGCTCGACTCAAGGCTGCAATGGGGTCCTCATTTAACATCTCTTGCAGGAAGGCTAAGTTCAGCAGCTTACGCTGTAAGAAAAATCCGTCAATTTACTGATGTAGATACCGCGAGGCTAGTCTATTTTAGTTACTTTCATAGTATCATGTCTTACGGTGTTTTACTATGGGGACGGGAGTCCATTTTTATTCTGCAGAAAAGAGCCATCAGAGCAATATATGGCCTCCGCAGGCGCGATTCTATAAGGGAACTGTTTAAAGATATTAATATCATGACGGTACCTTGTCAATACAACTATGAAAACATCATGTAGGTACGTAAGAAAAAATTTAAATCTATTCAACAAAAGAGGTGAAAGGCACAACTATAGGACTAGAAATAGGGACCAATTAGTTCAAACAGGTTTCAGACTGGCTAAAGTAGACTCAACCTTCATGGGGTACTGTTTAAAATGTTACAATAAAATTCCTCCCCACATACTCCAACTGAATGAAACGAAATTTAAATCTTGTATTAAACGCACACTATGTAGCCAAGCATAAGCATAAGTTAGGGGATTACATCGGTGACAAAAATGCTTGGCTCAATGCTGGTCCAGCTCCACAGGGGCGCATAAACTAATTAGCATTCGGAAACATAGTTGGAGCTGCTGAACATTGGAAGAAAACTATATTTGCATTGTATAAACTCAATTGTTTAGTATTGTATAATTGCATAGCACACGTGTGAGCACTATGTACTTTCTATAAAGCTACCATTTACTGGGTACGTCTTTCATTGACTTGAATGTGCCCTGGCGGCTGAGAGTATGTCATGCTCACTCTAATGTCTCACTGGTGGTGGCGTGTGTGTTGGATCATTAAATTTGTTTAGTTATTGGTTTAGTTGAATTAAATGATTTGAGTTTGAATTTATATCTTGTTGGCCCAAAACTTTGCCACTTCCACTTTCTTCTTTTTATTATTATAATTATACACTAATCGCATGATATAATGAGTACACTATCAAAACATCTAGTTATCTATCAAATTACTATCATGAAAACAATTTGAAGTTGTAGCCTACTGTGTATTTAGTTACCACATTACATTATCAATCATCGAATCAATCAATGACGCGGCTACGGCTATCGTGGAAATTAATGCTTATCAATTGGTCTAGTTTCAGTAGTGCACTTTTAATTTTTATGTTGCTATGGATATAAAAACTTGTAGTGTGGTGGTACTTCAGGTGTGTGGAACCTGAAGAAGCCAACCGCGTATAAATGCGGAAAAGGGTTTTGGGAACTCGTATAGGTATATGCGAAGACTGCCCCGATGGTTTCGTGGTCGCAAGCGCGACTGCAGGCTGAGCGTGGGGTCCTCTCCTGCGGGGTGATTACGCAACACACTAAAGGGCTTATTACACTATCCAATTTAAGCAATGCTAACTAGGAACACTCTAACTAGGAAGTCGGAAGCTAGTGATTACACTACACTAAATTGTATTCTAAATCGGTCAAACAACGCATGCAGACGCATTCGTGAAGAACGATTGTACACAATTTAGGAAGTAGTGCGATTGGACCTCCAATTTACACTAAATTGGATCCAATCTGTTCTAACTGCGATTACATCTGCCGATTTCCTAGTTAGCATTCCTTAAAATTGGATAGTGTAATAAGCGCTTAACAGTAGGAATGGCTTTCATTTTGACAGTTCAGCAGCAGTTCCCCATGCCTGCAAAAACACGTTAACCTACGTTAAGCCTGGGGGTCTACTCCGAAGTAGTATCGGCCGAATGTTCGGCCGTTTCCTGCTACGAAGTTACTATATTTTGGTTCGGTCGGTTCCGATCCTACACTCCTACACTCTTTCGAATATTGACTATGATCCCGACCCAACTGAGCCGATCCGAACTTTTTTCGCATTTTTCAATAATATTCGGTTCGGCCATGTGTCGGTCCGATCCGAACATTCGCACTTTGCACTTCGGAGTAAACCCCCTGGTCCTGCGCCTGATCTCTCCGGTCTTGTCGAATTGCGTGCCGTCCCATTGGACTATGAGAGTGAGGAAAAAGAGAGCGCACAAGTGTGTGCGCACACACCTGTGCAGTATAATATTTCCCCACGCCGAAGGCTAACCGAGGTCGAGATTGGCCGCCATGGTCAAAATACGGTCTGGAGGACTATTATTATTAAATGCGAAAAAACGCAGCAGGATGATGAGTATGTGTAGTACTGGCTGATGAGCAAAGTAGGTTCTTCTACTAATCTCCTTTACATAATTTAGCAATAAGTGAATACATTGAACAGATTTACCCAATTTTTATTAAAAATTAGGTCAACCAGTTCCCTAACCTGACATAGAAGGTTGGCAAAAATAATTACTATTTTAGCCAAATACCAAAACTAAAAAACATAGAATCAATATGTGGCATATTCATATTGACACAAAAGCATACAAATACAAGTATAGTACCATACTTTAATTAAAGAAAACACAGGTGACTCAAATTACAAGCCCATTGTTCTTCACTTCTTCCTAAATTCTTAAAATTACTGAATGTGTCTTTTCAATGTTCTATTAATTTATTGCTTAGTCTTGTTAGCATTTTAGTGTAATGTGAATATTGGAGGTTGGATTAAAGTACTTATTTGTATCCAATGCAAAGATAAGGTGTCACTGTTTATTGATGTTACACCACACAGGATAAATACAGCAAAATATTGGAGATTGATTGCTTTTCTCTCATAGTGTTATGCAGTTGGTTTACGAGTCTCACTATCTGTCATTGAGGTACAACTGTAGCCTGCCGTCAGCAGTATGAAAATATACAGAGTGGCGATTAGGTTATTTTTTTTGTTAGGATTAGGCAACTTGTCTGTTACAATAATAAAATTTTAATTTTAATTAAAAATAAAAAAAAAAAAACAAATAAAATAATTAGCATAAAAATTGTCATGAAATAAACCATCCATGATAATAAGTCACTAGACACGCGTGTGGCAATGGTATCAAGAATTCAACACAAACTTTGTGTTATTGTTACTAAGGAAACACAAATAAAGTTTAATGTTGTTAGGTAAATACTGAAATGAAAAAAAGGTCCCACGACTAAAATGTTAATTGTTATTAATTCTTTTAATTGTGTATGTTTAATATACGTTATGTAGAATACGTGGTTTCAATTCATGTGATAACCTAATCGCCACACTGTATACAGTGTATACCATACTCATAACAAACAGAAACTATTTAAAAAAAATTGTCTGTCTGTTTATTCCAGCTAATATCCGACACAGCTGAACTGGTTTTGATGAAAGTTGGTATGGCATACTTTATTAAAGCCTAGGGAAGGACATAGGCAAATTTTTATCAACATACCACACAAGTGAAGCCGTGGGCGGAAGCTAGTTACAACATAAAAAAATCAGGATGTGTCACGTGGCTAGTAGGTAAAGATTACAATTAATTAGAAATGAATAACATACTTATCAAAAGTGAAATTATCAGCCATATCTCCTCTGGTTCCGCTGCTATGCCTCTGCCAGAACCTCAGGTATATCCAGGACAGGATTGTGCCACTGCCCCACATGCAAGGGTATGTGCCCTCCAGCGCTCCAATAGCCCATAGTATTATAGCTGCTATTAGAATTAGAAGCGGCAATGATCTGTTTGTCAACTTTCCTGGAAGAAAACAAAAACATAGATGTTGCCGTAACAAATAATCCACATGACTTGTTTTGATTTGAAAGAATGAATTGTTACATTAGAATTATAATAAATAAAATCTGTTTGCTATACTTGTTAGCAGTGTGTGAAATTGAATTTGACAGGCTTCTACTTTACTTTGTGGACACAAACAGGTTTGAAATAAATAATGTATTCAATGTTATTCAAGGCAATTAGTAAAGTGTGTTTAACCCTAACTATGTGATACCAGTAACAACAGTTTAAAACGTTAATACTTATCAAACAATTCGCACCTAATGGTGTTTTTATCAGCAGATGATCTGGCATAATCTGCTTTACGGCTACACTCACCGCGGCCAGGTAACCCGCCAGCCCGTGTACATGTATATCGAACAAGTAGGACGTTTGTCCTGTACACGCAAATATCACTAAATAGTAGAACGTCGTTAGAAACGCTACACCAACATTGGTCAGGAAGAAAAATTTCATCATTTCCATCTGACCCCATAACGGTTCTATTAGTTTCCCACATAGTCCCACCGTCACAATGTCGATGATCACTTCCCACAAATGTATCTCGAGAAACCAGAACGTGAAAGTGGACCATAATTGAAACGAAGGTGGCAACAAATACCCTGGAGTGACACTGAGAACGTCCACAACATCGTCGGAAAACGATAGAATATACCCTATAATTACTACTACACAAATGAATTTCACCGATGGCGACGTGTTTCCTAATAAAGCAGAAAATTGCTGTCGTAAATACGGCAAATTACGACTGAATACCCTAAGCGCAGCCATTTTTGTGACGGATGAGCGAAAAACCAAAAATGACAAGGATAATAAACGTCAAACGTCAGTTCGTGTTGTTATCGTTTCAGTTCAATTTCACGCATTTAATTCTAAACACGGGCGAAATTATAAACGTTAGAACCTGCATAATGGGCAAAAATAGTTAAAATTATATGATTCGTTTCATAAGTTTTACATTCTTGTAGTCTACGTTCTTTAGACACTAATAATACCCACCACACGCCACTTATGTACAGACGCCAGCACATCAAGCTACTACAATCTGTAAGATTTAAACCATATAAGTTATATGGCCCAAGCGACAGATGGATGAGCCCAAAGTCAGCGTGTCGGTGAAAGTGGCCCAAAAGCTGCCCCTTCTTCTTCTTAGCGCGTCGATAACAATCTAAATGGATTCGGCTACTTGTTTGGTGCCATAGCTCCGTAATTATATTACTTTTACTGTATGGCTTAAGAAACGACTGAACCATCGTAAACCTGAATTTGAAGGAAAGAAATGTCACTGTCAGACGTCAGTGTCTGTCTGACACCTTTTTTAATAGTTTTTGTCGATTTGTTTTCTTATCTCTCAAAGAATATCAAAATAAACAAAAATTAGCATCTACGATAGTTAATTGACCATACCAGTGTATATTATTTATATCCCGGCGGCCTTTAGGTACCTAAATGTTTTTTCGGCTTATTAGTAGTGCGTTGTTGGTATGGTCCTTACATTTTGCCGGCTCGTTCATAACACGTAACATTGCATATTTTGAGTACTTTATCTGGTTTTCAGTTGCGTGTAGCTAGCGTTTGGGGTGGCGGCGTGATGGCATCAGGAGCGAAGCATTGCAGCAACGTGAGGTTGCGATATTTAACGCAAAAAGAGGCTATAGCCTTGGATGAAGAGCTCTTCAATGATTACAAGTATAGTGTTGACCAGTTGATGGAGCTGGCGGGGCTCAGTGTCGCTACGGCCGTTTCACGAGTTTTTCCAGCGTCAACGTAAAGTTTATTGTGAACTCAATTATTTTAGTAACTCACTAGTTCGAAGAAAAATTTCAATTAATCTTAACTATCTTGCAGGCACCCGTCAGCTCTAATCATATGTGGACCAGGAAACAATGGAGGAGACGGTCTGGTTGCGGCTCGTCACATGGCACTATTTGGATACAATGTTTCCATTCACTACCCAAAGCGTACCCCAAAACCATTGTACGAGAATCTATTGGCACAGTGTGTAGCGTTTGGAGTTGATATTGTTGAAAAACTTCCTCCTCCAAAAGACTTGGGCAATGAGTATCAAGTACTTGTGGATGCTCTCTTTGGGTTTGCCTTCAAGCCTCCAGTCAGAAAAGAGTTGGCTCCTGCCATGAATGCCTTGATTGAATCTAATTTGCCAGTTTGCAGGTAATTATTGCTACTGTTCATGTCATTTCATCGAAATAATCTGGCTTTGAAACTTAATTGAAAACTGACTCGGTTTTCCACTAACTTTCTTTCTGTAATAACATCTGACTACAATTATGGTCTCTTGACCTTAATAAGGGTCTACTTTGAGACAGGCATAGTGCAGCTGGCTTACAGCGCAGTGCAAAAAATAAAAATAATCATCATCATTACTATACTATCCTTTGTGTTTTGAGGGGCTTGTGGCTAAGCAATAACACTAATTAATGCCACATGGGTTGATCGATCAGGTTAAGCTACGCTTGACGCGGTTGGTACGTCGATGGGTGACCATCTTTACATACCAAGACCACTCTAGCCTCAGAAAGCATGTTAAGCCATTGGTTCTGGCTGTGTTTGTGGAACTTTGACAGTTGTTACAGGTCATCAGAAACCCGAAAGTTAGACAGTCACTCCATGTAAAATACTGGTATTCAGCTGCATCTTGTTAGACTGGAAGCTACCCTGCATTCGCGATTTATTTGCCAAAAATGTAAACAAAGATGAGTTTATGGAAAAATAACTTTAATTCCTACACAATAAAGTTCAGTTTACACTACAACTTCAAACATTTTTATAACTTTTCAATAGTGCTAGTCACTCCGAAATCATAACCATTAAAATAAAGTTGATATTTGTTTAACTTGAAATAACATTGGTTTGAATAGAAGTTAGTTAGATTTTATTGTGTTTCAGTGTGGATATTCCCAGTGGCTGGGATGTAGAAAATGGTCCAGGTACCGGCAAGACCCTCAAACCTGCTCTCCTGATATCACTTTCCGCGCCAAAACTATGTGCCCAGGACAAGTTCATAGAAGGAGCCAAGCATTTTCTTGGAGGTAGATTCTTACCTCCAGGCATTGTATCAAAGTATTTCCTAAGGTTACCATGTTATCCTGGTGACGATCAAGTAGTTCAGCTTTCTTGTTAATTATTGGGTCTGTCACAAAATAATCAATGTGGGTTTAGTTAGTAAGATATTTGGGAGAATTATATTTATATGTTATTCTATGTTTATTCTGAAAATATAGTTTTTTTTATTGTTTCGTTTTATTTATTTTTTTTCACCGCCTTTTGAAGAGCGCGTCCGTCATATTTCGGATGTCATATTTCGGACGTCATAAAAATCTCTCATTTTTGCAAAAAAAAAATACTATGTCTTTGGACCGGCTTCTGATTCCGATAAACTATTTACAGAATGAACAATTTCATTTAATTTCTAGGAAGCCGTATCTCTATAGACGCAAACCTGTCTTTTATCCCCCATTCATCCCTATTCATGTTTAGTGCGCCCAGTATGATTCACCATGCGGTCAAATAGTGACTTGCGATTAACACACGGTACCGCGGTAGGCGGTGAAGCGGATCTCAAGCGCAATACAGTCTAGACAGTGTGTGAGGCGCCGCCCCACCGCGGAGCGGTGGCGGTGAGAGCACCGCTCGACCGCGCGGTGTACGTGTGTTAGGCATCTCCGGATTTATTAGAGGCCAATGCGACATGAAGCGCAATACACACTGAGCCCGCCGGGCCGCCGACCTATGTCGGCAACCGACATGATTCTTTTCATATAGACCGGGTTGTGTCGACCAGTGTGTATTGCGCTTCATGTCGCATTGGCCTCTAATAAATCCGGAGATGCCTAACACACGTACACCGCGCGGTTGAGCGGTGCTCTCACCGCCACCGCTCCGCGGTGGGGCGGCGCCTCACACACTGGGCGCCGCATAACCGCGCGGATCAACGTGGGTGCAGCCGGTCGATTCTGTAAAAATCTTCAACTCCCTTTCTTCAACTTTTCTGCATACCGGGGCGGGGCTTAGTACCGCCTGATTCAAACTTTATGACGGCTCTGAACTGCGCTACTTGCTGCGCAATACCTCACCCCTCTGCCCCGCTAGCAGAGAATATTTGTTAATGCGCAGGGACACGCCTCGTGTTCCGAGCCGCATGGTAAAGTTTGAATTGGGCTGTACGCCACTGGCTGTGGTTATTCTTAATTCACACTAGTGCTGAGGCTACTGTCTATCAAATACAGACACTCGTCGCGAATTTAAATTCACTCGTGGTGATGCAACAAAGCTCGAGTTTCGAGTCCCACAGGGAAGTTTATCAGTTTTTCAAGAATAGACTAGGTTCAGAATGATTGTCGAAGCCGTCCTACCACACTTCGAAGTCTGACTGAAACAAGAAGAGAGCATCTTTATGTATAGGCTCACTCAGGTGTTGACCGGGAATGGTTGCTTTGGTGAGTATGTATGTACATACCTGGGGGCTTACCATGAGCTCTTATAGCAGGGCAGAAGTTAAACTAAACTGTTTTTTTGTACTACGACGTCTTATTAGCAGGCCTGTTGCAGGCCTGCTACGTTGACGTTTACAAAAACTGTTCACCTTCTTTTTTGTATAGAATTTCATACCATGACCAGCAAATTGACAGCAACAAAACGAATATTGAACGTCTGTAACGTCAAAATAAACCATCTTGAATAAGTTACTATTAAACGAGCTTTTTCAACATTGTTTTGTAATGTAGTGCCCATACAACACTTTATTTTTATTGATTCTCTGTGTGACGAGTACGTAATATTTGTTTGGAGTGAATATCGAATAGAGAAAAGAAACCAACGGCGTCGCACTATGGAAATAAATAAGCCTTTTGAAATGAATACAGAGAATTTTTAAATTAATATTTTTCTTATTTTGATCTAGTACCTACTCAAAATCAATATCCTATGTTGCGCATACTGCACATCAATGCTCTAGGATTGAAAGGTAAATTTCTCTAGCTAAACCCCATAACCGATCGTTTTAAACCCTAAATAATCGTAATCAACGAGTGCCGGGAAAACTTTTCCACAATCGTATGATTCTCCTGAAATACGACAAGATCACACATTCGATCACGTCGCATGAGGAATACGTTGGAGTTGGACCGACGACGTAAAGTAAAGTACCGAAAAAAAGAGACCGCTTCATCGAAGGCGTCGCTATTAACCTCACTTATGATCATCTACATACCGCACTGATCAGAGCACTTCGACGCCACAGCGCTTAACGATGAGCTAGAAGCTCCAAACATCACCATCGGGGACCTCAACCTTAAAATGACCGCACTCAACCAGACGAAGGGGTGGGAATACTGTGGGATAAGACCACGCACTTACCAAAGGAAATCACAACAGACGCAGAATGCGAGGAATATATACTACAACTAGAAAAGGCCATCACAGAAACCTTGGATACTCATGCCACTACATAAAAACAACAGAAGAGACTAATTAATTGAACCTCACTACTCTGGGATATGCTGGATTGGGATCCATGGCACCTCCGTGCACAAGACTTATATTTGGACATGCTGCGCCGACATAATGTTACATAAGAACCAGGGAAATGAAACATCTTATAATCTATTACATAGGAAAATAAATACTTAACCCTTTTTAAATGAATAAAGGAAATTTTTAAATCAACCTTTTTTTTTATTTTGTCCTAGTACCTTCTAAAAATAAAATAATAGTTATCACACATAGTAAATAAGTACCTATTGCCTATAAGTCCGCGCGGAACTAGTTGGCCGCGCCTTGCGGTGGGACGGCGGGGCCCCGCGCACTACGTACGTTGCATGCAACCCGCCGCCTCACCCCCGCTGTCCCTCCCGTCCCACCGCTCACATACCTAAAGGGCTTATTACACTATCCAATTTTAAGCAATGATATCTAGGAAATCGGCAGATGTAATCGCAGATGCGCGTTGATGTGTTCGTCTGTTAGAGTGTTCCTAGTTAGCATTGCTTAAATTCGATAGTGTAATAAGCGCTTTAGGCGCGGCCAACTAGTTACGCGCGGCCTAGTGCAATCTTATGCTCAAACAAGGATTCAATGGCCAATATATTTTATGAAATCAAACTCATAACCCTTGCTTCTTATTAGCCTTTTCTATCATGCATTGCTCTGATCTAGGTATTTATAATGTAAGCAGAAAAACTACTCTATGAGAACATTGTAGTGTTATGGTAAAAATACCTTTGACCATTTGCATGCAGACTTAATCTGCTCCTTTGCCAGCAGAATGTAAAAGGAGTTTTTTTTTTGTTCAGCGATTAGGTATTAGGTCCTCCAAAAATTTTGGCAACTATTAATGAAATGCATGTTTATTTTTAAGATGTCTAGATTACAATGGTATAAATTAAACTAACGGGAATACTGAGAAATACGATCTTAGCCTTAAAAAACACTAAAAGCTAAGTGAGTAGTTTGGCCTCGGTTTTATAATTAAGTAAAATAGTGGACTGTTTAATAAATAGTAGACGTAAACGTACATGAAATCAAAAATCACATAATTAGCTGAATACATATTTTTATTATTTAAGTAGTATAGGATCAATTTCAACGTCAGACGACTTAGAAGTAAACATAGTATTTCATCTCAAATTATGCAGGTCGTTCCACTTCTCATCTTGATAACGTGTCCATGTCCAAGATAAAAACAATAATAAGTGTGTGCACAACAGCCAACAATGTCTTCGCACATTACGTTGAAATCTTACTAAACAATTTACACATCATCTTTCTGAAGTAAATGCTGTAGGTACCGTCTTGAATAGTCCATATTCATTACCATCCTTCAATTACACACAGGAAAACAGAAATATCAATTTTATGCAATTTGAAAGAAACGGACTAAATGTATTGAATGAAGTGTTGTTGTCACAGTTGTCACTTGTCTTTCTGACAGTGTCAGATAGTGCTGCGGTTTGATTTTATGTAACTCGCTAATCATAATAAAATAAAAGCTTGAGTTAATTTTTTATCTCAATGTGCCAGTTGATGTAGTCGCGATTAGATAAATATCACCATTCACCAACATGACCAACACTGCCTGTGATTCTTAATTCTATTATTAAATACGTAGGTAGGTAATAAACTACTGCTAATAATAGGTAAATATTACACTACACCAACAGCTTCTTTGTCTAATACATATATTTTTAAGTACTATAGATCACAATAGTCTCAGTCTTACACAATCGCCTTATTCGTGATGGTGATATTAACCGACATAATACTATGATGAAAATACAGTTCTGTGGGTTAGTGCTGTCAGTTGATAACGTGTAGGTTGTTATAATCAGGATCTTGCTATGATGATTCTTTCCTTTAAGTTTTTTTTTTGTGTGTGTTTCAAACGTAAGAAGCTGCTAGGTTCAATGGAATAAATTAGATTCAACTTGAATTGAATTTTCGAACTATGTAATCGAGACAATCGAGTGCCTGACCGTTAATAACTGAGTAACAACACTAGAGCCAAACTGACAAAAGACCAAAAACTACAATCCGTTTCACGTTGATTTTTACGCAACAGTAAGCAAACTTAAAAAATAGATTAAACACAGGAGGACCTGCTGCAGCGTCAATAGTAAATTGTTTTTCTTAATAAAAATAGATTTGGTTACCACCTCAAACTGTAATTAGGTATATTAATTAGTTTTTTTTTATTATTTCAATCGTTAAATACGCTTCAATATACGTATTATATTACAATAACCACCATGTCGGGAATTGAATCAATTGAGTACATTATCAATACATTTTCTTTTTATTTCGATTTCGTGATCCCGGTTATGGTATACCTAATTAAAAAAATTACCAGTTAAAAAAGATAAATTGGTTACTTTTTTTAAGGTATAAGTAATACGATTAGACTTTACAATACAAGGGGGAGCAAAAATATCTACTATTTTCTCTCTGCAGCCCTTTTCCACATTATCTTGCTATGTTCCCGTACTTGGGTGGATTTGGTAGACATAACTGCAATTATTTCTCTATGATTATTTAAGAACTCCCGGCGAAGCAGTTGGGTCATACTAACACGACGACTTGTTCGTATTTCACTAAAATAAATTCACCACATTCATCAGTAATCTCTGAAGCGACATTCCTATTATAAATGCGTGAAGTACACCATTATGATATTTTCATGTAAGTAAACAAAGTTACGACATTGTGAAGAGGTATACAAACTTATAACATTTTATTTGGCGCGCAAAAATATTTTTTTTTAAATTGTTGCCTGACTTAGCACACACGTTCAAAATCACGTTGAATCCTTCAAAGTTACAAAGTTGTTTTGAACGGGAAATTGAGCTTTGTAGTGCTTTTAGATAATGTATCAAGGTAACTTGTTATACATAATAATAGTTAAAAAATGTATATACCCTAGAAACTCATGTTTCTATTATTTTCAAAAAACCGGTAAAGTGAAAATAGAATTAGATTTAAGTTTTTGAACGATGCCTTTTAAAAAGACAATGGCATTACAGCAGGCCACAGACAAGCATTACCACTCAACTTCGGTGAACTTCGTTCAATAGTCGTTCACTTTTATTACTCTCATAGTACGATTATTAGCAGAACTAAATTAGGGCTGCTTCTGAACTGAATGAAAATTGAACGTTTTCTTAAAAGGTCATAGTAAGCCCCCTGAACAAGATTGGGCGAGAGGCCACCGCGAATTGCCACCATTGTGGAGATGGGTTGGATTCTGCACAGCACGCGCTCAAGGAGTGCCCTGCGGGGACTTCTGACAGACGAGTCCTGGTCGCCAGGATTGGGCGAGATAAAGAATATACCCAAGTCTATGCTGGCGGTATCGGAGAACTGGAGGTAAATGGCCTCCATCTGTGAAACTGTGGTGGTCCAGTAGGAGGCTGCCGAGCGGGATCGTGGGAGGGCTGATACCACTCGGAGAAGAAGGCGTCAGGGAGGCAACCGGCTGGACACCTAACACGCGGAAACCCCGCCTGTATCATTTAAGGCAGGCAGGAATTTGTGTGCCCCTTCCATGTGCAGATTGTGGTACTTTTAGTGAGGTAGAAATCCCACATTCCTGAAAGACCGGGCGCCTTCTGAAAGTTTCCCCCCGAAAAAAAAATATTCCGAACGTTTCAATTATTTATGCTGAAACTGATATGATTTATAAATGTAAAACCATTAAAAGCTGTGAAATAAAGGTTTGTTACTGGACCTATTGCTGCTTTTTACGCTCGTAACTTCGTAACTCGTACTACGCCCCAATATCAACGTAGTTTTTTAATGCTACACATGTTATAATTTCGTACTGGAATAAATCGGTTTTCCTACCATTTTTGTTTGACGTTTCACTTTTTCGCGCCGTTTTTTCCCGCGACAGCGACCGGCTGTCATTATTTTGTGAGGTCAGCGACATAGACGCATCGTGCCTTATTTCATTTAGGTTTTTATTAGTTTTACTGGTTAAATATTCCTAAACGTAAGTATTTCTTCCGTAACTACTTAGTTTGATGCTGAAAGAGTAGAAATAGTTTGATTTCAAGTGCTGAATCGCCGACTTAATTGGAAATCCGTTAGCGTTCTTTGGCGATCTCATTTCCTCCTCCCTTTTGTTATAAGTGACCTACACTCGTTAGTACACAAATTGAGAAAATCGGGACATTTAAATGATGCCATTAAAATTCGTTTACAGGATATTATGTTTGAAGCACGTCTTCTCCGTAGCTCTATTCTGAAGAAGGTGTTGGACGCCATCAAGGATCTGCTCACACAGGCCACATTTGACTGCGACGACAATGGGATCCAACTGCAGGTACGGTTATAAGTACTTTCTTCTTGCCATACAAATGCTAGGTAAACAATGGGTTCGCATTACCATAAATCCTACCCCAACAGCCCTACCTAGACTAGCCATAACCCATTCAAGGACACTGAACAAGACACATTCTATGTTTTATTGTTATTATTATGGCTGGGGGCGTTTAGTGCAAAGTGATAAAGCAGACATGTAAAGACAGGTTACAACTTGCCAGTAATCCATGAAAAATAATCTAATCTTATTGTTTAACATTAAAATGTAACCTATTGTAACATTAACCTTTATCGTTTATCCTATGCTTCAACACACCTTTGTATATTTCGATTGATGAAACTTTCCAGGCAATGGACAACTCCCATGTGTCACTGGTGTCCCTCACTCTCAAATCTGATGGCTTTGACAAATATAGATGTGATAGAAATATCTCCATGGGCATGAACTTAGGAAGGTAAGTTCAATAATCAATGTTTGATACTTTTTAAACATAACCTCCACCCATGGCCTCCAGCCCTAAGAAGAGAATCTTATAAAAAATAGTGATAGTTTTGATAAAATGTCCATATCTTATTTTTTTACAAATAGATTTAATTTTTTTTAAGTTTTAATGATCAGAGCCCAGAAAACATTAACAGCTGTGTTTAGTACTACAGACTCAGTTGCTCAACAGACATGGCTTCCCTAAGTATTTATATTATTATCTTCTAAAACTTCAACAGTTCAAGCCTTGCAAGACATCCAGGACTTACTATTGTTGAACTGTTGAAGTAGTATTTCTTTTCACACAGTACCCCTTCATATGTTTTGTCCTCATTTTAATATTCTGGAACAAACTCTTCTAGCATGTCAAAGATCCTGAAGTGTGCTGGAGACAAGGACACGGTAACAATCAAGGCACAGGACAATGCTGACACTGTCACATTTGTGTTTGAGAGCCCCAACCAAGAGAAAGTGTCAGATTATGAGATGAAACTTATGAACTTGGATCTTGAGCATTTAGGTGAGTGGTCAGATATCTTCTTTATTTTCAGCCTGTACTTACCTAGCCACAAAAAGATTTTTTTTTTCTGGGCTCCTTGGTATAAATCAAGCTACACATAACCAGTATGACTTCTGATTTTACGAAAAACCTATATAATGCAAGGTTAGCCAAAACTGGTTTACTGGTTTACCAGTTTTAGTTCATTGCATTCATTTATTTAGTTCATTTTATTTCTGTAAATTGGTTGTAAGGAACTCTTTTACAGATCAAAAGAATCAGAGATTCATGAATGCTAGTGAAGAGCAAAAGGTCATTTGGTGAAACATTTTACTGCCAACTCTATATTCAAATAGAAAATCCATAAGATATGATGCACTGAGTTATAAAGAACAATGGCCAATCTCCACACATGCTCTTTTTGTTTAACTTATATTAGCCAGATACTGGGCAAATGCCTCCCCTTTCCTGCGTGCTATATCTAATATGCTTTGACTAGAAAAATCTTATAAAACATAACTGACAAAATGACTAAAAAGGTGCCAATATGAAAATATAAATTGTCTGCTTGGTTTGTGCAAATTATTTAAATTGATTATATTACAGGTATTCCTGAGACTGAGTACAGCTGCACCATTAGGTTACCGAGTGCTGAATTCATGCGAATCTGCCGTGATCTCTCACAGTTTGGAGAGTCAATGGTCATCTCCTGCACCAAAGAGGGTAAGGCTTCCTCTGTTTAGCACAATTCATATATATTTCTCAGGTTGTGTAAAAAAACTTAGTTTTTTTATTAGACTTTTTGCTGTGAATTTCCTTAATACTTCTAAATTACTGGATGGATTTAGATGCGAGTTTTACCATCATTTAATTTTATTCTTGTCTAGAGGAGTTTAGTAATCGAGAAGAATTTCATAATTCACCTTTGCAGAGCTGGGGTGGGTCACTAGACATTAACTATGCTGTCCTTAAACTTTTCCTAAGTGCAGTTGTACCTCCTATCCTGCACTCTGTGCCCCAAAATTTGCAGCTAATATGACCTCAGCGCTGCCACCGATAACACCATAGAATTAGTGAAGTTATGGCCCAACAAAATTTGAATAACTGTTGTGTCAGCTACAGGAAGAAGTAGTGTAGTTGTAGCACATAGAGAGTTTGTAACATATTGTCATATTCCCACAGGTGTGAAATTCTCAGCATCAGGAGATATCGGCTCAGCCAACATCAAGCTCGCGCAAACTGCGTCAATTGACAAAGAGGAAGAGGCGGTGGTCATTGAGATGGAGGAGCCAGTAACTCTGACGTTTGCCTGCCAGTATCTCAACTACTTCACAAAAGCCACGTCACTAAGTCCACAGGTAAAAAGACACTTGAAAATCCTTCCTTTACCCTATTGGGTATTGTGGCGCAAGTTGTTGCAGGCAAGAACACTGGGACACTTTAAAAAAATATTTTTATGTACTACAAGTTACTGCAACTATGTTTTAAATATTTCGAATCCAGTCTTCAGACAAGTCTGTTCAGCAGTAGACCTGGCATAGACAGAGTGGCTGTTTTGAGATGACTTACGTCTTTTTCTGTCAGAAAGTTTGTCACAGAAATAGCCTAGCCAACCCACAAGCATAGATATTAAGGCGGAATGATGAGTTGCATTCATCAACAAGTTTCCGTTGCATTGCCACGATACACGCGAGTAGCACTGCTTGCAGAAGTAAATAAAAATGAGATAAGGTTTAATTATTTATTTTAATTTGTTTCAGGTTCAATTGTCAATGTCGGCTGATGTGCCTCTTGTCGTCGAGTACCGCATTCCAGAAATTGGTCACATCCGCTATTACCTAGCGCCCAAGATTGAGGAGGAGGATAGCTAAATTAGTTGATTAGTAATAAGGTCTTATTTTGTATTCGCGTATATTATGTTGTACTTGCTCTTTCCAAAAACATCATGTTAAAATTCCAATTTCTCAAGCCTGATATCTCTCCATACACTGTGTGTATCGCTGAAATTTGTGATATATGTAATAGTATTTTTGTAAGAAGTAATAAACACATTCGTCAAAATGGTGGTATTTTTTTAACACACTTTTATTAGCTTCACTTGTAATAATAATGTAATAAAATCTCGGAAGTCAATTTTAACCTACTTCTAATGTGGTATCGAAATGAAACTTTGTATGTATATGTAGGTCGGATGACGAACCTAGAATTTGGTATTTTGAAGCTGATCTGATGATGGAGCCAGGAGGTGGATTGTGGAACTCTCCAGGAGCTAAAAAGTAAACCAAGTTTGGTTTATTTTGAAGAGTCAAGATTGGGCTCAATAAACACTTTAGTTTATGGGCTTGGTAATGAGGGTCTGGTGATGGAGCTAGGATATGGGTAGTGGAATTCATAATTGACTAGGTATACTAGCAAATAACTCTAGTTTGAGTTTCACTAAACTGACGTAAATTATTGGCGTGTTTTTTAGTTGCCAATTTTTTAAACGACATATTTTTGAATCAAAAAAACAATTGACATTAAATCACTTTTTATTTTCCACAATAGTACAAATTACATTCATGTTCATGTTATACATGAGTATTGAATTATAATGTCAAGAAATAAAAGTTCAGTACTGATACACAAGTTCAAAATAAATAATCACTTCTAACACAATGGAATGCTGAACTTAAAGCTTCGCAATTTACAATTATACGAATATTATACTAATCAACCTTACATCTAAAAATCGTTATCCCCACGCACTTATACACATATTAGTAAAAACACATTGGTAAGAGATTAAAATTGAGACATGCATTTAAAATACGCTATGATATATCGGAGATGTAGGCTTAGCAAGCACCACTGACTAGTTTAGCATTATCTTTGAGTCTGTATGTTTGTTAACACTATGCGGGACACTTAAAAACACCCCCAAACGTTATAACAATAAAACTTCTATTCTATACAAGACACATGTACACATTGTACAAGATACCTTCAACCGATTATTCAATAAGACCTCAACGAATTTGGATGGAATTCGGCATACGTATAGAACATAACCTACATAGGAATAAACATGACATATTTTATGTCCTTTTTATCCCGTCAGTACGTAATCCCGTGGGATCATTTCCGACCTTCACGCTGGTTCATTTGCTGGCCCAAAGCTAAGTAGTATCTCAAATAGGTACCGCAAAACTAACAGTATTTCTTCTTATATTGAAATGGAGTCGGTGATTTAGAACCTTTTTGTAATTTCCATAGATCAGTGAGCTATGGAAATTACAAAAAGGTTAAATTGACTGACAAATAGTACATTGTGCTTAGCTAACATTTTCGGTGCGTGCTAAGCCTGGGTAAATACAAACATTGAGAAATCTGTAGTAATAAAATTGTTATGATAGTGGTTATTAATTAGACACATATCTTACATATCCATGTATAAAAAATTAATAAAATCATGAAAGTTAAACAAAACAAATTGCCCACTGTAAAGTCTACTCATTCAAAACTTATTTGTTAACAAATTCGACTTTCTTGTTACTTCCTTAGATCTTACGACATACAACCCGTGCTACATTCAGGGGATCACTTAAATTAATTTCTAGCAGATATTTAATTTAAGTCTTAGAACATATTATGTGACTAGAAGTCGAGATACTTCAAAGTTAATAAAAACTAGGGGATAATAAAAAAATAATTCACTCAATAAGAATAGTTAAATAAATTAAGTAACCGTTAAAGACGAAAGGAGGAGGGTGGGCAGATGTAAGTGAACAAACGGACGAATGGCGACGTTGCTACGAGTAACTTGAACTCAACAAGAGTCAAAGAAACGTTTTAATGAATGAAAGTAACGCCGTAGGGAGTCGCCATACCGAGTTTCACTGTTTCCACTTTTTGGCAGAGAACAGTACCGCGCGTTGTTTCAAGAAGAGCGAGTAGCTCTGCTTGCGCGGCACATTCGAAGGCGATGTGTTGTCAGCTTGCCTTTTCTTTTCATGGGCGCGACGGGTGGCTTCGCTCATAGCATTTACGTTAACGTATGCTGCACGTCGCCCGCGCCCTCTACCTGTAACATTTAAAAATTATTTTTAGCAAATGGTTCCTTACCTAAGCCACCTGCAAAAGTCATGTAACTCTCCAGTAGATCTACAGACTTAGCATGCTGCTTGTTATTTTAATAACAGCGCTCACGATGAGGCAACTACGTGAAGAGACGAAGAAGGAAGATGATGTGTTCCTACTGTCTGCAACCTGCCTTCACAACAATCCTACTGTGTGTGTAATACGGGCTGGTGTCCGCAACTCCACGACAATGTGCGTATTTTGCGTACGTGTGGGAAAATCGATGATTCGATCCAGCCCAGCTCCTCAAGGAAGGCCAGCAACGCCTTGATGTTACTGACCGTCTCACGTAGGGTACCTGGGTTACCGAAGTACTTTGCCCTGTGTGTTGCACGTTATATTGTTTTATAAAGTGAATAAGTCGTAGTAAATGTTTTGGGTTTCTCCATCCGGAATTTCTCAGTAGCAACTTGGAGTCTCGATTTGTGCCCGGTTGATAATAGGCTCGCCACCACACGAGAAATAAAAATAAGTGGCGAAATCTGGGTGTACTATAGGTGCCAAACCCTTCGGGGAATACAGATATGATGTTACATTCATCATCTGCCTAGCCTTTTCCCAACTATGTTGGGGTCGGCTTCCAGTATAACCGGATGCAGCTGAATACCAGTATTTTACATGGAGCGACTGCCTATCTGACCTCCACAACCCAGTAACTGGGTAATACGATACCCCTTGGTAAGACTGGTTGACAGATTTTAGGACTTCTGACGACCCGTAACGACTGTCAAAGATCAACGAATGACAGCCAGGACCAACGGCTTAACGTGCTTTCCGAGACACGGAGGTGTCTTGGTTTGTAAAATTGCATGCCTTCAGGCGGATTATGGAGAGACTTATATGTATTTTGTATGTTACCTACCTATATTACCCATTTTCGCAATAAATGAATATGAATATGTAAAGATGGTCACCCATCCACGGACCAACCGCGGCAAGCGTTGCTTAACCTGACCGATCGACCCGTGCGGCTGTTATTACTTAGCCACAAGCCCCCCAGATATGATGTTACATTATGTGATGAATATATCGTACCTGCCCCCCCTCCACGCCCTCAGGACTCGCGCTTGACCTCGGAAGGGCCCGGCTCGACATCTTCCTCATCGCCCTCTTCGACCTGCGCCGGGCTGATGAGCTGGTCGTGCAGTGTGCGTAAGTGTCGTAGCAAGTTGGACTTTACGTTGAAACCTTTGTTGCAGAGGCCGCATATGAATGGGCGTTCACCTGAAATAGTATAATAAAAATAAAGCCTCTTTATTACCAAAACTTAATTTTGAACACGAATAAAAATATTAAATAGTTGGTATGTTACTCTGCCTACTCCAAAGAAATTGTATAGTCCATTAAGGCTCGTAAATTGACTTTGATGGTCTCAGGTCTTAAAAGTTAGTGTAACTCGACTTTTAAATCAAAATAGTAAATCAATTATTATCCAAGTTTAAATTCGCTCATTACGCCTTCGGTTCGCTGTTTGCGGAAAAGAATATTTTCTCCATATCATGTGGCTGCGGTAGATTGTGGCCGAAAAATGCGCCCTTTGGCATTATCGAATTGGGCAGTTTCTAATAGAATAAAGCCTGATCCAGCCAGCCCTGAGGATCGAACTAGGATGTCACGCTCATTAAACTTTACCTGTACCCCTGTGCTAGAATTTTACCGTCGCAATTGCTTTTCATATAATTTGAACCTCATGTATTATCGACTAATAGCTTTCGCATGCGGCTTCACTCGCGTTGTAGGTTCAAAAAATCCAACCATTTCATCAAAATCGGTCCAGCCGTTTCGGAAATTAGCCGGAACAAACAGACAGACAAAAAATGTTTTTTTTTTGTTATAAGTAACGTATATATTTTCATATGCATTTAATAAAAAAAATGATATTTTGACATTACAGACACTTTTATTTTGACAACAATTTTATTTATTTGTCTAGATCTGCACGCCAGTGTATGGCGAATCTATTGTGTGTCATCTATTTACATAATTATGTCTATGTCGAGGGCTACTAAGCCACCATACTTAAAACAAAGTTTCTTTATGTATAGAGGTTTTAATGAACGTAAACGTAATCGTGACTCACCTGTGTGCGTACGCATATGTATGAGCATCGATGCGTGCGACGGGAATGACTTCTTGCATTGCGAGCAATTCTTGTTTTGCGCGCCCTCTGTGAAACGATTGTGACGTTTTGGTGGGGCACTGTTGTTTGACATGGCCAATTCTAGACAATCGACATCGAACGAACATTTAGAACAGGGTTCAGTCAGGCAGACAATCACACAATATGCAACGCTTTGTTTGGTAATGGCGCCGATTCCCTAGTTCACAAACTAAACTAAATTTAAGTTCAGTGCATCTTTTTCTTTCTATTTAATTAAGAAAAGGACAGAAGATAAATATTAGTTTAGTCCTGTCAAATTAAGATACTCCATAGACATAGTTAAAAAATTAGCAACTAAAAATACGTCAATTTACGTCAGGCGCTGACTAATTTGCCAGGATTAAACTAATATTTATCTTTTGTCCTTTTCATAATGAAACAGAAAGAAAAATATGCACTGAACTTAAATTTAGTTTAGTTTGTGAACAAGGGAATCGGCGCCAATGGCAAATAATATCAAGTATAGCAAAGGTATAAGCAAACAAAGCATTTCAATGTTTAATTTTATTAATAAATTATAATATAACTGAAGTGATTATCATATTTGAGTAGCAGGATACGAAGTAGTGTATCTTAAGGCATAGGATAAGAGTGTGGACAGACGGACTGCATCTCAACTGCAAGTGATCTACAAAAAAGTGTTAGGTAGTGCATATTATATTCTATTTAGTTGTAAACTATACGATTTTCTAAAGCAAAGCAACCTCATATTTACTCTTTCCAGCTTGCCTGATGCGTCGAATGCAGTCCGTGTGTTTACTTTAAGGCATAAGGGTATTAGCAGAGGTAAAAAAAAATAACATAATTAAAAAAAAATCACTACGGCGACAGGATGTTCGTTTGTCGAGAATTAGCCTATTACATTAAAAAAAAATCTAATTTCGGCTACCTATGTCATTAATGTTTGGAAATTCTGGGTCCAGAATGATACTATAGTTCTTAAGATTTTGGGAGTAAGCAAAAGAAACAAAAACACGTTAAAAATAGCACAAATATCGAACCAGCTTTATGTATTAAGATTTCGCATCTCTACTAATAATTTCTAACTGATCTTCAGATTTATAGAACTATAAATAAATAATGCATTTATACAGGTTACTGTCATATTATTACAGGGTTATAATATGTGTATGACCTTGATCTAGCTTTTAATAAAAAAAATAATTTAAAACAAATACCTACATATTGTAGAAGCAAAATGATGTTACCTAATCACTAGCCCCCTTATTTATAACTCAGAAAACGCAAGCCATTTATTGTATTGTATGCCACAGACAAGAAACTTGCATGGTGTAAATGGGGCACGAACGTACTGTAAATCGGGTACCTATGGTTATGTTAAATTTTATAAATAAGGAGGGTAGGAGTTTTACTCGGTATATAACACTGAAGTAAACGAAATTGGACGGAAAACCAGATTAAAAACAATGTTTAAATAATAATAGCTGAATAATAAAACAATATTATGTAACAAGCTTTTTAGAGTCTTTAAAGTAGTCAGGATGTCGGCCTAACATACAGGTAAACCAGAAAAAGTATGCACTTCAGTAATCTTCGTTATTCCGTATTAGGGTCTACTCACACTTATTTAGCTCTGTTCAGCTTTTGTCCATAGAAAACATCGATTTTGTATGGAATGCGTACGTATCCGTTCAGCTTTACGACCGCGTACGCATTCCATAAAATATTTTGAATTTGATTGATTTTACCGATAAAAGAAGTACATTTTGGCCTGCCTTTACTCCCTACATTCCCTGTTTCACTTTTTTATGAAAATTGCAAACAAAAACAATAATTTAAGAAGAATCAATCTAATATCTAGCTGGTTTTTCTTTACTGTGACTGTTAAATTTAACTAATTTCATAATACATATTATTGTATATGTATTTTCTAGGTATTTCCCAAGAAGACGGGACAATAGATATTAAAGTTCTTGTACTGACCTGACTCAGTGTGCGTGCTCTGTATGTGCCGCACCCATTCGGCCGGGTTAGGGAAGTGCTTCATACACAGGTCGCATTTAAGGAGGGCCATAGTCTCCTCCGTGTCATCGCTCTGAAGAACAAAGCAGCATAACTTAATATATTTAGACGAGATAGTCGTAAGACCCAGCTAATAGCTAAGGTGGGCAGATAGTCGTGGGATCCAGCTAAGGTGGGCATGATAGTCGTGGGATATAGCAAAAGAGGGTAAAGAAGGTCATTAGCACCAAATAAGGGGGAGATCAAAGTGATGGGCACCAGCTAAGGGTGAGGGCATAGTCGAGAGAGGGGTCATAATCGTATATCTTTAAGGTCTGTTCCAAGTCTCTGATGGAAATGTAAACAAATGGATTAGAAAAACTTACTTATGGATGCCAATTTGTAGTCACTTACAAATTGAGTAGGTAATTTAATTTAATTATTTGGATTTTTAAATCTGAAGTTGTAATTTTTTATATAATACAGATGAATATAAATATAATAATTCCCTTTAGTGTGAGTGATAAGAATTTAACCTGAACAGGGTTTGTTTAGGTTCCATCGGGTACTTTTGGGAGCAAGTATAGTGTGCATGTACACGTACGGCCGAGCGCAGCTTCCTCTTGCGCGCGTGCTGCGTGTCGTTGCGCGCGTGGCTCTGCACGTGGCGCACCCACGCGGCCGGCACCGTGAACACCTCCGCGCACAGCTCGCACGCCAGCGGGCTGTAGATCTGTGGGCAAGAAGCACGGAGCTCTTCACTTGAAAATACAACAGAGAAATTACTAGCTGATCAAAATAAGCCAGATACAGTTGGGCCCACTCGAACGCTTCATCCTAATACTGATTAAATCCGTCAAATATTTGCAGATGGCGTCACTCGCCAAACTGGCAAGGGGTGACTTGGTCAGTTAGTATAATTCAAAACTGGGTATGTAAGATTTTTTTAAATTATTATTTTTATTATATGGACCTGCTTTTGAAGTCGCTTGCGCCTGGTGAGTTATACGATGGAACAGGCTTCTTCTGGGCTCATTTTCCCGAAGCCTGTACTTTTTTTTGTCCGATTAAGACTAATTTCTATTCAATTTTAACTCGTAACAAGAGTTCGATGTGTCTATAATATTTGTTCATTTAAATTTAAACTTATCCAAAATAAATTGCTATTCGATTTTAACTCCTAAGTACCAAGAGAGCTTGCTCTGTAGTAATCTTATTATTTTTAACGAGAACTTAAGAAGATTAATATTTCAAGATGTTTCACTTACCAAGCTCTCCTCTTCGATATCAAGCTCGTCGTTAGGCTCATTCTTGACGCTCATCTCCGCTTGAAACATCTCTGCGATGGATCTCTCTTCCTCTTCGATGCTGCTGGCGTCCCATTCTGGCTCGTCTTTTATTTGGACCTCGGTTTCCGTTAGGCTTTGCGACGATTTTTCTGTCAGAAAATAAGGAAATATATTTAATTTCAAATTTGTATCATGCTTTAATGAACACAATGTCCTGTAGCGCAAAAGCCGAAAGGTGATTCAGCAAGTATCTGAGCTTTCCTCTCTCCATACATTAATAATGTTGATTAAAAGTCACAATACCCCTGACTCCTGAGGGTAGGCTTATAATTGTGGACAAATACTATTCAGAAGAAATTAAATGAAATTGTTTATTCCGTAAATAGGGTTTCGGAATCAAATTCAAATCGGAAACGTGTAAATTTCCTTTAAATCGGAATCGAATTCAAAGGAAATTTACACGTTAAATTAAAAAAATAAGCTAGATGGAGTCGACTTTCCTATCTTCACTACCACGAGAAGAAATTTCCCTAGTGCTAAAAAAATTACCTACTGTAATTTGAAAACATTGTAAAAGCCAATTATTTTTAAAAGAGTAACCATGGTGTTTCTTGCCGGCTCTTCTCCATAGGAAACAACCAATTGGAACCGTGCACCTAGCTTCTGACATTTTCATAAGTGCCCATGTTGGTTTATGTGAAATAAACAAAATAATATCTAAACCACCAAAATTAGTTGTGAAATCTCCAGTAATTTGCTTCAATCTAGAGTCAATCTGAAGAAGTAGTTCAGCACCAATCATACTTAGTTCATCAAGGATTAAAACTTTGACGTATTTGAATAGTGCTCTATAATTGATGTGCTACTTCAGTGCTTAGTGGAAGTAATCTCGACAAAGATATTTTTAAGGCAGTATGTACGGAAACAGCAGCTTTGCCTGTTGAAGCACAGGCGATGTACGAGTTACAGCATCCATCATTCTCATTATATCGATTATAAATTTCCATGATAAGTTTTATGACGAAAGTCTTACCACATCCAGCTGGACCCGTAAAAAATATTTGAAATGGACTACGGTTTGGAGTTAATAGATTTGAAATGTCATGTAGCAAGAGTTCTCTTTGCTTATCATTTGCCATTCTCATCAATTCGTAAAACTCTATATTTCGTATTAAATTTTCTCGTTTTTTAGCGATAGGTCCAAGTTTAATAAGTACAGCTAGACGAAGATCACTATTCATATCGGAAAGAGGATTGTTATATAAATTTTGAAATGGATTTGGTTCAGATGCGATGTTAGCCACATCTTGTACTTCAGTTTCATCATTAAAACCATCTTTCTCGGCATAAATTTCGAGCGATTTCAATTACTTTCTGGATATCTAAATTAGATTCAAATTCTTTTCGATTATTAAAAATTTAATTTTCATTCCTATTATGTACCTATATAAATTTCATTTCAGCGAGTATTTCAGCATCTTCATTTCGGAAAGGAATATGTAACGTAACCATTTCACGTTTACCTATATTCATTAAGATCTTGTCCCATATCAAAATTTCGGTATCGGATCACACGTGGCACTTTTCTTTTTGTGTAAGTACTATCTGCTTTACTTGTATAATTAGCAACAAACTGAGCAAGAGTAATATTTTCCAAATCCTCGTGTCGGCGTTCTTATTTAATAATGGTGATGGAATTAAAAATCAACTTTTAATAGTACCTACGCTTATTAAGAATACAGATGGAAGAATTTTCTTACGTTTGACATGTACATTTATACAATAATCATCATCAATATTCCTTGGAAAATATTTAACCATATTATTAACTGAAACAGGAACATTAATTATTTGACCGCAAATACCGTACTGACCATTAACATGCCTCAATTTTCTGATTTGCATGAAAGGAATACGAGGTGAAATTAGTCTTTCAGAAACAAGATCTAAAGGTGGTAGATATTGAAGTATTTCTGGATATTTAAAACCATTGAATATAGACATTAAAGGAATATTCTTGTTTAACGCTTGCACGCATGTGTTGCAAAGCTTCGTATTTTTCGCTGGTATATTAGGTATAATATTTGTTAGAATTTCCTTATGTTCAGGAGACGGCCTTTTCAAATCATCTTGAAACCACAACCTGTCACATACTGAACATGGGTATCCAAAAGGATTGTCTAGAAACTTTTTATTTAATTCCTGATGAGCTCTTTCTAATCGTCGAAAATTACTATACGGCAAAGATGTATCTAAATCTATATCAATTTGTTCATCAATGGGAGTATTAATAAACTGTTCCGGAGAATTGGAATAAATGGCTGGTCCGCCTGGTGGAGGTAATTCCTGATCCATAATCGTGTCTTGACTTGATTTAATAAATCATGCTCCTGATCGTGTACAATGTCTTGAGTGGATAAAACATACAGTACTCGTAGGTACATTCCAGGCATCAGCTAATTTCTGAATAGTTTTTTGGGCTCAAAGCAGTCGGTTTTGCTCCATGTCTGCTAATAAAGTATTTTCTGATGTACGGTGATTATACAGCACAGGAGAATTAGCCATATGCACCTCAACTTGTACATTATTATGAAGTTGCGATTGTCGTGTGTTGAAGTAGATAAAAATGAATCGTGTAAATTATCACCATCATTATCAGCAATACCAGTACTGGGCACCGTTGAGTCATCTGGTCGATTTGTACTAGCACTGGTGGTATCTAAATGAAATGATGGTTCAGGAGTCCTTATTCGTGAATTTGAAGTTGACGGGATAGATAAAATCTCAGTCACTGATGATTCGTTTACTCGTGAAGGCATTTTTTTTCGCAGCCTATAAGCACGAGAACGTTCTGCATCTGTTTTTTTTATTGGTTTTTTTACTGACAAGCCTTGCCGAATTTTTTCAGCTTCCCTGGCAGCTTTCTTTCGATTGTAATAATCTTTACACATTTCTGCATTTGTTTTAGCCATCTTGAAAACTGGAATAGAAATTGAATAGTAGGTACTATTATGTCATCAAATCTAAACTAAAAGAATCTTAGATTGATGATTAAGATTTATTGCAGAGAAAAATATATAGAAAGAAAGAGAAGAGATAAGAAAAAAAAAGAGATATTAGATATTAAAAATCGTAAATTAGTACTTTGAATAATAAATATAAATGACACTAGCTTCTGCCCGCGGCTTCGCCCGCGTGGATGTCGGAAATTATCCCACGGGAACATGCTACCAGGATAAAAAGTATGTTCTTCCCAAGGATACCATCTATCTCACTCTTTCCCAAATTTTATCGAAATCCGTTCAGTGGTTTAGGCGTGAAAATGTATCATATAGACAGAGTTCCTTTCAATATATATAAGCACTTTGCCCGAGACTTCGTCCGCGTGTATTTCGTATACTTTACTCTAAAAATTTCGAAGATGTAGGTATGACGATCTTTATCATTTATTTATTTAATTCGGGCTAATTTTAAAGTTGATCAAAGGAATAACATTTTTAAAATAAACCTTGTCGTCCCCTTTTATCACGACAGGCTTTGTTTTTAAAAAAGCGTTTGGTACGTTTGCATTGTATGACTTAAAGATTATTTATACCCATTTTCGAGTCGCTTCTATTGACTCGAAAATGGGAATAAATAATCTTTTAGTAAATAGAAGCAAGCAGTAAAATCTACCCCTTAAACTTTATTACCTTTTTCCACCCCGGTAAGAGATGATTTTTGAAAAACCCTTATAAACATACCTTTTATTTTTTGTTTTGAGTATTAGTACCGAGTTTCTAGTCAATCCGTCCGAGCGGTTTAATTTTTTTTGTTACCTATTAACTTTTTCACCCCCTTTTTTTTTCTTTTTTTTTAGGGTGGGAAATCATCAAATGACCCCTCCCGCTTTGGGTGGAGCGGAAGGGAGTGTCAGACTCTTACTGACTAAAACCCACCCGTGTTCCTTCCTTAGCCCTTTCTGTTCCAGGGCAGCGGTAACCCTTTCGGACGATCCCGCTGCCCACTTTTTCACCCCTTAAATCCTCTTTGAGGAGTTTTTTTTAAACTAAAAGTGACTATTGCCAAGAATCAAGTTTAATAACCAAAGGAAAAACATTTTTCATATTAACTATTAGGTACTATTGTATTCCATAATTTGACTCAAAGATGATACCAATTTTTGAGTTAATCAAGCCACGTAGGTAGTAAAGTACTCCCCTTAAAAAATTAATTACCCCTTTTTGCGGGGGTTGATTTTCGAAAGACCCAAAAACTTAATCGTTTCATTTCTATCAAAAATAACTATACTGAGTTTCAAATTAATCAGACCGCGTCTTAAAATTCTTAAATAAGTATTCGTGTCTAGTTTCAAGTTTATTTACTCAAGGAATAAGATTTCATACAAACAAAATCCCCCCATTTCACTCTCTTAGGGGTGGAATTTCGAAAAACCCTTTCTTAGTGGATACCTACTCTTCACGAAGAATCATCCTCCAAATTTCATGTCTCTGGGACCAGCGGTTTAGGCTGTGCGTTGATATATCAGTCAGTCAGTCAGGACTTTGAATTTATATATGTTTAGAGATAATTTGTACTAAATGTTATAAGATTCTAAATTTTAAACATTTATTATTTAATATTTTAAAAGTAAATAAATGTATTTAATAATAAATTCAAAAATGAAATTTAAGTTTATTCATTTTTTAAATAGGTATTTATTATTTTCTTAATTTAATATTCACTTTTTATTGTTATCACCAATTTTTAAGTAAATTTATTTCTTTATTTTGTAAATATTAAATAACCAATAATAAATATTCAACATTAACAATTGAATACTTAATATTTAGTATTAATTATATTAAATAATCATATTTTAATTTATATCAATAAATAAGTAGGTAATACGTACGGATAGTTAGCCTCAATTATATTGATGCACTTTAAAAAGTATATAAGCACAATTTTATCACTGCGAATAGTAAATATTATTAATCAAAATATTCAATTTCAATCACTACTGAATATAATTTATTAGCACATATATAATTCGCACTTTCATGAAACTAAAACACGTTTTGTGAATGTAGAAACTAGAAAACATGTGGATAAATATTATAAATATGAAAACAGTGATCAGAGGCGACGAGCGTGCCAACATGCGCGACTAATTTAGAGGTTCTATTTTGTTGGTAGGTAGCTTTTTTTTTCGAGACTTAATGAGCGGTTTTGCGGACAGCTTTAACCTATGAATTTTGTGTGACGGTGATGCGCGAGCATCTTAAAATTTCACTCTCATCATTTTTTCATAACGCGCCTAAAGAACTATAACTTCAAAAATATTTTGATTTTGAATGGTGCACCAAGTACCTACAGTCTTCAGAAACAAGTATGGAAAACTCAAGTGAATGTCTAAGAATAGAAACTCAGGTATTCATTACTTGGAGTAGGTAATCAATTAAAACACTCACTGGAAGCCTCAGAAGCATTATCCTGTCCTTCTTCCGAGTCTTTAGTCTCCTCGTCTGATTTGGTTTCAGTCTTTTGCCTCTTTCCATACTTCCTTTCAGCATGTCTCCTCAAGATCCTCGGTGTCAGCGGTTCGTCTGACGAGTCCTCGCTGGCGGCGGTGGTGGTAGCTACTGTGACAGTGGTGGGAGCGGAGGTAGACGTGGCTGCAGTAGTTGTAGCAACTGTAGTGGCGCTAGGTGTCGCGGCGGGCTCGGCGGCGGCGGGCGCGGGCGCCACCAGGATGGTCTGCCCCTTGGGCCCGCCGGGCCGGATGGCCGCTTGGGTGCCCCCTTCGGTCGTTTTGATGAACACCAGCTTTGGCGGCCCAATGAACATAGGCCTAAGAACAAAACATTACAGAATTAAAAAATGTGGTATAGGTACCTACCATCAAAATAAAATGGTAGATGTTAAATACGACACCAGATTAAAAGTAAAAAATCCGAGCTAGAACCAAGAGCGTGTCAGACCTCGGACTACGCACAGGTAGGGGTTACGTAGTCGGGATGAATATTCACGCATGCATGGTATTGTTTTATCGACCGCAAAAAGAAGTAAAAAAAAACTTTTTTTTTTTTAATGGTTTTAAGTTTTAACTGGAAATACAACGTGCCGCTACAATGGCCTCATTAATTTAACAGACGCGTAGGGCTAGTGGCCCGTAATCATAAAAAATTTACTTAACAACATAAAATAATTCGCAAGTTGAAAACTACACCCGACGCTGCTCGCCGAAATATGGCTATCCCTCTTTCCTTCAATTCACCTACTCTTTGCACGTTATTCGCTTTAATTTTATGATCCGTGACCCTGGCAAATGACCCTTGCGCCGCTACAGTTCTTTAAGTACAGGTAGCTCCCAAGATGCTATTATAGGAAATTGTAAACAAAAAATAACGTTTAATGAAATTAAATTGTTAATTAATGAACGTGTGTTAAATTAATGTCGCCATTAGAGCAGCACACTGTATATCCACAAAATGTAACTTAAATAGCACAGTTACCTAGAAATATAATCTATTTGCCTACCTCGTAACGGACAGCGTAAAGCTCCTTTGAACATATAATGTGAGTTTAATACACACTATACACACAACTCAGCAGACTGTATTTGAATGTAAAATACAGTCTGCGGAGTTTAGCTAGCCAATTTGAAATAACCCTGCATGTTGAAAGTCAAAATATCATCAAGCCTAAAATAATCCATTGCTGAACATTGGCATCTAAATGACGGAGTACTGCTAGACTTATTCACCTTTTTTTTTTTTTTTTTAATCAAAGAGAATTAGTATTATAAGAAGGACCAAGTTCCATAAAACGATTCTATCAGTCTAAATACATAACTCATTATTGATTTAGTCAATGTATGTTGATGCATGTGGTATTCTGCAGTTTCTGCAGTCTTTACAGAACAAAAAAAAAAATAGGACCAACATGTCAAATTTTAACTCCGTAGGATAAAAGGAAGTGGTTTTAATTCAACATTAAATATTTGATCCATACATAGGAACTAACTAACAAGGAAAGTTAAATAAAAGGTTTTAATAATAAGGTCATGCTCAACCACCATACTATTAAAATCTTGTAATTTTCAAAAAATTATCTGGATACTCATTCAGCATTGTCAGACCATTTGAGGCAATTTTCCCAAATTCTTTTTATTCTATTTTTCTAATAACGTTGTTTACAAGTTTTATTTATTGGACAGTCAAGAGCTTGTGAAGCTTTACATATTGGACTTGGTACCGTTCTTATTAGAAACGCTGTAGAGGTAAGACTCACACTACAAGTGTAAAGTTCATGTGACTGGACATACATTCAAATCATTCTTTTAATTATTATAAATTTGCGCCCATTCCCCCAGCCCCAACCCCTGGTTCATAAGCTGGTGACACCCTGTTTGCAAGAATAAATAAATAAAATTAGTCATTTATTATGATTTCTACATACCTTTGACCAGGTTGACCCGGATTAAAAGCTTTCAGCAACTTATCATCTTTCTTAACAGCTATCTTTGGTTGTATTGGTATCTCATCAGGTTTCTTTGTCAAACCCGCCTTCATAACACTAGTGGTGGCAATAGATTGTGTTGCCGTTTTTTCAGCGGATCCATCGCTGCCATCTTCTGTCTGTCTCCACAGTCCTCGGATTTTGAGGACTTCACCAGCTTTTAAGACGGTGTCTAGAACTTCGTTTGAAACTGTTGTTTCGCCTGGAAATGAATGTAAGAAAATTCAAATAAGTTGTTTATGTGTATGTCATAGAGGGATGAAGGACAGGTTGCATTATTTGCTGACTCATACACCCTTTTATAAAGTTAGGCTGCCGGAGAGCCATTGCCGGACTAGTGAAGTGTATTGCTGGGTATATAAATGCTACCATGCATACACAGTTCACCCATAAATCAATCACTGGGTAACCGGCCTAAATGTGATAAAAATAACAGACTCAAAAAGATTTTAATTGAAGTACAATGTAAAAAACTCAGACCAATAAATTGGTCCGAGGTAAAAAATTAGATGAATAATTTGTTGTTATTAAATGCCTATTTTGAAATATGAAATAAACGTAAGGTTTAAAATAATTCTAATTCCATCCAGCGCAGCGGTACTAAAGTGAAGGAGTATTTATAAACTACTGACCTTTGTACATATACTCTACGAGAATCTTCAATGCTTTCGTGGATATCTCGGAAGGCAGCACGACATACAGCATGCCGCCCATGCGCGTCACCGAGCGCTGGCCCTCGAACAGGTTGCACAGGTACACGCTGCACGAGCTCAAGATAAACTTGTGCGCCGGTATCTGGGACCCGTCCAGGGTGCACAGCACCACATCCGTGAACCGTTCCGAACGCAGCAAAGCCGCCACGGAACCGTTCAGGTGGGAACTGTGCGAGTGCCATTTTAACTGGTATGTGTCCGTGGACGTCATTTTTCTTCTCTATTTCCTACATTTCACACCATCTGCAGCAAACGTTCATCATTTTATTTAATAAAATTTTAACTTACGCGCGTTCATCTTGTTTACGTCATATTCCTATTTGAATCGAATGAATGAATGACAAAAAGACGAATCAGGATATTGATATTGTTAGAACGCACTTCAAGATAGAGTCATATGCGTAATTTTATTTATATTTTGTAGAAAAGCTCTAGTCGTGGGCTCGCGTAAACAATGGATAAATTAAATTCAATGTTTGTGTATTTTAATTTCAAAATAAACACGCTAAAAACAAAAACGAAATCAAAACAATAACATAAAAAAGCGTGCATCGATCGACCGGTGATGCCTAACGTGGAAGAAATACAAATAAATACCAATCATCTGAATTTATCAAACAATCATTAAAACATTTGAACTATCTTTTCGTCACTAATGTTAATTTAAAATACGCCTATCATTTAAAAATTGTTTTATGATTTTTAAAAATGTTTTTAGTGCAACTAATGCTATCCGTTCATTGAACTTTAATGCAAAAGAAATAATTACCGTAAAACTCCGACAATCGATAAAGTCGACAAAAGTTTTATTCTAAACTGTTGCACACACATTACAGTCTTTTACACATTAATCACAAAACATGAAAATTACAATTAAACTTTCAAATAATTTCAAACAACGCAATGCGCGCACCCACCGTTTGCGACCCTCAAATCTGGTGTGCGGCGGCTGCGGCTACAAAAATCGATAGAAATGATATTGATTTAACTCGTAGACCGGGGTTGCGCGTTTATCTTATCGATCCAACTGAGCGTCGGTTGAGCGGAGCGCGCCTGCGTCGTATCGCGAGGGGCGCGTTTGGCCGCCACCGGCGCCCGCCCTGACTCCGCATCGCCAACGCGCCACCCTGTTCACGCGCAAATTGCTTTTATTCCATGAACTCTCTACATAATACTCTATACATAGATATGGATGCGTGTCGTATTCTCATCAAGAAAGCATGGAGAACCAATACCTACTATTTTTTCAATGTCAATTAATCAACTAGGTACCTACCTATATTTTTATTACGGTTAATAATTATAGTTGCTGTGCTGTTACCTAACGTTGCATAGACGATCGGGTACTTAGCTAAATATGAATAAATATCATAAATAAATGTCGCACTCTTCTAAGTACATACTTCAATTCTATATTGTTTACCCTATGTGGCACTGGCCTAGCCTACCTCCAGCTGTGGGCTACACGATATAGTCGTATCTTATAATTTACTAATTATTTAATTGCTATAAAATTAACGATAATATTTACAAATTAAATTCTTGGTAGCATTATCTAATTATTTCCAGCTTTCCCCTATAAACGGGGTGATGTTTTGCTGTCAACATCTATACCTACTATTCGTAACAAATTATAATCACTTAAAAATTGTAGAGCTATCTTATATTTTTCAATTGAAAGTGATTGCAACAGCATACTGCATATAGTTGCATATCTACTACACAGAAATAATTACTCTCTTTACGCTGTCCCTACTGGGTAGCCGAGGGGTGGGCGAATCGAAGGACGCAGAATGCATTCTATGCATAATTAAGTACATAAAGGTATACTGTCAAATAAAATGTAAACAAGTGATATCGTTTCTGGTTTTTCTGATTATATAATTATAATAAGAACTGGTAAATAAGGAAAGTTGAAAAGAGAATTAGAATTACGTTAACGACGCACTTATATAGTTTACACAATAACATTTGGGGACTTTTTACAAAGGATATTGCTAATGATATATAAATAAAACAACCTTAAAGGCTCTGCGAGAGTAGTTAGTGTGTAGTAAAATTCTTAAAACAAAATAAAAACAGTAGGAATACTCGTAAGTTCCGCCTACCGTAACAAAGAACTTTGTTCTAAAATAAATATAGTACCTACATAGAAGAGCTACTCATCGTCCAAGATCATCAAAAATATGATTTTAAAACTTTATCATTCGCGTGAACGTGGCTGTATTTACAAGACGTGTAGCTACCGTCAACAGTAAGAGTTAAAAAATATTTCGGCACTGGACAAGTAAAAATTGTTCTACGTCATCTGTTTCTATGAGTCTTGTTACTTGAACTAAACTATTTTTTGTATTATTTTAGAATAATCTATGTCATTCCATTATTATATTTTACCCACTTCACAATATTTTGATGATAAATATTGTTAATATTATTCAAACAAATTTTCATTGTACTCTTTGAACCAATTTTCAACACGCAATTTTATTTTGAATTTGTTGCTGTCTGTACCTAACTTATATCAATGTTAGGTTCTAATGTGATCGTCATTACGTAGGTACCTACTTTAGAGGACTATTTATACTTAGCTACAAATTCATGGTAATTTGCGAATAACTTTTATTTTTATTTCACGATCAAATTAAATTACCGTAGCATTTTAGCCGCGAAATTCATACTTTATTTTTAATAGTTGGCATGCCTGACTATGATACCTAGTTACCTACAGCAGACTGTCTATTCTTTTTTTAAATAGAGCTGTTATACGTAGTTATATTGTTCGTGTGCTTCTAGCGTCGCGTCGCGTCGGTCGTGGGGCGGGCTTGCGCGGATCGCGTGCGCACTTAATATTGATTTTGTTCCTGACCCCACGTTTTCATGTTACATCCCCCTACCTACGATGCGATGTACATGATAGACGAACAGCATAGCCGCGTAGCGTAGTTATTGAATAGGTACACTGCAGCTTGACATTTTAATGACTATATTTTTACTAATTGCGATGATGTCGTTATTTATTTTAAACATTGCTTATCACCCGGTTTCCGAGATATCGTACATGGAATAGGGTAGGAAGCCTGATTAATAAGTTATCTATTTTAAGGAAGTAGTTTAGACTGGAATTTTCAATTGGAGTAAATAGTTTACCAATCTATTTAGGCCTCGTAGTGGATTACCTACTTTTGTCAGTTTGGTGTAAGTACCCGTAGGACCTTAGTTAATTGAACGTACGTATAAGAACACATTTGTTCCGGATCCGAATCATACGATCTTAATCTATAACAAGTATTCCGCTTTAAATATCATAAACGCACGCAGCGCTTGTAAAATGAAATAAAGGAACTACCAATCCCTTTTCGCTAGTATTCGTGCCTGTGAATTATGTACATACAAAGGTATAGCTCTTACTAGTTCAGGCCACCTACCTTCGCTACGTAACATATCACGTGTTTCGAAAACGTGGAATATCGGCGAATCGGGGCGTAGGTTTTAGCTCAAACGGGGAAAATATGCCACTTAATTACTCGCTTGATTGTCAAAGTGAGTTTTAAATTGTACATACTTTAAGGTCTTTAAATAATTTCACACTTTGCTTCCAGTTTCCTCATCGAGAGGAAAGTTTTGAGTATGAATGTGGATGGCTATAATAATGTGGATGTATGAATGTGCATGCAAGAGTATACCTAAGATGAATGGATTGTGTGAAAGATGATATTATGGCTAGAAAATGGGTGACTACTGAGATGACGACTAATAGAGAAGTAAGAAGAAGAAGGCATACTGACCCCAAATAAATTTTAATTAGGGCAGGAGAGTGTTGATGAGCTTCAAGTTTTCCATTTAGATTGTTTGTGTTTCTCAAATAAATCCATTAGATAGGTATGTGTTTAAGAAGTAGGTAACCTAATTTTATCGTTATTTTATATTGTCATTACTTTCTAAATAATGCATGTAATTATTATTGATGGAGTAGGTACTGAATGTCGGGAGAGTCGAGATAAGTGGTGTATTGTATATCAGGGTGGTGTCTGCAACTCCACGTCCAAGAGTATTTCCTTCTCTTGTGTCAGCGAGAACCAAAGAGAATAAGCCCAGTTTGCGGGTGATTTTACGCGACCTTTTTTTATCGAGCACTCTCGCTCGTCAGTTGAGCGGCGCCGTTTAATTAAATGGCTAGGCAGTTAACTGAATGGCTAATTCAGCAGCACGTCAAAAAATACACTGTTGTATTTTCAACTCTCGGCGCTAAGCAGTCTGTTGAAAATTCAGTTACCGATAATAACAAAAAAAACGCCGCGTTAAAAAAACGCCCGTGGGTGCGAGGACAAAGAGTCATCCAGCCAGTTAGCACAATCATGCTCAACAAATGTTAGTTAGTCTTCCACTCCGCTAGGAGTAGGTAATTGTGTTCTGTGGTCAGCAAGATAGTAGAGGTTTCGGCTGCCCAGAATTGGCTTGACGTTAATTTTGGTATCGTCACTGTGCTGTGAATGATATTAATGAAAGACAAACGATGATGCGTAAATGGAAATAGAAGACTCACCTAGAAAAAAAAAATGTATACCTGTAGTTGAACTGCACTGCTTTTTTGTAATAAGTCATAGAACAAAAAAAACAGTGCATAAATGCGACATTATTAGCACTGTCTTATTGAACCATCTTAGTGAAATACTGCTTCCCGGAAATAAAATTATTTGTTTCAAAGTTTTTTATAAAAATTATTTTAATTAAAATTGTAAATAGTATGGAAGACAGCATCCTAATATTCGTAAATTAAAAGTATGGGTATAATAGGTATGATTTTATTAAAGGGCAGTGCTTCATCGCTAATTAGCTCATTATAAAATTAGTAACTCAAAAAGGAAATGGCAATTTAATTATAGCTAGTTAAAAAAGCGTTGCGAGAGGTGGGCGCACCACCCATGATCGTTAAATGTGCAATGCGGTACTCATAGATTGGGTACGATTGCCCGTGAGTACCGAGAATGCATCTGATCCTTTCCGATAAATTGGTACAGACGCCAGCACATCAAGCTACTGCAATATGTCAAAATTCTTTAATAGATTTTCAACTTTATCGTTAAAGTTGTAAGGTTCAAGGTTGATTGCGAAAATTTGACAGTTTCGGGTAGCTTGACCTGCTGGCGTCTGTACATACATACATACCTTACATACATTCGGGGGCAAAAATTAAAAAAGTGAAATCAACAACGATTTACTCTTAAAACTTTGATCGACAAATAAGGTATTTAATTTGATTGTGTGGGCCAACTAGATCATTCGGAATCAATGGAACAGGTGGTTACCCGACTGGGGGTCGATAACGCTATAATACAGTGTTTTTATTTATTTATTTATTTATCTACTTACATTTACCATTACAGGATTTAACCCAATGCGGTAAATGCGATGCGATGCGATGGGGAGAACGTAAAATTAGCAGTTATAATTACTCCATGATATTAACTACTCCATCGTAATCGAAACTATGTCCCCATAACATATTAATTTACAAATAGGTATTTATTTACTCATACACATTTAATTTAGAAGACATATTAAAAAAAAGTTTAATTCGTGGGTCAATCATAACAGCACGGTGTTAAATTACCTAATTTATTGTAAGATCGATACCAGTAGATATAGGTATCGATTTACTTCACAGTCCTTTATGAAGCTCAAAAGACTAACGTTCAAACCCTAGTTCGAGGAAATCCGACAAACAAGAACAAGAACAACACATCAAACAAAACAAACGTCAATGTCATTTTGGCATTTTAGTTGTCGTCTGTTGCGGTTGCACGGGTTGTGCTCGAGAATTGTTTATTTTCATGAATATAATCAGCATATGAACTAATTCTAACCTGTGATGAATCCTCAAAATAAGTCGACGGCGTTGTCCGCCGATTTAAATAACTTCATCTACGGCGTTTCAAAGAGAAATGCCCAGAACGCGCCGGAGTTGACTAGGACTGGGTTGAGTTTGCTCAAAAACTTCCCGGCGGCTAGAGATGCCGTGTTGGAATACTTTGCTATGGTCTTTCATGATGCCGTCAACGTTTCTATCACTCAGACGGACTATGAGGTAAGCTGTGTTGGATATACTTGTTGAATGTTGAACTATACAGTTTTTGTTTATTTACCTTTGCATTGAGAAAATTGGAAGAACAGTAATAGTAATACGTATTTAATGTATATCATTAAATGCGTATAGTCGCGTCCTTGCAATGCCACTCTCAATTCTCATCCAATTATCGAATGGCTGCAAAAGAAGTTTCATTTCAAAATGCAGTTGACAAAATTGTACTGTAACCTCTTTTCCTTAAAGACTGATTTAGGTGCAAACGGATCACTGGAGAGTGTCAGCATCATTGGCCCTGAGTTGTGCAGCCTGGGACAGTCATGGGCACCATTCATTGCACCGTGGTGCATCAGTCTGATCATGGATATAGCTACTAAGAAATCCAATGTGCCAAGTAAGTAATCAGTGTAGAATGCAGATCAAAACTTCTCAAAAAGTTAAGGAATTGAGAGTCTCCTAAGACTGTTTTCCTGTAGCTACAGCGGTTTAGGTACCTGCCTTTGCTGGGCTGTCTAAAAAACCCACCCTGTATAAAAAGTTTACTCTTTTTCCAGTAAATTCTATTGTGTAGTATAGTAGTTTCTTAAAAATAAATTGAATGTTTAAAATTGTTTTTTTGCTGCAGATACAACACTTCAAAGTGCAGATCCAGTTAGAATTTTACTAGATATCACCACACAGAATTTAACTTTGTTAAACTCTGAGGAAAGAGCAAAATGCATTGATATGATGCTAGGTAAGTTTCTGTTTTAAGTTTTATGAAAAAAAAACGCATGCTGCTTTACTCTATTCACATACAGGTGTGTTTACACCTACTGCAGTCCAGTCGTTGAGAGAATGTGTTTGTGATACCTGCCCATGCGAAAATTCTAGTAACTGATGGGTGTCAAGAACACATTCTCAGTTTTTATTTTTTTTATGGTACCCATAGTTTTGTAGTGTGTGTTTTGTAATTTACGTTAGAATACATTTGTGTATTTTATAAAAATAAGTACCTAAGTATTATTAATGTAAAATTAATTTTCATGTCCTAAACTGGTAAAATATGGAATGTGCATAAATCACCAAGTTTTACAACCTGCAAATAAAGAATTATTTTAATAGTATTATTCCCTTCTACTCTATATATTCATGACTATGTGTGCTAACTACATGAATTTCGTTGCACAGGATCCTGGGCATGTTCTTGGGCGGTAGGCTGGGTGGGCCGCGCGGAGCCAGCACTCGTTGCTCCTCGCGCATTACAGTTGGGTGCCGACGCGGCGCGAGCGGTGTTGGCTCATCTCGCTAACCATCCGCCGGCCACACATCACGTGCGAGTTGCTGTGCTCGACCTGTTTCATGTAAGTGATTTAGGGTAATGGCAGGACCAAGCGATTTTGGTTTGGTCTTTGGTATTACTTTTTACGATACCACGCATTTTTTTTCCATTGTGAAGATTTCCTTAGATGTTTTACGGCCCTAAGGACCAAACTGAGATCCAAAAGGACCAAAAAAATAACCTTAGGTGTCAAATACCAAATGCCATTTCTAAAGGTACAATATAAATGTATTCGACATCTTACAGGAAGCTATCAAGGAGGACAGTAAGCCAGAGAAGAAACGCGAAGTGATTCCATACTTGCTGAACTTGGCAGCAAAATCTGATATCGTTTTGAAAGCTCTCACACAGGATATTGAACAGACTTGTAAGTGAATTGTTGATGGATATCGCTCATAAATTCAAAATGAATGGCCTGTAATATTATGTATTCATTTCATTCATTCATCACCACTGCTCTGAAAACGGTGAAGGAAAATATCATGAGGAAACCGGCATCTCTTAGAACCAAAAATTCGAACACGTGACATCTGCCAACCCGCACTTCCTCTCACTGACAGGAGGCCTGTGTCCCAGCAGTGGGAAAATTATAGGCTGATTATGCTAGACAATTATTTTAGATGTGAAGGGTGCATAGCATCAGTAGAAAAACCAAAAAGTTACAGAACTAAAATATTTCGTTGTCTAGTGATGATAACCAAGGAAATGCTTGGTTATCATCACTTAGACTCTTAAGGCACGAAGCCCTCACTTTCAAATCTGACAACAACATAATATTTCAGTGACGGATGATGTAATGGAACGTCTCTGCGCCGTTTGCGCCTCTCAACGTAACACAGTGCTGTGGGTGGACGTGACGCCGCCCGCGCTGGTGACGTTGTTACTGCGCGCCGACGTGCGCTGTCTACTGCTGCTCCTACGTCACGCACTCACCAACGTATTCTGTAGGCAGCTGCTGGGTGAGTGTTACACAACATAATGTAAACAAACACACCATTTCCCCCACACACACACATTTCAGCACACAAATAGTCGTGTATAACCAGAGTCATTCAAGAAACGATTTCAAAATGGCAGCTAATCATGCCGTTTCACACGCACAGTATAATGTTGGAGTAAGAGGTACATTATTAATGCCTCCGCCATTTTCCGTTTCTTTACCGGCGTGTTTATAGAGTTACAGTACAAATGCAGTAACCCTTTTACTAAAATTACTTTCCTTTCAGAATATCTTCTTCAAAAGCTTGAATACGAGTGTCTGTTTCCTGATAAAAATATACCACTGCTCACAAGTGCGGCTGAAGAAATTAACATAGTCAGGGACAAGTTGTTAGATGGCAATCAACTGGAAAAGTATTCACTAGCCAGGATACTTATATTAGTCAGTGAGTACCTCAACTAATTAAATATTACTTCAACACTTAAAACTATTTTTATAGAATCACAATCTTAAAGTTAACACGTCTACAGTATTCTTATCTCACGAAGAGACGCGCGCTTTCCTTGTAGTAACCAAGTGTACAAACACGCTGTGATTGTGTGTGCGTGAAGTCGAGTAGCATCAGCAGTAGCACATAACACACACACATACACTTTCGACTTCGCTTCGCGTCTCGGACGGTACCGAGAGCTCCTGCGCTTACACACAGATTCACAGCGTGTTTGGACACTTGGTAACCATAAGTAAAGAGCGCGTCGCTTTGTGAGATAAAAATACTACATCATTTATTTATACTGTATAGATACTCCAAAAACATACAGCATATAAGAAAAAGTGTAATTCTCATTATACCATATTTCAGGTTACAACCTCCCATCCGAATTCGTCAGCACAATTAGCTACCTGCTTCAATACTCTCGCGACGATTCCACTTTAGCACTTCTGGTACGAATCATCTCTGGTACGATCACCATGCACGTGCCCAGCGATAGTCCAGACATAAGCATGGACACAGAAAGGTTCCAGAACTTTGTGAAGACGGGAGTGGAGTATGCTCTGAGGGATGCCATGCTTTCTGACAATGAGATTAAGAGTTGCTTCCTTGAGGGTGGCATACCGAAGGACCAGAAAACTTATCTGCATCTTTTTTGTGAGAATATTATTAAGTTGTTGAGGTGAGTAATGAGTGAGATATTGTTTTATAGTTATTTATTTATTGGATCTCCAGCAGCGGGTACAGAATTACATGCAAGTGTACAAGAATCGGACCAAATTTTGTTACTGCTGTCGAGTTGTTGCTGATGCAATTTTTTTTTTCCGTAAAGTTATTACGCGCTCGCTATAAGGGCGCATTTCCAATGAGGCGGAGCGGAGAGGAGATGTATATGCTCCGCTCCTCTCAGTGGAAATGCACCTTTAAGTTAGCAGCAGGTACCTCAACAAAATTAACAGTCAATGGTAAAGAAAATCAACACTTTGGAACCAGCAACAAACCGACTAACCGAAATATTCATTTTTTTCTGACCATTATTTTCGAAGTCTGAGGAAATCTTTTGACTATTCCTTTTTACCGGATTACGGTAAAGTCATGTAATTCTGTCTGCTGGCGAGTTTGTGGCCACTTCTTCCCAGCTAAAGCACTAGTAGTGAAAAGCGGGCGTTTGGGAGGACTGACTTATGTAATTTTAACGTTCGGTAAAGTGCTGATTCTTAGCCTAATTTGAATAAATCATTTTGAGTTAAGGTATAATTCCTACAGATTACCTGGCTATAAGAAAACCGATGTCATTTTGTTACGATGTCCTGTTTATGCCTTTTTACATGGCGTAGTTGGGCTTTCATTTTGTATTCCTTTCTTCCACAGATGGGAAAACTCGACCCGCGTACCTCATTTGCGGACGCGTCCAATCGCCCGCTCGGTCGAAGCGAACCTGTACCGGATAGGCGGCGCTCTACAAGAATATACGTCGTTATTGCGCATCAGGAAGGAGTGCACCATGGCTTCTCTGAATGAGATGCCGACGTGTCATGCTTTGGCTGAGGTGGGTTGAAAATACAGGGTCAAATTAAATTAGCTAGCGAAACTCCGCATACGCGGTCGGCATCGATATCCAAACCAGATAAAACGAACAATAATAATATTTTAAGTTCTTTTTTTTGGGATCAACGACCGTTGGTATCCTACTCCCTACTAATATTAATGTGAAAGTTTGTAAGGATGGATGGATGGATGGATGGAGGGATGTTTGTTACTCTTTCACGCAGAAACTACTGCACGGATTTGGATGAAATTTGGCACATAGATGGTTTATAACCAGGATTAACATCTATGAGACTTTTTATCCCGATATTCCCACGTTATCGAAACGCATGCTGGTGAAACCGCGGGGCACAGCTAGTTGTATAATAACATTTTTACTTTTTTTCTGGTTAGATATAGATACCGATCACTTCAGTGAAGTTTGAATCCTTGACGGTTTAAAAGTGCCTGTAAATGCTTCGACTCACTTATTTCTCCATTTCATAATGATCAGTGATAATAGACGATTTTATAATGATCAAAGATAACAGACGATCACTGGGCCAAACTTACGACCCACTGGGTCCCGCTTAATGGCAAACGACATCGCGGTAGGCCCAGGCGGAGATGGCGGGATGAGCTGGACTCCTTTGATAAAGATAAAATAAATAATGATGTAGTTTATTAAGGTATTTCTGCAAGTTCCGGTCGACCCGTCTTAGAGATTGGTCATTCAAAACGAATTCCTACTTTAAATAATAATTTCTTGACAGGTGCTAGATCGCGTGGACATGACAGGCACTAAAGCGGCGCCACCGAGTGTGGAGGTCATTCTCAAAGTAGTACAAGCAACCGTCAAGTATTTCTTCAGGTGCCTGCATCTCAAAGGTAAACTTCAAACAATAGTACTTAAATAAATTAAATAAGAATACATAAAATAAAAAAAATAAATCAATGAATTTAATCATAGATATTTTTTTAAACACTTACATACTTTTTGCAAATAAGTGGAGAGTTTCAAAGATAACATCACGCCGGTACTTTATGGGTAACAAAGATCCGTGGATTAATTTCTAGTTATATATTTCTAGATACAATGGAGAAGCTCCGAGGTGTAGCCACAGCCTGCCGTCTTCTCCGCAAACTATGCATACACAGCAAGTTAGCTCGGGCGCTGGCTTTACGGGAACTGTTAGAGACGGCCATGTTTCGAGAGGATACGGCTTTCGGCAGCCGGCCTATCATAGCCAACCTTGCCATGACTAAAGACTGGAGGAGTGATGACTTGCTGATACATTTGAATCAGAAACATGTGAGTATAATAATGTTCAGTACTAGTGGTTTCTATAGAATTTAGCTTCTTAAGTGTTTGAAAGTGGACTCCTCGAATAGAAGCAAAGAAAAAATTATGCAAGTGGAGTCAAATAGATTTCTTGTGAAGTGTATCTTTTTTTTTTTTTTTCAATACCTTTACCTTTATCTTCTTGCAATACCTTTGTCCCGTGTTGTTATTTACAGATGGTCTTTGAATTCTCAAGGGATTATTGCCACGTAGAAATCCCTTTATTAATAACCGGTGCAAAAGACACTTACGTAAAGTATCTTTGTTTTTTTTTTTTTGTAATGTATTGGTCCAGTACAAAAAAAAACCTGGGAATCTTCTAGTTACGGAGATATTGATGGTCAAAACTCAAAATGCCAACTTGACGTTTTTTTACGAAAACAAGTTTTTAATGTTTATAACACAACTTTTTTCACGATTCCTGTACCGTTCACTGCACCCATAAGCACAATGTTTTGCGTGTGTTACATAGCGGATTACCGCAAACAGCATCAAAAATAAAAGTCGTTTCCCAGCAACTATTTTTGTGCAATGTTACTAAGTTTGATGTAAATGAATGCGTAGGTGGCGACTATGTGATGGGTCTTTTTTATACAACCTGTATAGACCTAATCCCTGAAACCATGACATTTTCCAATCCCCCAGGGCCCTATAACCCAGCTGACTCAAAGCCACACTTCAGTCTTCCACGCGGGCATCATCGGCAAAGGCGTCAGGAAGCCGAGCGATCTTGACGTGAACGACATACCGCCGATACTGACCACAAACAACGAACTACTCATGGGTGCGCTGACGTCCTGCATGGTAAGTGTAAGTAGTACAGTGAACCTATTTTTTTGGTTGTGGTTTTTTTTATAGCGGTTAAAAGTGTATTAAAAGCGGCATACAGATTAAATCATCCTTCCCCAAGCCTTCTCGTTTGCGGCAGATGGGTTTTACGAGATAAAACGAATATTAAATTAATAATATAATAATAACGAATAGTTCATTAAAGTCTGATTTTTCAACAGTCAGATAATTTTTATCTGAGGAATAAATATTGCGGTTTGGCAGCTGTATAAATATGACAGTTTGACATATTTTCTATACAAAATATGTCAAACTGTCATATTTATATTTCAGATGTAAGTTATCTGACTATTGAATAATTATTAGCCCTTAGTGGAGCGCTTAGAGCGTTAAAAACATGAAAACCTCGTTACAGTGAATGAAATTTAAAAATTCAAAATGGAATGTTTAGCTAATACAAAAAAAAATACCTATTAAGAAATTGTGACCTTGATTTGAAAAAAAAAATAATTGCAACAATTCAAATAGTTTTTATTACATATTAAAGCTTTAGAACATTCATATAAACTTTTTTGTAAACTGTAATTTATATGTTATAACTGAACAGACAGCTGTGCTGCTGGGGAGTTTATTGCGCCACTTCTTCCCAGCGATAGCACTAGGAAGTGGTGAAGGGCGGGCGTTTTTGGGGGACTGTCTTTTGTAATTTTGACGTTCGAAAAGTGCTGATTCTCAGCCTAATTTGAATAAATGACTTTTGACTTTGATAGTTCAAAAACAAAACCCCACCTCGTCCACATCAATTCATTCACTGGTACAAAAGTCTGAGGCCAAAGCCTCCAGACGCTCCACTAATTAGTAAGCAGCAAATGTTGTGAGGTGGATGGCAGGCATCATTATTCCAAGAATGAAGAATGCGAAATATAGTTGTATATAGATCATTTGACGCGGCGAAAATCGGAACTAACGCCGCCATCTTGATTTTTCAATACAATTTTACAAAATGTTAACCCTGTCCATGATGTCATTCAGGAGCCAAAAGATATTTGTAGCAATATAAAATGGTTTCTAGAATTGTTGCTGGTTTGCGTACGAAAGGACCAAAAATGTGTTGTCTAGAGAGGAACTAACGATAATCGACTAAAGTGCAATAACTATAGCAGTGATTATTGTAGTTAAAATGTATGTGTAAAATGTAGTATATTATCAGGATGGAAACAGCGGCTTAGTGGAAGGTGCGACGTCCGTATCCCTGTTGCTTGTGGAGTTGGTGTCGCCTGATGTTATGTACAACGGCCTGCCTTGGCCTGATGAAGATTTTACTAAGGTGAGTTATTTTCACTATACATCCATCATTCATCTATCTATCCATTTCAGTTGCATTCGTTTTAAAAATACTGTAATATATATACCGGTGGGCTCCAATTATTTTTATATCTAAAAATGAACTTACATGAATGAATGAATGTGTTTTAAATGAATCGAAGGGAATAATAATATACCTTCTCCTCGGCTACGTTGACGATTTCTGTTTCGTTTTTAGCGACTATAGGTTACAAGCGTGTGGTTAACGTCTAATGTGGCTAATGTAACCTATTCTGACTGTAACGATACGTGCACAGTGTGGACACGTTAGAATACAATTGTGATAATGGTATTATATGTTGGAGGGTGGGTGGCTTACTCTTGAGGTGGTCTCGCCTGCTGTCGAGCTCTCTCTTCTGTTGGTCTTCAAATGTATATGCCATTTTGTTCCACAGCAAGTGAGCATAGAGCGCGAACTCTACATGCGCGGCGCGCTGGAGTCGTGCGCGGTGGCGCGCGCAGCCCTGCGCCGGGCGGCCGCGGCGCGCCCCGCGCTGTGCCTGGCCTCCGCCTTGCTGCGGGCCACGGCCGCCACGCTGCTGCATAGACTGAGGGCATATCTAGGTAAATCTATTCAAAATTTGCATAACGGTTCCTTATATTATGACGAAAGTGAGCACTTAGAAAGAATCTTTGAAAATTTACTTACTAAAGGAGTTAAATAAACGATGAAAATTTGTATGGAACTTCGTAATTTTTGCCGATGGAAAATCCCATTGGGCGCATGGCTTGTTCTTCAATAAGTTGTTGTATGAAAGTGCGATCCCACAAGAATAGTGCAATATTTCGCTAGTTCCTATCGTCAATAAAGGTGAAGTACACGACTGCAACAACTATCGAGGGATAAAGCTCATGTCACATAATATGAAGGTATGAGTAAAGTAATAGAGAATATATTGAGAGAAGAGAGTGAGATTTACTTACTAAAAAAAACCAAACGGTGATTCTCCAACTACCCTTAGCCGAGGTAGCAGAAAAGGTTCGATTCTAATTTTACGTTAAAACTATAACATATTTATAATGTTATAATATTTTAGGTATTTTCTTTCATTTGTTATCTCAAAAATCACAGCAATATCAAATACATTATACTTACAATATACATAGGTGCTAAAAAAAATCATAATAACTAATGGACATGACAAAAAAAGTAAAAACTCCAACTGTTTTGTGGCAACAATCAAATACATCTAACTTTTCGAGCAGCGGTATGCAGTTGTGGCAACGTCCACAAATCGTCGTGTATTATAGCCATAAAAAAAACTAAGTTTTATTCCAGATCGTCACACTCAGTCAGCAGAAATGGCAAAAGAACGCGCTGCATTACAGGAGCTGTTTGCTACAATGACGTTGGGACAGCTGCTGCCACATCCGCTAAGTCACATGCTCGAGTTAGCGCCTGAACTTACAGCTAGTGAGGTAAACTACAAACTGGCCTTTAATGAAAGGCTTTAGGGTCTTAATTACAATTTATTTATTTTTTAAGGGGGCACCGAGTTTCTAGCGCTAATCGATTTTAGGTATTCTGTGCGCTCCGTGTATGTGTGCGTGAGGCACACCGGCAAGAGAGCGAACCGCCGCGCCGAGCCGTGCGTCGGTCGACTAGCGAGGTCAGCGAGGTGCTACCAATATTTACAAAATTAAACAATAAAAAAGATTTAAAATACTTTTATTGGAAATATACAATTTTTTAATTTATAATTTACCGTCGTTAGGTGGGTATCTATGATCAGATCAATGAAAAATTAATATTAGGTATTTAGTCGAATAATACTCAGTTACATTTTATGATAATATTCTAATGTCTAAGTAGGAGAGAAACTTAAGCGATTTCAATAACGTAAAATAACTTATCAGCTAAATAAGTAGGGTGAAAATCCCAGTAGTCGTCCTTTTATATTCAATTTCAAATTATTTATTCTTCAAAGTAGATTCAGTAAACTACTTTTGTTAGTACGTAAGGTTCGACTTTTAATTCCATTCAGTAACTTGACAGTTAATTTGACAGGTTTTAATAAAAACAGCTATTTGAGTTGGTGTAAGAATAAACGAAATTCAATGAACTTCACAAATGTACTAATAAGCAAATTTTAAATTTATTAAGTTGTATTCAAAACACGTACTTAACATTATTTTTCTTTGAACTGTCAAGTGTCAAGAATGGAATTAAAAGTCGAAGTATAGTAAGTTTTTGCAGGCAGATTCTATTGAATTTCTGATAATGAAGTTACACGGTAAGTACTTTGTTCGTTATGGCAAGACGTCACATAGCCACATAAAGATGCATTCCCTACGAAAACTAATGTGATAGCGCCGACTTCTGGATAACATGTTTCAGGAATAAAGAAGCCAGCAAAATTGTTATTTACGATACCAACGGTTAGTACGAGGGTGAATCGAAAAGTTCTTAGAATTGCATATAAATGAAACCTTTTTGGGAGAAGTTCGATATTCAAATTAAAGAGTGTCAATCACACAATATTTATGCAAACTGTCACTTGTTTTTGTCAGTTCGTTCGCACGTAATAAATTGTTTTGTGCAACGAGTTGCTAAACCCAAAATTATGGATAAAAGTGAGTTACATGCGGTAATAACATATCTCAGTTTGAAAAAAATGTCTACGAAGGAATTTTTTTCGGACATTCAGCAGACATTAGGAGATGATGCTGTACCCTATTCTACGGTTGCATACTGGGTGGCTGAATTTAAAAGAGGTAGATCAAGCTGTAGAGATGACCCGCGTTCTGGGCGGCCTTCAACCTCCGTTACGGAAGAAGATGTCAAAAAGGTTGAAAATCTGGTTTTGGAAGACAGAAGAATAACTATAAAACATATAGCTGAGATCCTAAAGATATAATTTGGTAGCGTTCAATCCATTTTAATTGATTCACTGGGGTTCGAAAAAGTGTTGGCAAGGTGGGTGCCACGAATGTTAACCGACGAAAACAAAAAGCGACGTTCCAGCTTGATTCGGATAATTTTTGCCGTCGTCTTGTCACCATGGATTGAAACGTGGGTCTACCATTTCGATCCTGAAACTAAGAGACAAAGCAAGTCTTGGAAACAACCATCCTCTCCATCCATTAAGAAATTTCGAGTTGCTCCTACCGCTGGCAAAGTTATGGCCTCAGTGTTCTGGGATAGTGAAGGAATCCTTTTTATTGATTACATGCCAAAAGGCCAGCCGATTACTGGACATGCAAATTTAATCCCGAAAGTGCGTGAAGCGATTAAAGAAAAACGTCGTGGAAAACTATCGTTGGGCGTGTTGTTTCTTCAAGATAACGCTCCTGCTCATCGATCGGAAGTTGCGCTCAACGCAATCCCCTGTGCTGGCTTCAATCTCCTTGACCACCCACCATATTCTCCGAACTTAGCCCCGAGTGATTTTCACTTATTCCCAAAATTAAAAGAGGACATTCCTGGAACAAAATTTTACGATAGTGACGCGGTTATGGCTGCCGTAGAGGATTTTTTCGAGAGTCAAGATAAACATTTTTTTCACAAGGAATAAGGAAGTTAGAAACGCGTTATTCTAAATGCATTGAGAGAAGTAGAAAAATAAAATATTTTTGATTAAATCTTTGCATTTTTTTATATTGATTCCAAGAATTTTTTGATTCACCCTCGTATATAGTTATTTTAAACTTTTTAGTGAATCTCTGCTGTTACATTTGTCGGTGTCATCCATGAAATTTACTCAGGGTAAATTTCATGGATGCCATACCACATTATCTTTATAAATTGAAAGTTATAAAGATAATGTGGTACTTAATTTATAAATACTTAATTTATTATAATGTTTTCTTAGACACATCCTATTATTTTTACGCTTACCTCACCAGTTCATCAGACGACTTTTCGCGCGTTGTGAAAGGGGGCTAGACGGAAAAATTCTTACGAAAAGTTGTCACGACACTTTTTAACTTGCTATCGTTAAGCAAGTCAAAAAAAACAGGGTCAAGCGATTTTCGACCTTATTGACATTTACAATTTAGTTTGTTTTTTCTCGCATGCTCGTTGGCTAACATTGCTCCTTCATTAAAATCCGGTGTTTGCATAAATGTCAATAAGGTCGAAAATCGCTTGAACCTGTTTTTTAACTTGCTATCGTTAAGCAAGTAAAAAAAAACAGGTTCAAGCGATTTTCGACCTTATTGACATTTAAAATTTAGTTTGTTTTTTCTCACATTCTCGTTGGCTAACATTGCTCCTTCATTAAAATCCGGTGTTTTTGTTTTGTAGTGAGGTGCCAACAACTGGTACATTTACCCTATAAACAGAAAAAGATAGAATTTTCCAGCGTAACTATTTGTTAAAATATCGTAAATAGATAGATAAGTGACAACTATGTACTTATTTTAATAACTGGGTATAATAAGTAGGTAGGAAGATTATACTTACGAAGCCACAGTATTCTCTATATCCTCAAAATGTTCTATCTGTAGTTGTCTTTCTCTCTCGGCATCAGATGATTTAAATTTATTTTGCAGTGAAATGTCAACAACTGGTACATTTACCCTATAAATAGAGAAAAATAATGCAGAATGATTCAAATCATAGTAGATTTAATCCGTGATCCGTGATTTGAAAAATATGTACATATTAGTATATAAACATATTTTCCAAATTTCGAAATTAATAGAAAAAAAAATACGAAATTCACAAAGACGGTCATCGAACCTTGATACTGAGCACTTACCGAGTCTTCAGTATGAATTTGGCTGCATGAGTTAGTGTCACCAGATAGGTACTAGAAAGTAGGTAGGTACTGTACTGAGTACCTATACTTATGAAGCAACAGGAGTACCTATTCTCTTTGTCTTCAACATTCTCAGCCTGTACTTTTCTTGCTCTAAAAGATAAATTCAATTGTTTTTAAAATACCCCATTAAAAAAGAATAACACCACAGTAAGGCAATTAGTAAATAAGTAGGTAACTATACGAGTTTTACTTACTTCATTTCTTCATGCAAGCGTTTAGCATTGGTTTTTCGCCATCCCCTTCTCTGTCTTGATTTCTTTACTTTGTTCCCCATTTCAAATACGCTACAATTAATTTTCACACAATTTTCTTCGTTACGGTGTTAAATCCGTGCGTAAGCGCAAGCGACACAAGCTCCCCGTCCGATGGCCGTAGCCGGACTAAAGCGGACAGGAGGGCGGCGCGGTAGCTCTCCATAAGATGGGCGAAACTCGCGCGACTTTAGGTATTTCCTTCTTATTGTTAAACAAATACACATTTTGAAAATGTAAAGTGTATAAGTTCTAGAAAACATGTAGTTTTGTTATTATTAAAAAACTGATGACCTTCCGCGAAGTATTCACGCCGTACTAAGGTTTTATTGTGTTTTTTAGAGATAACTTTGTGAATTTATTCTATCGAGCCAACTTTATCAAATCGTGTTTCCACCGTGTATACTGCCTAGTATATATGGTCAATAATACCAATTTATTTTCTTAGATTTTAATCTAATTGTTTACTACTTCAAACAACCGTTATAAAATCGCGTTTTTGTGTATAAAAAGCTCGGTGCCCCGTTAAACAAGGTTCTACTAAATCTTCGCCTCTAAACTATGGCTAGCCTAAACCAGTTTTCTACGATAATATTTTATTATTTATTCATTTGAAAAATTTCTCGTTTTACAGATAGTACAAGTTTTACGCGATTGCTTATGGAATTACACAAGAGATAATGTGCCTTCACCTGCATTATTTACTTGTGATTCAACTGGTAAGACTTCACTTCACTTTTAACCTGTGTATTTGCAATTTTTTTTTAATCAAAGTGGGGTTAAAAACTGAAAGCTCATCATAGGTGGCAGCACTGTTCAACATCTGAAGCCGCATTGTTTTGTTTGTTTACTTTTATGTCGATCATACATTAGACGAAAATTAGATAAATCTGTATGCGACTTGCAGTGTAGCACTATTAAATAAAACACGTAAAGAAACTACCTAGGACTCGTCTACTACGGGTAAAATAGCAGCTTATGTCTTCAGGTTTAAAAAGGATAGCACATAGACTCCATAAAATATCGGGTAACCATTTTTTTTCGGAGAACTTCCTTCCACATTGTTCGTCTTTTAACATCTTTATCATACAGGGTGGCAGGGACACTGACGTGCAAACTCTAACCATGAATTCAGCACATGAGTTTAGACCCCATAGGGTAGAAATTTTTCGTCGGTTATAAAAACAAAATCTTCTGTTTCATAGAAAAGTGCAATATCTACGCGGTCAAAATGTATGGAACAGCAATATTTTTTTTTGATTTATCGAGGAAGGCACTGCTTATTATGCCTCTATGCAATGCACGCCACTGTCATAATGTAAAAATATTTTAGTAAAAGCAACACTTTATCGCTGTCATTGCGGTAAAGCTGACGACTGCCTCGGACACCATTGCCTATCCTGCAGTAGGAGCGCTGGCAGGATAGCACGGCACGCTAGCATTAATGACAGCATCCGTCGTACTCTGGTCACTGCCGGGATGCGAGCTGTTTTAGAACCCAACGGCTTGGTACGCGACGGTGGGAAGAGACCAGACGGAATATCCATATTAATTAAACTTTTTTGTACAGGGCTTCACTGGCGCGATCCCTCAACCTGCAAGCCGCCTACAACATACACGGACACCCTAAGATTGATTATCCAGAAAAGAATAGCTAAACTTGGTCACCTTTACCCGATAATGTTTTTAAATCTTGAGAAAGAAAACTAAATCTCTATCTAGCTATAACGATTGTAAATGTTGTAAATAGTTTGACTTGGTAAGGAAATAAAAGTGCCTAATATAAGTACAATATATTTTGATTTAATTCCTTTATCTAAAATAAAAGAAGGCTAATAAGTTACTCCTTATACCATCATCTAGCTGCTAGTGAAAGTTCCGTCAAAATCGGTCCAGCCATTTTTGACGACAGTCAGGCAGACAAAAAACAAAAATTTGGTGTAAGTACCGTATATACTTTTAAAAATGTTTTAAATAAAAAAGCTGTTATTTTGACATTACAAAGAGACACTTCAACTTTATTTATTTCTATAGATTGTTGTGGAAGATATTAAGCGACTAGCTAGTAGCTATCAAAGATTTTCTCGATCAATAAACGTATAGAAAGATTTTAGATCCCATGTAAGTAAAATAGATATACATATTAATAGTTGATCGCTGACTATTCACACCGCCGCGCCGGCGAATACTCGTTTGTCGCAGCGACAAGAGTTATCAAAGAAAGTACTTGCTCAGTGATACTCGCTTGGCGGGCAGAACACTCGCTGAGAGATGCACGTTTGGTACAGGACCCCGCCAGGTCAAGCTTCCCGAAACTGTCAAATTTTCCCAATCAACCTTGAACCTTTAGCGATAAAGTTGAAAATCTATTAAATAATTTTGACAGATTGTAGTAGCTTGATGTGCTGGCGTCGTGTTAATACACATACTAACGAGTAATCGCTCGTCGCCTTCACGCATTCGCTTCTGGTTGCTTGCTAACTCGTTTCTCGTTAATCACTTGAATGCCGTATTATAGAACCATTTAAAAACAAAAGTGTCTCACGTGGATACACGTTATGGGTTCATCGCCGGCAGTAGGACAAGTGCGTATATATGCACCAGCCCATGTAACGAGAAGCCAAATGAATAAGTATGTCAAAATGGACCACATGAAGATTCTCTGATGTTAATAAACCAGACCAGCGATAAATCGACTAAATACATGTGATACTAATTAACGGTTCGACGCGAGACATCTCTAATTTAGCTGTCATCCGTTAGTACTGTCACTGTCAACTTCATGTGACATCTCGGATCTCACAAATGTCAATTGCGTTAAAAAAAACATAAAAAGTCTCTTCACTAAATTTTATTGAAACGAAATGAGAAATAAATAAAAATGAGTCTAAGTATTCTCCACAGTAAGTTAAGTCCGTCCTCGGATATGAAATTAAGATGTTACACCTGCCTAAGCTTGGGCAGGAATTTGAAACTTTTGAAACATGATCAAAAATTTCTTTTGGCTATGCTGTGTCCGGAAATGTTTTCTACAGCTAAGGTAATTTAGTCCAACTCTCACTTATTTCAAAATAAATGTTAACCTATTTCATTAATCAAGTATACAATATAACACTTGAATGTAAATAGTACCTATAGTCGATTCAACATTATTTTCCAAAATGGTAAACAAATGTAAAACTGTTGATAATTTTTGTCATCCATGATTAACCGAACTCAAAGAAGGATTCGCTACGCCACGCCTGCTTTCTTCCAAGGGGGCATGGCAGTGGTGTTTATGGTAGGCTCAAAGAACGAAAACGCTCATTGAGCGTAAAAGCTGCTCACAAGCCGTTAGGTAACGATTTTTTAATTACAATTTAATAATGCTTTATTCACAATAATTGTTGGAAAAGTGGTGGAATATAAAGTTGAAATCTTTTAAATACAGATGAATGTGTGTATATAATTACCTTTAGTGAGTGATTGCATAAGAATTTAACCTGAACAGGGTTTGTTTACACTTTCATCACATACATTTTCAACAGACATTATCTAGGCTGCAGCCATAAAGAAACCATTGGTAATAGCTAGATTTTTCATCTTTTTCAGGACAATGCCCATTACCTTATATGCTGGGAGTGTGAATTTATGATTACCAAGATTAAACAATTTCAAGCCAGACTTATGAAGGCGCATCTCAAAATAACACTGACCCTACAAGGAGTCAAAACTGTAAGTAGGTTCTCACCTAGAGTTGTTTTATCATTTCAGTTTGCAATTTTGATTTCTGGCTGAAATAAAAAACAAAAAGAAAAGCCAGAGAGAAGATGTCAGAACGAGCTTGACACCTTCAGACAGGATTGGTCCACAGCTCAAGACACAGAGGAGTGGAAAGAAGAAGCAAGGCCTTTGCCCTGCAGTGGGACAACATAGACTACAAATAATAAAAATAATCATAGGGTATAAATGAAATACTGATTTACCTATTAACGCCCACCCATCACCACTTCCGAGTGCTTTCGCTGGGAAGAAGTGGCGCAACAAACTCCTTAGTACCACAGCTTTCTGTTTAGTTAGAAAATACTTGATTGTAAACAATACTAAGTATGTATGTAATTAACATTACAAGACACAGAACATTAAATTAAATTATTTGCCAAAATTATGCCAGCTAGCAACGCCAATATACCAATGAATACAATAAAAACTATATGTACTCAAGCAAAAAAATAATAAATAAAAATTAAAAATGTAACATGATAAAAACCTACTACCTAAATAAAAGCCTCCGGGTATAAAGGGTGTGTCAGCTTACATATTTATGCAATGCGGGGTTCCGTTCACAAAGCTGTCTGTGACGGAAGTCACAAATGATAAAATGGACCATCAAAGTAAAATGAATAAACAAGTTTTTACTAATAACAACAATAAAACCATGGTCAGCAAGACCATAAGCAGCACCCGTTCACGAGCATAACACAAAGATCTTTTCATCCCACCATCTCGGAAAGAGTATTTTCAATCTTCAAGATCTGAGTGGAAAAGCCGTTTTTATTCTCTAGCTAGAGGATAAAGTAAATTGAATTTAGAACATCGTGTGCACTAAGTTTGTGAATTAAAAAAAACATTAAACCTATTTACTGCTACCTCTATGGTGCCGAATATATCATACAACTTTTTTTTAATTTGTTAAAAACTCAGACTCGGAACCTTCTTGGTGTTCTTTTTTCAATTTGCTTTGTACGCGGTTCTTTACGCGGCATTTTTTCACGTCATTGTTAAACATGCATTTAGTCATTTCCTCGCTGAGGTGGAATGAAAAGTTACGTGTTGCACTCGAGTGCAAAGATTTTTCACCTCGTGCTCTTTTGATTCCCTCGCTAACGCTCAGGATTCTAATTTTGAATCACTCGCTGCGCTCGTGATTGAAAAATTGAACACGCGGTTAAAAAGCAACTTTGCACTCTTGTATAACAAATAACTATTACCCTCCTCGCCATATTTGAGGGAAGGAGGAGGTAACCCGACCCGACGCTACCGTAAGCAGTGACATTTAAGAGAGCATGATGAACTTGCTGCCGGTTGCTCAGGCAAGAATACTATGATCAATCATCATTCGTCGAGGTCACTAGCTAACAACATATTGCAATCATTAAAAAACATTGAAATAAGTAGATTATGTCAATAAAGTTTAAAAATGAAATTAAACAGAATTGACTTAAACAGTCAAATGAAATAAATAATTATTTGATCTCATAATAACCTGTCAATAAGCTAATTCTGGAGATACTTTATTTATTTATTTAAACTTTTCGCACAAAAAGGTACAAAGGCGGACTTGATGCCTTAGGCATTTCTACCAGTCAACCAAGGGTGGTGAAGAGATTAGATCGCAGGTGCTTTTTTACTTTCTCCTTAAATAACATTGTCTTGTTAATCAGGGCTACCAACACTATTCTTTCGTTTAGGTAGGTAGTTGTAATTGTAATAGTATGCCTTTGAACAAAGATTGGATTTTACTTGAGCTTGAGCACGTAGTTTATCCTTATTTCTAGTGGTAACATTTTTGGGTAACAGGTTTGTCAATATCACTGTTTTTAATGTACAAGTGCATATTTTGCCTAATATAGAAGATAAGAAGGCGTAGATAAATTGTTATGCAACCGTGAGAATACAAATATCTTTAAAAAAATCTCTTAGAGAAACTGACACCTAGCTGGTAAATTGCTCGAACAGCTCGTTTTTGAAGGACAAATATATTTTGTATATCAGTGGCTTTGCCCCACAGCAGAATACCATAGCTCATAACCATAACGCTTTGATAATAAGTAAAATAGACTAACCAAGCTGTATCAACGTCAGTGTATTGTCTTACTTTCCTGACGGCGTAGGCAGCCGAACTGGGCCTTCCTGCTAGACTTCATATATGTGGTCTGCACTTTTGTGATATTGAGACCTTTCTGTTCCAGATCATCGAAGGACTATCAAGCTTGAAAACTACAGGGGCAGAAACAATAAACATAACTCCACAGGCACCACAGATTGTACCAACCGACCAGAACCAACAAATACTGATAGAGATATCCCACCCACAGCCTACCATACCTGTACCGTTAAAGGTAGAACCAGAAACTATCAAGATTGAGGTTGAGGAAGAAGAGAAATGCGCGGAAGAAATTAGCCGCGACTGTGATAAACTGATACAACCCACAAAAATACAGCAAGCATCCAGCGATGAGTCCACGGACACGGCTAGTGAAACCGATATGTATGACGGTCAGTACTACTGTCTAGTTTCAGTCAGAATCAGAATTTTTACAACTATAATACTTACCTATGGTCTTTGCCAAAAGTATCTGATGAAAATGTAAACAATTGGATCAAAAAACCTTCATCTGGACGCCAATTTGTAGTCAAATCTGCCTATCGCAATCCACTGCTGGACATAGGTCTTTCCCAGGCTGCGCCACAACACCCTGTCCTCTGCCTTCCGCATCCAGTCTCGACTCAGTCAGTTCGAGTTCAGTCTTGACTTGTCTGCTCCACCGGCCATCGGTGCTTCGACAAACATAGCCAGCCCACTGCCGCTTCAGTTTGCTTACTCTGCAAGCTATGTCCGTAACTACCAATAGTTGAAGACCTTGGTTTTCAAACACTGCGGGATAGGCGACGAGAAGATTTAGAAGAAAGAAAGAAAATACATTTATTTGGCACAAACTAAAAGACACAATACATTAGATACATACCTACATCAGATAAAACAAACAATTAAAAAAAAAGATTAAATAAAAGTTTGAAGTCCGATGTAAGAAATTAGCAGGAAAGTGTGCCTCACGGCTGCGCCAAAAAGGCCCAGTTCAGCAAAAATGCCAGACAACTAGTGCCTGACGCTGGTTTTCAACTGGACCTGAATGTGTGAGGTGACGGATGTAAATCAGTTTTACACTGCAACGTGACGTATGTGTGCATACTTAAATATATTAATAAAATTATATTGAGTTAGATAAAAAAGTACCGATATGTGAGTAACATTGCAAAAAAAATAAACAAGAAAATACTGGTAATAATATTTAAAGGTTACTTAAATAAATAAATAACTAAATAAGTGAGACCGCCGCATGATAGACCTTCCCATGCAAATAAGGAGATTCCTAAAACCGAGTCAGAACAAAAAACCTGCTTTATCTGTTTTAAACGCTGCCTGATACAATTTATTAATCCGTGCACTGTAGTGTCATCGCACAATACGCTGCAAGCAGCCGAGCGTGACGGAGTATTTTCGGACAGTTAGATTTGACGAAGTTATCCAAACGCTGCCCAACCCAACTGGATCCTTCTGTGGGCTCCCTTCTTAAAGTTTCCTCTACCGAGCTGGATGACTTGCCCTAGATAGACATTTTGCAGTACCAAAGAAAGAAAATATGTTGATTTGACCCAGGTTAAATTTTCTTTTTATTTTTTTGGTACCTACTTCAAATGTACCACTTGCAAATCAAAACCCAAAATTCTAATTTTAAATCAACTTAAAGATGTTTTTCATTTGATAATCGAGGTTAATTTTGTAACCTCAATTTTCGTCGATGATTATTTAATTACAATTTAATCATGTTATCCTAACAATAATTGTTGGCAATAATAATTGTATGTTAAAAGTGGTCGGTTATAAAGTTGAAACCTTTTAAATATAGATGAATGTGATACTAATTCCTTTTAGTGACCATAATTATCTAATCGGGGTTTGTTTACACTTTCATCATATACTTTTGGAACGGACTATAACGTACGGCCCACGTGGCCATATTTAAAACGGGTTTTAAACACGGATTTTGGTTTAGAACGGTTTATTTACAACTATAATTACGAATCATATTGTACGTTTAAAATAATTTATTTAATATTCAATATGAACATTTTCAGATCCACTAATGACAGGAATACAAAAAAAGCCAAAAATGATAGTGAAATGTGCTAACACAGCAACAAATTTGCCACCTCAAAAACCAATAAAAGCTGCAATGATTGCGCCAAATGTTCAATTCAACTACACACCACAAAAAGTGTTTATTAACGTGCCAGAAAAGGTAGCACTTAGAGGGAACAGAGAAGCTGTAAGAGTTACCGGCGGAGTTCCTAACTTGGCAACTAAAGAAAGTGGCCCAATGTTAGTAAAAAGAAAAGGTGTCTCATTTGTACTAAAAGGTGAAGGAAGTGTCCCTATCGCTGTAAAAGATGAAGGAAATGTCCGAATTGCTATAAAAGATGAACGAAGAGCTCCGATGGTAGCAAAGAACAAAGGACGTGTCTCAGTTGTAGTGCAAGGGAAAGGAAGAAGCGTCCCGAATCGTCTAAAAGGTAAGGGAAGAAGTATCCCGAATCGTCTAAAAGGTAAAGGAAATGTCCCAACTCTTTCGAAACGCGAAGAATTGATTCTTAAAAGACAAACTGGTTCAAACTATTCGTATCGACGAAGAGAACCATCACCCCAACCGCAACCAAGAGAAACAGCATGTGAACTGACTGCAGGCTTTTACGGGTATGATGAATATGAAGTGAAATGTGTGATTTTAAACAGAACTGAATTAAATGCATTTAGAAATAAACAGAGATCAAAGATTGGATATAAAGGACATGGGTTTAACTGTGACAAGTGTATTGAAAAATTTATGAATCAAAAAAATTTGGACGAACATAATAAGAAACATGCAAAGGTATGTATGTATGTAGCTTTTGTTAGTTTACGTCACATTTGATTAAGGAAACAATAAGGTATTTCGAGGCCTAATCGCGTTTCACCACTGCATTTCATCCAGCGACAAATGGATTGGTTAAAAGGATTTAATAGGGCGCTCACACAAATGCTGTCCATGTCATGTCTTTGCTGACCAGCGGAACTGGTGTAGTTACATGTCATTAGTGTGTGATGACAATCAAGCACTAGAATTTCACCTTACATGTTGATGTATGCTGCATTTTGACTATTCTGTGGGTTTCGTGGTCGCATGCGCGACTGCTGAGCGTGGGGTCCTGGGTTTGATTTCCAGGTCGGGCAGTGTTTTTGGGTTTTTCCATTAGGGATTTCTTAGTAACAGCCCGGAGGTTGGAAGTTGGTGGTGTGAGGACTCTAAAAGTCTCGGAAACCACGTTAAGCCGTTGGTCCTGCGCCTGATCTCTCGCCGGTCGTGTCGGATTGCTGTCCTATTGGTCTATGAGAGAGAGGGAGTGCATCTGTGTCTGCCCAAACACTTGTGCATTATAATATCTCCCGCGCCTAAGGCTGTCTCAGTTGGGCGCCAGTGTCGAAATACGGTCTGGAGGACTATTTTTGATGTATACTAGGAACCTATTTCGTACCGACATGATGGTTTATAATGACAGTTTATAAACAGTTACACTGGTCAACAGAGACATACAACATTTTTGTCAGCGTAAGGCGATGCGCGCACTTTTTAAGGTAGCGATACACTTATCAAACCTCATTGTATAGATACATACAGTCTGTGGACTGAGATATGGACGGAAATGTAACTACAGTCCTTTCCCAGTTACTTTACCTCTGACAGCTGCAAACCAAGAACACCCTTATTACAACTGGAATAAAGATCACTGTGATTTTTACAGACTTGACAGTTGCAGCAATCCAACAGCAACCTTATTTTCACTAGCTTAAAGATCAGTGTGGTGCATAATCAGAGGTAAAATAACTGTGAATGGACTGTACGGCTATGGTGTAAGACAAATCGTAGACAACATCATCATTCTCCTGCCCTTATCCCAAATTATTTGGGGTCGGCGCAACATGTCTTTTTCTTCCAAACTCCTCTATTAGCCGCCATCTCGACAGTCACCCCCTTTCTAGCCATATCATCATTCACACAGTCCATCCATCGTTTCTTTGGTCGTCCCCTACTCTTATAGCCATCGACATTCATACTCAAAACTTTCCTCACGACATTTTCCTCATTCCTCCGTAATACATGCCCATACCATGACAATCGGTTTCCACACAACTTTTCAATTACCGGTGCCACTTTCAAACTTCCTCTTATATACTCATTTCTTATTCTAGAACATATTTGAATATAATCTGCAATAACATATAAACAAAAACAATAAATAACATAGAATATAATCTGCATTTGCGACTTATTTGCCAAAAATGTAAACAAATATGAGTTTATGGAAAAATGATTTTAATTCCTACACGTTACAGTTCAGTTTACGCTACAAATTCAAACATTTTTATAACTTTTTCAATATTGCTAGTCACTCTGAAATCAACTTAATTACCATTAAAATAAAGTTGATATTTGTTTAACTTGAAATAACATATTTGAAACATAAATAAAATTTGAATATACAGGGTGGAAACACACCAACAACCTCTTAAGAGGTCATTGTACTCGTAATTATGAACAACTTATCAGCTGTTCCCTACATTTTGACGAGTTACAACAAAAAAAGTAGAAATAATAAAATAAACCATATTTATTTATTCCACAGTCACGAGGCAATTCAGTTTGCGAATTGTGTGAGCAAAGATTTCCGAACGACAGTGATCGAGATGAGCATTATAGGCAGCATTTTATGTAAGTGTGTATTCCCTATAAGTTCCTTTTCACACTCCGGCTACCATTAATATAATATATTAATAATATAATATCCCTGGACACCACACAGCACCATTTGTCCCAAGCTAAGCAACCTAATGCTTGTGTTATGGTAACAAGATGGCTGATAAACTACTTATATACAATTTTTTTTTTTTGTAAATACATACATACATATTATAGATAGAAAAACACCCAGACTCGGAACAAATACATGTAGGTCATACAAATATTTGTTCCGTGCGGGAATCGAACCCGATTATTTGCCAATACCCGATTATTTTGTTATTACATTTTTACGAATGAGGGTCCCTATACTTATCCTACTAATATTATAAACGCGAAAGTTTGCATGGATGGATGGATGTTTGTTACTCTTTCACGCAAAAAATACTGAACGGATTTGGATGAAATTTCGCTCACAAAAAGTTTATAACCAGGATTAACACATAGGATAATTTTTATCCCGATATTCCCACTGGATCGAAACTTATGTGGGTGAAACCCTGAGCCGCAGCTAGTTCAAAATATGTGACAAGCGATTGAGCAGTAATGTTTTAACAAAACCTGTGTCAAGTGGTAATTTTTTTACAAGATGAAAAAACGGCCTCTGTTGTGCTAGCAAACCTGAATACTGATCGGAGGGTCTGAATTCGTTCCTGGGACCCGGGGCAGTGTCCTCGGATTTTCCATTTGAAAAATACTACCATTTTAAAGTCTGTCAAATATTTGTATTTTTGTCTCGGTGTCACACCTATGACAACCCTTTAAAGGAAAAAAGGCGTCATGAAAAGTAAAAAAAAAATTAAACCTTGTTTTCAGAATATTCGAATGCCTCAAGTGCCCGTACCAGATTAATGACCGATTAAAAATATCTGAGCACATTCGAAGAAATCATGAGATCTCTGTGTTTGATTGCAAGAAATGTGATGCTGTTTTCAAGTAAGTCTTGTGCATTATCTAATAATACTTTTTTTTACTTTACTATAGAGGTATGAGGAACAGGGTGTAAAGTTCACCCATCCTCCATAGAAAAGAGAGGATCCTCAGACCAGACGGGTGTTGTGTCTGGCGGGCAACTGCCCGATGAATGATGTCAGGCTGTTGTATATGTATATGCTAATTGCACGGTAAACTCTGCTTGCGCGATGCAGGATTTTGTGTGATGTCAGTATGACGCGTAGTTCGCATGTGGCGTTGTAGATGCCGCTACATTACTTTCGGCCGGTCTTTATGACAAAACATTGTTTCTTTTTTATATGTAAGTTTAATATTAATAGACATAATCCTTCCGGATTAAATTGTCTAAAGTATGTTAAAAACCGTATCAAAATCCTTTGCGCAGTTTAGAAGATCTCAGGTGTGATGAAAAAAAAAAGGAAAAAGAACAACTCGACCATACAGACAGGCACGTGCAGTATTACTATTTTAGTAGCCTGCGCTGTCCAACTCCTGGGCAAAAGCTTCCGTCCACGCCTTCCTTCTGCATTATTATTAAACCTTATACTGTTAGCCTGCATCATCCCACTGTTGGGCAAAGGCTAGAGTAGACCACTGGTCGTTTGTTTTGTTCAGCTCGTCCCGCCATCTTCTACGGGGTCTGCCACGGCCACGACGCCTTCTAGCTGTGTCAGGGCTCCACGTGGTGGTTATTTTGGCCTTATTAATTTCTAAATTCTATTACTTTCAGGACATATAAAGAAAAGCGTAAACACAGAGTTAATGTCCATTCGAATAGAGAGAGGCAAAAATGTGGAGAATGTCCCAAAACTTTTACGACTTTGTCGCTCTTGAAAACGCATATGGCGTAAGTATTGTCTTTGTATGTTATTACTAGCGACCCGCCCCTGCTTCGCACGGTTTTACAGACATGACAAAACATTGAGATTTCTTTTTTTAATTTCATCCAAATCCGTGCAGTAGTTTTTGCGTGAAAGAGTAACAAACATCCATCCTCACAAACTTTCGCGTTTATAATATTATAGTACGACAGTAGGATATTAATGCATTATACACATAATCCATCAAGGCCCCTATCCTGTGTGGTAATTATGATTCCACGCATAATCTTACCACGTGCAAACCACGTACGGTTTTCAAGCGTGGTATTTTTACAGTTCAAGCCGTAAGCAGTGTAGCGAAAATCAAATTTTCTTACCTTTTTTTATCGGTCAAAAGTCGGTCAGTATCGGTTTTTAGGTATATCAATCAAAATATGATTTGCGCCCGTAAAAACGTTCTCTCTCTAAGTTCACATTACCCTATTGAATTACTATTTCATAAAATCATGACATTTGGAGCACGGTAATGTTATATACAGTATTCTGTCTTCATACAAACGGTCGGAACGCGAGTCATACCTACGCGCCTCGAGTTCGGTATACACTCGGTACGGAATACAGTCGCGAATGCGCCGCTGTTAAAACTTTTTATTGATGACTTTAATGATTATAATTATGTTACCACACCTTTGTTCCGATCTCTAATTAATATCTTTAACCGGCCACATTATATTGTTTATTTATTTAACCGACAGACAGATTTGTTTTTTGTAAACTCTAGTTTTTATCTAGCGTACTTATGAAACAAACACAGTGTTGAACATTTTAATTCCGCTATGGTTCATGAGTTCATGACATTTTAACTTTTGGGTACAAAATTCCTTTGTCGTTCCAATTTAACACATCTTCGCCATACGCCAATACTCATAATTGCGTTCAATATTTTGTTTTCTTTAGTACACATGAAAGAGAAACTACGGAATGTACAGTATGCCAGAAGAAGGTCAGAAAGAATTATTTGGATAAACATATGAAGATACACGAAAACACTGTAAGTTGAAAACTATTATTTTTTACAAAACAAATCTAAAGTCTATTCAACATATTTATGTTTCAAATTGATGTTATTTCAAGTTAAACAAATATCAACTTTATTTTAATGTTGATTAAGTTGATTTCAGAGTGACTACTACTATAGTAACCGGCATGAGTCGTGAGCACAAACTGACACCTGCGCAGTAGTGCATTTTGCGGTCTCTTTGGCGGAATGAAGAAGGCGGGGGGCACCGAGGCTGCACGCGATTGGTTCGTCTGTCGATGCTCGTCGTCTATTGGACTCTCACATGTCATTCGGCTACTGTACACTTTCGTGCACTTTTAATGACTTACGTTTTTAATTTTAAAATAGTTTATTTTTGTTAATTCGTATTTGTTAAGTCAAAGTAACGGTTAAATTGGTTTCTTCACTATTTTAGCAGTTACTTGAATGAAGAAAACATTTGCTGTACTATCAGTAAAGGTCAAGTAAAAGTTAATACTTTGACTGATTGTGTTGATGAAGAAACTGGCCGTAAGTCACAAAGGCCTACAACATTACTGTATCAAAGTAAAATTTCAAGTACCACTAATATTTTAATTATATTGTATTGTAATTTGAGCAAAAGCGGTACTTACTAAATAAATTTGGCCGAAAGTGTACAATGCGCGAGCTTGCCCCCACTACTGCCCATCTGTGCTCACGACTCGTGCCGGTCATTATACTACACTATTGAAAAAGTTATAAAAATGTTTGAAGTTGTAGCGCAAACTGAACTTTATTGTATAGGAATTAAAGTTATTTTTCCGTAAACTCATATTTGTTAAAATTTTTGGGAAATAAATCGCAAATGGATATTAGACATCTACCAACCCGCACCGGGCCCGCCTGGTGCATTACGCCACACCCTCCCACAGAGAGGAGGCCTGGGTCCCAGCAGTGAGAACATTATAGGCTGATTATAAATCTAGACAACCGTTTTCATTATTGCCTTGAGCATTTTGTACGTTCATACGGATTTTAATATAAATTTGTTTTTAAAAGTACTTTTAGGGTTCCGTACTCCGTACCAAAAACGGAACCCTTATAGGATCACTTCGTTCTCCGTCTGTCTGTCCGTCCGTCTGTCAAGACCCTTTTTCTAAGGAACGCGTAGAGGTATCAAGTTGAAATTAATATCAAATACTCAGTTGTTGTAGGTTGTAAATGATTAACACCAAACCACTGATACCTTTAAATGTTTATTTGTAAATATAGTTTTTAAGTTATGTTTAGTTATCTGGTATATTGGCTCGTACATATAAGTTTTGGCGATAGTAGGTACCTTTGCTTATCCCTTCGAAGAAAACGGGTTTGAAGTTATGTGTTTGTTTTTTTATATTTGCAGGGAGAAGATAGCGCATACTGTGTTGATTGTAAAAAGATCTTCAAGACTCAGAAAAGCTACAGTCTTCACCTCAAAACCAGTCTTAAACATAACGCGGTTGAAAAAGTTGGGTATGTATTCACGACGATGACGTAATCACGTCTTTTAGCGCCATCTCTTTTACCCAACGGAAAAACGGCTTTAGCACTTAGCAATACGGTCTGTTTTTACTAGGCAAATATGGTTTGTTGCATTGCACATGGGATTGCGTGTATGGTGCGATACATGAACACGTAACAAAAAAAGTCGAACTGTTATTTTCTTTCATAATGTTGGCAATACGTAGTTGGCAAAATATTAGTCTCATACATGTTGCAACAGCTGTTGCAAGCAGAAGAAAAAGATAGGTGGTTCAATTCTGTTGTAACTCTATGATTATTCCCTAAATTGTAAAATAATATTTATTGTAACAGAACGTATGTACCAAACTTTAAAAAAATAAAAAATGGAATTGAACATAAATAAACTGTGAATTACTACTGTAGTTGAACTCGTAAACTCACTTTCGCACGGACGTAAGAATATCGCGCACTGGATCTTCAACTCTCGGTGTTGAAGATCCAGTGCGCGATATTCTTACGTCGGTGTGCTCTGTTGGATTGTCAATGCTCGGCGCATTGACAATCCAACAGAGCACATCCTAGCGCGTCAAAAACACACTAGGATGTTCGACTCTCGTGGTTAAGCAGAGCGTTGGAAATCCAGTGTACGGAAAAAAATCGCCGTCTGAGCTAAGATAGAACTGTGTCACCACTTTTTTGTTTATAACACGTTTTCACTGTCCACAGCATTAAATGTGATCATTGCAACAAATATTTTGCGAGACTAACCAGCTTGAAAAATCATCTCGAAGAAGTCAGTGGAGTTAAGTATACGTGTGATATTTGTAACAAGGTGAGACATGCTATTGTTTTATACCTATTTATTTCAGACAGACATCCATAATGTTTAAGTAACATAATTTACAGACTATATCATGCGAAATATTTAGCTGAACCTGTAAAAAAGGGCTTTGAAGAACCGTGGCATATCTCCGGTCCGCCATTATGTTTTTTTTTTTTTCAAAATGACGACCACGAATGTAGCCTAAATAAACATAACCCGTCTTATTACAAAACGAAACCTAATTTAGTTCTAACCTAAAATATTGAGCCAGTAGTAAATACAAGTATTTCGAACTTTATTTCAATTTAGGCAAAGTTCTTAATACTAAAATGACAACTTAGCACCGAACTAAGCTGTCATTTTTGTAAAAAGAACTGCATTTCTCTATCAGTTGGGTTCTTAATTCAATGACTAGGTCAGTGGTTTAAACCTTATCGAAAGAAAAACCTTGTTTTGTAATAAGGGGGTTTAAGACCAAACCCCGTAAAGAGTCCATCTTTATTTTTGTTTATATTGGATTGGTGCTCTCTTGGCAGCTCTGGACAGAGAGAGGTGGAAAGAGAGTAGGGTGGCATTTGCCCAGCAGTGAGACAATAACGACAAAAAAAAAGGTTGCTTATGCATCACTGTCAAAATGAAATTGATCTTTAATGTTTTAGGGTTCCTGAACTATTCCTTCAAATCAAATCAATAAGCTCAGAACAATTCTTATTAGATCAATAGATTGATACAATTGATATTTTGTTTACATTGATGATGATTGCCTAATTGGTAAATTAACTTGTAATATTTTCATTTAAGGATAGTAAAAATAAAGTACTTCTGGCCAGACATATTCGCTTCGTTCACAAGGGACAAAAGCCTCAGCCCAAACCCAAGATATGTGAATATTGTGGAAAATCATTTTCTGTGAGTAATAATTATAACATCTTTAGTTTAGTAGCCACGAGTGCGGCTGAGAGAAAATAAATAATTATTTGACATTTATCAGGAAATGTGTCTAAACGTCTATATCTATATCAACGTGGCAATGCTGCCAGTCTTTTGGGCACGTTTCCGCATGACAGCGATGCGGACGAGTACTTCGACGCCTAAGGGACTAACCACATTTTTGTTCAGCTCTATTCAGCTTTTGTCCATAGAAAACAACGATTTTTCATGGAGATGCGTACGCATCCGTTCAGCTTTACGGATGCGTACACAAATCCATACAAAATCGTTCATCTGCCACTGCAAGATCGGTCAACCGCTTGACTGATCAGTTTTGATGTCTATGCTCATGGGTACTCCGCACCCACTACTTCCCCCTCGTGGGTGCTGGAGCCCCCGAGCAACCACGGAGTCGGCGCCCCTGGTCGTCTTGATAAAATATGTCGACAACTTTCGATAAGCTCATTAAAAAATTGTCCCGTCCTGTTAACAATACGAACTCCGACGACGAATATTTTAGAGATTTTAAATAGAATTCTTTTTAATTTTACAGATAAAAAAATCCCTGGAGCAACACATAAACAAACATTTAGGTTACCGACCTCTTGTTTGCAAAGATTGTGGAGCAACATTCATATATTCAGCTGCTTTATATACGCATCGAAGACTTGTGCACAAGGTGAAGAGGAGATATGAAATGCCAAGCTAGATGTGCTCAAAACCTGAGATGCTACTTTTTCAACTGCGTCCTGTCGATGGTACGATGGTGTATGTTTTGTTGGCCCAAATCTTCGTCACTTCCACGGCATCATTTGTGGCAGCGCAAGGGTCGCTATGGCTGCATTGGGAACATTTAGGCTGATTATGTATGTATTTATGATTTCTTAGGAAGCTTCCATACGTCGCGGAACAATAAGGTTGACCACCCAAAGGTCAAATTGTGCAATGCATTGTTAGAAAATTGTATTTACTTTGTGATTGGACATGTGAATTATTAATGTTAAAAGTAATGATCTTTATTAATTAATAAAATATTTTATTATTCATCTTTTTGTTTTATTGTTAAGAGGGGATGTGAAGAAGGAGTTCCCTTGTCCAACAGATAGCAAAACACAAGAAAAAACGCTACAAAATAACACAACAAAGCAGTTTAACCATGTATTGGCGCGTGGCTATAAGTGGAACTAGCGCTGCCATCATGTTTTTCCGATACATTGCAAATAGATGTTTAACGAAAGCCATCCTGCCAACGTCATCCGAGCGCTAAAACTCCTTGTTGCAGCGTACGTAAGCTAGCTTTTGGTTGTAAAGTCAATCGTACACACGACTACACATAAAGCTATACATACATTTCCAGTTTTAGCTGACCTCACATTATATAGGTTTTTCTTACAATCAGAATTCGGCTTATATTGGTTATGTATCGCTTGATGTGTAGCCGTTCGTACAAGTGTTGAAATCTTGGTAATCCTGAAAATTAGACTAAGTTCATTCATAGAGGATAATAATAGTATGGGGTTATTTTTTAAGTAGCGTCACAACAAAAACGTTACCATGCGAACCTACCGCATCACGCTACGGTTTATATAAAATGATCCGAAGTTGGTGACAAAAAAGCACCCTCTTCCAAAACTAAAATTACTCTTCACTTTCAGTTAGCACTTTAGTGAATGATTTTTTTAAAGTCTTTATGTAGTTGTTTTGTCCGACGCTTTATTAAAAAAGGCCCAAGGCAGCCAGTCAAGTGCAGCTAGCTATGAGCTAAAGAGTGGAATTCCCTGCCGGAGTCTGTTTCATGATAGCTAACCTTCATAAGGGAACCCCCTGAAGGGTGACTATGACCTTTTAAAAAAACGTTCTATTTCCAGTCAGTTCAAAATAGGTTGCTTTAGGCAAGCGTGTTCTATCTTCAACCGGGTGAGATAGCAAACAAGTCCAACGCAAATCAATAAAAAAAATTGAAGTAATTTATTGCATACCTACTTGAATTGCATTTGCGATATATAGTTCGGCAGGCATTACCTACGGCTTTATATTTATGATGGCGTCATCGTTCGCAGTAGCCCGCCCAGCTACTGATTTGCGATGAGTAGCGTAGTTAGGTACAAAAGGCCTTGGATCCAAGCAACTAATTTACGAGAAGTTTGGAGATGACATTTAATTTGACATCTGTCAATTTCATTCAAGAATAGTCGATAGTTTGTTGTAAACAGTCTGTTGTAAATTAAAAATTACTCTAAATCTAAAGAAAACAAATAAGTTAACTTTATAACAAAACAGAAAAATGTCTACAAGTGAATCTAAACTTGAAGCAATGGAGGAAGACTCAAGGAAACCGATATGTTTAATCATTTTAGGTTAGAATTGTCTCATATTGTTGTCTTTCTGTTTATCAGGCTTTATTACAAAAATTTTCTGTATTTTATTAGGAATGGCTGGTGCCGGCAAGACTTCGTTTACTAGACGGCTCTCTACCAGAGTTGTGGATGGCTCCAGACCTTACCTAATTAACTTGGATCCAGCATGTAGGGAAGTCTCATATCCTGCTAACATTGGTAAGCATTCATCAAAGACATGCAATAACAATCCAATTAAGCTCTTGAAAGTTATTATATTACTTTTATGAGGAGCATTCGTTAATAATAAGCATTATAAAGACATACAAACTTCCAAATATTAATAAAAAAATTGGCAAGTGTAGGAGATCAATTAATTGACTATTAATCTAACAAATAATCACAGGGATTTCCAATTCTCTTGCATATACTATCTTCTATTATCATTTTCAGATATAAGAGACACGGTGAACTATAAAGAGGTGATGAAACAATATGGGCTGGGTCCCAACGGGGGTATAGTGACAGCTCTCAATTTATTCTCCACGAAGTTCGGACAAGTTGTGGATTTGATAGAGAAGGCTGGAAAGAAACACAAGTACTGTGTTATTGATACTCCAGGTACTAACATTATTAATCTTATCATCCAATGTTTTATCAATTTTTATAAATATATTTTTATTTTATTTTATTTTTACAATTTTAAGAAAGCTTACAGACTAATACACATAAATGGTAATGAAATAGTAAACAACTGACAATCGCTAATTACAAGCTTCCACATATATATTGCAATGCTATCTTGCTATATTAGATATTACCACAATTTTTAGCTGACCATTTAAATCATATCCTATTTTATTTGGTGTATCGGAATAACTACGAATTTGCTTTGGCAGATATTATGTACGGAAATATCATTAAAACACGAAATTAGGTAACTGCATGTTTATTCAGCTAGGTAGCCTGACACAATGTGTAGATTCAAACCTACCCCCAACTTAGTTCATCTTATATGTCAACAAGAGAAACAAGTACCCTCAATAGTCTATACACATTTCCGTACTAACAAACTACAATCATGTACATGACATACCTTTCCCCCAAGTAAACACACAAAATAGTAAATAAGAAATTAACATGAATAAGAACAATTAAATAAGAAATATAACATTCTATGAATTAGAACAAAACATCATACAACATACAATTTCAAGTATGTTTAAAGAATCAGTTTAATTATAACTTTATTTGTGCAATTATCTAGGTATTCCTAGAATATCAGCCCAAGACTCTTCACTTGGAATTTCTATCATCTGTTCAGGTTCTTCGCTGATCTGGTCCCGAGCTTCCTCACTTATCTCTCCCCTCTCGTTTTGTGGGCTCTCTACCTGTGGTGCAACTCTGATAAGTTGATCAATATGTCTGTTGATGACGAGACCATCATCCGTTTGCACTTTGTAACTGGATGGACCAGTTTTATCTACTATTCTGCCCGGCAACCACTTTGGACCGTTGCTGTAATTTCTGTATCTAATTCTACAGCCAACTTCAGACTCTCTGTGTCGCCTCTTATTATTGTCAAAAACTTGCTGTTCGGTCTTTTTTCTTTGTATATGGTCCGGGTGTATTGTGTCCAGTAGGGTGCGCAGTTTTCGCTTCATCAGGAGTTCAGCAGGACTCTTTTGTGTTCCAGCACACGGTGTCGAGCGGAGGCTTAGTAGCAGATTTGGAATTTTTATGTCCCAATCCATGTCATCCATTTTCCGTATCTTGTCTTTCACCGTTTGGACCATCCGCTCTGCTAACCCATTGGTGGCAGGGTGATACGGTGCTGTCGTGATGTGCCTTATTTTATTTGAGTCAAGGAATCGTTTCATTTCTTCGGACACAAAACCGGTCCCATTATCCGAAACCAATATCTCACATAAACCATGAGTCGCAAATACCCCCCGAAGGTATCGGATTACCGTCGCACTGGTCATATTGTTAACTATAAAAACCTCGGGCCATCTTGAGTACGCATCGACGATGATCAAAAAGTTCTTGTTTCGAAAAGGCCCGGCGAAGTCGACATGTATTCTAGACCATGGTCTGGTGGGCGTGATCCATTCATGTTGAGATCGGATAGGCATGTGCCGGTGCTCGAGACACTTGTTGCACTGGCCCACGAGTGCTTCTATGTCTTCATTTAAGTGTGGCCACCAAATGTAACTTCTTGCCAGCGCTTTCGTTTGTACGATTCCATTGTGTGTCTTGTGTAAGGCCCGTAAAGTGGCCGCGCGCAGTGGCGGAGGCACAACTACGCGGTTACCCAGCAACAGACAGCCGTCTTGCAAGGACAGTTCGGTGCGATGTAGCCAGTAAGTATGCAGATCCGCCTCCTTAACCTTGGCAGGCCATCCCCTTTGAACGTAATGCACTATTTTTGATAGCGTTTTGTCTTTTAGTGTTTCAGTTGCAATACGCTCTGCATCGAATGGGAAATCTTCAGGTTTTTCAGCCATCAGCAGTATCTCACTCAGTTCTGTTTCAGGTCGCTCAGGAACTGGTTGTGGCCATCTGCTCAAATTGTCTGCACTACCTATTTGTCTTCCAGGCTTGTAACGGATATCATAATCGTGTGAGGTGAGTGCGATTGCTATTCTTGTCAAACGGGGTGACAGTATGTTAGGTGTCGGTTTTCTTGGGTTGAAAATACCCAGCAAAGGCTTATGATCTGTGACTACAGTGAATGATCTTCCTGCCAAGTAGTTGTGGAATTTCTGTATTCCAAACAAAATCGCCGTTGCCTCTTTGTCTAATTGGGAATAGCGCCTTTCGGTGGAGCTTAATGTTCGGGAACTCATGGCTACGGGACTTTCTTTGCTATCTTCCATCACGTGTGATAACACGGCTCCGACGCCGTATTCTGAGCTGTCGCATGTCAGAATCAGAGGTTTATTTAAATCGTAATGCACTAAAGTCATGTCAAATGTTAGGGCCTGTTTGGCAGTGTTGAAAGCATGTTGTTCCCGTTCGGTCCAGCGCCATATTTGCGTTTTGTCTAGCAGACGATGCAAAGGTTCAAGTATGGTAGCTTTGTGTGTTATAAACCTTTCGTAAAAATTGTACAAACCGAGGAACGCTTGTAATTCTTGAACATTCTGGGGCTCCGGTGTGTTCATTATCGATTCGACCTTGCTCGGCGACGGATGAATGCCATCAGCATCGATGATGAATCCCAAGAATTCGACTCTCTCTTTAGCGAACTTACATTTATTTTTGTTAAGGCGTAATCCCGCTTCTTTTATGCGCTGCAGGACCATGTCTAAGCGCTGCAGCATCTCAGGCATCGTACGTCCCGCGATTATGATGTCGTCAATCAGCACTGCGACTCCTCCGATGCCTGCTAGTAGCGCTGTCATCAGCCTCTGAAAAATACCGGGGCAGGCCTTCACACCAAATGCAAGTCTATGTACGGTATACAATCCTTTGCAGGTGTTGAGAGTTAAAAGTTTAGATGTTTCGTCGTTGATAGTCACTTGCGTGTAAGCACGATCCAAGTCCAATGTTGTGTAGAATTTTCCGCCTGCTACAGCTGCAAATACTTCATTCGCCGTAGGCATAGGGTAGGTGTCCGATTCTGTTGCTTGATTGACTGTACAACGGTAGTCACCACATAGCCTAATCTCGCCTGATTTTTTGACAACCGGCACTACCGGCGTAGCCCACTCAGAGTACGCTACCGGCTGAAGCACGCCCTCGGATACAAGACGGTCGATTTCGTTTCCCACTCTGTCCTTAATAGCGTAAGGAACAGGACGAGCTTTTAGGAATTTCGGGGTAGCGCCCGGTTTTAAATGTATAGACACTGGATCTCCACGGTACGTACCGAGACCATCCTTAAATACATCACCATGTCTTGTGATTATTTTCTCCAGTTCAGTATAATCTCCGTTTGATACGAAATTAATATTCATAGTAATGCCTAGATGCATAAGCCAGTCTCTCCCCAAGAGATTCGGTCCATTACCCTTAGCCACTAGTAACGGAAGATGATACTCAATGTCGTTATAGCGCACAGGCAGCACTGTCTGGCCGAGCAGGTGCACGGGCGCGTTGGTCCAAGTGCGCAGAGCCAGTGGCGCCGCGTCGAGGCAGCGCGGTGGCGGCAAGCGCGGCCGCAGCAGGCGCCATGTGTGCTCGTTCACCAGAGTGTAGCAGGCGCCCGTGTCCACCTGCAGTGTGACGGGCTCACCCGCTAGCAGCACACGAATGACAAATGGCGCTACTCGAGTCGTACTTTGGACGACATAAATGCCGTTTAAATTCGCGTCTCCATCCTCCTCCGTAAAGTTCATTTTACTTGAGTTCTTTTTAGAAATGCAGACTTTTTCGAGATGTCCCTTTTTATTGCAATATCGACACGTAACGTTAATGAACCGACACTCGCCAGCGTGTCGATCTCCACAGCGATAGCAAAGACGAGGCGCGGAGCGCGGGGCAGGGCGCGGCACAGCGGCGCGCGGTGCGGGCCGCGGGCGCAGCGCGTTGATATCCATGGGCTCCGGCGGCGGCGTCGCGGCCGGCGCGGCGGGTGGCGGCGGCGGCGTGGCGCTGCTGCCGTCCCCCACGCGCATCATGCGCACGTCGTTACCCGCACTTTCAGATGACAACATAGCATCGACTACATTGTGATATGTTAAATTGTCCCTTTTAAGCAGCTCGTACTGCAACCTATCGTCCCTCATTCCACACACAAGTCTGTCACGTAGCATGCGCTCCAAATCAGTAAAATTGCAACTAGCGCTGATTTTCCGAAGTTGAGCTATGTATTCGGCGGCCGATTCGCCACGATTTTGATCACGTTTATAGAATTTGTATGAAATGGATATCTCATTCGGTTTCGGACTATAATGTTTGGTTAGAATTTCAATGATCTCATTGAACGTCACTTCAGTGGCTGTTCGTGGTGTACTTAGTGCTAATAAAGTTTCAAACACTTGCGAACCACACACAGTAAAGAAATTTGCCCGTTTTACATTGTCTATCACGATTCCGTTCGCCTCGAAACAAAACTTAAGTCTGTCTATGTAAATGTCCCAATTGTCCGTATGTGGATTGAACTCACTAAACTTCACACATTTACGATCCATTTTCACTTATTTTACTCCGTCGTCGCCACTATTATGTACGGAAATATCATTAAAACACGAAATTAGGTAACTGCATGTTTATTCAGCTAGGTAGCCTGACACAATGTGTAGATTCAAACCTACCCCCAACTTAGTTCATCTTATATGTCAACAAGAGAAACAAGTACCCTCAATAGTCTATACACATTTCCGTACTAACAAACTACAATCATGTACATGACAGCAGAGCATCATAAAATTGCTACATTTAAAACAAAAAACAAAGTGATTTTTGTGTCTCTTTAAAATAATACTATGACAATATAAAAGTGTTACTGGATCTTTATAAATTTATTTTCAGGTCAAATAGAAGTGTTTACATGGTCAGCTTCAGGTACTATAATAACTGAAGCATTAGCATCAACATGTCCTACAGTAGTTGTATACGTAATGGACACAGTCCGCAGTGTCTCACCTGTCACATTTATGTCCAATATGCTGTATGCATGCTCAATATTGTACAAAACAAGGCTTCCATTCATAGTTGTTATGAATAAGGTGAGTAAAGTATTATTTTTCAATGTTGTTCTTGTTTGGCTTCAATGTGGGGCAGAAATGTGCCATACAGGATAATTGAGAGCAGTGTTGGCCCAGTGGTAATGGCCGCGACTTAAGAGTTGTAGGTTGTGGGTTCGAACCCGAGCAGGCAATTTACTTTGTGTAAATTATTGCATCACCACTGTTCTCAAAATGGTGAAGGGAAACATTGTGAGGAAACCGGCATGACCTAAACCAAAAATTCAAAGACGGTTTCGTAGATGTCACATACCCGCACTGGGCCCACGTGGTAGATTACAGCCCACTCTCTCTCAACGAGAGGAGGCCTGTGTCCCAGCAAGAACATTATAGGCTGATTATGCTATTGGTTAGTGTTTTCCTAGTGAACAATGAATTGTTCCTCAGACAGACGTAGTAGACAACGCGTACGCAGTGGAATGGATGCGAGACTTCGAGGCGTTCCAAGAGGCGCTAGATGCCGAGGGCGAGGGCGAAACGGAAGGCGGGAACACGTACATTGGGAACCTGACGCGGTCCATGGCGCTCGCACTTGACACGTTCTACTCTGATCTACGGTGCTGCGGTGTTAGTGCACATACGGGTGATGTTAGTATTAATTGATTTTTAAGCCCTCGTATGTACGGGCGATTTTTTTCGCGCGCTGGATTTTCAACTCTCTATGCTAAGCCGTGCGGTTTTTCTTTTTCGTAACCATGAAGATTGATTACTGTGAATGATTCCTATAGTAATTTGGAGTAGAAATGAGTAGTAAATTATACCCTGTCCATACAAACCGTTTGTTGACAGATGGAACTAGTGATTGCAGCAACACACAATACATTGATTGATGCACGTACGGTATTATAATGTCTGTAAAAAGCCATAAGTAAGATAATTCAATAAGTTAAGGCAGTTTATATATTTATTTTATTACGCATTCTAAAGTTAACTTTTACGTAATCTGAAATATGTACGTTCGAAGACAGCTGTCAAAAAACGGTTTACCTAATGGACAGGGTTTAAACTATAAATATAATAATAAAAAAATATTCGATTTATATACCTATCTAAATTATATTATTATTAGAATAAATAATATTCTATGATTTTCCTTTTCTTTAGGTATTGTCGATACTATTTTATTTTCGAGATTTGATCTCATTTCTGTTATCTATTTCAGGGTATAGATGAATTCTTTAAGCTGGTTGATGATGCTGCAGAAGAATACGAAAAGTAGGTTCATTCATACATAATTGTCTATTTCCTACAATAATTTTCTTATCAATTATGATAAAGTAATTTATACCTTTTTATTTTTTAGGGAATACAAAGCTGACTGGCTGAAGATGCGCGCTGAAAAGTTAGAAGAGGAGAAACGAAGTGCAGAAGAATTAAAAAACAAAGGTTTGTTTCAAAATCCTTCATGAACAGTTAGGTTTATTTATGTTCTCCTTTATTTCATTTAAATACTTAGAAATAACAGTTTTAAATATTTTATAAAAAAAGTTTTTTTTTAAATTATTAATTAAATTGTTAGTTAATTTAATATAAGAAGTTTATTCAATAATTTTGTCGTATTATTATAATTTTTATAGTATTAAATTTCTATTTTATTGCAAATAAAAAGTACTTCGGACTAGGTTAGTTAGTTAAATAAATAATGCTTTGTTTTGTAAGACCATCAACTCGAAACATTAAAGTCTTTGTTCCCAGGTCCAGACGACACAGTCATAGACAAAAAGAACCTCATTGAGGAGGTGTCGGGAGGTCGCGAGATCAGCGACATGTACCTTAAACATCCTGCCAATGAGAGCTCCAGCGACGAGGAGGGCACAGAGAATCAGCCGGAGACAGGTTTGTTAATGCAGTACCTAGTGTTACAAGGATCTTTTGGCGCCTGAATGACATTTTAAAGGGGGCGTTATTGGTAAACATTTGTGAAATTGTCACAGAAATTGTATTCCCAAAATAAGATGTGACAAGAAGGTGGCGTTAGTTCCGATTTTGGCCACGTGCCAAAAGTCCTTGCAGTATTGTGCTAGATTTGATTAAATTCAAGATATTTCATGTCTCATAAACCTACATTCCGATTTGTCATTTCAAGCAAGCAAGCAAGAAACTCGCGTGTTTACTAACCCGATTTAACTATCCACATATCCAAAGTTGTGTTCTAGCATTCCTCATCCATTCAGCCCCGATTTATTGGTGCTTCGAGCCGGATAGTCATAGTTTCGAACTTTCGAGTCGCGTTGCGCTTAATGTCGATGCAATAAGGTTGAAGACATTTTCTAAAAGCAGCAAAGATTATAGCCGTTAGTTTTGATTATGCCCAAAGTACGGGCGTACTGAAATAAATACTGTAAAGTACTGAAATAAAGTTTGAATCGGCCTCGATTCAAACTTTATGGCGGTTCTTTCGCAAAATACATGCTATCTAAAGATTATAGCACATTACACCGGCACCGCAACTGCACAGCTGCAGCACTTCGTCGCCTCGAATTTAGGCTACGGCTAGCTGCTAGCACGCTAACTACGCGTCGTCCGCAGGGTGCAAGCTCGCAGTCCGCGCGCCGGCCGCAACTTGTAAGCTCACAGTCCGCGCGGTGGTCGCGAGGTGCAAGCTTGCTGTCACCGCGAACTCAATATTGTTATATGGCATATATGGCGGTGGTGCGCGGGCGACGCGCGACGGCGCAGTGACGTTGTTTCGCTGGCGACTCGGAGTCGGCGCGTAATAAGCATGCGGTCGACGCGCTGTAAGCACATGATCCACTCGCTTGCAGCACGCGGGCTGCGAGTCGAGTTGTATGGTAGCGGCAAATGCGCTGAACGTTATGAAATATATTATACTACACACAATTTAATGCTCAAAATTGAATGACAAGTTAAATGCTGGTTTGGAGCGGTGCCGTTGCGGTGCCGGTATAATGTGCCATGACCTTTAGACTTACCTACCCTGACCTGACCCACCTTTTCAGAGATAAATTTGTAATGATATTTATGATTGTTTCAGACGACAAACCAGCTGATGTGGCGATGTTCCAAGAGTTTATCAGGAAACACGTGAAACCTAATAACAGCGGTAATCACACATAATTACGTGGTGTGTTAACTTAACTAAGACAATAACTGTAAATATAGTTAAGACTGTAAGAGTACTTTTATTAAAAAATATTCCACTCTTTGATTTAAGTTGTGTAAAATAAAATATTTTCGTTCTAAATAATGTATTTTTATTCAAACAAAAGTATGTGCTAACACAACCGTGCCAAGATATCCCAAAAAATGATATTGCAAGAATCAATTTACAAATTGCCACGAAAATAAATAAATAATACAAAATGTGCTTCACAATCACATTAAATACTTGTCACAAATTATATTAAAGCTATCAGGAATTTAAGTCTTGTGGAATAAAATAACTATGTATTAACATGTTATGATTTCTCTGCGATTTAAAAGAAGAAGTCTTCTTTTGCAACTGAATTTTCAATAGCTGCGAATTAATTTTAATGTCGCATAAATATATCGGAAAAACAAATAAGACATTACAAATTGAATAAATACTTAAAAAAATATTTACGTTAATAGTGAGACGTCATCACATTTTGAATTCATTACTTATAATTTACATAAGCATCAAGCCTGTTTTTCCGGGAGGGTTAGACAGAGGTGTAAATATATGTTATGTTTAAGTCCCATGTAAAAGGGGGCAAGCCTTTTTATACACCGGGCGCAAATCCAGTCATGTGAAGACTCATAAGGCGAATTACGCGCGTAAAATATTCAAACACAATTTATTAATTGTACATAACGGGCTCACCTTGTCAAACAATCATTTTCATTTCAGATGTTGGCAATACGTATTTGGAAAATTATCAAGGTGCAAGTAAAAATGAACCTTAAGGTGCTGACATTTTCATTCTTTGTCTGTATGACAGGAGCCCTGAGCCTTTGGGCTCCTTGTTGCGTACATGATTTATCTGGATTTGCACTTGAACGGTGTTAAATGAAAGTAAACACTACATTTTTAAATCAACTAATGCGAAAGCTAAACAATAAAATTAAACGTGCATTGGCCAACTTCGTGCAGTGAAAACTAGATATTAAAATATCGCCTGTCTTGATCGTGAAAACTTGCCTAGAAAGTAATCATTTAAGTACATCATTATTATTTATTTGCATTTATGGAACGAACGTAATTATACTAACATCACAGTTATCTTAATTCAATACAGGTACAGCACATAGGTAACTATAATAAATTACCTTATGAATAAACGACATGTGATATTTATACGAAAGACATGAAAATATGATAAGTAGGTACATTTTAATTTGAAAATAAAAGTTTGTATTAAAAAAAACTCCGTTAACAATAGAAGCTCTAATGGTGGGAACACATAATGTGCAACGTTACTTGAAATGTAGCATAAGTTGAAACAAATATTATGCTGTACAATTACATGCAATGTAACATGAAATGTAACACACAACTAAGTCCAATTTATATTATTACTAGTAGCGCCACGCGGTTTCACCCGCATAAGTTTCGATCCCGTGGCAGTATCGGGATAAAAAGTATTCTATGTGTTATTCCTGGTCATAAACTATCTGTATGCCAAATTTCATCCAAATCCGTCCAGTAGTTTTTGCGTGAAAGAGTAACAAATATCCATCCATCCTCACAAACTTTCGCGTTTTTAATATTAGTAGGATAGTGGGATTTAGACGTGTGATACATTTCATGTTGCGTTGCACGTACGTGTATGCAGCATAGGGGAATTTGAAACGCGACACAATTCTTGTGGAATGAGGCACTTTAATTTTGATGCAAACATTTTAAATTCTTCTCGGATAATTTTATAGAACTTTTTTGCCTATTTCTATGATTATTTTCAAATTAAGCGTTTTATCACTTTCTTTTTAATTTTTACACAATAACAATGATCAGACAACACATTTAGCACAAAAGAAAAATAATAACATCTAACCATTTTTTCATAGAGATTACTGTTACAATAAAATGTTGTAACATATTGTTTTATATATTTTTATCTTGTAATTACGATATTTTATACACATATTTTCTGATAAGTTGACAATTACAATGTTATTTTTAAAGTCATTATGTAATTGTTATCGGGGCTTTTACGACCCGATAACATATTATTATTATTAAATTTTACTACAGATTTAATTCAGACTAAGGATATTGAGCAAAGTAATCAGCTACTGATTGTTATGTAGGTTTTAGTTTAAGTTTAAGTACGTTAGAAGTGCGCGTCGTTTTGTTCCTGTATTTGTTAAAAGTAGCTTGTATCATGTGGTGTCCAGCAATTAATATATATCATAGCCTTTTATTTCCTTAACATAGTTAATAGTAAATAATATGCCGCCACAATTTCGAGTAATTGGGAGGTCAGATAGGTAAAAATACTGGTATTCAGCTGCATCCGGTTAGACTGGCAGCCGACCCCAGCTTAGTTGGGAAAAGACTAGGCAGATGATTTAGATCAACATACAACCCGAACCTGATGAAATCGCAAGAAACTTTAAATTTCGCGGGCTATCCTGACGCTTTCGCCGTAACATGTTTTATGCAAAAATACTAGTATTTACATGGAGCGACTGCCTATCCGACTTCCACAACCCAGTTACTGGGTAATAAGATACCCCTTGGACCCCCCTTGATACCCCTTGGTTTGACTGGTGTCAGACTTTCGGGTTTCTGACTACCCGTAACGACTGTCAAGAATCCACGAATGACAGTCGGGACCAACGAGTTAACGTGCTTTCCGAGGCACGGAGGGGTCTCGATATGTAAAGATGGTCACCCATCCACAGACCAACCGCGGCAAGCGGTGCTTAACCTGATCGATCGATCTGTGCGGCTGTTATTATTTAGCCACGGACACCTCCGTATGTTGATCTAAATATGATTACAAAAGTATGCATTATTCGCGGCCGCAAACAATTTCATTTCACTATAACAGGTTACATTCAATTTTCCCAGTATATAGGTACCATTTACATTACCACATACAATCAGTAGAAGTTTACCGTTTGCTCATTCCACAAATTACACACAAGACGGATGTATAGGATCGCTGTTGCCTATATGATTGTTTTCATTGCTGTGGCCGTTGATCGTGCTGTAAGTTCCGTGTCCATTGACGGTTATCTTAGGCGTGGTGCCGCGACCCGCCCGTTCTAGCGACGCATCGGATAGCCGCCACGCGGGTAAGTACGAGATGCCGCCGAATTTGTTTTTGGTTGCTAGTGCGGGGTTCGGCCATGTGTTTTGTACACTGCCTATTGATGTATACCTGTAAATTAAAGAGGAGTTAGACACTTAGAAATATTATACTTTTTTTGGTTTTATTTAGGTTTTATGGCATGGCTGTTGATAATGCACTTTGTAGTTTACCAACGGCAGCGGCAACTTCATTGCTTAGCTCTCCTACCTACGGGAGATTTTATGTCCGTTCATACAGATAATTAATTATATGTAAGATTAATTGTAGAAGCTGTAAATTTACTGAAATAAATTATTATTATTATTATACAGACCGGCTCGGAAAAGAAAAAAGAGTTTTGGGTCGATGAAATAAGGTTGATTTTTTCATGTCATTTGAATGCTTAAGAGCCAACCTAACTCGCAGTGACATAAAAAAATCAACCTTATTTCAATGACTCAAAACTCTTTTTTAAACGCGATAAAAATGTACTCTCCTCTCCGTGCCAGTCTGTGTGAACGGACACTTACGCTTTGCACCGCGACGAGTTGAAAATCCAACAGTGTGTTTTTTGGGCGCGATGGGATGTACTCTGTTGCATTTTCAATGCTCGGCTCAACACCGAGAGTTGAAAATCCGGTGCACCATAAAACATCGCTGCGTAAAAATGGCTCGTGCGTACTTGGGCTTCGGCTTCCATTACGTTAGGCTTCTTAGATTATCCAGTAATACTGTTCAGATGCTTAGTACTCCCAAGTGGCGTGTGTGTATGACCAACGGTATGACCCGAGGGGCAATTCTCGTAATTTTAAGAACGTTCACAGTCTGATCTCAGTCTCAGTCTGTCAAAAAATACTTCTAATTTCCCTACATTTTGAAAAGTTTTGACATTTGTTTGTCGCCGAGATGAGACTGCGACTAGATTTTGAACGTTTTAAAATACGAGAATTGGCCTTCTGATGTATTAACGTAAACGACGCAAAAGGAGTATGTAAGGCTCATAGTAGGTGGAGCTCTGTAGTTTCTGCCTACCCCCATGGGAAGAAAGCGTCAATTTATGTTAGTACTAGCTGCGTCCCTCGGTTTCACCCGCATAACTTTCGATCCCGTGGGAATATCGGGATAAAAAGTATCCTATAGGTATATTAATCCTGGTCAACCATCTGTGTGCCAAATTTCATCCAAATCCGTTCAGTAGTTTTTGCTTGAAAGAGTAACAAACATCCATCCATACAAACTATCACATTTATAATATTAGTAGGATGTATATTATTATTATTCTTATTGCAGTGGTTGCCCCAAATTATGACCTGATATTTTATCTTCTTTGGTATTTATAACTTGTAAGAGTTTTAAACTCACCCTTTATCATATAAGCTGCAATAAGGAACTCTTTTCTGCAGGGTATAGCTCCATATCTGATGGTAGTTCCAGTTGAGGAGGGGAGACACTCGGACTATTTGCGGCCAGCTCGGGTCTGTTTTCTGTTAAATAAAATAAAATTAAATGGACGCAATAAAAAGTAAATTGGAGTATCTGGCACAAAAGCAGTATCATGGAAAAGGGCGTCCCAAAACGTGAAATTCAAATATTCTTACGTTTTTTGAAATTTGCAGGTCAGTGTCAGGGTGTATGTTGTCAAAATATGATTCGCGACCGTAACCGCCGCGAATACAACTGCAAGAGTACAAACCAGCACGTGACCAATGTTGACATACCTTGCACCAATTTTGGCTTTTCTAAATAAATACAATGTATGGATTTATGTATTATTAACTCTCAACAGAATGAGTTGTCGTAATTTAGTACTTATCTATCCACTCATTTTATCGTTCAATTACTAATAATCTGGATGATTAAACAGTGTTTTATCGGATATCTATTGTTATGAAAGCTCTTAGAAATGCTGCCAGTCGGTTGGTTAATATAATTCCTCTGTACATGTGTTTGTCACCTAACTCCTGCTAAACGGCTGGACCGATTTGGATGAAATTTTGTGTGTATATTTCAATGGGTTCCTGGATGGTTTGAAAACACAATTGGACCCACTAGGTGGCGCTGCTTTGCGGTATATGATGACTCAACCGGGCAGGACGACGTCTGCCGGGTCCGCTAGTATATAATATATATTTTTTTCACTTCAAGTCGCAATGAAAACATCAGTCTAGCCCTGGCTGTACTAGGAGTTCCTGTATCACAAGAGCCAGACCTCTCAATTTACAGGGAATATGATAAAGAAGCGCGATAGACAGTAATGCGATACGTTATAGTTATGGCATGCATTAAAAGGTAGGTTAACAAATATACAAGAGAAAAAAAAAGTAATGATAATTTAAAAAAAAAAAAAATTACCTGCATAAACTGCAAATTCTCGCTGTAAGGATCCGTCCGCCGCGTTCCCATTAGACCTGCTTTAAGTCTGTCATCTTGATCCAGCAGCCTCTGTAACGTAGTCTTCAGTTCACCTTCCGTCACCATCAGCGTCACACCATAATGGTCCTTAATCTGTTCCACGAAGGTCTCTATTTCCCTGAACGGTCCATTAGTACGGATATACACAACTTTAAGTACACTGGCAATGTCATCACGTTTGTACATGTCACGTAGCACGTTTATAGTCATGTCTAGCAGCACTGTGCAGTCTTTTCCGCCGTTGAATGAGAGAAACACTTCGTCGATTTCGTATTCTGTGAAGCATTGTCTGAGTACCTGCAAAGAAGAAGTATTTCTTGTTAAGAACACTATCAGTACAATTACAGGAAACCCTTATGGAGCTTATCTTTAAGTCGGCATAAGCATGTATTCCTGAGAAGGCGATAATGACGCAAGGGCCAGTCATCGTGAAAATTCTGATAGACTGCTACGAGAATATTATCACGAAAATCTGAAAATACTGCAGGAGAACGAAATCAAACCCAGGATCTAAGCAATAAATTAATTATTTATTTATTTTCAGTTCAAGTCACAAACTTCAGTAGTAGATTTTAGATTTTGGTGGTTGAATTTGTTATCTCTGGGCTATACTAAGGCCGGAACTAGGTACCAGTTTTAGCCAACAGAATGGCTTCAAACTAGTTTAAAGTAGATAATGCTTGAGCCTTGAGTGAGGTTCTGTAATATGGAGCGTATAGACTTTAGGAAAATGTCTATTATCGCATGATATGAGACTCTCGACGACATATTCGTCAACAAACGCTAAAAAGTCGGTGTACCGAGAGAGCTCAGCTTTCAGTTTACAAACAAAAGCGTATTATTCTGACCATTTATGGATAGGATGGAGATAGTATTAGGTAGGTATAATCAATATATTTGGTAGGTACTTATGTAAGTTCAATTGAACTAGATAAACAACCTAATTCATTTCGGAGGAAATATATGTGCATCGCGTTGAGGCTCTAAAGAAAGAAATAATGAAAATAAAATTTGTCCCAGGTGAAGAATCAAGATCTGGTCTGGTATGGATCAGGTATTTAATGATACCGCCAACAGTGGTATCAGTCATTTCTAATTGTTCTATTCTTGTCCCGCGTTTAAAAGCAATGTTCTAGTACATAGTTTTAATTTAATAATATTTAAAAACCAAATTCAAAAGTAATTTATTCAAATTATCTTGAGAACTAGCACTTTTCGAACGTCAAAATTACATAAGACAGTCCCCCAAAACGCCTACCATTCATTAATTTCTAGTGCTTTCGCTGGGAAGAAGACGTGGCGCAACAAATTCCCTAGCAGCACATTAACATAAAACTTATATATTATCAGCAGAATTACCATCGAGACAAATTGATTATATCTCCTTCATTTAATTAAACCATTTAGGTAATTCCACGGTGTGATATTTCAAATAGGTAACAAAGCCTTGCCTGTCCCGTTTCCTCCAGGATATCGGTGACGTCAGGTAGATCCATGTCTGTCACTGCACTGTTGCGCAGCATGTCCCGTTCTGAACTGAAAACGTCGACGTACTCATTACTTATTGGCAATTAAATGCGATGTTAGGGTGACTAATCAACACCAGCTATACTGCGCGGTATTTTAATATACCTACATATAGTGTATCCAGCAACCGGCGTGCGTGTATGACCAGAGGGGCAATTCTCGTAATTTTAAGAATATTTACAGTCTGATCTCAGTCTCAATCTGTCAAAAATACGTCTAATTTCCTTACATTTTTGACAAGTTTTCGAGTTTACTTGTAAACCAATTTTTCTTTTTTATATGGCTAGCTAGTAAGTGCACACGAGCGACACGCGTCAGAGGTAAAGGCAAGGCAACTGTAGCCGTCGACATGTGCCTACGGTTGTAGTTGCCTCTGCCGTTGAAGCGTGCCGATCGTGTGTATGCACACTAAGAGCAAAGTCACGTTAGGCAGTGTGGGCAACCCCACATTGCAGCATTGCAGGGTTCCTCAACGCCTGGATTGAATCTAGTGTAAACAAAAGACAATCCCTGCTGTATTTTAAACAAAGCGTTGCCATGGTGACCACAATTTACGAGTTAATAAAGCACAGCGCAGCATAGCTTGATGTTGATTAAATACTCATATGCTTATTAGGTAATGTTTTTACATTGTCTGTTCGTTTCGAATGTTACGACTCGCCCAAGGCCGTTCATTGTGATAATGATTACGATGTAATTATAATAAGATGAGAATTTGTTTATATTTTATTAACGCTAAATGGTTTTTTTTTCGTATATTTTGCTTAATCTTCTGACCTTCCAGTAACGATTTAAAGCGTCATTTATCTCACGAACGCAACGTGGGCAAAGCTAGCCGTACAGAAAAAAAAAGGATTGAAATCGGTCCCTTCGCTTGGGAATTACGATGTCACACACAGATACACAGACAAACCACGAGTTCAAACTTATAACACCCCTGTTTTTGCGTCTAGGGTAATATGGCTCGGCAACTGGCGTGAAAAGATGGGGTGGGCAATGGCGGTCACTAGGTCAATTAAGTAGAGTTCGCTTGTTGTTTGCCTGGGGCTAGACCTACCATGACTGACAGCCACTACGTAGTATTTTCTTTATGTTGGGAATATAGTAGAGTTCCTTGTTTTTGACGCAAAATGATTAGCGTCTGACCTTTCTAATCGTTAGATAGGGTCTGAGAAGTAACAATGTATGGAAAGATGCTGTTTCAGAAAGATGATAAGTTGTCAATTGCCGCAAAGTGTGATTAAAAGCAAGACACGTGGCTATTCTTGATGATAATTGTAATTCTTGCACGAGTCCCGTACTTTTTGTAGGTACCTACAACCGTGGTGAATAGGGATGCAGGGGTGAATCGGGAAGAAACATTAAAATAGATTTTTTTGAGTCCTTTTTGGCAACAAAATAGGTATAATCCCTTATAAAGTTTCGTCCCGATTCACCCTGCATACGTGAGAATAATAAGTACTATTCATTTCAATTTACTCGTATATTTTGCAGTGTCAGTCATTCTAATATTGGGTTGTTTTGCATGATTGTGTCCATTATCATAATCATGATTTAGCCGAAAAACTACCACTACTGTTCCTAGGCCGCTACCAGGCATAATATAAAATGAATGATTTATCTACTGCTAAACAGAAAAAATGCTCTCAAAATGGTGAAGGAAAACATCGAGAGGAAACCGGTGTGTCCTAGAACAAAAAATTCGAAGACATGTGACATATGCCAACCCGCACTGGGTCCACGTCGTAGATTACGGCCCACTCCCTCTCACCGAGAGGAGGCCTGTGTCCCAGCTGTGGGAACATTATAGGCTGATTATGTAAACAGAAAAATATTAAATAAAACTCGAGTTACACCGCGTTATTCAGCACTCAGTCAATTACAGCATTTTAAGATTGGATAGAGAGTTGGTGAATTAATTATAGATTATTTGGCCACGGGGCGCTACTTGACTGGCTCGTTCGAACGTAATTATTCAACATGTTTGAGCAGCTGGTACCGGAAATCGCCAAAATTGGATACTTCTTTTTAATTACATGGGGTTAAATATTTTACAGTTTTGTGTGCAAATTTGTCGAACGAATTGAGGTAAGTGAATGGCTTTTGATGCTAAAAAGAAGCTTGATTAAAGCTACGATTCCTACGCCTACGACGACCCTAAGAGTGCGGTGGCCACCACAAAACGCCGCAGTGACGGCTGTCGTTAACATGATCACACCTGCACCCTAATTGCGGAACACACGATCAATCGGAATCGGTTTCATTTTGACAGTTCAACAACATTCATTACTTATTTACGTTGTTGAGCAGACACAATGACACATGTTTTGAACATATGAAGCAATGGATTAGCTATATCCTTCAAAATGATTCAGATTGAGATTGATTGTGTGTTACGTAATTAGGGCGCTGAGCTGGTTTTTACGAAAAATGCAGTAACTAGCTGCACTTTTCGTAAAGACGGCAGTGGGTTTGACTTTCCGGAGTCAAAAAACGCTCTCTAGGAAATCACACCAACTTACTCTCATAAATAACGTTACAGTGACGTCATTCGCCGGTAAATTGCGGACGCTATTTGGCGGTCACCGCTCTTCTAGGATCCGTCGCTTTAGCCTATAGCCTTTAACCCTTAGATTTTTTTAGAGCACATGCAGTTACATCTATCGGAGTAAATGGTCATAGGAATACAGGATCCCCAATCATTTTGAAGGATATTGCTAATCCATTGCTTCATATTATGTTAGATAATACGTTTATATGTTTTATGTATAGGTAATACGTTAGTGTTGTGCTGTAGGTAATTCATTAGTTTCAAGGCTGCATTGCTTTATCGAAATGATAATGCAATGCATCCTTCAAACCACGCCTACCTATACAGGGTGGCAGGGATATCGACGCGCAAACTGTAACCATGAATTTAGCACATGAGTTTAGACCCCATAGCGTAGAAATTTTTCGTCGGTTATCAAAAGATAAATCTTCTGTTTCATAGATAAGTGCATTACCTACGCAGTCAAAACGTATGGAACAGCAATATTTTTTTTGAATAACCGACGATAAATTTCTCTCTAACTCTAAACTTATGTGCTGAATTCATGGTTACAGTTTGCGTGTCGATGTCCCTGCCAACCTGTATATATATTTTATATATTTTCCCATGCCGATTTCAGCTCCGGGTGCTGTTTGTTTTTCACGGCTATGGGTTCGAGCGTGTGCTTCTATCCTACTTAATAGATATTTTATAGTTCAGGGCATCTACAGCTACTAGAAAGTGATCACACGTGGAACGCTTAGAGAGTGAATCGGCCATAATCGAGGCGCGGGCCCAATGCGGGTTGGTGGATAAACGTACATAGTAGGTGCAAAACTGTAAATGCAATGCAATATTTCTTGAATGTATTCCAGATGCAGATATATTTTTTGACTCGCAAAGTACAATCGCAAAACATGTGAAAAAGTAGTTGTTTAAGTACTTCCCAAGTTTTTTTTTTTGTTGTTGTTAGTTTTAGTTTTTAATTGACATTGTAATGTAATTTAGAATTAGTGTAATTAGCATAGATATAATAAATAATCTTACGGACGAATGGATGGCTCCTATAACACAGGATTTTCCTAGCATCGCATCGGGGTCATTATTCACAAAAATTGAGCACGATTGTAATATATGTAACATAATAATGTAACATGCATTGTATTTCTTCTTTTTGCTAAATAAAATTATTATTATTAAACATATAAGCAATTTGGTGTAAACTGTAAGCTTGTGTGCATTTTTTTCTCGTTCCAGTGATTTAACGTGATAAGAACCCACTTAATCGATTTTTTATGTATTATAAGGTTGACATCAATTTGTCTGTTGGTAGGTAAATAATAGGGACAAAAAGTGGACACAGTAATAATGATTAAGTCTGCTATGTAATTGGGCGTACGTGGGATAAAAACGTGCAAGTCATCTAGTAGAGTTATAGCTACTATAAAACACCGCGTCATGTTTTTTCGTATGATGACGTTTGTAATATTAATAACACATGTAAGTCCAAACTGACCATTATTGGGACATCGGCTAGCTACAGGGCCATCACAAATGGTATTCAATTATTACCATTTCTATCAGGAACACAGCTTATTTTTTTGCCTTTTATTTGTTAATATACAGAAACTATCAGCTGATGCGTTTGCTTGTATTGTGCACAACACCACACATACCCAGGATCCTATTTCCTTCAAATCTATCTTTTATAACGATTGGTTGAGTGGTTTAGGCTTGTAAAAGTAACAGAAGGAAACTTGTTAATATTTTTTTGTGTGTTTATGTTCTTTTTTATGCGTCATATTTTCCGCAAATAAATGTATTTTATTTCTTTCTTTCAGACAGACTGAGTTTCGCATTTTTAATATTAGTATGGATTAGTGACGCGAGAGTTCCTCCAGCAGCCCTAGGTGGGGATCACTCATGCTTTCATCCACTCCAAAACTAGGTACAGTTGTTCTTATTTCTACTACTATATCAGCCTGCGTTTATCAATCAATATGATTGGATTCAGATAAATATCTGTAATCATATCACATGTAGTTTTTATCTCCTTTTCAGATTGTTCCTGAACTTATCAGCTGGTAGTCCGGTTAGCTTTGTATTGAGATGTAAGATATTACATTATGATATCACTCTGATGACATTTACAAATATGTGTATTATATGTACCTATAGTATATTTGCAAACAAGAATGAATCAGTGCTTTTTAAAGAAATGTTTTTTTTTTATTTGAACCTGACTCAACATCTTTATTGACAAAAAATAGTAGGTATTATCAATATCTCAAAATATTTTATTACATAATTTTTCAGATGCCTTAATGAAAAGTAACAAAGTGGTATCAATAACAAAACAATATACGATTTATTTATTATACACACAACTTTTTTAAAGGAGGTTCTCCTAACACATCACTTTGCCCAAACAAAACCTCTTTAGTCAATTTAAAAGTCACTCTCATCATTTCTTTATTCGGAGACACATTTCGCACATCAAACACATCCGTAATAAGTGAAGATATATTGCATCCAATGTTTTCGTTCACCATTTTCTTAGCAATTTCAACGTGATCATCGCCCAACGCAAAGCAGTATACGTAAACAATTATTTCCTGATTAAACTTCTCAACTAGATCCTCATCTTTAATCAACCCATTGAAGTGTTTTAAGAATTCTACAGCCAGAGCGGGTAGATTCATAGTAATATGAATTTTTCCTTGTAACTTTTCCTTGCCATTACATATTGAAATAATGTATTCTTTGAACACATCACATATAAAATCTTTCCCATCTTGATTGAATGACTTGAAAAATGACATGTTAACTTTATTATTTTTTGCATTATGATTCAACCATTTGAAAGAGTCAGGGTTTAAATCATTGGCAAAAACTTTTATTTTCCGTTTGGATGCAGGGACTGCGAAAGGGCCTACTCCACAGAATACATCAAATAATACATCCCCAGGTTTTAGATAGCTTAGTATCCTCTCATGCTCTTTTCCTAAGCGTGGATTCCAGTACACTTTGGAGAAATCAAACTGGAACGTACAAAGGTTTTCTTTGACAGTGACAAAGAAATCATCATCCCCACCAATCAATTCCATACTAAAATTTCTATAAGTATTATCTATAGTGTTGCTCTTATTCACTACTGTTCGACATGTCTTTATTTTATCCACCAGCACCTGCCCAATCAGAGGGCGGTATTCAAGCAGATGATCCCTCAAGTTCAGATGTATTATATGACCAATTTGAGAGAAACCACTGACACCTTCTTCATTCTCTGGAAGAACTGCTTTAAATATTGTTTCAAAACGCCAATTTTCATAGGTTATTTCAATATCTTTTTTATGAAAATTGTTTTCTGTCACATCTAACTGTTCCAGAGCTGTTCGGTCACTTTCACTGAGGTCTACCCACTGACCCACTTTTTCAGGGTTGAAATAAATGCATTTTTTGAATGGTCCATTTTCCTCGCCTTCTATACTCCTTACTGGCTTGAAAGCTTCTAATTTAAGGAAGTACAACTTACATATTTGAGTGATTTCACACAAATTTTCTTCTTTGACCTTTAGAACTGGCACTTTTATGTTGCGCAAGAATTGATCTCGATCGAGCACTTTCATACCACGCACGCCGACGGGTGCCAAGGGCACGTTAGCGGATGGGCTCATTTTACGTAAAAATTCGCGGATATAACTCAACTTCATACCAAAAATCTACGAAAAGTTGATGTTTAACACATCATCAATACTAACCTATTTCGAGGTCAGAGCTGATGTGAGTCTTCTTGGTTTAGTAATCAGAGAGTCCTTGGAGAACAGTTTGACTGTTTATTCACGCACCATTGACTAAAAGGCAAATTTAATTCAATATTTTTTTGCGAAAGTGTTGCACTAGTGCAAGACTGTGGTTCTCGTTCTCACGTTACTTGTCAAATTGACGTTTAATATTGCGTCATTCGAAAACGTCAATTTTGACAACACCGTTCCATTTCAAGTGTTTCTAATCGCTTCACTATTTTCCCTGTCTAAACCTAGTAACAGATTTTTCCCACCCCTCGGTATGAGATATGCAATGGATAAGGTTTGTCCGAGTAGGTGTTTCAGTAAAACTAACTAACCTAGCAAAGGTTCAATATACAATAGCGTCGATGGTAACATGTTGTTACAAAAATACTAAGCCTTTGGTAACGAGCTGGATAAGTGTCTTTATCCTAGACCAGTCAAAATTGTCTAAGGTCTTCATTGATCTTCCCCCCGACCCCTGGCCCCGAACGCAAGGCTTGTTAGACGTTTATGCGATGAAATATAAAACTCCTATTTCCTGCGGCATTGTTACACGTTGATTTAATTCTTTTACAACAATAAGTTTTTTCGTTGCGTGCCGCTGCGCTGGTTCGATTCCCGATTGTAACAAATTGGGTTATTTAGGTTATCCACCCAAAGGTGTATAGCGCGGAATAGGTCTAGTTAGATAAACGGAATTTATAGGCGTAGGGTGGATTCTCGGACATCCGTTTCCGCGTGTCCACCTTAGGGTGGATTTTTTGGGGTGGATAAATGGTATAACCGAACAAATATCTGTACCTATAATTTAACATCGACAGCCTCGTTGTGTTGTCTTGTGGACGCAAACTGGTACCCGGGTTCGATTTATAGGTAGGGTTTACTCTACCTGGCAAAAACCTATACCTGGGGAAAATATGGATGTACTAAACACCTAGGCTTATTCCACTGGAAAAAGTTTAAATAAAAACTGTAGTCAAAGGGACATCAAATCTTAAAGTTGTAGGTACTTTGTATAACCAACAATAATAACTTCAGCGTTAGAACTAATGGTATCACATTACACTCATGGGTGATTATATTACACACGGGCAGGGGTCGCCTTAATTAAGGGAAATACAGAAAACATTACGTTTAAAATATTAATGTAATGCTTAGACACTACTACTACTGTTTCTGCGAGTCTACTTCAACTTTCTGTTCTACCCCTGGTAAAACGCATACATACTTGTACAGTCAACAGCAAAAGTAGATGATCAAAATCAGAAATTCAATACTAATTAACGGAGTTCGCGTCAGAACTGTGTGGCGTCGAAGTGATTCAAAAGTATGTCAGACTCAGTGTCATACTTTTGAATCACTTCGACGCCACACAGTTCTGACGCGAACTCCGTTAATTAGTATTGAATTTCTGATTTTGATCATCTACTTTTGCTGTTGACTGTACATGCTTGCTTCTTGAATTATTTTTAAAGTTTTCGAGTATTCATGTGATGAAGATGCCTTTAATGTTCCACTTGGCTTCACTGCAGTGCAAATATGTAATTACCTTCCTTCCTTCCAATTATCTCTATCTACTAGGCTGCTTTTTTAGAAAAAACTTTTTTACAAAAAAATAAAAACCTTTTTGTAAAAAAGTTTTTATTTTTCACCTTTTTTGTTGTGATATTTTTTTTGATTTTGTTGGTTTTTCAAAAACCGCTTGTCCAATTTTGATAAAAATTTTATGGGATCATTTGGGAAGTATACCCTTTCCAAATTGGTTGGCAAGCGACGGAGTTATGCGCGAACAAACATAAAAAAAAATACAAACATCCGAATTGAGAACCTCCTTCTTTTTTTAGAAGTCGGTTAAAAAAGTGTTTTATACCCATAAATGTATGTTGAAAAGAATGGGTCTACAGTTGCGTTTCTAAAAACAGGCTGACATTATAATACAGGTGGGCAAAACCTCTTAACATGGATGAGCACATGATTCCAGAATTATGTTGTAATACCACTAAATTGAAATTTTTCGTCGATTGTATCTGCTGTTTCCTACAAAAGTCCAATACCTATGCGGTCAAAATTTATGAAACAGCAATTTTTTTTTAATAGCCGTCATGGGTTCCTGTATCATGTACTAAATCCATAGTAACAATTTGCGCGGTGACGTCTCAACCCTCTTTACAATATGGGTTGTGTTTTTAATGTATTGGTACGGAACCTTGACAACCACACGAGGCCACCCCTGCTACTCAAATTTTACTAAGTCTTGAGCTTACCTTCTTATATTCGTATATCTAATTATGAATATCGATTGTCTTGGCGACGTCATGTTTAATCCTTAAGGTTTGAGTATATAAGACGTTGGAGGAACAGCAAAAGACGAGTAGTCTCCACAGCCTCGGCAGGTTCCCACATAACCTTACAGACTGGAGTAGTTCGTCTAACGATTTTCTCCAGCATCTTGTTACAAACATCTACGGCCGAGATTTCTCCTGATTTCTAATTGAAAAATAACTACAACCAACATGGCGATGGCAGATCACGGACCCGGGATGGCAGCCCTGCAAGCTTGGGGAGGCCAAACTGCGATGCATGGAACGGCGAACCAGACCGTCGTGGACAAAGTATCGGCCGACATGCTCCACATGGTCGACGCTCACTGGTACCAGTTTCCTCCTATGAACCCACTCTGGCACGCACTCTTGGGATTTACAATCGGCGTTCTCGGATTCATATCTATTGCTGGCAACGGCATGGTCATCTACATATTTTCAAGCACCAAAAGTCTGAAGACACCATCTAACCTGCTGGTAGTGAACCTCGCCTTCTCCGACTTCCTGATGATGTGCGCTATGGCTCCGGCTATGGTTATTAATTGCTACAACGAAACGTGGGTATTCGGTCCATTTGCCTGTGAACTTTATGGTTGCGCTGGCTCGCTATTTGGATGTACATCTATCTGGACCATGACCATGATCGCCTTCGATCGCTATAACGTCATAGTGAAGGGTATTGCCGCTAAACCAATGACCAAGACTGGAGCTCTTCAACGCATACTTGGAATCTGGTTGTTCTCACTCGCATGGACCCTTGCGCCATTCTTCGGATGGAACCGGTACGTACCTGAGGGAAACATGACTGCTTGCGGAACTGACTACTTGTCAAAGGACTGGTTAAGCCGAAGCTACATTGTGGTTTACTCTGTATTCGTGTACTTCTTACCACTTTTGCTGATCATCTATTCTTACTACTTCATTGTCCAGGCTGTAACCGCTCACGAAAAGGCTATGAGGGATCAAGCTAAGAAAATGAACGTGGCTTCGCTCAGGTCATCCGAAGCGGCTAATACCAGCGCTGAGTGCAAGTTGGCTAAGGTGGCTCTGATGACCATCTCCCTGTGGTTCATGGCGTGGACCCCTTACCTTGTGATCAACTACACGGGAGTGTTCGAGAGCGCGCCCATTAGTCCTCTGGCTACTATCTGGGGCTCGCTGTTCGCTAAGGCTAATGCCGTGTACAACCCTATTGTATATGGTATCAGCCATCCTAGATACCGCGCCGTTCTGTACCAGAAGTTCCCAGTACTTGCGTGCACGGTGTCTCCTGATGAGGGCGGCTCCGTTGCGACTGGCGCCACCGTCGTAGGTGAGAAGTCTGAGAAGCCTGCTGCCTAAGAGCACTGCACCTTTTCTGATGACAACACCTAAACGAACTCATACTGCTCACCGGACGAATGATTCTGCTATCATTATGTTATTATTTTCATTTGTATAAAGCTGTTATCTTCATCAGTTATGTGTCGCGAAGTGTTCAAGCTATCAATGTATTAAGCGCCTGCATATTTTGTGATAACGTTTTGTACATTGAGCGCAACGCTGATATTGTTCTGATACTTTCCTTATGCTAAACATCGGTGGACGGCATACTTAAACTATTGTAAATTAAACCAACATGTCGTCACCGTATCCTACTCATGAGACTGCTTCTTCTAGATATAAGCGATTGTGAATTCTACGACGATACTGGCTCTGTACCTATATTTGATTAATAAAGTTAAACTAGCAAAGTGGTTATTACCGCAAAAAATATTTTTTATTTAATTTTGAAATAGGTATACCTACCACACAATTAAAATAATAAGATATAAGTAAGATCAGAGAATCATTTCGATTAGAGAAATTTAAGTAGATATATTTTTGCAATTATCACCACTATTTGGTCAAAATATCATTGGCATTAGAATATTTTACACCTAAAAAAGTTATTCTCAACTACTGGATGACGTTTGACAGTTCTAGTAAGGAATAACTGTCAAAAATTCAAAATTATTCCTCTGATAAACTTCTTTGTCGTTGGAAAAATCAGCCTTTAATCCAATTCTTGCTAGTCTGTTTCTAGTCACAGTATAAGTACGTTCCTACCCAAAAGTAATTTCATAACTTATGATTATGATTGATTATAGAATTAAGTAAGGCCTTAATTCTACTTATCTATGTAATAACATGATGAGCAATTATCGGTCTAAAATAATATATAATTATAATATACTTATTACACCGATAATTGTATACACACCACACTCACACACCCAGCTCTGCCTAACTCTTCGAGGAATTCAGGCGTGTAATTAAGTTATGTTATATAAATATTACTAACTTGCAGCGCCCCACGGTTTCACCCGCATAAGTTTCCATCCAGTGGCCATATCAGGATAAAAAGTATCTGTATCTGTGTGCCACATCAAAATTTGTTCAGTAGCTTTTTCGTAAAAGAGTAAGAAACATCCATCCATTCATCCTCACATACTTTCGCGTTTATAATATTAGTAGGATAATAATGAAGCTTCTGTTACAAATAAAGCATTTAGGTATAAATTCACCTTTATGATATAGAATTAAATTTAAATTTTGAATTGAATATTTCTAAAGGGTTCTTCTTATAACACTCATCCTACTAGTACCTAATAAATCTCTAAAAATTGAAAATCAAAGATCAATAAAACTACCTAGTTTAAAAATAAAACATAGAAATAAAGTTAAAATATAAATCTTATAGCCTGCAAATACTCAGATATTATGCTTTATTTAACAAAAAACCTTTTTTTTTACCAAAAGACGCATGTCTTTCTAGAAATCCAGCTAAGCAGTTGGCCAAACATTCCTGTCTAAATTACTTTCTTTCGTTTTACAACCTACACTACGGCAGTCGGGTCGTAACCTTATAATAGTTTTGGGGCTAGACTGTTTTATTTGCAATACAACCTGTCCACATAAAGGTGATATTGTCTTAACAAAAGGTTAAATAGAATCTTCTCCGGTTCATTGTAACCGCAATATGTGACTATTTCAGAAGAAATATGTGCGATTGCAGCGCTGGGGTGTTTAATTGGACGTGAAAAGCAAATTATTTCATCGGGATCTTAGCTCTTGTGACTTTATAAATCTGAAAAGATTTCTACAGCCCTTTAGGTCTGGGACTGTATGGTCTCTTAGAAGAGCGGTTCTGTCTTATGATAGCAGCAGTCTTTGACATTTTAAAGTGTCAGTAAACCTATTGTGTGACCGTTCACCGCTTTCATATAAAATCTAAGCTGAACGATCTCTAGGTATTAAAGTTGTCAAAAAATAAAAGGCCCGTTTTGATATATTTGAGAATGCGTTCTTGACACCTGTCAGTTTCATACAAACGAATACGTGTTTTGCGAATTTGATCTTTATTAACTACTAGAACTGTCAATGTCAAAACGGGCCTTTTATTTTTTGACAACACTATTGTTGGACTATTTTGTTGCTAAGAAAAACTAAGAACTACAGTATATATGCTAACATTTTAAGCTCATTTTAAGCTAACTTACATGTGAAAAAATAAGCAAAAGAATCCTAGGGAAATCAGTTAAACAAATATAAATATATATGTATGTTAGGCATTTTATCAAAATCAGCACACAGTTATTAGCAACAAACAATGATGTAATGAACGCGTTTTTGTTTTATTGCATGGATTATTAATTTAACATAACATCACGCCTGTATTTAAAAAGGGTTAGGCAGAAGCACAGAGGCAGAAGTGTACCTAAAGTACCCCCATTCCCCAGTTACGTTTAAGTACCATATAATAGTGGGTGAGCCTATTGCTATCAACTGGGCATCTACGACTACGACTAAAGAGAACTTCCTGATGGAAAAACCCAATGTTCACTTTCGCCGACCTGGGGAACGAATCCAGGGCCTCATGCTCAGCAGTAGTGCTTGCGACCAACGAGCCAGACAGGCAGGCAGGTATTTGCCCCTTTATTTTTGTGTCCACTAAGTAGGTCCTATTTCTTTCTTCGCCATGACTTGACCATGAGATTTCTGCCTGACGACGATTTAGAGGTGATGATCCAGCTATGAAACTAGGGGTGCGTGGCTTAATAATAACAGCCGCACAGGTCGATCGATCAGGTTAAGCTACGCTTGCCGCGGTTGGTCTGTGGATGGGTGGCCATCTTTACATACCGAGACCCCTCCGTACCTCGGACAGCACGTTAAGCCGTTGGTCCCGGCTGTCATTCGTGGAACTTTGACAGTCGTTAAGCCCGAAAGTCTGACAACCAGTCTTACCAAGGGGTATCGTATTACCTAGTTACTGGGTGTGGAGGTAATATAGGCAGTCGCTCCATGTAAAATACTGGTATTCAGCTGCATCCGGTAAGACTGAAATCCGACTCCAACATAGTTGGGAAAAGGTTAAGCAGTTTGTTTGTTTTTTTTTTTTTTTTTAACTTTGCCCACATATTAGGGATAAGGAGTAATCCCTAATATGTGGGCAAAGTTATGTGGGTGCGTTTACAAACATTTAAACCACATACACAAACAGCCAGACCCGGAACAACTACCTGTAGGCAATACATATTATATTTGTTCCGTGCGGGAATCGAACCCGCGACACGCAGCGCAGTTGATCCAGCTATGAAACTATTCTTCCTTTTCTTCGTGTCACACGACTGTATATTAGATCTAGATCTTGTTGGCCGAAAACTTTGCCACTTCCACGGCGTTGTCGGTGGCAGCGCAGAGGTCACTTTGACTGCATGTTTGGGGACTCAGAAGGCAGAAAATATGAAACTATTAGCCGCCTATTTACTATCATGCATAAAATAAGAAACCCTTCAGACGCAGTTACATTCAAATCAGATTATGCACTCGCACACAAATGCGGCAAATGAATCTGTAAATAGAAACATGAAAGGTTAAATGTTTGTCAAAAACATAATGCATGTAGAAAGTAGAGGACGCTCCTCAGCCGTCATGATACAATTACTAACTATAATTAATTATTGATAAACACCCGACTAAAATTATCTCGGAAATGCACACGCTATTGTGTTTGCTTTCTAATACTTGGTTACTTTACTTCTACGACTATTTTAGAGCGTCCCACATATGACGAAAGCGATGCGATACGGGGGCGGTTGCGAGGCGGGGCAGGGCGGGTCTTGCTGGCACTTTTATTTCCAATTTATTCTCTTCCCTTTATCTTCCAATTTATTTAAAAACGTTGCCTTTATGCTTGCTCCTGTATCTGAATGCACAGGAGTGTTACGCCACCCAGTTAGCACTGGCTGGCTACATCTGTGCTACGCCACTGCTACCCCAGGGTTTCGCCTGTGCTAAGCCTGAGCTAAGCCTGTACTAAGCCTTTGCTAAGCCTCTGCTAAGCCTCTGCTAAGCCTGTGCTACGGCAATGTTAATGTATGGTGGCGTGCTATTTGAGAGCCCTAAATTCAGCAATGGACAGCTATAGGCTGATAAATATGGAGGTAGCAAATGAAAAACAGGTACCTTCAGATGCTCCAGACACTAAGACAGCTTATTTAAACACAGATCTTCAAAAGCTATTGTAGTAAGCTCAAAATCTCACATAACATACACCTTTAATACCGAAAATGTAGGTGTAAAGAAACGGCCAACTATTCTTCGTAGTAAGCAGAAAAATATGTCGCCAGTAAATTAGTGTTAGAAAACAATGGCGACGCGCCACGAGCGTTCCCTAACATTTTTCAACAAAGTACGGTGACCAGGATTTACTTGATGGATAGTTCTGGGTTTAGGGAACTGTTAGTGAATGAAAACCTAAGTTTGATTTTCATTCCGGTTCGGAAAGCTTGAAAGCAAGCGACAGTCTTAAGATTTTGTTGGATGTCTCAGAATTTTGAAGTCGAGTGAAAGAATCAATTTGTTGAAAGATTTCATTCCTCAATATTATGTTTCTGGCCAGTTAAATTTGTTTCCGTACCCAAAGAGTGCCTACAGAACCCTATTACGAAGCCTCCGTACCACACCCTTCGTGTGCGAGTCCGACTCGCCTTTGTGTAGCTAGCCATGGTAATTTTGTTTCATGATTGAGCATGCTAATATATGTAACTCCTAAATACTGCGAAGAAAAATCATGACGTAACTAGTAACTACGCATAGAAATTAGTTTTTTTTCCAGTTTCAGCTGACCTCGCATTGTATAGGTTTTTCGTAAGTCAGAAGTCAGCTTATACTGGTCATGTGTAGCTGTGCGTACCTGTGGTATTCGGGGTAAATATTATAATATTGCCAAACTTAAGTGGCAGTGGGCAGGGCACATTGCTTGCAGAACAGATAGCCGATGGAGCCGAAAGGTTCTGGAGGTGCGACTGTTTACCAGAAGACTTAGCGTTGGAAGGCCTCCCACACGGTGGACCGACAGCCTTGTGAAGACCGTAGGAACCCGTTGGATGCGAGAAGCACAGAACCGGTCGAAGTGGAGGTGCTCGGAGGTGGCCTATGTCCAGCAGTGGGGGACTTTCGGCTGACATGATAATGATTATAATAGTACACAAGAAAAAAAACCAGATAGGTAACGCAGATGGGAAAAAGCATAAGTGATATAATATATATCTAGAAACACAATGTAGTACCTAAACCTATTTTGCTTTTAATCCATATGAAGAAGATACTATGTTAGGAATTTTAAAGGGTGTTTAAGTAAGTTCGACGAGCTCGTTCTATCGCTCGAAGTATTTCGATTAGGTTCAGTAATCGAAATACTTTAGCTAGTAGGTATCTAGTATAGTAAGACGAGATATTTTCTAGGTAGTAAATTCGTTTATAATCGTTTGTTCCGTTTAAAATCGCAGGAATTATCTACGTTTCTAATTAATTTGATTGTTTCTAGGAAAAGCAAAAACTGAAGGGTAATTGCCTAACACACAAACAGTAGCAATGGCTCTACATATTGACAGTTCATCAACATTAATTGGGTTGTTAGGCAGACAAACTTTTCGATCATAATAGGAAGCAATGGTAATATCCTTCAAAATTATTCAAATTGTGATTGAAAGTGTGTTACGCAATTAGGGTGCAGTTTTCTGTCAGGTTTCTTGGGAACGCCTAAATGGGGTCCTATTTGTGATTGAATTATTATTAGACGGGCAGAATTTCATTATGCTTTTCTACGATAAGGCATGTATACTCACGACCGATTCTTGTACTGTCTATATAAATAATCGTAGATAGTTAATTAAGTAAACGCTCAAATGGCTTCCCATGCGTCTTAGCCGGAATTCGTATATCTTATTTCAGCTCTACAGTATTCTGTTCAATTCTACAACCCCCTCTTATCTTAAAAAAACGTTTCAAGTTCCTTCATGACACAAATTATAGATATCTAAGGGGTTCGGAAAACTTGAGACTATGTAGAGATGCATTCTACCAGTTTCTATGATAAATCTTTTACAGTTTAAGCATGGCACGGTTATGGAATGCCTTGCCCGTGTCGATAAGGCAAGTCCAAACTTTGTGCATTTTAAAAATGATGGTTAAAAACTTTATCTCTCTCCTTAAACGTATTTTTTTTGTTCTTTGCGCTTGTTTTATGATCATTATTGTATATATTATTATTTATTTATATAGATGGGAATATGTTTTATGTATGTATGTATTTATTGTATATATTATGTAAATGGTACACCACTGACTTCCTACTTAGTTACCTTTAAAATATCGCTTTTAGTGATAAGACCGCCCATTGTATATTTGTAATATTTATGGTGAGTGTTCCATTATATTATTCTATTCTAAGTATAAGTTAAAATAACAACTCAACCCGTCCATACCCACAACACAATACTAATCACCTCAAAATACACACACAAACACAAAACACATCAAGCGAACTTTTTGGAAATTCATTTTTTTAAGTATAAGTTGTAATTTGGCGTATGGCGTACATTGTTAAAATAAAATGAAGTCACACAAAAAAACATTACTCCCACAACTCCTGTACCGATATATGCTTCTATAAGCACTGTTTTGACCAATTTATATTGCTGCCGTAAACAGCGATTTTCACATAAAAAAAAGCGTTTCCTATCAATATTTTTTGCTCAATTCTTAATTTTATGTTCAGAATGCGTAGATAACTGCGATGCGATGGAAATTTATACACCCTGTATAATCACTAAGAACACCCTCCAGTTAGACTCGCTGCCTACTTGCTGTTTCATACTCAGCCTGTAATGTTCCCACTGCTGGGACACAGGCCTCCTCTCTGTGAGAGGAAGTGGGCCGTGATCCACCATGCTGGCCCAGTGCGGGTGGGTACATGTCCCATGTATTCAAATTTTTGGTTCTAGGACATGTCAGTTTCTTCACGATGTTTTCCTTCACCGTTTAGTTGGCTACTTGCTGATTCTTCAATATTTTTACCTTAGCATGCACTATCGTTGTGTGGTTTTGTCCGTGCAATAAAAAAAATATGAACCCCCTACAACTAAATAAAAGTGCATTGACTCAAGAGCGCGCACATTCTGTGAGCAGCATTACCGCGCCACATTCTTCTTGCTTCACACAGATATATAAAAATAACATGTCTTTTAATTTAAATGCACATCTGGCTCTGGGACGTGCAGTACATCAAGTTCACTGTGATTAATAGGCACTTGGATATGTGGGGATGCTGCGGTTGGCAATAAGGCAAGCAACCCTGTCTCTTCGATAGAAAGAAAGAGTATTTATTGGGACTTGCACAGGAATATCATACAGGGTGGCAGGGACATCGACGTGCAAACTGCAACCATGAATTCAGCACATGAGTTTAGACCCCCCAGCGTAGAAATTTTTTGTCGGATATCAAAAAAAAAAATCGCCTGTTTCATAGCAAAGTGCAATACCTACGCGGTCAAAATGTATGGAACAGCAATTTTTTTTTTTAATAGCTGTCGAAAATTTTCGACGCTATGGGGTCTAAACTTATGTGCTGAATCCATGGTTACAGTTTGCGCGTCGATGTCCCTGCCACCCTGTATACTAAACTAATAATAACATCGTCAAGTGGATACTTACAGCATTAGCTTAGGTTAATATCTACACGGTCAAAAGTCTTGTACTAGGCCAAAAGACCCGAATCTTCAACGGTTTTTTATCAAGATATTGGCTGGAACTGGAAGTGTTCGGTGTTGTTACTTTTCTTCTCGTCTAAGCATATCTCAAGATATTGAGCATTTTAGGTCAACGAGTATCAAAATATGTCGCATAAATGGCCGTATTTTTATTGCGTCGACTTAGAGCTCCAAGGAACGGTAGACCTACCTACGTATTTGATATTTTTTTCAACTTGATACCTCTACGCGTTCCTGAGAAAAGGTGTGTTGACAGACTCACAGACAGACAACGAAGTCATCCAATAAGGGTTCCATTTTTTTCCCTTTGATGTACGGAACACTAAAAATACCCCTACATAAAACACTAACATTATCCCGCACACATTCTTTTGAACATACAGGATCCAAAAACAAGTTTTTAATGAGAATCCCCATCTGGCTTTGTTTAACCACAAATTAAGATGGCCGCGATCTAGATTGCTTGGTTTATTTTTTATATAGTGGACAAATTGGATGTGGTACAGAACAGGAGTATGTTTCTAACGCTTTTCAGATTGCTAGTGAAGTGGGGCAATTGATTAGGGATGCTATTAGATTAGTCAAACACTAGAGAGAAAAAGATTTGCCTCGTTCGAAACTCTAGTATATACTCGTAGCATATACAACGTGCCGCTACAACAATGGCGAGGATTAGTGGCCAGTAATCATATAAATTATAATGTCATAAAATAATTCGTAATTTTAAAACTACCACCTGCGCCGCTCAATGACGAGTCTCTCTCTCTTTCCTTCAATTCACCTACTCTTTCCACGTTATTCGTTTTAATTTCATTGATGCGATGTTATGATCTGTGACCCCGGCAAATTACCCCTGCGCTACAGTTCTTTAGGTACAGGTTGCTCCAAGTTGCTATTTTAGAAAGCGGATCGGAGCGTAAAGTACGAAAGTACGAAATCCACGCGGACGAAGGGTCGGGCGAAGTGCTATGAATGAGTATGTATAAAAAAATAGAATAGTACAGGATACTTCTGCCTAGCCTTTTACCAAATATATTGGGGTAAGCGTCCAGTTCAACCGGATGCTAATTTTTAAATATATATCGTACCTATCTATACAAACAAATAAAATTGTAGTGTCTGTTTGTAATATCAAAATGATTTTACGCATTTAAGTATGAAAATATATACGAAACTTAAAAAAAAAACATGTTTTATTTTTTATTTTTGTCTGTTTGTTCCGGTTAATCTTTGAAACGGCTGGACCGGTTTTGACAGGACTTTCACTGGCAGATAGCCGATGTTATGGAGTAACATAATATTTATTATTTAAACTTTTCGCACACAAGAGGTACCTACAAAGGCGGACTTAATGCCTTAATAGGCTATATAGGCTACTTTTTGTCTCGGTAGCATGTTCCCGTGGGATAATTTCCGACATCCGCGCAGGCTAAGCCGAGGGCAGAAGCTAGTTGTAAATAAATAATAACGTTTAATGAAATTAAAAGGTGTTCATAAAACGAAAACGCGAAACCGTATACGTGAATAAGAATATTGATTTGCCAGAAACCTGGTGTTTACATAAGTGTTCATAACATTTGCATTTTGCTACATGTGTCACCGTTTTAATGGTGTGCTAAATCAATTTACAATTAAATAAAGTTCTTATATTAATTGTCAATTTACATTACATTAATTGTTAAGTTAGTGTCGCCATTAAAGCGGTACGCTATATAGGTGCAAACGCTCACTAGTGGTGTCATCCAGTGTCATCCATGACAAGACTTGGTGGTGTGTTTATAGATTGCATTTTATCAAACAGCGTGCTCCTTTGTAAATATGCCAAACAAACAAACAATGTTTGTCTCCTCGGTTGCGTCTTTGAAAAACTGATAAAATATCTATAAATATGACAATTGTTAAGTCTGTCACAATGAGTTAATATTTGGTTGGCGATCAACCAATCACGGGAACCTTTCCTACCTTGTAGGGCTTAGTAGTCATGGCTCCGTCGGAAAAGATGGGTACCCCAGAAGAACAGCCTTTAAAAGTTAAAGAAAAACCGAAAAAGAAAACTTTTAAAGAGAAGATTGCAGCGATAAAGGAAAATATTACTGTAGAACCTGTTCTGGCATGCTATGTGATCCCGGGAACGTTGTCGAGACTGGCAACCCAGAACCTGAACCTGGACAAAGCATGTCGCGTGAACATGCAGATTGGCGATCAGGTTTGTGATGCACTCATTGCAAAGGAAGGAACGAAGTACCTTAAAGAAGAATTGGCTGTCCAAAAACTTATAGCAGGCATGGAGATGTGGAAGAGCGTTCTCCTGACATCATTGCCAAGTATCTTGATAATCTTCTTAGGTGCTTGGAGCGATAGGACTGGAAAGCGAAAGATATGCATTCTCCTCCCAATCATAGGAGATATGCTCATGTGTTTGAGCAACATACTCAATGCGTATTTCTTCTATGAGCTTCCGGTGGAAGTGACTATGTTCTTCGAAGGTTTCTTCCCTGCTATCACGGGTGGTTGGATCACCACATACATGGGAGTGTTTGCGTACATCAGTGACGTTTCCAGTGCGGAGTCCAGGACGTTTCGTGTGGGGATAGCGAACCTGTGTTTGACAGCCGGAGGTCCGATAGGAGCTGTTCTCAGCGGAATTCTCCTGAAACTTACAGGATACTATGGAGTGTTCACAATCAGCGCTTTGCTGTATCTTTTCAGTATTGTCTATGGATTTGTCTACATTAAAGATCCGGAGAGGCCAATTACAGAGAAACTGAAAAAGGTTAGAAGTTTTTAATACGTTTCGATTCTGCATTGTCAAGCGATATAAAATAAAGTTTATTTTGGTAAATTAGCTAATTTATTCATTAGTACATTATAAATTAACTATTTTCTAGTTAATTTGTAATGTCCTAATGAATAATTTTTCTATACATAAGACGTCGATTTCGTATAATTAGGTATATAATCATAATTTAATCATTTATTATCAAGCCTACGTCCATCAACAGTCTAGTTCACTCTAACTGAATCAGTTTGCCATTACGAGAGGGATAGAGTAATACATGGCACGGGGAAGTGGGGGGAAAATATGAATTTCAGCTGAACTAATGGCAGAACGATAGGGTTTAACTTCGTATAGCAAGTTTAATGTTTGAATGTAAACAGCATCATAATATTATAATCAATCAGAAAACTCCAAAAAAGGGGCCTATATCAATTCCAACCTATATTCAAATTTTATTTGTTTCAAATTGACGTTATTTCAATTTAAACAAATATCAACTTTTTTCACTGGAAATTAAGTTAATTTCAGAGTGACTAGCACTATTGAAAAAGTTATAAAAATGTTTGAAGTTGTAGCGTAAACTGAACTTCATTGTGTAGGAATTAAAGTTATTTTTCCATAAACTCATATTTGTTTACATTTTTGGCGAATATATCGCGATTCAAATTTAGTAATCCAGTCTACTCCGAAGTAGTATCGGCCGAATGTTCGGCCGATTCCTGCTACGAAGTTACTATTTGGTTCGGTCGGTACTGATCCTGCACTACACTCTTTCGAATATTGACTATGGTCCCGACCCAACTGAGCCTATCCGAACTTTTTTCGCATTTTTCAATAATATTCGGTTCGGCCATGTGTCGCGGTCGGTTCGATCCAAACATTCGCACTTTGCACTTTGGAGTAGACCCCCTGGTTTTATTTTTAAAGACGGTAAGCTTCTGAATCATTAAAAAAATACGGGAATTACTTCATTTCGGGGACAGTCTCCCTAAAATATAATCATGTAAAGGGGAGGCCTATGTTAGTAGCCAGCACATCAAGCTACCCGAAACTGTCGAATTTTCCCAATCAACTTTGAACCTTATGCTTTAGCGATAAAGTTGAAAATCTACTAAAGAAATTTGATTGTAGTTTGATGTGCTGGCGTCTGTACAAGTCTTGTTTACTCATTCATTGCACATTTAATTAATTAGGTTATATTTTGATTGACGATAAAATCTCATTGTTCGTTATTGCGAATAGAACTCAAGCATAATATTTGTCACCTTATTTACTTATTGATAAGAATTAAACCTATCTAAAATAATTGGTAAACTCAAACCTCTTAAGGCGGAAGCGTCAAGATAGCCCGCAAAATTAAAATTTTCTTATGTTTTTTTCGCAATATTTAGGTCAGTATCTGAAGGCCAATTCTCGTAATTTAAAATGTTCAAAATCTAGTCACAGTTTCATCTCGGCGACGAACAAATGTCAAAAATTAGGGAAATTAGAGCTATTTTTGACAGATTGAGATTACTGCGTGTCACGGGTTCGATTCCCTCAAGGAACAAATATAATAATAATTCTGGAAAGTCATATTTGTTACGGTCGCGAATCATATTTAAATTAGTGTCTCACCGAAGGTTTGGTTTTGGTTCGGCCAGCTTCGGCCGCAGTTTCAGCCGCAGGCATTCGTGAGCGGTTTTGATAGAATACTAATGACATATAGACATACAGCGTAGACTTAGTAATAGAATCCAGTGTTCACCTTTTTTGTACGAACCCCAAAAAAATAGAAGTCATTTAGGTTCTTCACAGACATGCTGCTTTTAATATCAGCGAGTACGGATTTATTCGTTCTCTGGAAGATTGATACAAGCTCTATCTAAGCGTTACAACAGATAAGAAAGCAACTGTGCGTTCAGTCACAATAGCAAAATCACACGTTTCAGCGATTACTTCGGCACTGCATTGCGTTTTGGGGACTCATTCCGTTTGATTACGGTTAAATAATTGCTTTTTCTAAGGATACGATGGGAACTACATATAGCTTTTCGCTTTTCGGGAACTCGATATATGTACCTAGCGACAATACTTTAGTATTGTCGCTAGGTACATATATCGAGTTCCCGAAAAGCTATTAAATCGCTGATTGATAATGGTAAAGTTATGCGGTGTTGACTGAATCGAGTACTTATCTAAAAAACACTAAATCGCTTATTGAAAAAGCTAATAGTAGCATATTTGCTAAGGTCCGTATTTAAGTTAGAACTCATTTTTCAAAAGTCATTTTGAAATTTGAACAGTTTTTCCACACAAAATCTAACATAAGTATTTTTTTTCTTTGTATAAAAGAATTCTGATGATTGCAAAATCGGCCCTTAATCAAATTATTTGTGACAAATCTACGAAAAACGTCGGGTCAAAAAATAATGTCATTTAATGAACAAACTTTTTCTTAACTCCCATGTCCGAAACATAGGCGTTAAGAAAAAGTTTGTTTTAGATTTTGTCCGAAACTAGAAGAGGTGCCGAAGGTTCGGTTACGGTTTCGGTTTTGGCTGAAAATCGTGTTTCAGTCGGATACTAATTTTAAGAAATCTGATAATTGCAAAATCGGCACTTAATCAAATTATTTGTGACAATACTACGAAAAACGTCGGGTCAGAAAATAATGTCATTTAATGAACAAACTTTTTCTTAACTCCCAAGTTTCGGTTTAGATTTTGGCCAAAACTAGAAGAGGTGCCGAAGGTTCGGTTACGGTTTCGGTTTTGGCTGAAAATCGTGTTTCAGTCGGATACTAATTTTAAGAAATCTGATAATTGCAAAATCAGCTCTTAATCAAATTAGGTATTTGTGACCAATCTACAAAAAACGTCGGGTCCGAAAATAATGTCATTTAATGAACAAACTTTTTCCTATCTCCCTTAGTTTCGGTTTAAATTTTTGCCGAAACTAGAAGAGGTGCCGAAGGTTCGATAACGGTTTCGGTTTTGGCTGAAAATCGTGTTTCAGTCGGATACTAATTTTAATGATCATACAACCTAACACAGAGCAGCAAATTAATTTGTCGGCACGGTTGGCGCAGTGGTTAAGCGATTGACTGCTGCGCTGCGTGTCGCGGGTTCGATTCCCGCACGGAACAAATATTTGTATGACCTACATGTATTTGTTCCGAGTCTGGGTGTTTGTCTATCTATAATATGTATGTATTTACAAAAAAAAAAAATTGTATATAAGTAGTTTATCAGCCATCTTGTTACCATAACACAAGCATTAGGTTGCTTAGCTTGGGACAAATGGTGCTGTGTGAAATGTCCAGGGATATTATCAATCAATCAATCAATCAATCATGTTTATTGTGGATCATAGGTACAGAAATAGATACAGGTGTTAAGAGTTACAGTGATGTTGATCAGCTATGTCCTGCCTTTTGGGCATACAATACAAATTGTTAACATTATTATTTATAAAATTAACATTATTATTTATAAAATTAACATTACTATTTCAATAAATTAACATAAATTATAAATTAACATAAATTAACAAAGAAAAAAAATATGGGTAACATTACTATTGCAATTTAAGGAACAATCAAATTAACTAGTTAGGTGAGTACTTAGTTACAATCTAATAATACAGCTAAAAATAAACACAAAATATAGGTCAGTTAAAATCTTAAAATTAATAGTAAGCAGCACTGACTGCACCACGGTCTTGGTCGAAATATAATTTAAAGGGACTTGTCTGACATGAAGTCTTTTAAACAGTAATAGCATTTATCGACTAACAGGTCATGAAGTTTCTTTTTAAATAATTTAATTTCCGGGATGCTTCTAATATGTTTTGGAATTTTATTAAATACTGTTGGAGCAACCCACAATACACTTTGCTGCAAAAAACGTGTCTTGCTCGTGATTGTGCACAATTTATCCTGATGGCGTATTCGGCTTATTATTATTATAATTGCAAAAAACTTAAGAAAATTTGAATTTCACGGGATCCCTTATCGCATCCCCCTTAACAGGGCCAAAGTAGTTTTCTTCAGCACCCTAATCGCGTAACACACTTTCAATCACAATCAGCGGTGCGATTCTGTAACCTTCTCATCGTGAAAACTTAGGTGAAGTGAGCGTGGAGTGAGCCTGTAATTCCAAGTAATGCTAGGGATTGACACTTTTAGGGATTGACAATGCTAGGGATTCACAATTTATCCTGATGGCGTATTCGGCTTATTATTATTATAATTGCAAAAAACTTAAGAAAATTTGAATTTCACGGGATCCCTTATCGCATCCCCCTTAACAGGGCCAAAGTAGTTTTCTTCAGCACCCTAATCGCGTAACACACTTTCAATCACAATCAGCGGTGCGATTCTGTAACCTTCTCATCGTGAAAACTTAGGTGAAGTGAGCGTGGAGTGAGCCTGTAATTCCAAGTAATGCTAGGGATTGACACTATTGACAGCTCACTCTAAGCTCATTTCACCTATCTTTTCACGCTGAGATTTTTACAGAATCGATCGGCTGAATCATTTCGAAGGATATTGCTAATCCATTGCTTCATATATTCAAAAGATTTTTCTGCTCAACAACTTGATTAACGCAATGAATGTTGTCTAACTGTCAAAATAAAGCCATTGTTATTGCTAGTATGTTACGCAATTACACTGATATTATAAGTTTGACTGTAACGTCTTCGTTTACACAGTTGCTAAGGATTACTCGATATTGAGGCCATTTCCTTATAAGCAGAGCTGTGATCATAAATCTTATAATACCTAAAAGCGGTCACTGAAAGACTATATTTACTTACCTATATTACCTATTTTATGCTACGTTCGCGATTAATTCGCCAAACATGTAAACAAATACGAGTTATTGGAAAAATAACTTTAATTAAATAAATAAAATAAATTCCTAGACAATAAAGTTCAGTTTATGATACAACTTCAAACATTTTTAAGACTTTTTAAATAATGTTTCTCACTCTGAAATTACCAATGCAAATAAAGTTGATATTTGTTTATCTTGAAATAACATAAATTGGAAACGTAAATTTGAATAGACCTTACTTACCTTACCAGTATTGTTTACCTACAGTTCGGAGACAGGTGAACAACCTGTAACACTTAAATTCTCTTTGTTGTATTAAAAAGAACCTGGTTCTTTTTAATAAGGTTTACTGGGGCAATTACGATAGTGCGTATATTTCGTTGGCTGATAATTTCTACCAAAAATTGTGGCATTTTTATATAGCAAAAGCGAAAAGGACTGCGGGTGATAAAATTGCGTCTAAATAATATGTTGCAGTATAAAAATGCCGCTGCGATTGGTACAAAGAATCATCCAACGAAATATACTCACTATCGTTATGGCCCCAGTAAACTTTATTTTTATACTGCCATTACTGTCCCACTACTATAAATGAAAAAATATCTCAAGTTGAAAGTTTATTTATTGGTATATGCTGTTCTAACATAGACACATACATTAGACAAATAAGTCCAATTTAACGAGGAAATGTCTAGAAAAGAAACTTCATACTGTCTCTCTTCCAGGAGAGATTCAACACAATGAGGTGTTTTTCTTACCTACCTACAGCCAATCCGTATTATCTGAAACTTTAATTCAAGAAATGGTTTGTAGCGGTGTCTACAACGCCACATGCGAACAACGCGTCATACTGACGTCACGCAAATCCTGCATCTCGCAAGCAGAGTTTACCGTGCAATTAGCATAGATACAATTTCCCATCAATCATTGGGCAATTGCCCGCCAGACATAACACCCGTCTGGTCGGAGGATCCTCCCTTTTCAATGGAGGATGAGTGAACTTCACACCCTGTTCCTCATACCTCCAAAGGTTCAAAAGATATTCGGGTCTGGGGTAATCCACTTTTGTTAAAAAGAAACTATAAAATGAAGTATATTATCAGCCGATTTATTCCGGAAATATCTCACCGTGAAAACTTAGGTGAAGTGAGCTGTCAACAGTGTCAGTAACTAGCTTGAGGTAAAATGACAGCTTACTTCAAACTCACTTTTGCAGAATGAACGGGCAGATACTTTTAAGTATTTCTTGGCAGACTGACCTATATAGGTTGTATCGTAATTTTTCCATCTTTCAACACAACGGCAGAAGCCATTTATGTGGAACAGGTCTAATAATGGGATTTATAATTGCAGAACGAATCGTCCGACGTACGGGGCTTCCTAAAATCCTTTTTCGACATAAAACACGTAAAAGACACTTGTACTGTTGCATTCAAAAAGGGACCTAATAAGCGGAGAACTAAGTCCATTTTAGTGTTGGCTTCGATTGCGTTTATATACGGGCCGTCTCACGGTACGTACTTGTTTCTAGTCTTATATTTTATTCAACGGTAGTACTGAATTCCGGACATAAATCCAAATTATCTTCGGGGATCTATGGAATTATTTATATGAGTGTTTAGTTTGTAAAGTAACTACTTCTATATGTTTGGACGCATTGGCTTAAAATATTTACCAAAAAAAAATGGTGGAGAGAGAAGAATGAATGACAACACAGTACGAACCAGTTGGATAGTTGTGGTAATAAGACAATCCCCTGGTTGAAAGAAAAAAAGGAAGAAAGAAGATACGTTTATTTGCAGTAAACATGACGCAAAGAAAAACCCAAAAATGAACAAGTTGGGGGAAAATGTGCGTCATATCCATCACTCAGCACAGCTGTGAACCCTATGCGAGACAGAGCCACAGCGCTGGTTTTCACCGATAGCCGCGGCGGTTCTTACTTGGAGAGGTCTATGTTCAGGAATAGACTTTCTCTTTAAGACTTCTACAGATAGTGCCATCCACGAAGAAGTGCCCCACTCTTCTTCCCCATCGCTAGTGGTTATCGCTTGTTAATTCCGCTAGTGTTTGAGGGTTTTCGATACACACTAATTACCCACTAATAAGTAATTAGTGTGTAGGTGACAAAACTAAAGCAAGCAAGTATTATGCTGAGTGATGACCGTTTTGCGTGGATGTGACGCATGTTTTGCCCCAACTGGTTTTTTTTTTGTGTTTTATTTCTTTTTATGCGTCATATTTACCGCAAATAAACGTATTTTCTTTCTTTCTAAGACGCTAGCGGAATGTTGCACACTTGTACTGTAAGCGATTAGTTTTAGATTACTCGTACTTACTCTGGTTTTGATATAAATCCTATAACTTTATCCAACCTCTGATCTTTTAATATGTCCTATCTGCGGATAATGCAGTGGACTGCAACATTACTTCCTAAGCTTTTGTTAACCTTATGTATTATTATGTTGTAGTTGTAAATAAAAATAAAACTTTCAGGTGAATACATGGTACGTTACCTGTACACACGCTACCGTTTCAACTGGGACGCCCTGAAGTACAGCTTGTACGGTACTTTCTTCATTTGTGCCCACTCACTCGGTAAGTAATGTACTTAGTTGGATTTATTAATAATGAAGTCAGAGTCAAAACATTTATTTCAAATAGGCACACTTGAACGTCAAAAATTACAATAAAATAGAGTTGATTGTTGATATGCAATTTATATCAAGGAAAGCTGCCTGAATATTTTAAATCAGAGGCCTTATACCTGTTATTTGCCAGCAGGTTAGTGTTGGAATAAGCAACTAGTTTTTATTATTACATTTCTTTGTAAGTATATCAAATTAGCTAAATAAATACTTGACTATTTTGTTGTTTTATAATATAACCCCTTGTTAGTTAGGTAAACAATATTTAAATATCTTGGGGTACAGTCAGTCAATCTATCTTGATATTATAGACCTCTCACACATTTATCACAATCTAAATACTTTTGTGGGGTTCCGTACCCAAAGGGACCCTATTTCCAAGCCTACGCTGTCCGTCCTTCTGTCTGTCTGTCAGTGGGCTGTATCTCATGAGCCGTAATAGGTAGACCGTTGACATTTTTACAGAGTGTGCATTTCTATTACCGCTTTAATACAAAATAATAAATACTAAATAAAGTTACAAATCAAAGGCGGTCTCCGTGCAAGAAACGTGTTTTTTTGTTTGGCGGTTACACTAGGTAAAATTAAATGTCTAACTATAAAAATATTTACCTTTAATTTCTCACAGTAGGCACATACTTTACCGGCATTAGGAAGAGCAAAGCAATTAAAATGAGATTCCTAACACTTACTTAAATACTTTACTCGTAAAAAACACTTCCTACTCACTTACATATTTGCTGTAATAGCATGTTTATTTTACTTTTACAACATAAGCTGTGTGAAGTGGCCCAACTAAATGATTATAATTCTTATCTGCATGTCATTGGGTTTTTAAAACGGGGCGCAGGGTGGGATGGCCCCCCACAAGGTGAACCGACGACCTGGTCGTAGGAATCCGCTGGATCTGGAAATGCTTTGCACAAGCATAAGCATAATCAACCACTGCTGGGTCACCGGCACCCTCTTCGTGTGAGAGGGAGTGAGCCGTTGGCCTCCACGCGGGCCCAGTATGGGTCTGTGGATGTCAATAGCTTCGAATTTTTGGTCCTACGACATGTCGATTTCGTCGCGATGTTTTCCTTAACCGTTTTTGAGAGAGATGCTTTGAGGAGCCCCATATTCAGGAGTGGACGTCTTTCAGTTGACTGAAGATTTGAATAAGTATGTATGTATTAAAATAACAGGTTTGTTCCTTTCTCTGTTCATTTCTTTTCCAGGGGCTTTGATCTCAATTAGCTTTTTCAGTCAACATTTAAAATGGGACGACTCAGTGCTTGGCCTGATATCCAATGTAAGCAAAATCGTCGGTACCCTCTACATGGGTTTCGCTAGAAACACTATGGACATGTATATTGGTAAGTAGAGTTATCATCAGTCCTTCAATAGAGTAGGGTGGAGCTACTGGTACTTTAGTACATCCGGGGCACCCTGTTTGATTAGCTTCTTTTTCTATCGTATCGAACAGTTCGGAAAGTTAAAAAAAAAAATAGGTGTTAAGACAGGCGATAGTGCGTGACAGCCTAGGACGTCCTTGGCGTGCATTGAGATATCTTCATTCCTCGATACTTGCGCACCATAAGTCCATCGATAAAGTATGGATGCATTGAAAGAGCGTCAATGAGTGAAAATACTTCAATAGTCTAATGTCTAGACTTCTAGAGCACCCTCAGCACCCTGCGCAGTTCTGTCGTACTAACTTACTCCCTGGTAAAACTATATACAACAGCCGAGACCGTTGACCGCATAAGGGCTGATTTCACCAAAGTAAGGTGTCTTTTATCCGTAAAATAGACGTCTGACAGTTCTAGTATGAAAACTGTCAAAAATTCTATTTAAAAGTTTGGTAGAATTCGCCCTCAAAGGTAAAAACATGATGATTATATTACGTGTTCTTATTTTTACAGCGGCCGTTGTCGAGATGTTCAACGCGACATCTTTTACTGCACTGAGATCGATTTCATCCAAATTAGTGACGAGTGATGAACTAGGTATGTAAGTTACGAATCTATAGATCAAATTTAAAGACAACAAATGAAATGGTGAGATGGTGGATGGTGGTGTGATGGTGATGGTGAAATAATTTATGTTATTTAGTCAAAGCATTTTTTCAAATAGGCACATAAAAGGCGCTTTTGAACGTCGAACAGTTTTAATGCTATTAAAACTGTAAACTATTTAGATAGTAACCAAACATTGTTCGAATCGTACCAAATAAAACTAGCATGCCTCATATACATTTATATTAAAAAAAACAACATTTTTTAGAGTCAAACCAACTAGTCTTCGCCGAAAAATGACTACAAACAACAATGTATCTTGAGCTAAAACACACACACACATAAATAAGGTATCGACGAAGACCTCAACATTCGCTTCACCTTACAAAAACACGTCCCGAAACCGCACAGGCAAAATTGACTGTTATCTTACCAATTCGTACGTGATTTCAGGTAAAATGACGTCATTTTTCAATCTGATGGAGGTGGTGACTGCAATGATATTCGGGCCGATATACTCCTGGATATATATGACCACCTTGAAGATAGATGCTGCCATCTTTTATTATGTTAGCACTGTACTTACCTTGCCACCGCTGCTGTTTTTTACGTGAGTATTTGATGTTTGTTTTACAGGCTCGCACTTGTTTGCCGCATGTCATTCATAAAATTGTAGTTTTTTTTTTATGTATACAAACCGCCGTAGATAAAAATAACTTAACAATGGAGCAGTGGTGGTAAACAGCCAGTTACGAGTTGTTGATTGTAGGTTTGAACCCAGACATGCGCTTTACTTTGTGTAAATAATTTCATCACCACTGCTCTCAAAACGGTGAAGGAAAACATCGTGAGGAAACCGGAATTTCCTAGAACTAAAAATTCGAAGACATGTGACATTCACCAACCCGCACTGCTCCCGCATGGTGGATTACTGCCTACTCCCTCTTAGAGAGAGGAGGTCTGCGTCTTAGCAGTGGGAACACTATAGGCTGATTATGTACTCGTAGGTAACTTAACAAATACACTAACCACTACATTTTCCACAGATTACACCTTCGATATTTACAAACTGATGGAAACGTAGTTGTAGTCAGAGCAAAATTATCCATGAAATAATTGTTGTTTTTCTGATAACCGACGAAAAATTTCTACCCTAGGGGGGCTAGAATCATATGCTGAATTCATGGTTACAGTTTATGTGTCCCTGTCACCCTGTATTGTTATTAGTTGTTAGGAGGAAGCTGTTTGCTAACTCTTAATGAAATCTTTTGACGACATTCATGGGTCGCTACTCCTATTAAAAATGTCCTTGTTATAAGACTTCAAGTTTTAGGTAACATGGATTATAGAAGAAGGCATAAAAGTACAATAAAAACATTTCTTCATTAATAATTAGGCGTACGACGTGTTCTGCCAAAAAATTGAAAGTTAAATCAGATGAGATTAGCAAATATTGTTCTTAGTCTTAACTTGGAGCTTAAAGCAATCACTAAAATAAATTATCCAGTTTACTAAAATAAATTAACCAGTTTAAGACTTTTACAATTTATGTTCATAGTTTTTACGAAAAACTTTAAGCTGCGCCTTACTTTGATTTTAAGAGCTATTTGTTACCAGCTGAATGAAATGGTTCTGCACAAAAAATGGCGTAGGTAGTAATTCTAAAAGGCGTTCAAAAGTTTGACAGAACCTTAGAAAGAAAAAAAAAACATTATTTTAATTGATGAGGTGGTTGCTTTATCGGACAATTTTGAGCTGCCCTGGCTGAGACCAATCTTGATGATGACCATTCTTTTAACACATCACTAACAATCTTTGACCTGTATGCCACAAGACTTGGTGAGGTATACACCGACTACAGTCCTGCAGCAAGTTGTGTTCTAGCTTAGGATACACAAGATTACTTTCTTCACTTATATTTCGTGAGGCCTTTCATCTAAATGTATAAAACAAATTCGCTTTTCGCGTCTGTTTGTGTGACCGCATCTTTTTAACTACTCAATAGATTTGGATGCGGTTTTCACAGACATCTCGATGTTTCGACATGTCGTCATCGTGCATCACGTCTCTAGTTTTACCGTCTACAGTAAAATGAAATTAAAATCTATCAGACTACTAGATTTCGATAAACTTATTTACTATATGTAACTAACATAACAGAGCAGTGTTGGCCACTGGGCCACCACTGCTAATGCACTGGGTAATGGCCGCGAATTACTAGTTGAGGGTTCGAACTCAGACCGGCGCTTTACTTGATGTAAATTATTTCATCACCACTACTCTCAAAACGGTGAAGGAAAACATCGTGCGGTAAACGGGATATCCTAAAACCAACAATTCGAAGACATATTATGAGAAGACCTGTGACATCTACCAAACCGCACTGGGCCCGCGTGGTGGATTACGGCCCACTCACTCTCACTGAGAGGAGGCCTGTGTCCCAGCAGTGAGAACATTATCATTACGGCTGATTATGGCCCGTACGTAACTAATTCAGAATTACTTTTACAGCTGGTTCTTCATGCAGTACAAGAAAGACTCGGCTAGATCCAAACCTATAGATGGTGAAGCAATTAACGCTACTGAATTACAGGTGAAGAAGAAAAAGGATTCGCTTATCAACAGCATTGATCTCGAACATGAAGTCATGATAGGAGATTGAGTTGCGTAAGAAAGAAACAATGATTCATTTGTTTAGTTATGATTGTTTGTTTGTATTACGAGTATATTATATTATTATAAAGATTCATCTGCGTTTCCTTTACATGCTTGTATATATAACTGCATTATACTCTTTTCTTTCTTTTAGTACTTTACTGGTTGTGCGGATCTCAGGAGAGTAGAGTAGAGAGTGTTAGAGAGAAGTAGTACAAGAGAGTAGTAGTACTGAAGCTTTTACTTTTTTTAGCTAATAAGAAGGCAATATACATTACCCCCATTTACACCACATAATTATACCATTTAATGTCTATGTCGATCAATCAATCTGTCTTGCCTGTTCCCAACTATGCTGGGATTGGCTTCCAGTCTAACCAGATGCAGCTGGATATCAGAATTTTACATGGGGCGGCTACCTATCTGACCTCTACAACCCAGTTACTGTTTAATACGATATCCCTTGGTAAGACTGCACCCTAATTGCGTAACACACAATCAATCTCAATCTGAATCATTTTGAAGTATATTGCTTATCCATTGCTTCATATGTTCAAAAAATGTTGTTGAACTGTCAAAATGAAACCGAGTCCGATTGATCGTGTGTTACGTAATTAGGGTGCTGGTTGTCAGACTTCTGGGCATCTGACTTCCCATAACGACTGTAAAAGATCTATGAATGACAGCCGGGACTAACAGTTTAACGTGTTTTCCGAGGCACGGAGAGGTCTCGGTATCACAGACCAACCGCGGCAAGCGTAGCTTAACCTGATCGATCGACCTGTGCGGCTGTTATTTTTTTTTTGTGGATGTGAAATTATCAAATGACCCCTCCCGCTCTGGGTGGAGCGGGAGTGTCAGACTCTTACTGACTAAAACCCACCAGTGTTCCTTCCTTAGCCCTTTCTGTTCCACGGCAGCGGTAACCCTTCCGGACGATCCCGCTACCCAGCCACGGGCCCCTCAGCTTGCAATATTTTTTTTAAATAATCGAATAATGCAAGTGGGTATGCAGTCTCACTAAGTCTCAGCCATTATCATCTTGCTGCCCTTGTATGGGACAAGGGCAGCAAGATGTGTGTATGTTACAACATACTCGTAGTTGGGAAAAGGCTAGGCAGATGATGAATTACATAATTGTGAGCTCGGCTAATGCTAAGCCCTGTGTAACCAAACATTACAAAATATGTATCGAAAAGAAGATATAATCTATGAATTAAAAGAAATACAAATTTTGCGAGATAAAATTCAACACTTCTAACGACAGACAGAAAAATGATGCATTTATTTAATAATTGTAATTATTTTGAAATAATAATTATGTAGCAGAGAAAAGTGCTTCAGTAGCATTTACGAAGTGACGAACTTTAGTACTCACAGCTGAAGTTCATACCTTGTAGTCCTGGTACGTCTGCGGATAAGAATCCTACCTTTGGTCTTTTCTTATATCTCTGAGGAGAAATTTCCGTATTTTTAAGAAAATTTGCATTCTAAATTCAGCCCCAATCTGCCAAAAATCGATACTTCAAATTTTGACAAGTTTTTGAAGTTGATTGTAGCTGAGATGAGATTGCGATTAGATTTTGAATGTTTTAATTACGGAAATTGACCTTCTGATTTTGGATCACTGGCTAAATCAAACTTCATCTTTATTTTCGTTGCAATAAGGTTGCTGTTGGGTTACTGGTTGGGTTGCTGTCAAAGGTACAATAACTGTGAAAAGAACTGTATCTGTGATATTGATATAATTCAGATCAAGTGTTAATCTTTTCTCATAAGCTTCTGCGCTTCGATAACACGATTCATCTACCTTCAGTTTCTCGTTTTTTGTGTGAGAAAGTTTGAAAAGTTTGGAAATATTTAATTGATCTTCTAAAAAGTTATTAACGTTCTAATGATGTACAGACGCCAGCACAGCAAGCTACTACAATCTGTCAAATTTCTTTAATATATTTTCAACTTTTAACGCATTAAGGTTCAAGGTTGATTGGGAAAATTTTACAGTTTCGGGTAGCTTGACCTGCTGGCGTCTGTACGTTTTTATTAAATTTAAATTACTTCTAAAAAGTTTTTGGGCTCCTAATGATTTCCGTTTTTTTTATAAATGGGCCTGTTTTTTACATTCTGTCCTTTTCTCATAGTTGGTCGCAGTAACTAAGCTAGGGTACTCCGACCAAATGGGTTAGGTTAAGCTAGAACTATGACAAGCTGCGCGCGAGACGACGAGCACTACATCCAAGTTGGTCGCATAATTACTTGGCTATTTACTAATTTTGAACATCAAAATATGAACATATTATACAGTATGTAAAAAGACCCAGCACATTGCCGACAACTACGCATTCTCTACATCAAACTACCAACATTGCATAAAAATAATTGCTGGGAAACGACTTATATTTTTTTGCGAAAATTTTCCGTTTGCTGTAGTGTGCAATGTAACACACACACAACATTGTACTAATAGGTGCATGCACCGGTACAGGGTTTGTGGGGTTATTCAAAGTTGTGTTATAGGATTTAAATCTTGTTTTCGTAAAAAAGTCAGTAAAAGTTGGAATTTTGACCTTGAATATCTCCGTAATCAGAAGGTCCCAGATACGATCCAGAACAAAAAAAAAAAGTGTGGCTAATGACTTCTCTAGCAGGGCTTTAGAAATAAACTATTCAAATATTTTACTTATACAAAAGAAACGTCATCAATCTTTGCATTAATTCCAAATCTTATTAAAACTGTATTTTCCCGTGTTAATATTTTTATCACCAATTACTGAGGTAAGGGCTTAGGGTAAAGGTATATTGCTATCAGTAAAAACCTCTGTTTTGTGATGACAGCAGCGCTCATATTTTAATCTTTAAAATAAATATGCTTTTAGAGCAAGTGATATGGCGACTGGTGATCATAAAATATATTATATACAAATAACTTTATTTCAGAGAACATCCATATTTGTGTTAGTAAACCACAAAAAGACAAATTAAATAGACACGTTAAGTGCGACCCAGTGTCGTCGTTGTCTAAGGAGTGTTGTGTTGTTGTTGTATTGTTCTTGTTTGTTTACACAGATCCAGTGTATAATGTTTACACAGATCCAGTGTATAATGTTGACTAGCTTTTGCCTGCAAATTCACCCTTGTGTTTGTCGGAAATCGGAAATCATCCCACGGGAATGTTCTACTGGAATACAAAGTATTCTATGTCCTAGCCCAGTCGATATATTCTGGAAAAATCTCAGCGTGAACATTTTCTAGAAGTGAGCTGTCAATAGTGTCAAGCCCTAACATTAGGTGGAATGACAACTCAATTCTCCTAAGTTTTCACGGTGCTAGGAATTAAAACTATTGACAGTTCAATTTACCTATGTACCAACCCGGCCATGATCTATATATCATATCCCCACTACACTTGCCGATCGATTCTGTAAAAAACTCACCGTGAAAAGTTAGGTGAAGTGAGCGAGTGAGCTGTCAATAGTGTCAATCCCTAGCATTAGTTGGAATGACAGCTCACTCCAGGGTCACTTTACCTAAGTTTTCACGGTGATTTGGTTACAGAATCGCACTGCTGTACCCAAAAGCACAATGTTTTGCGTGTGTTACATTGCGTTCTACCGCAAACAGCAAATCACACCAAAAATAAAAGTTATTTCCCGGCAATTATATTTATGCAATGTTACTTAGTTTGATGCACAGAATGCTTCGTTGACGGCTATGTGATGTTTCTTTTACACCCTGTATAATACTTTCCAAACCGACATAATATAAGTATACACCGTGGTCCGCACGATGTACATAAACTTCGACCAGATGTTGAGACCATGGAAATAAGCATTTTTCATTATGGCCACATTAATGAATTCTTATTTTTTGTTAATTTTCAAACAAACTAACCTAACCTTGACGTAAATCAAGGTCCCTCTCGTACGTGCAAATGAAATGCAATTAGCATTTGATATATTTATCATTTTAATTGCACTAAGCGGCAACATAGGCCAAATTAAAACCCTTTCTTACTGCATAGCTCTATTAAATTTCATTAAATGAAATTATAAATATCTTTGTAACGAAGCCTTTTTGAGTACTAGTTCCTTTGTTAGATTTGATTTGTAAAAGCTATAGAAGCGTTTGCCAAAGATAATGGATAACGTGAAAAACACGGTGTATATACATAAATATGTTAGTTAATAAATAGGGCTTAATTCTACAAATACGTGCTTTGATTAGATACCCCTCCCCTTCTATTTCATTTTCTCAATTCTGAAATGAAAAGCAGTAGACAAGTCGCATATTTAATGAAGATACGCAGACAAAAGCGGCTGGTGTAATATCAATTCACTGATTCATAAACATTTGGTTCATGTTTGAGAAGAAATTAATGTTACCACCAGCCTGTCTTGTCTGCGTCTGTTCATTAAATATGCGACTTGTCTGGTGCACATCGTGTTGCTCTTGTGAGAGAGCAGTGGTAGCCCAGTGGTAACGGCTGCAACTTACGAGTTGTGGGTCGTAGGTTCAAACCCAGCTAGTCGCTTTACTTTGTGTAAATTATTTCATCACCACTGCTCTCAAAACGGTGAAGGAAAACATCGTGAGGAAACTCACCGGCATGTCGTAGAACCAAAAATTCGAAGACATGTGACATCTATCAACCCGTACTAGGCTGCATGGTGGATTATGGCCTACTCCGACAGGAAGCCTGTGTACCAGCAGTGGGAACTTTATAGGCGATTATGCTAGTGCACGCCTGTTTTTCATTTGGTTTTTTTTTTCATTCGTCACTATAGTAAATATGTCCTTGAATCGCATCCATTTTACTGTTCATCATAATTATTATTACATTCCTTAATTACTGTTCATCATAATTATTAAGTTGTATGTAATTGTTTAATGTTTTTTATTTTCATAAACATTAGGGGTTTCGCCAGGGCGAAAACCCTAGCCATAAATACTTTTAAAATAATACGTCTTGTGTGACAACTGCCACTTAGGTTTGGCAATTCTGGGCAGGCACATTGCTCGCAGAATAGATGGCCGAAAGTTTCTGGAGTGGCGACCGCGTACCGGAAGACGTAGCGTTGGAAGGCCTCCCACAAGGTAGACCGACGAACTTGTGAAGGCCGGAACCCGTTGGATTCTAGAAGCACAGAACCGGTTGAAGTGGAGGTGCTTGGCGGAGGCCTATGTCCAGTAGTGGACGTCTTTCGGCTGAAATGATGATGATGATGAATGATGTGTGACAACAGTTCATTTGGTTATGCTTGAATTACCAGATGACTTCTAAAATTTAATCATTTTAGTCATGATGATAATGATAATGATTATGAAGATATAGTTATACCTAATGCTTCAAACAAGTCTCTTGCGCAAGTAATATCTAAGAACAAATACGAGATAATTGATTACATTGCTTGTATAATTTTATCAGAACATCAAGGTGCAGTGGCAAAGTAAATACTCTCCTCAAATACTTGTTAGCTAATGTACAATTATTTAACTTTGATAGCTCGAATTCTCTACAGGATGGTTAGTTGTCAACAACAAATGAGAAAAATATAAATGGTTGAGAATAATTTACACGGCAAAAGAAGTTGCATAATCAGCCTATAACGTTCCCACTGCTGGGACACAGGCCTCCTCTCTGTGAGAGGGAGTGGACCGTAATCCACCACGCCGGCCCAGTACGTGTTGGTAGATGTCACATGTATTCGAATTTTTGGCTCGCCAACTCACGATGTTTTCCTTCACCGTTTTGGAGAGCAATGCGGTCTTGAAATAATTTACACAAAGTAAAGCGCTTGCCTGGGTTCGAACCTATGACCTACAACTTCCAAGTCACGGCCGTTACCACTGGACCACCACTGCTCCCAAAAGAAGAAGTTAGTGAATGTAAAAGACGAGACTCCTTTTAATAGCCTTAGTATGGACCTCTAGCAAGGAATTGAATTTAAGAACTCAAAGCTCAGAAGTTAAGCATGCAAACAGTATTGTGTAGACCAACGAAGCAAAGTTCTCAATAAATTAAGTACATATTATGTATACAGTAGTATATAGTCTATCCTACAAACAGTTCACAGTTATTTTACCTCTGATTTAGCATCACTGTCCAAATCATTGTGATCTTTATTCTCATTCTCATAAGGTTGCTGTTAGCTTGATGCCACTGACAAGTCTGTCAAAGTCATTGTGATCTTTATTCTCGTTACAATAAGGTTGCTGCTGTCAGACATAAAATAACTGTGAATGGACTGTAGTAAGCGTAGTTTCTACAGAATAGGGATGTATTGTATTGTTGATTATCTTTTAAAACAGTGTTTCCACATTTACAAAGGTGATAAAAATAACTGTCATCATCCCGCAAGAATAAAACCTCTATTCTACATTTCTATTTGATTTTAAAACAACACCCATTATAAAATATACAAAAAAATCTGTAACATTTTTTGGATCAAGCCGTACATAATACACATCTTACGCACATCAAATAATGCGCATTTGAGATAATATGTAAGGAATTCAATTTAAATATAATAACATTTCATATGTTAGTTTGACAACTACTTTCATTGAGTGAACACAGCACAACATGTCAGATCCAGAAAAAAAACAAGAATCCATTGAAGACGAGGAACTAAAAGAGAAACATATCAAATATAATATAGCCCAAAAGGAAAGTTTTGGAAGAAAACTATGCCGAATAAAATCAAATATAACCGTAGAGCCTATACTAGCAGGTCTGATCATACCATCGATGTTAGCCAGACTGGCGATACAGAATCTGAACTTGGATAAAACTTGCCGCGTGAAACTAAACTACAATGAAACTATATGTGACGCACTGATAGATAGGAAAGGCAACTTGACTGAGTTCGAAGGTGAAGTCCAGAAGATCATATCGAACATAGAATCATGGAAGAGTGTGATACAGACTTCAATTCCAACACTGCTCGTGATTTTTATGGGTGCGTGGAGCGACAGAACTGGGAACAGAAAAGTGTGTATATTGATGCCAATCTTCGGCGAGTTCATGGTGTGCATCAGCAATTTGTTCAGCACCTTCTTCTTCAATGAAATTGGTGTTGAAGTGACAATGTTCTTTGAAGCTCTGTTCCCTGCTATCACAGGCGGCTGGGTCATGGTTTATCTCGGCGTCTTCAGCTACATTAGTGATATTACTGATGAGGAAAGCAGGACCTTCAGAGTGGGACTTGTGAATCTTTGCATGACTGCTGGAATTCCTATTGGAACAGCCTTGAGTGGAATCCTATTGAAGTTGTTAGGATATTATGGAGTCTTTATAATTGCTGGAGTTATTTACATGATAACTTTTTCTTACGGATTCTTTTACTTGGAGAGTAATACTAAACCACGAACAGATAAGAATGAGAAGGTAAATATTTTTTCTATTCACATAATATATCCAACGTTATAAATGTATGATTGTTTTCCATCATATACATCTTCATTCTCCTGCCCTTATCACAATTTATTTGGGGTCGGGGCCACTTGTCTTTTTCTTCCATACTCCTCTATTAGACATCATCTCGGTAGTCCCCCCTTTTTAACCACATCATCATTCACACAGTTCATCGATCGCCATATACATATACATATGTAGACCCTCTAAATATTTCCACTAATAAAAGCAATAATTTACGGACGACTAAAATATATGTAGATAATACACTGGAGAATCTCCTTATACTAAATTAACTAACAAACTATTAAAATCAAAATATTAGATAGAATAGATTTTGGGAATCATCATTATGTTTCGTAATACATTCGTTCGTGTTGGTTAAATGTTAATAATAACTATATTCCAGGTGGAGCCAGTAACTTGCTCAGACATGGTAACATTGGTGAAAGAAACTAGTGAAGTGGCGTTCAAGAAGAGGGAGACAAACTTCAGGAAGAAGATAATCTTAACTCTCCTAGTCGTTGCTATTGTTTATGGACCTAACCACGGTAAGTATTATGAACTTGATGAGTGATTGGTTGAGCAGTAAGTAGCGAATGTAGATAGGCAGGCGTAGCCGACGTCCTTATAAAGGTGGATGACGTCCTTAGTCGAGATCTGAACCCCACAGAGGGAGCCTTTAGCGTGTAGACGCTTAGTTTACTAGTTTTATGCCCTGGCTGGAGGCCTTAATTCATTAAGACATCCCGTGATACCTCACCGACACAGCCTAGCCCGGTTGAACCTCCTGGGGTTGACCAGCGAGATCTAATGTGGGGATGGGTCTTGACCCATCAATCAACTATCAAATCAACCTACTTCTCGAAGCAGAGTACGATGGGCGGAGTTGATTGCTATTGATAGTCCTCAATAATGGAAGGACTTTCTCAAACGATAATGTTGATTCAATAACCCAACAGCAAGTATGTGCACAACCATAAAATATATGTATGTGCAATGACGTCATCCTCGTATGTTTGCACGTTAAGCCGTTGGGCGGGCGGGCGATGGGATGCGACGCGATAGGTCGGGGCCAAAATTTAACGCGGGTGAAGTCGCGGGCAGAACCCAATATACGTGTTGTGCGTTGATTGACCTGTTATCAGTTAATTAGAATACTGCTATCACTACTTAAATATTTTCGAGCCCAGTTATGATGACATGACCGCTCATTATAGCTAACAATGAGAGAGCCTATGTTCCCACAAAGATAACAAAAAGTGCTGTTTTATTAACTAAAGATGTCATTAGTTATTTTGTACATTAACAGCTGTTAGTGCCGAAGACATGTGACATCTACCAACCCGCACTGGGCCTGCGGGGTGGATTCCGGCCCACTCCCTCTTACAGAGAGGAGGCATGTGTCCCAGCTATGGGAACATTATAAGCTGAGTACCTATGTATGTAGTGCCAACACATTAAAACGATGCGACGCAAAAAACTTCGGGAAATTCCTAAAGAAACTCTTCTGGTGTTGTCGTGGATTTTTGCGCAACTATATCGCAACCCTTTTATATATGCCAGCTCTTATTATTCACGCAAAAAAAAAGTTGTTCATTCGTTGCCTAAACACTTACGTAACTCTTTTGCTTTGTGTAACTATGTACTATGAAATTCAATACCTTTATTTTTTTCAGGTGAACACATAATCACGTACATGTACGTAAGGTACAAACTGAAATGGGACGCGCTCAAATATAGCTTGTTTTCGACTTACAGCATTATAACACATTCAATCGGTAAGTACTTACAGTACACTACACTACACTACAATATCTCCCGCATAAATGGCTAGTCTCCTTTGAAATTGGCTGCCATGGCCGAAATTCGGTCTGGAGGACTATTAGTTACAGTAAGGCCTAAAGGTAGTGGCCTTCCGAATGCGACCAGCAACATGACTGGTTTCCATGTAACTGTATGAAAACGATAACAGGCGGTAATGTAACCACGAAAGAAACTACCTAACTAACCAATTCTCGTAATTTTAAGAACGTTCACAGTCTGATCTCAGTCTCAATCTGTCAAAAAATACTTCTAATTTCCCTACATTTTGACAAGTTTTTGACATTTGTTTGTCGCCGAGATGAGACTGCGACTAGATTTTGAACGTTTTAAATTACGAGAATTGGCCTTCTGTTATTGCGATTGGGCGACGTTGCCGCTGCGGTTTGCGGTTGCGGTCGCCTCGGATAGGTAGAAATTACAGAACGCCACGTGCTACGATTCTTACATACTCCTTTTGCATACACGCACGCCCATTGCGAGTACTACATACGTGATCTTTCTAAAAAAACATCACCAATGAGATCACTATATCCTTCTAGGGCGTCCCGGCGTTTCCACTCACATCTGCTTGTCTACAATAGGTACCTTTTATTCATTCTCTCAACATGACCAATCCATCAAAGCATACTTTTTTTCCATTTCTGTCACCATATCTTCTTTTAAACCGCAATGTTACCTTGTCACATAATTCTTTGGCGTGTTTATAGTTCTACTACATATGCTTCGCAAGGAACGCATTTCCACAGCATTTGCTCAAATTCATGCTTCTTTTGCGTAACCCAACTTCATTTCAATACGTAAGCGTAGGCACCAGCACACCATTGTGAACAGCCAGTTGAACTGTTTTGGACATCGACTCGCCATCTGCAATATACAAAAAAAGTGAAAAAACTAGAAATAATGATTAAACCACGTCATTTTTTCTTGGTACATCATTTCATATCAATAGAAGGAGAATATAACAGGAGGGGCCCGTGGGTAAATAACAACAGTCTCACAAGTCGATCGATCAGGTTAAGCTACGCTTGCCGCGGTCGGTCTGTGGATGGGTGACCATCCTTGCATACCGAGACCCATCCGTGCCTCAGAAAGCACGTTAAACCGTTGGTCCCGGCTGTCATTCGTGGATATTTGACAGTGGTTACGGGTAGTCAGAAGCCCGAAAGTCTGACAAACAGTCTTTACCAAGGGGTATCGTATTACCCAGTGACTGGGTTGTGGAGGTCAGATAGGCAGTCGCTCCATGTAAAATATTGGTATGCAGCTGCATCCGGTTAGACTGGAAGCCGACCCCAACACAGCTGGGAAAAGGCTAGGCAGATGATGAGAAGGAGAATATAATTTATTGACGGAATAGTTTTTGTCTTTCAAATATGTATAATAATATAATTAAATCTTATACTGTCTTCGAATGCATCTGTATAGCACTATTAATCACAATTAAATTTCAATATTGCCAGTCACAAGTGGCAATAACGTCGTCTGTGAAATTTCACGTTGTTTAATAATAGCTTGGGTATGTAAAGCGAGTGTCATCGAAATATAGAAGGCATCGCAAAGATCAAAGTGAACTGTATACAATGCCATATAATTGCGACTCTGTAGAATTATTTGTGTCTAAATATTATTTTATAATCAGAGTCTTTAAATAGTTTTACAGACTGCTACTGTCTATCAATAAAAAGGAACATAATTTGTTTAGAATTTATTAACAAAAGTAAAGTTAGTAAGCGCCAACCCGCATTGGGCCCGCGTGGTAGATTACGGCCCACTCCCGCTCACAAAGAGTAGGCCTGTGTCCTAGCTAGCTATTTGTATGAATGGATGTTTGTTACTCTTTCACGCAAAAACTACTGAACGGATTTGGATGAAATGTGGCATACAGATGGTTTATAACCAGGATTAACATAAAGGATACTTTTTATCCCGATATTCCCACGGGATCGAAACTTATGCGGGAGAAACCGCGGCTAGTATATCATATCAAAGGCCACGAGTATAAAGGTTGAACTGTCTCTTTTGAACTGCAAGCGACGATGTCTAATATACAGATTTGTAGTAGATTTATCCATCGCTTTCCATCAGGCGTGATTGAGGTCAAGACCGGGCCGGGCCCATTCAGCAATAAAAAAGATTGATACGTAAAAATATTGAACTGTTTTTTTTGTACAAACTTTGTAGTAACTATATTTTGTAAAGGGTATATTTTGCAAAAGTATACAAAAGCTGATGACCGATGACCCGTAGCCGATACTCTATACGCGAACGATTCCTACACAATAGAGCAAAATACTCAGGAATATTATATACAAATTGTACAACAGATACCAGAAAAAAATCATAATACCTACATAGTCATTTTACAATGGGTACTATTATCGGTAATAGTGATGTCTTCCAGACAACCTTCGGTTGGATAAGATATAAAATTAGGTTTTTTTCTTCTTTTCGTGTCGATATTACTCTGCGCCGTTGTTTTTTTAAATATTAGTTTGGCCCAGTAGATGGCCACGTTTATCGTTATACAACTAGATTAATCAACTCAGCCTATCGCAGTCCACGGCTGGAGATAGGCCTGTCCCACGCTGCGCCACAACACCCTGTCCTCCGCCTTCCACATCCAGTCTGTCCCAGCCACCTTCTTTACGTCGTCCGTCCATCTATGTAGATGAAGGCGTCCCACACTACGCATGCCGATACGCGTTCTCCACTCCAGGACTCGTCTGCTTCATCGGCCATCGGTCCTTCGACGAACATGGCCAGCCTTTGCCACTTCAGTTTGCTTACTCTGCAAGCTGTATCGGTAACTCCGGTTCTTTTTCGGATAATCTAATTCCTGATTTTATCCTTCAAAGAGACTCCGAGCACAGCTCGCTCCAAATTCAAGGTCGCTCAGCGCGCTATGCCCTGCCCATGCCCTGAGCGACTTTGAATTTGTGGACCTACCCGACCATCAGTGTCCACGTTTCGGCACCGTATGTCATAAAACTAGGTACAGGTATATAATAGCTAGAACTGGAAAACTATCATAGGCTTAACATCAAATATCGATTTGCCCCTGCGACATGACGCATAGCAGTCAAGTACGTCGCGTCGTCGTCAAAACTCTTGCTGTATAATTAAGGAATTAATTTTAAGCGCTTTAAGTACATTATTGTTACTTGAAGCTTTTATATTTCCGACTATACGTATCACCAACATTTTGAATAGAAGTGACAGTTCAAAAAGGTGGCAACGCTATCTTGCCTAAAATTTTGCGCTCCTACTACCATTCCTCATACCCGTACCTTTTCATTTCCAGGGGCCTTATTCTCCATCAGCGTGTTTAGCAAACGCTGGGGCTTCCACGACTCGATGCTGTGCCTCATTTCCATCATCAGCAAGTTGGCCGGCTCCGTACTCACAACCTTTGTTACAACCGACTTTCATATGTTCATGGGTAAGCAGTGGTTTTATTCTAGCGGTGAATGTGATAATAAAATCAAGACAAAAAAGAAAAAAATAAAATAAAATGGCGCCTGCCCCAGTCACAAAATGGGAAACAGTGTTTCCACATCGGTCTAGCAAGAAGTTCCATGTTGATCAGAAGACGATCGTGAAATGATGATTTTAAAAGCATAGGGCGTAACGAAATCAAAGAACAACCCGCAAGAGTTAACTTGGGACCCGAGCGGCCCTTTTTTTTTTCGGGCTGGAAAATCCTCGTGGATGTCCTCTGTCGCGGGGGGACGGAGGGGTCTGTCAGACTCTTACTGACTAAAAACCACCCCGGTGTTCCATTTCACACCAACGCTGGGGTCGCGGGAACGTACGATCCTTCCGAAACCCCCGACTGGTGGCGAAAGGAAACCATCGCGTCGACTACAGCCGGCAGCGACAGGTCACTGCCCACTCCTGAGATGAAAGCACGGCCCTGCCCCATCCCCGCTGTTACCGCTCTCGCCATCGCCGCCTCTGTAGGTACCGCGCCCTTACGTCATCCGAGCGAAGTCTTAAGTTAACTCTTGCGGGTTGTTCCGGTTGTAAAATTATAGAAGAAAATGTTCGGTGCGCATTATGCAGTTTTTTTTACTAGCCTTCGCTGTCCCTACTCAATTATATACTTTTTAATACAGGTTATTTGAATCGAATGGTTTTTCTTTACAGTACCATTAATTGAGATATTGAACGCAACCACGTTCACATCTCTAAGATCGATGGCATCTAAGCTGGTACCTAGCGAAGAAATGGGTAAGTCAAACTTTTTCTTTAACATGTCTGATAAACCCTGAAGTTAATATAAAAAAGCCAGAATGATATCAGAACCTCGAAGAGATTTCATAAGGTGCTCCTAAACTTAGCTATAACAACACCGCCTTAGCCTGGTTCAGTTCTTATCTTCGGGGCCGCTCTCAGTGTGTTCGCCTGGAGGAGTCCTTCTCTGATTGGTGTAGTCTCACTGAGGGTGTTCCTCAGGGTAGCGTTCTTTCTCCTCTTCTTTTTTCAATTTTCATAAACTCTGTTACCAGAGTAATATCCTCTAGTTTCCATCTCTACGCAGATGACTTGCAGCTTTATCGAGATTTTACTGTGGCTGACGCAGGTTCTGCAATTGCTGCAATGAATCATGACCTGGCTTGCGTCAGCGTTTGGGCTAAGTCATTTGGTTTGCAAATTAACCCAACTAAATCCCAGGCCATGATCATCGGCAGCAGATTCGTTCGCAATGTGGCTGATGTTACATCCCTCATGCCTTTATATCTCGATGGTGTTCGCATTGACTATACGGAAACCGCTAAAGATCTGGGTGTAGTTATTGACTCCAATCTTTCGTGGCGTGCTCAGGTCAATGAGGTCAGCCGAAAGGTACATTTCTCTTTTCATTCGCTGAAATGCCTTCAGGGTCTTCTGCCCTTGAAGACTAAAATTTCTTTGGCACAAACACTTATTCAGCCGATTATAGATTACGCCGACGCCTGCTACCTGGATGCTACTGAGGAGCTATTAAACAAGCTTGAGCGCTTGCAAAACCTGTGCATTCGCTTTGTTTTCGGTCTTCGAAAGTATGACCATGTTTCACACCTTCGCAAGGAACTCAAGTGGCTCCCAATCCGTCTTCGCAGGAACACTCGGATTTTATGTCTACTCTTCAACATTTTACACAACCCGTCTTATCCTTCCTACCTGCGTGAGCGTTTTTCTTACGCTCGCTCTAGCGCCGCACCGTGTAGATCACACCTAAGATCCATCCTTAAATCTCATCCTCATAAAACGAGCTACTATTCTTATTCCTTCTCTGTCCATGCTGTAAGATTGTGGAATTCACTTCCGCCTAGCATTCGTGATATAAAAACTATTTCACTATTTAAACGTCGATTAAAAGAGCATTACCTTTCCTCTATACCGTGAGTATTTATATATATATATATATATATGTTTATATATTGTTGTATTATGTATTTATATAAGTGTAATTTTATATATATAATTTATTTTGCATTATTTGTGTAGGTATATTTAATATTTTAGTTTTAGACTTCACAAATTCATATTTTCCTCTTCTTGTTCTCACACACTATTGTCTACATTTCTTTTTTACTTCTCCTTTCGCAGGTCTGCTGGAAGAAATTTCTTAAGAAATAAGCAGTACCTTTGTACTCACATTATATCTATGTCATATCACTATGTATTTTACTGTGTGTACATAAATAATTAAATAAAATAAAATAAATAAACACTTTTAGGTACTTTTTTGCCTCTTCTTAGAATAATTAAATACCGTCCGTCTGTCGTGTCTGTCTGTCTGTCTGTTTCTGGCCGCGACTTCGTTCGCGTGAAATTTATTGTTCTCCGAGCCATCGCGTCGCATATTTCCATCGCTCGCCCGCGCTACTAGTTCGTTTTTGGTTAGCGTTTTTTCTGACCTTTTTTTCTTTTTGCTCGGATCCTGATGGTCCTAGCATGATGTTAAATAACCTTCCTTGAGAATTGGGCAATCACATGCAAAAAGATTTTTTCAAATCCGACCGGCATGCGGCAGTTCCAGAGATTACCCCTACATACTCGTACAAACAAATTTTACCTCTTTATAATATTAGTATAGAAAATACCAGAAGGCCAATTCCCGTAATATAAAAGAAAGAAAGAAAGAAAGAAAATACGTTTATTCGTTTAAAACGTTCAGAATCTAGTCGCAGTCTCATCTTGGCGACAAACAAATGTGAAAAACTTGTCAAAATGTAGGGAAATTTGACGTTTTTTTGACAGATTGAGACTGAGATCAGACTGTGAACGTTCTTAAAATTACGGGAATTGCCTCTCTGTTTATATTTTCCATGGAAGCATGGCACAAAATGGAGGAGGTCTACAATCAGCAGTAGGTGGAACAAGGCTGCCTGTAATGATGATGATGATGACATATTTTCCAGGTAAAATGAACTCGCTATTCAGTTTGGTGGAAACCCTGGCTGCTCTGATGTTTGATCCTACATACTCGAAGCTGTACTCCAACACCATCACAGTGTTCAGTGGAGCTGTCTATGTGTTCAGCTCTATCATGACACTACCCGCGATTGGCATACTCATGTAAGTTATGTAAGCCTAGTACACGATGAGGCGAATTTTCTATGAAAAATTTCTGCTGCAGATCATAATCATCCTTCTGCCCTTATTATTATTATTCCCGCCTTAGCTTACCTAAATGCAATGCAATCACTTTTACTAAAAATAAAAACATTATAACATTTGATTAAGACATCTAGTAATACATCGAATTTTACTTTAGATCCGTGTTTGCTCGGTTGGTCATTAGTTGATATTTACTTTTTTTTTATCACTACCTCCCTATTCATTATTGTAAATCCACTTTTATAACGATGTTATTGTACGCTCGTAAACATTTTGTGTAAATTTAGTTTCTCAGTGAGTGAATTATTGTTAATTCTTAATGAGAAATAATAAAGTTCTTAAACCACGATTATAGTCTTCAAGGTATCCGTTTGCAAAGAGTTGACCACATTCGAGATCTTGGGGTTCTAATGGACTCGAAATTGCACTTTGATCTTCATATTGATAGCATTGTTAACAAGGCGTATCGTATGTTTGGTTTTGTCATGCGATCCTCTAATGACTTTAAAAGACCGTCTACATTTCTACTTCTATACAAAGCTTTGGTCCGCTCTCAATTGGAATTTGCAGTACCGATTTGGAGTCCCATTTTTTGTAATTTTAACGCACGCTTTTAACTATTTTCTTTCATCATTATTTCGCGGATATTGGTGTGGGTAACACGTTTATTTAGTTCATAACTTATTCTGTCATACATCTTGTAATGTGTAACTGTTAAATGTCCCAATAAAGTAAAATAAAATCCCCATTTATTTGGGGTCGGCGCAACATGTCTTTTTCTTCCATACTTCTCTATTAGTCGAAATCTCCGTAGTCACCCCCTTTCTAACCATATCATCATTCAGACATTCCATCCATCGTTTCTTTGGTCTTCCACTACTTCCCTCCTAAATTTCTACTGTAGATATTGATAGAAAGAAATACAAATGGTTTCTTCTGCTCAATTAAGACGCGCATCATAAAATAAACATAAAATCAAACAAAGTGGCCAAAAGCCTCGTATTTAACAGTAAAATAATATAAAAAAAAAGAGTTATTTAACATTATTTACAATATATTATGGTTTATTGCGTGATGTCGGAAAGTATGTACATAAATGCAGAGTAAATGACAAAATAAATGGTAGAGAATAAACTCCTTGGAGTATCAAAGTTTTCGAGATTCCTGAGTTAAGTATTTAATTTAGTTAGCGAAATAGTATCTGCATTCATTTTTCATTCGAATCGACGAATATAATGATTGGTAGTATTTGGTCAGCCAATCACAACAGCTTACACGAGTTTTAGCATCAGATTTACTTACCGGGGTTGTGGGTGGACTGAAGATACAAGACTACTTTCCAAGCATTGAGAGTAGAGTCAACATCCGCCCATGAGTCAAAAATATGCAGTCTCCTCTTTCGCATACTTGTAGTTGTCTTCTTCATTTCATAAACAATACCCGACAATATCTCTCGGAAAATTCCAAATACCGACAACCGCGATAATGTTATCAAAATATTTTCGTTGTTCTGGGAACAAATGGACAAGGAGTTATCGTAAAGGCAGGAAATGCGTGTAGACTAATGTTCACTGAAAACGAATATTTTGTTAATAAATCGATGGTTGGTCATCACTAGTTTAGATAGGAAGTAGCTACTTAGAATATCATAATGGAAAAATCCAATTTATTTATTTCTTTATTTTTGCCAAAGATTACGAATTTCCAAACAAACTTTGAACCCCATTAGTGGATGGATTTAAAAAAAATCCTTCTTTGCAAGATTCGCGGGTTTTTCGATAGAGATACCGTGGCCCCTGGCACAGGCAACTGAAGGAACACGGGTGGGTTTTAGTCAGTAAAAGTCTGACACCCCTCCCGCTCCGCCCTGAGCGGGAGAAGTTATTTGATGATATCCCACCAAAAAAAAAGACCATATGTTATCTGTCAGTGAATGATTGAATGAATTTATGATTTGTCGGTCGAATGACTGAATTTACGACATACTTAGGACTTAGCAGTTGCAATCCGCTTAAAGTTATTTTACCTCTAACAGCAGCAACTTAACAGCAACCTTATCGTAACTAGAATAAAGATCACAGTGATTTTGACAGACTTCTCCGTGGCGTCAACGAAACAGCAACCTTATTTGAATGAGAATAAAATCACTGTGATTTTGACAGTGATGTAAACTCAGAGGTAAAATAATTGTGAACGGACTGTGGGTTGGCAGTAGGTTGCTAATTCATTATTGTTCTTAGAAAGAAAGAAAAAAGTTTATTTGGACACAGTTCGTGAAACACAAAATACAAAATTAATAAAATAACAAATAATGTGTGTGTGTGTGTGTCTTACTATGCTTTTGTTTGTTTCAGATGGTTTTTTGCACAGCACCGAAAAGAATTGGCAGATAAACGTTCACGATCAAAAGATGTTGTGACTGTATATGAAATTGTTCCTACAAAAGATGAAAAAGAAAAGGAAGAGATATAAAACTATTCATAATGATATTTTTTAATTTCTTCGCCGACCTGCCTCAAAATTTTGTTGCGTTTTAAGATGACAAAATATGTGACACGGATCGATGATGTAAATCGTTCTGGTTGATCCTGTGTAGTAGCACAATGGCAGTCAGATTTTGGTTGATCGAAGTTAACTGAAGGCCCCGTAATTAAAAACGTACACACAATCTAGTCGCAATCGATTCAGCGACGATCAATGTTAAAACATGTCAAAAGTGTAGGTTAATTCGACGCATTTTCACAGATTCAGACTGCGATTAGAATGCAAAAACGTGCTTAGAAATACAGTTATTTCTAAAAACAGAGGTTTCTAAGCCATACACATGCCTGTAACTTACAAAAGATTGCAAGTAGCTTGCATGCCGACGTGCCATAACGATTTCTGATTGGTGAATGGTACACACAACTAAACCAGTATAAGCCGACTTCCGATTGTACGTAAAACCTATAAAATGTTTGGTCAGCTAAAACTGGAAATGTATATATCTTGATGTGTCGCCCTGTGTACAATGGCGTGCAAGCGATTGCACGCTTGCATACTTCTGTACAAGTTATTGGCATGTGTATTATGGGCTTTATTCGTAGTCGAGTGAGTTCACACATCAATCGACGTCAATCGATTGTGTGGAATTCAGGTAACGATCGACCATCGATCGATATGAAATGGCGAATTTGTTTTGAGGATCGATCAATATCGATACGTCGATAAACCGCAGTCTGGTTGCAGCATAAGGCTAATGGCATCCTTAATAATATGGCGCCTTATCAATTACATATAATTATTATCACTAAACAGTAATTATTCTGCTGTATAAACATTGCTGTCATGAGAAAATTACTCGCACAGAACTAGGGATGACAAAAATCGGTTTTTTTATTCATATTAATAGTGATTAATGCTCGTTCCGTCATTGTATGAGAATAGCCCTTTGCCCTGCAGTGGGACAATAATAGGCTGGTACTTTATAATAGTTAATCATGTTTTTTTGTTGATTTTTTCCATAGTTTTGTTCCTATTTTTAACCGACTTCTAAAAAAGGAGGAGGTTCTCAATTCGGATGTTTTTATTTTTTTTAATTTTTTTTTTTATGTTTGTTCGCGCATAACTCCGTCGCTGGCCAACCGATTTGAAAAATTCTTTTTTTGTTGGATAGGGTATACTCTCCAAATGGTCCCATGAAAATTTTATCGAAATCGGACAAGCGGTTTTTGAAAAATCAACAAAAATAAAAAAAAATGATCACCACAAAAAAGTGAAAAATAAAAACTTTTTTACAAAAAAAAAAAAACAACCGACTTCCATAAAAACACTACAAAGTGAAAAATAACTTTAATTTCGGAAGTCGGTGGCGAAAAACAAATTAAAAAAAACCAAAGACACCGACTTCCGAAATTAAAGTTATTTTTCACTTTGTAGTGTTTTTATGGAAGTCGGTTGTTTTTTTTTGTAAAAAAGTTTTTTTCTAAGAAACATTCTTGTGACATAAGTATTATGTCTTGGATACTGCTAGTGTATGTACCTACTCATTTTAAATAAATAAAAAACTTGTTTTTAAAGTCAGGTTATATAATTAAATAGCAGCCTCTCTATTCTGTCAAAATCTCACCCATAAAACAGGTGAAGTGAGCTGTCTTTCCAGCTGGTGCTAGAAATTGACACTATTGACAGCTCACTTCAAGCTCACTTCACCTAAGTTTTCGCGGCGACATTTTTACAGAATAGATTCAATGATTTCAAGACATGTCAATCATTCTTCATCAACAGCCAACCCTGCGGGGAAGTAGGAATGTCTTCATTGGATAATTTGTACCATCTTACTTATAGATAAGAAGATATATGTAGATAAAAATATAACTATGGGTTTTTCCTGTAGGTATGTACAACCGCGGACATTGTCGGTCGACCACTTCTCACTCTTATAATAAGGCCTTAGTAATAAGGTTGCCAAGTGGTTCACCGCCACTGTCCGCGATGGTACCTATTATTTACATTAAAGTCGTTATAAAATAAAAGGCCCGTTTTGACATTGACAGTTCTAGTATTTAATAAAGATCAAATTTCAATAAAGATTACATTTATATAATAATTAATTAGACATACTTACTGGGAAAAGATCCATGTAAAATACTGGTATTCAGCTGCATCTGGTTAGACTGGAAGCCGACCCCAACACAGTTAGGAAAAGGTTAGGCAGATGGACCTACTGGAATAAGAAAGATTGATCATTTTCTATATCTCTTTTAACAAGAAAAATCTAATCTAATATCATATTTTTTTTAATTTTGAACACTAAGCAAGTGATTTCTCCATTCTTGAGGGATCCGTATCCCTCAAGAATGGAGAAATCAATTGCTTACAGTGCCGTCACTGTATCTCTTTACTACAGGCTATTATGTAGCCTATCTAAGAGGACAGTACTCCAACCATCTATGTTGTATACCAGTGTTCATTTGTAAAGTGCAACTGTTTTTATTGTATTTACTGCAACACCTTTTTATGCAATAAAGTTTTTATTTATTTATTTATTTATATCGCGACATATTCGCCAAAAATGTAAACAAATATGAGTTTATGGAAAAATAACTTTAATTCCTATATAATAGAGTTCAGTTTACGCAACAACTTCCAACATTTTTATAACTTTTTTTAATAGTGCTTGTTACTCCGAAATCAACTTAATTACCGACTATTAAAATAAAGTTGATATTTGTTGTAACTTGAAATAACGTCAATTTGAAACAAATAAATTTTGAAGATTAGAAATAGACGTACGAAAATTATAAGGATAGGTTTAGACGCCAGTACATTAAGCTACCCCAAACTGTCAAATTTTTCCAATCAACCTTGAACCTAATTTACCTAATATGCTTTAAGGATAAAGTTGAAATTCTATTGAAGTTTGACGAATTGTAGTAGCTTGATGTGCTGGCGTCTGTACTATAATACAAATAAATAAATGGTTTGTTTATTTCCTATTTTTACAATGTTTCTAAAAAAGTATAACATTTTAAAGTTTAAATAGTTTACTAGTGAAGTCTTATCGCCGCTGACTTTTGTTATTATTTAGTTCTCATGGGTCAATCTCATACATAATCATAAATGATAAAACTGTGGGCCTTTCCATGTTGTAACCGCTTAAAAGGGGGCCACATGGGACCACAGATCTTGTCGACCTATTGATAACGTTCTATAGGAAAAACCCATGAACACTTCTTAAAATATTCTGACAGCAAGAGGTGCTGCTGTAGAGATTATAGACTAGCATACATGCAACCTTCGCGAGTCTATTAAAAGTTATTGGCAAGAAATAATAGACAATCATTAACTTAGTTTATGATTAGAAGATAGTAGGCGACAGATTTAGCTGACAAGCCAAAGGAAAAAGATGTAACGTAGAATGATTTCTTGGAATAATGATTGAATATTCGTGACAAACCGTGGTTTAATTCATTCCTCCCTGAGAGCTCGTAAAGAGTTCATACTACACACATGCTCGAGTCGACACGTTCGATTCAGCAGTATTGGTTTGAAAATAAAGCCGGCCCGATGCAATAACGTTCGGGTCGGCTCGGCACAATTCGAGCTAAACCGCGTTTGCCGAACATATGTTCGATTTTGCCGCCCGGTTGCGCCAAATAATGCCGACCCGAGTACGGCGGCGGAGTAGTGTACGTGTGTAGCACCGCTCATATTTTTTTACTAAGGTCTAATTTCTCAATCATCAGGTTTTATCTCAGGAATAAATATGTCAGTTTGACAGCTTTTGGGTAGAAAATATTTCAAACCACCACATATATTTTGCAGATTAACGTTATGTAACTTATTACAAAACGAAAACTAACTTTAGTTCTAGCCTACATCTTTGGGTCAGTTTTTTTTTGTTTTTCGAACATTTTTCAATTTGTATTTCGAACTTTATTTCGATTTAGGCAAAGTTTTTAATACTAAAATGACAAGTTAGCACCGAACTGAGCTGTCATTTTTGTATTAAGAATTGCATTTCTATAACAGTTAGGTTCTTAATGCAATAACTGGTTCGGTTGTTTAAACCTGATCTAAAGAAAAGCCTTGTTTTGTAATAAGGGGATATCTGACTATCGAAATATCGCCCTTTTTTTTTTGAGGATGGGAAATCATCAAATGACCCCTCCCGCTCTGGGTGGAGCGGAAGGGAGTGTCAGACTCTTACTGACTAAAACCATGTTCCTTCCTTAGCCCTTTCTGTTCCAGGGCAGCGGTAACCCTTTCGGACGATCCCGCTACCCTTCGGACGATCCCGCTACCCGAAATATCACCCTTAAATAAAAAAAAATGCCGATAGAAAACCCAGTTTCAAACAACACAAGGTGGCAGGGACATCGACGCACAAGCTATAACCATGAATTCAGCACATGATTATGGCCAAAGATCCCATTTTATACTACACGCAGGGGGTTCAGATTCATGTACTGAATTCATGGTAACAGGTTGCGCGCCGGTGCCCCAGCCATCCTGTATGTTCCTCTTGAGTGAGTGTGTAATTTTTGGAACGAAGTTCTTTAACGGAGCTTGCGGTAGGAGTAAACTGGGAGAAATCGTCACATAACGAAAAAACGTTATGCCCACAGTCGCATGGAGGGGATTTTCATTTTGAACTTCGTTCCTGCCGGGGGTCCCTCAGTCCCACGTTTTTTTTTACAGTGTTACGAAGTCTTTGTAAACTTACCTGTATTACAGAATTTTCACTTATTAATGTTTTTGATAAAAATATTGTATTCATGTATATTTTACTTACATAAATACTTTACTGGTCGCGAGATAGCACTCAAGGTCGATAAGTCTTATATTATTAGATTTTTTATGCAAAAACTTGTTGTTCACATTGACATTTTTACCAGTTGATACAAACCTGTTAATATTCGCCTGCTTATATAATATGTTTGCTAATATTCGGCTTCGGCTTTTCTAGTATTCGGCGAAAATTTGGCAATCAAGTAGGTATTGTGTTTGTGTTGTAGTGTGTTCTGATTTTTTGCGGATACCAGAGGACTAGTGCGGGTATTGTGCCACTTCCTACTCGTACATATCAAGCAGTACACTACTAGGCTGAGTTAAAAGCTATCATTTATTTATAAAAAAAATGCTGTCAAAATTACGGCGGGAACACGGGCATGCGTTAGCACTCATCCGTGAACCCGCCGCCGCTGACGTCACCGGACCCTCCTCTGGGGAGTACTCCCCATCACCGGCGCACCAGAACACATAGCACGCCGTGACCACCCCAGGGACCAAACCAGCACATGGGCGCCAGACGACCCCGTGTCTGGGCACCCTTGGTCCCCCTGCGACGGGTCAGGTTATTAGGCTTCCAGTCTAACCGGATGCAGTGGAATACCATTATTTTACATGAAGCGACTGCCTATCTGACCTCCACAACTTTTGAGTTTCTGACTACCCATAAGGGCGTACGTGCTTTCCGAAAGGAATCCTTGTAATGGATGGTCACCCATCCACGGACCGACCGCGGCAAGCGTAGCTTAACTTGCGATCGACCCATGCGGCTGTTATTATTTAGCCACGGGCGCCTCATTCGTCAATTACAGTATTAGATTTTTGGAGGTATGCGGAACAGGGTGGAAGTTCACTCATCCTCCATAGAAAAGGGAGGATTCTCCGACCAGACGGGTGTTGTGTCTGGCGGGCAATTGCCCAACGACTGATATCGGAAAGTTTGTATGTATGCTAAATGCGCGGTAAACTCTGCTTGCGAGATGCAGGATTTGCGTGACGTCAGGATGACGCGTTGTTCGCATGTGGCGTTGTGGATACCGCTACAGAAAGAAGGGGAATTCGGTAAACATTTCGATCATAAGGATGTGTCAATGTGTTCAACAATGGATTAAAACAAAATCTTAGGAACTACAATCGTTTGCTTATTATTGTAGAGAACAATAGATCAAACATCGTTCGCTGTGGTCATCACTACGTTACACATAATAATTAAATTGCAGCACAGGAAGAACACATTCATATATTAAAGAAGAGTTAAAAAATAAAGTATTTTTGTTTACCAGACACGATATTTACTTGCACGGAACCTACTTCCTCTTCCGGAGAGGAGGGCTATGTCCCAGCAGTAGGAATATTAAAGGCTACTTTTGAATGACAGTGGAAAAATATTCTTCCTTCAATTCGAGACACCTGTACTGTTCCACAACCCCATCTGGCCAAAGGCTGCGTCACCGTCGCTGTCCGAAGTCCTTGCCACTTTTAACGAGTGTTCAGTTTCAGTTCGGCCGTCGACACATTGCGTTCCTGACTCCTGTCAGTGCGACAATTCTAGTAAATAATAAAGATCAAATCCGTAAAACACGTATTCGTTTGTATGAAATTAACAGGTTTCAAGAACGCATTCTCTAGTCGGCCGTCGTTAGTTCCAATAAGAGCCATGTACGTGACTGTACAAGGTACATTCTTCTGAATTTAACTGAATAGGCAGATATTTTTGATGCAATACATGTGCGATATTATTGCATTCACATATTTCTGAAGACGATACAGCATCCTATATTTTGGCGTCGTTTTTCTCGTCAAATAGTCTTGGTGTTTCTTCGATGTTGCATATTTGTGCTGCTCCCAAAACCAAAGTACCCAAATTCAAATGATTTTATTTCACACTAGCTTCAGCCCGCGGCTTCGCCCGCGTGGGTGTCGAAAATTATCCCACGGAAACGTGCTACCAGTATAAAAAGTATGTCCTTTCCCAGGATGCCATCTATCTCTTTGCCAAATCAGAAGGTTTAGGTGTGAAAATGTAACATACAGTTTCAAGTTCAAATCTTCCCCTTAAAAATCGAATTACCCCTTTTTGCCCCGTCGAGTTAATTGGACCGCGCATTCAATTACTTCCACACAAACTTCAATACCCACTATATCAGAAGCTAGGTGCACGGTTTCAATTGGTCATTTCCTATGGAGAAGAGCCGGCAAGAAACTCCTCGGTTACCTAGGCTTTTAAAAATAATTGGCTTTTAATTTACACCTTAAGTATTATTTAATACTTAAGGTGTAAATTAAAAGCCAATTATTATTAAGCTAAATTATTTAATAGGACACGGTAGGACATACGGTGGAGGTCTGCCCTGCTTGGGCGGAGCCCCGCCGTGTCCTCGTAGAGGCGATCGGCAACGGCGGCTACCTCTCGCGTCCGGCCCTGGTTCAAGCCATGGTCCGGGGCGAGAGGGAGTGGGAGGCAGTCACCTCCTTCTGCGAAGTAGTCATGCTAGCGAAGGAGGTGGCGGGAAGGCTGAGGGAAAACACCTCACGCCTCAGCCGCCGCGGGAGACGCTCCGGGCGTCGGGAGCCACGTGACGACTCCCGGCCACCGTAGGCGCGGGCCTGCGGGCGGAGAGTAATGGGTAGCTCACCGCCCGATCAGGACCAGGCCCGTGCCGGACGGCGCGTTGTGTTCCACGCGCGCCTCAAAGAGATGTCAGCAGATGACGGGGCCCGATAGGGCCGAAGCCTGCCAGGGTAGCGGGATCGTCCGAAAGGGTTACCGCTGCCCTGGAACAGAAAGGGCTAAGGAAGGAACACGGGTGGGTTTTAGTCAGTAAGAGTCTGACACTCCCTTCCGCTCCACCCAGAGCGGGAGGGGTCATTTGATGATTTCCCATCCAATCAAAAACAAAAAAAAAAAAAAAAGTATTATTTAATCATATTTATTTATTTATTTCTTTTTTATAACTGCTTAAACTATCATTACAGGGTTTGCCCTAATGCGACAGTTAAGAACTTAAACTAATAACCAAAGCTTACAATAACCAAATAAGAAAAATTAAAACTAACAACATTATTAAATGATTACACCATTAACATAACTAGCTGCACCCCGCGGTTTCAACCGCATAAGTTTCGATCCCGTGGGAATATCGGGATAAAAAGTATCCTATATATATGTTAATTCTGGTGCAATAGGTATCTTTTGTGACCTATCCAAGGCATTTGACTGCGTTAATTACGAAACACTGCTTTTGAAACTTGAGCATTACGGACTGGGTAAACTAGCTCTTAACTTAATAAAATCATATTTAAATGATAGATTTCAGCGAGTTCAAATAAACGGTGTGAATTCATTGGGGTTAAAAGTCAAAATGGGTGTACCGCAGGGCTCAATATTGGGGCCGTTCCTATTTTTAGTATATATAAATGATTTACCTCATTTACTAAAAACCCGACCACAAATGGTGTTATTTGCTGATGACACATCACTGATTTTTAAAGTAGACAGACGTGCACAAGAGCTTGACGACGTAAATAACGCTATGCTTATGGTCCATAATTGGTTTACTGTAAATAATTTAGTATTAAATGAGAAAAAAACTAAATGCATTAGATTCGCTTTACCGAATGTTAGAAGTAGTTTATGTCACGTTGTATTGAATAAGGAGATACTTGAATTCGTCGAAAATACGGTTTTCTTGGGGATCACGCTTGACTCAAAGCTGCAGTGGGGTCCTCACCTAACATCACTTGCAGGGCGGCTAAGTTCAGCCGCTTACGCTGTTTGGAAAATCCGTCAATTAACAGACGTGGATACCGCGAGACTGGTCTATTTTAGTTACTTCCATAGCATCATGTCTTACGGTATTTTGCTGTGGGGACGAGCTGCAGATATTGATTCTATCTTCATTCTGCAAAAGAGGGCTGTCAGAGCCATCTACAATCTCAGCAGACGCGAATCTCTAAGAGAGCTGTTTAAAAAAATTAACATCATGACGGTTCCTTGTCAATATATATTCGAAAACATTATGTACGTTCGAAAAAATCTACATCTTTTTAGTAAGATAAGTGACAGGCATAATTTTAACACTAGGAATAGGAACAAACTAGATCAACCGCGCTTCAGATTGTCTAAAGTAAAAACTTCTTTTATGGGGTACTGTGTAAAATGTTATAATAAAATACCACTCGATATTCTTCAACTAAATGAGAAGAAATTTAAAACATGTATTAAACGCACACTATGTAGACAAGCATATTATAAGTTGGATGAGTATATACTAGATAAAAATGCTTGGCTTAATGCTGGTCCTGCTCCACAGGCACTTGGGCTCACTAGTTGATCACAATTTCTATATTTTGGAGGAGATGCTTCCCCTTTTTATTTTTGTTTTTATTTTTGTGTTTCTGACATTATGAATTTAATGTTTATTTTATTCAATCAAGATTAATTTTGAATACTTCACTATTAAATACCTCTTCCAGATTGGTAGTAACTTTTTATATATTTTTTTTTTCTTATCTTATATTTTTAGTTAGAAAGTTGCAAACTATAGTTTTGTATAATTTAGAAGCATTTTTAAAATTTTGTAAATGTAAGAACCATGGATCCGTTTTTTATGATATTTTGATGTTGACTTGAAAGAGCATGGCAGTTGAGAATATGTCATGCTCACTTAAATGTCTCACTGATGGTGGCGCGTGTGTTGGATCATTCGGTTCCCTACAAAATGGTTGAGCTGGGTGGTGCTGATCCACGCGTCATGTTCGTGAACGGGCGCTGTTGGTTGAGACTGGTCATCTCTTAACTGCCAGGGCTTATTTTTAATGTTATAAATTGTTTCTTTTTTTTTACATTGTTCTCACATATAGAAGCAATAAGAATAATGTACCCAGGATTTTGTAATAATATCTTGATTTAAAAGAGTGTCCGTGGAGTTTCTTGCCCGTTCTTCTCCATAGAGATCTACGTTTTTGGAATGGGCGACTAGCTTCAACTTTCTGACTAACTGACCGACTATTTAATTTTGACAATTCAAAAGTGCCTGTAAATGGTTTAATTGAAATAAATGATTTGAGTTTGAGTTTGAGTTTGAGTTATAAACCATAATGTGTGCCAAATTTCATCCAAATCCGTTACGTAGTTTTTGCGTGAAAGAGTAACAAACATCCATCTATCCATACAAACTTTCACGTTTATAATATTAAGTAGGAAAAGTAGGATATAATAATAATCCACTAGCTTCTGCCCGCGGCTTGGCCTGCGTCGATGTCGGTAATAATCCCTCGGGAACGTGCTACCGGGACCAAAAGTGTTACTCCTCTGTTCTATGTTATATAACATTAGCTGCCTGCCAGTGAAAGCCCAGTCAAAATCGGTCCAGCCGTTTCTGAGATTAGCTGGAACAAACAGTTACTAATTATTTTTTCAGAGACAAAAATTTTAAAATCTGATTTTTGTTATAAGTACCGTTTATACTTTTATATGCATTTAAGTAAAATGCTGTTATTGTGATATTACAAACAGACACTTAAATTTTATTTATTTGTATAGATGTATAGAACGTTTAAACTTTCATAATTATGCATTTAGTCAATGCTGTTATCTTATTTGTACAGATAAGATTCTGGCTATTTCCTCTGATTTGTTTCTTAATACTTATGTTTGTCTAATATTGTGGCCCATCTTCATTCAATATTCGGCGTCCGGCGACCACGTGCGGTGCAACTCTATTCACCTATTAGTTAACTTAAACAGTGTGTGTATAATATTTGGCTGGGTGGAACGCGCTTGCTGTGTTGTGAAACTGTAAGTAACGCATAGTAAAATATAATAATAAGAACACGGAAGAAGTAATGGATCTGAAGAACTTATCGAGATCGACTGTTCTTAGTTGATATGTTGAAGGATTTTTTTTTTCTGTACCTAAAATAATCATAAAAAAATCATAACTAGTCGTGGCTTAGGTGAAGTGGGCAGCTTTATAGAAACGATTACAGTATCTTTTATCTATACTCATCTGCCTAGCCTTTTCCCAACTATGTTGGGGTCAGCTTCCGGTCTAACCGGATGAAGCTGAATACCAATATTTTACATGGAGCGACTGCCTATCTGACCTCCACAACCCAGTTACTGGGTAATACGATACCCTTTGGTAAGACTGGTTGTCACATTTTCGGGCTTCTGACGACCCGTAACGACTGTCAAAGATCCATGAATGACAGCCTGGACCAACGGCTTAACGTGCTTTCCGAGGCACGGAGGGTCTTGGTATGTAAAAATGGTCACCCATCCACGGCCCAACCGCAGCAAGCGTAGCTTGACCTGATCGATCGACCCGTGCGGCTGTTATTACTTAGCCACAAGCACGTCTTCTATTTAAACTATTAATCTATATACATACTGATAATAAAGCTGAAGAGTTTGCTCACGGGTTTGAACACATTAATCTCTGGAACTACCGGCCAGATTTGTTTTTTTTTTGCATTTGATAGCCCAATTCTTGAGGACGGTTATAGGCTATTTAACATTACGCTACGACCCTTAGGAGCCGAGAAAAAACAAAAAAGTCATAGCGAACGCTAAGCGAAAACGCATTAAGAACGGGTTTTGTAGTTGCCCAAAAGTGTGTTGATCAACATTATTGTGCTTAAAAAAGCCTTAAATACAGGGTGGCAGGCATCGACGCGCAAACTGTAACCATGAATTCAGCACATGAGTTTAGAAAAATAATGTTCTGTTTCATAGAAAAGTGCAATACTACGCGGTCAAAACGTATGAAACAGCAATATTGTTTTTTAATAACCGACGAAAAATTTCTACGCTATGGGGTCTAAAGTCATGTGCTGAATCCGTGGTTACAGTTTGCGCGTCGCCGTCGATGTCCCTGCCACCCTGTGTATACTGATAATAAAGTTGGAGAGTTTATTTGCTTAAACGCGCCAGTATCTGAAAACCAGTCCAACTCGAAAAAATCTTTTTGCATTCCATAGCCCAATTTGTTTGATATGGCCCCTTTAATTTTTTAATTAATTATTTGTTGTTATAGCAGCAATAGAAATACAAATTGTGAAAATTTCAAATGTCTACGAGTACCTATTACGGCCCGCTGACAGCCAGATGGACGTATGGACGAACGGACGGATGGATGGACGGACGGACGGAAGACAGCGGAAGCTTAGTTTGTTCAGCAACTCCTCTACTTAACTACACCACGTTGTCAAAAAACATCACGCACCGCACGAGGTTGCCCGAATAGTTCCGAAGTATGACCCCAAATGTCCAGCCGTCTCGTCAAACGGCACAAGTAGGTAATTGGTACATAAAATCGAATAGAATGACCATTCATCGGTGTACAGTACCATTGTGCACATGTTTCCCGTTTAGTTCTGTAGTTACACGTGCCTTACCTGGCTGGATGAAGAAAACCGGCCAGTCTGAAAAAAGGTTAGTTTAGAACACACTTCAAAAAAGTGTCTGGCTGGCTCTAATAGTCTTTTAAATCATTCATTTTAGTCATATTTACATCCATTTCGCAATAAAAATAATAAGATAATAATAATAAATTTCGTATGATAATAATTATTAGTAAAAAAAACTTCCTACCTATGTTACAAAGTTCAAAAGAGTTAGAAATAGTGTACCTATTTTAAAACAAAAACTTTAAGAACCACCCAAATTCACTAAAATGATTCGATTTTATTCTTAAATTTATAAAACACAACAATTATTAAATAACTAAAGGTATACTTTGCAAAATCTTTCGGATCCGTTTGTAAATTATATGGATTTTAAAAGGAGACTTGCAACCTCTTTTTTATCTATGAACCTTTATAGATTTGTTTTTACAATCCGTTCACAGTTATTTTACCTCTGACAGCAGCGACCCAACAGCAACCTTATTACAACTGGAATAAAGATCATTGTGATTTTGACAGACTTGTCAGTAGCAGCAATTCAACAGCTACCTTGGGGCCTAAAAAGGCCACTTTAAGCAGTACCTCTAAAAGCTATTCATTTCCTGAATTCCCAGCAGATCATTAGCAATTCCACTAATTTTCGTTAAATGGTTACACCTATTAGTTTAATCACCTACAATTCATTTCATATCAATCATATTTGGTGTAAACATTGGTGGACCATTTTACGAATTTCCATACAAAACTGTCAAACAGGTAAATTGCGTGATATGAATTGCACACATATCATATTATGAATTGTCAGTTTGTGACCATTTTACGATTTTTAATATGATTCATATTGTTATCCTATTACGATTCTGCTAAAGTGGCTTTTTTAGGCCCCCTTATTACAGGGAGCATAAAGAACCATGTGGTTTTCACAGTGGTACAAAATCAGAGGTAAAATAACTGTGGAATGGACTGTAGAAGACGACATAAAGTTTTGGTTCGATGACAAAAAAAAAAACGCTATGGGGCCAAACATTGCTCTAGTGTTGCAACGTCAAAATATTGCAGCGCTGATATTCTGATGTCCAAATAAACCATTGATATTTTTTAATTAATCCGGTTCTGTACTATTTATAATGAGCCTATATTGTTCCCACTGCTGGGACACAGGCCTCCTCTCTTAGTGAGGGAGTGGGCTACGCGGGGCCAGAGCGGGTTGTTAGATGTCACATGTCTTCGAATTTTTGGTTCTAGGACATTTCGGTTTCCTTACGATGTTTTCCTTCACCGTTTTGAGAGCAGTGGTGATGAAATAATTTACACAAAGTAAAGCGTCTGTCTGAGTTCGAACCTACGACCTCCAACTCGTAAGTCGCGGCCGTTACCACTGGGCCACCACTACACAGCTGTACTATTCACTAATGTCTAATTCAACAATTTTTTTCTAATTTACTATTTGTTCACATAGCATTTTTTTATTATGAAAATTATTCAAAGATGTAACTTTTAACCGTCTCGTCCCTCGTTTTTTTTTTTTTAAAAAAAACCTTTTCATTTAGCGTATAAGTAATTTTATTATTAACTAACTAACTTTGTCCTGTCCAAATTTCAATAGGTAATTCATACAAACTTCCAATAGAAAATGCTCTTTCAATTTTCCCTAATTTTCCAATTTTCTCGGCAACTTTTAATAAATTTTTTTTCCGTAAGTATCTGATTCGGATTATTACGAGCATTTTAAATAAAAAAAAACCAAATTGGTCCACCCGTTCTGAAGTCACGTGGCTACCAACAAACAGCATTTCATTTTTATTACATGTATTAGGTAAAATATACTCAAACAATAATTTTGGGAATAAAAAAAAAGTCACAACTACGAAGTACCTATTTTTAAGACTTAAATAAAATTACATACGAATATAAACATCATTATGGAAAACGAAATGTTCATCTTCCCATGACCAACGACGCTAATTAATATTTTGTTTCATAATAAATAAAAAAATACAATTAGGTAGTTGTTCGTTTGATAATAGCTTACGTCTTTAAATAACATTACACCTACACCCTAATTGCGTAACACACTATCAATCTCAATCTGAATCATTTTGAAAGATATTGCTAATCCATTGCTTCATATGTTTGAAAAATGTGTCTGCTAAACAACGTAAATAACGCAATGAATGTTGTTGAACTGTCAAAACGGAACCCATTGCTACTGATAGTGTGTTACGCAATTACACCGCAGGCCTGTATTCCCCGCAGGCCTGTATTCCCCGCAGGCCTATATTCCCCGCTGTCCTGTATTCCCCGCAGGCCTATATTCCCCGCTGTCCTGTATTCCCCGCTGTCCTGTATTCCCCGCAGGCCAGTATTCCCCGCAGGCCTGTATTCCCCGCAGGCCTATATTCCCCGCAGGCCTGTATTCGCCGCAGGCCTGTATACCCCGCAGGCCTGTATTCCCCGAAGGGTTTGGCAGTCGTGCACCTATTAATAGTTACATCTACAGTGTATTTATTTTCTGGTTTCACGGGTTGAAAATCAGGAGTAAGTGCATCAATAATACATAATTAGAAACATCTTTGTCTTTTAAGAAAAACAATCAGGAGGAGCAGCTGTGGCTCAGTGGTAACAGCCCCGACTTACGAATCGTAGGGTCTGGGTTTGAACCCAGGCTGATGTATTACTTTGTATTAATAAAGACCCCCCCCCTGGTCCCAAATTCTCATTCTCATCTTCAGTCGTTTTTGCGTGAAAGAGTAACAAGCACCCATCATCATCCATCCATTCATCCATACAAACTTGCGCGTTTATAATATTTGTAGGAAGGATAGTAGGATTCCTCATTCGTCGGTAAACTGCGGACACTATGTGGCGGCAACCGGTCCTTTATGGAACCGTAGCTTTAATAGCATTTTTCAAATTACCGTTTAATTGATAGTGTTTTGTTTAGATGTTAAAAATAGATCTTGTAATTACCTTGTTTACTTGTGTACGAATCATTACCTCCTACGTCTACATACATGTTTCTTCTAAAGATCTGTTTACCTCAGCGACTGAGTGTGTTGCGTTCTGTGGCACGGGTTGTCAGTTCGATCCGGTCGTTTTAAAGATTATTATGAAGTCTAAGTTTAAGTAACACACTATCAGTAGCAATGGGTTTAATTTTGACAGTTTAACAACATTCATTGCGTTATTTACATTGTTTAGCAGACACATTTTTCGAACATATGAAGCAATGGATTAGGAATACCCTTCAAAATGACTCAGATTGAGATTGATTGTGTGTCACGCAACAAGGGTGCTGAACTGAATGCTGAAAACTAAAATAACTGGTTCATTCAGTTATTTAAGTTTTCACTGCAGGCCATACTATGTCAGAAACTTTATCAGACTGTAAATCTTATAATAAAGTAGGTAGTTAAATGTTAGTGTGAAAACGATAACAAGTTATTTGCTCAATATTTTATTATTTTATAAGTACTCTCTTTTTCTGTGGCCCAGATTAAAGGGACAATTCCTTGCTAAAAAGGTGACTTTGGAGTCCCATACGACGTAAATATATGTTAATAGGAATAAAAAAATATTTTGTAATTGATTGAAGGTTATAAATATGTATGAAAAGTAAGCAAATATAAGAATATTAGAAATACACATGTTGTTACTAGCTGCGCCCCGCGGTTTCACCCGCATAAGTTTTGATCCCGTAAGAATATCGGAATATAAAGTATCCTATGTGTTAATCCTGTTTATAAACTAACTGTGTGCCAAATTTCATCCAAATCCGTTCAACCGTTTGAGCGTAAAGAAGTAACAAACATACAAACACACACACACACACTCACAAACTTTCGCCTTTATAATATTAGTGTGATTTATACTCTCTTTTTCTGTGACCTAGATCAAAAGGACAATTCCTTGCTGAAAAGGTGACTTTAGAGTCCCAAACGACGACGTAAATATATATTAATTGAAATTAACATTTATTTTGTATTCGTTTGAAGGTTACATAAAAGTAAAAAGTAAGCAAATAGAAAAATGTTAGCCAACCATTAACAAACCTCGCTGGACTATAAAACTCACATCATAAATAACAACTTTTGTTTTATGAATTAATTATTCATCAAAAAGAAAATCACAATATAATTAAAAATATTTAAATTGATCGCTCTAAATGTGAAAAAGTCCACGTGGTGCCAAAATAAATCACTAGATAAGTAAACGAACAGTGCGTTGCAAATGCAGAGGGGCGGTACTTGCTGCAAAATACATATCTAAAAAGTGTTATTATAACAAAAACTTTACATTCGTTTTGGTTATTAAGCTTTGTAAAAAGTCATAGAGCAAAAGTTGTTGTTTATGATGTTACTAATATAGTCCTGCGAGGTTGTTGGTGTTTTAAAAATAACCCTGTATATTAACTGCCTGCTATAATTTTCTTTATTGGCAACCTCCTAAACATACATAGACGATAAAGTATACTAATGAATGAATGATCTTGTCTTGTCCATTCATGGTTGACCGAGGCGATTGGAATATCGGCTCAAGGCAGTCACCATTTCAATTAATTCGTTCGTTTCGTTGCAGCATATCGGTTGATAAATTATACCGACAAAGTTTTTGTTCATGATATAAGTATTTAAAGTTACTATGTCCGTCTAGGCCGGCATCCTAATTGCGTAACACACGATCAATCGGAATCGGTTTCATTTTGACAGTTCAACAACATTCATTGCGTTATTTACGTTGTTGAGCAGATACAGTCATGACACATTTTTTGAACATGTGAAGCAATGGATTAGCAATATCCTTCAAAATTATTCAGATTGAGATTGATTGTGTGTTACGCAATTAGGGTGCGGATATGTCTGCCGCATGTCAGGTGACAATTGGGCTAAAAGAACTCATCGCGGCAGGTCAAGACGAAAAACAGAATTGTGTGGAAAAGGAAGAGGAGTAGTAGGCAGGTACCCACTACTCTCAAAACGGTGAAGGAAACATCGTGAAGAAACCGGCATGTCCTAGAATCAAAAAAATTCGAAGACATCCACCTCGACCCACGTGGTGTACCTATTATGGCCCACTCTCTCTCACAGAGAGAGGCCTGTGTACCAGCAGTGGTAACATTATCGGCTGATTATGATTGTGATAATGTTTTCTGTTGATTCGTGATGCAGAGAACCAACACACACCCGGATTCCGAAATACTAATAAACACAAAAATCACTACACTCCTTTAAATTCATGTTAATTGCTGTGTTTAGCTGACCAACATAACATCCGACCAAATCACTTAATAAGAGATTTGACAACAGATAAAATCCAATAAGCTTTCAGAAACCGGTGATTATTCTATGACAATCAAGTCTCCAATTACTATGAGAAGTTGACAAAATTGACAAAAAAACTGCTGCCATTACCACCATAACTTGTCAAGTAATCATCCCATACATCTGAAGGCCAATTCTCGTAATTTAAAACGTTCAAAATCTAGTCGCAGTCTCATCTCGGCGTCAAACAAATGTCAAAAACTTGTCAAAAATTTAGGGAAATTATACCCTGTCCATTAGGTAAACCGTTTTTTGACACATGGAACTAGTGATTGCAGCAACACACAATACATTGATTGATACACGTACGGTATTACAATGTATGTAGGAAGCCATAAGTAAGATACATAATACAATAAGATAAGGCAGTTTATACAAGTACATTTATTTTTTTACCCATTTTAAAGTTAACTTTTACGTAATCCGAAATATGTATGTACGTTCTAAGACATCTGTCAAAAAACGGTTAACGTAATGGACAGGGTATAGAGGTATTTTTGACAGATTGACACTGAGCTCAGACTATGAACGTTCTTAAAATTACGAGAATTGCCCCTCTGACGTACGGTCTATAAAAAACACCCTCCCAAACATATCTATTAAAAAATAGATATAGTATGTAATACTAGCGCATTAAACAATTTACTTGCAGACTCTTCCTGTACTTTTCCGGTTCACAGATCTGTGACCGTCGCGTGTTGATAAATGTCTAATAATCATATGTTTAGCACTAGCATTCACGTGGACTCAATTGCCATTGCGATTTTCACATGTCACTAATAGTTTCAGGATAGGTGGGCCAAAAGTAGCTGGTAATGAATGGGTAAGGTACTGCGATGATCGTGTAATAGAGAGCTGATGAATGGAAGACGACAGTGTTAGAAAGTTGGGTGGTTCTGTGAGGAGATAGAGTGATAAAAATAATCAGCTGTCCCAAACATTTGGGTCGACTAGGTATTGAAGTTTTGCATGGGATAGTTGATAATCCATTACATTTTTTTAAAATTATCAACTGTTGTGGACAGTTGATAATTTATTCGAGGGGCTTGTGACTAAGTATCGTATTACCCAGTACAGTAAAATACTGGTATTCAGCTGCATCCGCACCCCAATTGCGTAACACACAATCTATCGGAATCTGCATCATTTTGAAGCAAATTGCTAATCCATTGCTTCATAATATCGAAAAATTTGTCTGCTCAACACGTAAATAACGCAATGAATGTTGTTGAACTGTCAAATTGAAACCGATTCCGATTGATCGTGTGTTACGCAATTAGGGTGCTGGTCAGACTGGAAGCCAACCCTAATATAGTTGGGAAAAGGCTATGCAGATGTTGAGTTGATCATTTATTCGCGGTTACGTTATTGGTCCCATGTAGAAAGTTGTTCAGCTTGATGGTCTATACCTACCACCCTTGAATATGACCACACCTTTGTGATACATACATATACATGTTCCCACTGCTGGGACAAGCCCTCCTCTCTGTGAGAGGGAGCGGGCCATAATCCACCACGCGGTCCCAGTGCGGTTCGAATTTTTGGTTCTAAGACATGTCGGTTTCCTCACGATGTTTCCCTTCACCGTTTTGAGAGCATGCGTTCTAATACACATGCTGTACATTAATAAATGCCAAGTCTGATGATGCTAAATTGCGCTAATTTCCATACCTCAACTCACACTCGTTGTATTTGTGTTGAGGTAGCTTACGAAACCTATTTGCGTATCCACAGTTCGCTAATATAATCGTTCCTAATCCTAATTCCTCTTAGCATTCCAATTATACTACAAGGCCTGTCTCGGAGACATCAGTTCAAACATAATGAAACCCTTTACAAATAGACACGTGTTCTATTCAGATCTTATTAGTTGATAATATCTATTGTGTACAAACTCGTACTGATATAGGAGCAAATAATGCTGTTGTACGTGTTTAAGTATGAACTGTTAGCTGTCTTACAATCATCAAATCAGATCGTGAACATCTGAACTGAGGGGTTTCAAAACTCAAAAAAGTCTTGGTTTAAAAACATGTACACAGGGAAATTGGAATTATCTCGGTTTCAAGGAAGAACGGTGGACGACACATAACGTCACATGAATGATCGTAGCGGGTCACTTTACGGTTGACTTTACAGGGTCAAAAAACGCACTCTATGAAAACACACCAGCTTTCATAAATAACTTTTCAGTGACCTTATTCGCCGCTAAATTACTTTTCAGTGACCTTATTCGCCGCTAAATTACTTTTCAGTGGCCTTATTCGCCGCGGTAAATTGCGAACGCTATGTGGCGACCACTACTGTTCTAGAAAATTGTAGCTTACGAACAACTTACGAATCATGAGTGAGTTACTTACAGGGACTGAAAGCAAGAAAACTTATAACTGTATGGAGCGGCACTCGACGAAAGGGAATTCACTATTCTTTGTTTTGATATTTAATTTACGGAACCCTTAAAATATATTGTTGAGTTGTTCAAGCTTCAGAATGAAAAGTTTTCCTTACCACTTGTATCTTTTTGGAATTAGTTACGTATTCTATAGTTCTTTGAAAAGATTCTGGTGCTATAATTTTCTCGTAAATAAACGATAAAAAATGATAAAAAATTAAATGAAAAATTATTCTAGAGAAATTATTAGATTTTTTGTATGTTTGTTTCGCTTTTACGCGAAAACGGCTAAACGGATTTGGATGAAATTTAACACATGGCTAGGCCATAACCTGGATTAGGACATAGAGTAATTTTTATCTCGGTATTGGTGAAACCGCGGGGACCAGCTAGTTATTGATATAAATAGGTCAGTGCAAATTACACTGGTGATATTGGGTTTGTTCGTAGACATATTCGAGACAGAAGCAAGTTCAATATGTGCAATAATTTATGTTTTGTTTTTTTGCGAGTGTTCTGTGAATCTAAGGCAGTGTGCAAACTGGAGTCAAGATCACTCTAAAACAGCCTGTCACTCTATTAAAACAATGATGATAACTCACAACACAAGCGTTTTGTTTTGACAAGACGAAACTGTTCTGTCTCCAGCAGACAAAAATGTTTTTTCTTCGGAATGCGCATTGTCTGAAAGATTTGCTTATAAATTCTGTTCATATCATTATTTATTTTTGTTGAAAGGAATAGATAGAACTGACCATTTTTATTGTATTTTGCTAGTGTACAGTCCAATGTCAAAAGTCTATACCATGTAACTACCAACCACCACAAAACGATTCACAATCTTCTATATATTGCAATCACTCTCCCACCATTAAAGTCCGAAGTGTTACCAAAGCTCAGCTCCTATAAACTGAAACCACGCAGTTACAAGATAAACTCACCTGTATGCACTGACCAACGTAATCTAAAAACACTATCCTTTATATTAACACTAATTTTTCATGCAGATGCCAGTTGCGAAACAGCCGTTGACCTGATCGGGCATAACAGAAAAATACTTCAAGAACAACGAACAATAACACGCTTCTACCTGACACATACAAACACATTTAGTGTGTACCTTAATCACAAACAACAAAGCACTTTATCTAGTTGGAATTCTACTTTATCATTATAAACGAGTAATTGATACCAAACATATATCGGTAAGACAAATAATAAGGCAACCATTCTGTCTATCAATGTATCAGACATAATGTGAAATCAAACATTGCGACAGTGTCAGGCGGTCGTGCTAAAGTGCTGTTTGTAAACAATGAGCGAGGTATAGTTCAACTAAGCAGTGCAGTGGAAAATACTTCAAAAATGGCTGAAGAAAAAAATAAACCCGTGGACGTCGAGGAAAAACCTCTAAACAGAGATGATATCCAAAGATATAAGGACAAAACTTTTAAAGAGAAGTTGGGATATATCAGAGAAAATATCACAGTGGAACCTTTGTTAGCTGGCCTAATTATACCCAGTGTTATTTCAAGGTTTGCTATGGGTAATCTCAATTTGGACAAAGCTTGCCGTGTTAATTTAGGTTTTGGTGATGAAATATGCGAGGCACTGATAAAGAAAACGAGCAAAAACTTCACAGAGTATGAAAGAGAAGTGCAGCAACTGATTTCTTCAATAGATATTTGGAAAGGCGTCATCCAAACAGCGTTACCATGTATCATAATAATGTTCCTAGGAGCCTGGAGCGACAGAACTGGGAAGAGAAAGATATGTATAATGCTGCCAATATACGGAGAAGTGCTGACATCAATCAACAATTTGGTCAACGTGTATTTCTTCTACGAGATTCCTGTGGAGATCACTGTGTTTTTAGAGACGTTGTTTCCGGCAATAACTGGTGGTTGGGTGACTATGTTCTTGGGTGTATTCAGTTATATAAGTGATATTACTTCGGAAGAATCCAGGACATTTAGAGTGGGATTGGTCAACTTCTGTATGACTGCTGGTTTGCCTATAGGCATCGGCATGAGTGGATTTTTGCTGCAGAAGATGGGATATTATGGAATATTCTCGATGACAACTGGGATGTTCATACTAGTGCTTCTGTATGGTACTTTCTGCTTGAAGGAACCTGATCAGTGGCTCCAGGACAAAGGACTACCTACGGTGAGTTGATTTTTTTTCGCCTTTCAATAATATAAGATAAGCGTTAAGCATAACGTCAAAAGTCGTGTTTTTTAAATTTTTTGTTGTTTTTATATCCGTGTAAGATAATATAAAACGTAGCCGTAGGTAATAATCGATTGCTGTATAGGATTTAGATTAGACTTATGCAGAAGAATGTGTTTATGGTAGAAAATCTCGTATTAATTAAAAGTTATTTATTAAAACTTTATGCACAAGTAAAAAAAATACTGTAGGTACAACTGAGGCATTTTCTACCGGACGACCTTAGGGTGATGCAGAGACAAAACATAGCATAAATATCTAGGAACACAACAACATACGGGACGGATACAACATACGGGATAAATATCTAGGAAATTACTATAAAATACTAATACATATATAAATGCATGTAAACAAAACGAAACGAAACTTTCAGGAGAGAAAAAATTATCGGTAGATTAGAAAACGAATCCAGAAAATCAGCGCGGGATGTTACGGCCAATTTCTGACTGATATGTTCACGTGCCTTCACTTTAAAAGATTACCGAAAACCGAAAAATCGGTTAGAAGAAGGCACAATACCCATAGCAGTGCGATTCTGTAACCATATCAACGTGAAAACTTAGGTAAAGTGAGCGTGGAGTGAGCTGTCATTCCAACTAATGCTAGAGATTGACACTTTTACAGCTCACTCTAAGCTCACTTCACCTAAATTTCACGGTGAGATTTTTACAGAATCGATCAGCAGAGCTTGTTAGAGATCGATTCTCTACCGTTACTTTAAGCCATTGTTTTGAATACCTATCACTAATATCCATGTATCGTAATCAGCCTTAGTTGATGGTATTGGCAATTCTCCTAAGATCATATTAAATCCTCTTTGCATAGTCATCATTCTTGTACGGTTCTCCTAATTTATTAGAGGTTGGCACAGCATGACTTCGTCTTGCATACCTACAATCATCTACATATACAACATGTCTCGGAATTAACGCACACTACCAGACACCCTAATTAGAATGTGATGTTATAATCATAATACTCGTACGTATACCTACACTGATTTTTTTTACTATTATGTATAAAATATTCTTTATTTACTAAATTAGTTATACTGATTGTGGTCACTTTACATATCTACCCATGCACACTGTCGCAAACGTATTAGGGTCTAGCGAAGTAGGTGCAGTCACGACCAAAAGTATGTATACACTCGGCTTTATTCAAAAGCGATTTACTCCTTTATTTTTGAATGAAATTTTATGTTGTTACGAACATAGCATTTTCAAAGCCTTAGGTTTATGTGATGTGTCGTATTTCAACGTTGCATTCGTTATTTCACGAAAAAATCGCAATTGAAAGTTGCCAAGTGTTGACATATTGGTGCTCGTGACTGTACTTCGTCTATTTTGGTTTGTTTTGACTGTATAGCGAAGATTTGACTGTAATTTACGTAGTGTTCATTATTTTTGAAAATTATAGAAACCGATTAAGTAAACGATTCTCAACAAACTACTTTCATAATGTACATTACTTCAGTTACGCGTTGTGTCATCATCTAAGTATACAACCCCTTTTCAACTATATCATCTATAACACAATCATCCGTCGTTTCATGCTCTATTCTTACTGCCTTTTATGTATAGTTACTAAATATGTAAAGTTCAGTAACTCATGTTAAAAAGTTAAAAGAACCCCGCACTTAACGCATAGGTACTCGTATCTTACCTGAAAAAGGGTAATTGTACTCATCTGATATGAACAACTTCTGCTACAGAACCAACCCTGAAATCTGAAAAAAGATCAGCTGTTGCCAGCTAACATAAAAATATCGTGTCTCGTCGGTCTAGTTGTCGCAAGTGCTACTGCTCAGCATAAGGTCCTGGGTTCGATTCCCGGGTCGGGCAAAGTGTTATTGGGTTTTATCATCTGGAATTTCTCACTAGCAGCCTGGAGTATGGATGTGTGGCCTGTTGATGACAATAGGCTCGCCCTCTGTTACATAATAATAAGCATTTAATAATAAACATACATGGGACTTAGACATAACTGGCGAAGTGTGTGTGCACTGTATACCTCTGCCTAGCCCTGTGGTGATACAGGCGTGATTTATTTATTAAATTTTTATTGGTTCACCAACAAAAAAATAATATAAAAAAAAAAATTGTTTACACCGATTCTATGCTAATACATAGCATAGAATCGGTGTAAACTACTTTTTTTTTTAAAAACACTAGGAATTTCTCCTGTATTGTGGGTGCGTTTACAAACATTTAACACATACACAAACAGCCAGACCCGGAACAACTACTTGTAGGCCATAGGTAAAAATATTTGTTCCGTTTGTAATTGTTGGTGAACCATGCGAAAGTGTGTGTGCAACAGTGCAACAATCACTTACAGGCAAACTCCGCATGCATAAAGAAGTTGTACAAAAACCCCTTTATTCATAAACGTTGCTTAAAGTTAAGCAGTGATTAGCGACTGTGTAACCATACATTTTTGACGTTTAAGCGTTACTTAACTTTAGTCATCGTTTATGAATAAACCCCAAAAATTATATTCTTAATCTAATTTCATGTTAAGTAACATAAGTATCTAAAAGTGCAGAAGATGACAATAATGATATAATTTAAAAATGCTAGAAAAAAGTAAAAAAGCTAGGTACTATTTTATCTAAACACACACATGTATAGGTGGCTTTCAATTTGCCCAGACTTTCGAAGTGCACATCGATTTGATCACTGCAGCTATTTAAGACCCCGCATAACCTTGCATAGGGGGAATTCGCGCCTAGAACTGCCGATCGATTCTGTAAAAATCTCACCGTGAAAAGTTAGGTGAAGTGAGCTGTCAATAGTGTCAATCCCTAGCATTAGTTGGAATGACAGCTCACTCCACGCTCACTTCACCTAAGTTTTCACGGTGAGGTGGATACAGAATCGCACTGCAGTTCTTCTCTGCGGTAGGCAGAGTGGCGTTATGGTGTGATGTTATGTACCATAGTGTTCGTAATGATGAGGTTGAGGTTTTCAGTTATTTCAATTACTCCTTGTGTAATACAAAGATATCCAAACAGCTGCGCTTGCCTTTATCATTTTTAAATATCAAAATTCGTTTGTGATGTAATATCCATATGTATTGGATACATGTAGATACAATGGTTATATCGTATCATGCCCAACTATAATGTGATTGTCTTAATGTCAATATATTTATATTATAGTCTGCACGTGTAATTCACTAGATTATGCTCCGTATCTATGTTTCCGTATCTTTATTGCGTAACATTCAAAATGTGCCAATTGCCTAATGCGCATTTTTGGATTTGTGGATTCGACCACAAATAAATTAACTTCGTTCAAATCGCCTCCAGAAAAAAAAAACTATTGAAATGTGTCGATTTGCCCGATTCGTGCGAATCAACCAATAAGCCGAGCTGTTATATTATTATGAATCTCATTCATCTTTCTTATCCTAGATATGCTCGCGTGTAAGGCATTTTAACCAACTTCAAAAAATGGAGGAGGTTCTCAAATTATTTTTTTATGTTTGTTACCTCTGAACTCCGTTATTTATAAGCTGATTTGCATTTTTTTTAATTTGAAAGGATATACTTTCAGATTGGTCCCATAGAAATTTAATCAAAATCGGTTTAGTAATTTGGTTTTTAAACGAAAATTACTGGTAAAAATTCAAGTAAACTATGTCGTTTGCTTTCGAATGACTTTTCAGTGGTGGCTTAGTGGAAGTGTCATGGGATGCATTGTAGCTATAAGTGCCGTATCTTTAAATAATTAACCGAAATCAAATGAAAGACACTAAACAATGAAGAAAAACTTTTATTACGGAAGTCAGTGTCGTTGGGTTCGCATTTTCGTTGTTTGCGACGGACTTCCGAAATTTTTAAGAACCGTTTTACGACGATATTTTTTTTCCTGTCCCGATAAAGTGTATCAACACCAATGCTAAAGTTATCAAAAAATAAAAGGCCCATTTTGACATTTGAGAATGCGTTCTTGACCCCTGTTAGTTTCATACAAACGAATACCTACGTGTTTTGCGAATTTGATCTTAATAACTACTAGAACTGTCAAAGTCAAAACGGGCCTTTTATTTTTTGACAACTTTAAACATTGGTCTAGATTTCAAATAGGTGGTAAGATTGATTGCTTTTCATAATATTGTAAAAAAAGGCTTAAAGCTAGGCACAAAAATGTGGACCCTATAAGGGTGTGCCTTTACAGGGTCCTCATGTTTGTGCCAAGTTTTGAGCCCTTTTTTGCAAAAGGATAAAAATATTGAGTTCAATAACCTCACTAGGACAACAATACTTTAACCTGGAACCACTATCTGTAAGCCAAACAAATATTAGTAATATGCAGAAATCTAACACGCATTAGGTGCGGTGCACTAAATGATAAATGATTTTAATTCTATGAGTAGTGTGTACAGTCAAACAATCTAATTGGTTTACATTTTATATTGTGTGGGTTAATTAGTTTACATAGCGCATACATCGGTGACTGACATTATTATTGTGTGGGTATACGTAATATACACACGCGATTAAAGATAAAATAAACGTGCACACAATGAAGGAATATAAGCCCATATTTATAGTCTGTTATAACGAGGTTCCCATAGCTAAGTGGCGTAAGCGCCTGCGATAGCTACTGGTGTAAGTTAGACGACATGAGTTCGATCCCAACTGAGGAATTTTGTTTTGCTGCTTTTTACTTTTTGTTTTTTGTTAAATTAATTTTGTGGTCAAAAAAATCACTTAAGCAAAAAACTAGAATTTAATTTTTTTATTAGGTAAACATTGGTATTGGTAACAAATGATCCGTATCGTTTCTTCCAATATGCCTTCTTTACAGTGGTGGTTTTAAGGTTCAATTTGGTGTGGGCTGTACGTTAGCAAAAAAAAAACTTGTGTGGCCGATACAATGATTTAATGCAAACTGATTTGAAACATATTATATTCTTTAGCTATCCATACCTACTAGACGTTCAAATGAGTAAAACACTGTTGTTTATCAGTTTTTTTACAAAGACGAAGTTTTTTGTTGGTTAAGGATGGACGTAAATAGTTTGTCATAGTAGGTAGGTATATAAATTGAAACAAAGTAAAATTAGAGGTGAAGTGAATCAACATGTTAGATAGTAAGAAATTATAACAACTTCTAACGCCATAACAATAACATCTTACGAGTTAATTCTCTTCTCAATTTAAAGAGGATTACGGCGGTATACCTAAATAATGCTAAGGTTTGTATTTGTTCACATTCGCTTAACAAATATGAACATTATTTGCATAAAATTAGGTTCATAGTCGTCTACTAATAAAAATAAATTAGACTAATAATGAGTTGGCAAACCTTCGTTTTCTATCACCATATTGTTCTCATAATCAAAATTAATACCTAGCAAACTATACTCGGTACTCGGTTTTGTCGGTGCGTTTTCAAAGAACGCTCATTTTTTTTATAAAATAGGGTGCTTGAAACCATTTTTTTTAAATTTTCCGTTGTTATTTTCTAAACAGTCGAAATACAATGGCTTGAGAGTTCAGTGGTTGTCTCAAACGTTGCAAACTTCATTGTTCATCCATGAACGGTATCGAATCGTTATAAATTCAATTTTTAAGTAATGTTTTAACAAAATAATGAATATAAAAGGAAAAAGACATTTGCTGCACACATGGTTTGAACTTACGACTTCTCGTTCACTGACCAAAGACGATAGCCATTGCACCAAGGTCGCTATACTAATATCATGATGCGAAATATTATATCTCATTCAGTAACATCAATGAATGATTACTATTGTGCGATACGCACACTACTAAACACAGAGCTCGTTTTTTTAGTTTTATTTGGTGTTTGTGTGCATAACCGTGACTTCACCCACACACATAACATGTAAACTAAATACGTTGTTCGATTGTACAAACACCTTTACTCGTCAATCATATTTTTAAAGTGAGGTCGGCGTTTTCTATCTGACTACTCTGAGAAGAAAGGCCGAAACAAACTCAGAGGTCTCTTTTAACGTCCAGATATAACCCTGGTCAGATCATGTGAAGACCATGTAGATTGGTGTCAGAAATGGTCTTTTAAGGAAAAAAACACACAGATTGAGTGGATCTGTCCAGTCCGTGCGCCGGACCCTTTCAATCGCATTAGACATCTATCGTCTTATTACAAAACGAAATTTAACTTTAAAAACCTTTGCCGAAATCGATCGAATTAAATGACAACTCAGCACCGAACTAAACTGTCATTTGTTATTTTTTGTATAAAGAACTGTATTTCTATAACAGTTAGGTTCTTATTTCAATAACTGTCTCGATGGTTTAAACCATTCTCGTAATTTTAAGAACGTTCACAGTCAGATCTCAGTCTCAATCTGTCAAAAATACAATCAATTTACACATATTTTTGAAAAGTCTTTGACTGAGTGTCGCTGAGATGAGATTGCGACTTGTTTTTTAAGTACGAGAATTGGCCTTATAATTTAAAGAAAAACCTTGTTGTGTAATAAGTGGGCTAGAATTTACTTGTTGTTGTTTTAACTCTGCAGGAAAACGGAGGTGATGCCAATGATATTACGTACATACTGTTTGTTGAAGAAAAATATAAATACTTGTTTATGTTAACATTGATTGCTAACATGCAATATTTGCAATCATTAATAGGCCAGACTTCGCAATCATTTGCAATTATCTTTAGATCCACGAGACAAGATGTTGCTACCTATAGATAAATTAATTACAGTATTTTTTTTTAAAGTACGTACCTGTTGGTAGGATTGTATAAAGATAATAAAGTGAAGTCGTGTACACTAACCTTTGCAACACTTCATCTAAAAGAAAGGGGATTGAAGATTTTTATATGGAGTCTGGCGTACTTATTGTCGCGCCATTTTGATTTTTTTTCAAAATTGCGGCCACGCCCTTTGAACGTTAATATCTCGGAAACTTGACACTTTACGGGGTTTGGTCTTACAATATTTTCTGTTTGCATTGATGTCAGCTGTCGATTTATATAGGTTTAAAGAACGGCCGCCATTTTGAAAAAAAAATGAAATGACGGACGGGTAGGTATGCCACGGATCTTCAAAGCCCTTTCAAGGCAATGTAAAAATTATGGAAAAGGCGAGGAATTTTTTGGAAGTTTTAAAAGCTATTTCTGACCTACACATTGCAGGTTAAAAGGTGTGTTTACTAGTAAGATTTTTGTTAATAAAGTAACCTAACGTAAACAGCATTTAGTGAGAAACAATTGTCTTATCTAGGTAGACCAATTTATAGAAATAAGCCGGATTGTAATTGTCGGATAAAATAATTAGTGAGATTTGTACAGAATAGAGCGGCTGGTGGAACGACAGCTCACTTCACCTATGTTTTCACGGTGAGATTTTTACAGAGTACACCGGAAGATTTTAGAAATCTTTGAATCTTAAAGGGAAACTAGCATTTTATTGGAATAAACTTTTTCATGAGCTGTGAAAACCGAATAATAAAATAAACATTAATTTACGTGTTTTTATTACTTCTACTGTCATAAATTCCTGTAACGAAGGGTTCCGTTTTTCTGTTTGAGGTTCGGAACCCTAAAAAATAGCCTAAACGAGTTATTGCTTTGTTTAAGTAAGTCATTACCATAGAAGGTAGTTAGTAATGTTACCGCTAAGTATTATAGTGATTAGTACTCTGAATGAGATAACATAAAACTCTGTTTTTATGGATACGGCTACTATCTTTGTGTATAATTTAGGTGAAGATAACAAGCTCAGGGTAATTTCACCAGTGGGCAATCATTAAGGTGTAGGTAGTAAGTTTTTTTTTTCTTTAGCCTACATTGTTTCCCAAAAAACGCCTCCCCTTTTTCCTTCTAAACCTCCCTGTCTTGAGCGACCTCTGGCCATGCTGGCCCTGCAAACCTCGTCAGATCGCACCACCTTCGCCGTGGTCTACCTCGATGGCGATGTTCTCCTTCAGGAGTCCAGTGAGTGACGATCTTTGCCCATCTCTCCGGCTGCATTCGCGCTAATTCGCATTGTGTAGTAATTATATTGGGTGTTTATTATTTTTAACTGTTAACAACTCTGCGTCAAATAAATAACGTTTGCTATGAGTAAGTACTTAATTAGACTCTAGCAATTACTGGATAAAGTTCGAAGACATGTGACATCTACCAACCCGTACTGGGCCCGCGTGGTGGATTACGGCCCTCTCCCTCTCACAGAGAGGAGGCCTGTGTCCCAGCTGTGGGAATATACCAGGCTGGGTATGCAGATAATTAGTGGATACATAGTAGCTGCGCTTCTCCAAATAATAATAGAGGGGCAATTCTCGTAATTTTAAGAACGTTCAGTCTGATCTCAGTCTCAATCTGTAAAAAAAACCTCTTTCCCTACATTTGGACAAGTTTTTTTACATTTGTTTGTCGCTGAGATGAGACTGCGACTAGATTTTAAACGTTATATTACGAGATGGGGTCTAAACTCATGTGCTGAATTCATGATTACAGTTTGCGCGTCGATGTCCCTGCCACCCTGTATGAAATATATTTTTATTTTTCTGTCTATAGATCCCACAATATGAAATTCCGAACTGATATTTGTCTACCTGTATTAACCTGAGAGCCCCGACACCCGTAACACAAGTTCAATCTTAGCTTGGGTTTCAGAGGTTTATAACTCTGTATACTCGTAAACCTACCATTTATAAGACTATAAATGGTATGATAGATTTAAAAAAATAAAATAAAAAACTTTTTTACAAAAAAAAAACAACCGACTTCCATAAAAACACTACAAAGTGAAAAATAACTTTAATTTCGGAAGTCGGTGTCTTTGGTTTTTTATTTCGTTTTTCGCCACCGACTTCCGAAATTAAAGTTATTTTTCACTTTGTAGTGTTTTTATGGAAGTCGGTTGTTTTTTTTTTTGTAAAAAAGTTTTTATTTTTCACTTTTTTGTTGGGATATTTTTTTTTTTTTTGTTGATTTTTCAAAAACCGCTTGTCCGATTTTGATAAAATTTTCATGGGACCATTTGGGGAGCATACCCTATCCAACAAAAAAAGAATTTTTCAAATCAGTTGGCAAAGCGACGGAGTTATGCGCGAACAAACATAAAAAAAAAAAAAAAAAAAATACAAACATCCGAATTGAGAACCTCCTCCTTTTTTAGAAGTCGGTTAAAAAACGAGTAAAAAAAGATAAAGATTTATTATTAAATGATTAGCACAAGACCACTAGCCAAAGGTTGTATACGAAAAAAAAAACGAGTTAAAAAGCCGTGAGAAGCAAACTACTTCATTTATTATTAAAAACTTACGTACAGACGCTGGCCTGGCACATCAAGCTACTACAATCTGTCAAACTTTAATAGATTTTCAACTTTATCACTAAAACATTAGGTTCAAAGTGGATTGGGAAAATCTGTAAGTTTCGGGTAGCTTGCTGTGCTGGCGTCTGTACCTTGCGAATAAAAATAATATTAAAAATATACTTTTCGTATATTTTTAATCGAGTTAGTTATCATATAATAGTCATTATCGTATCGTGTGAACTAATCACACGATTACTGCATAATAATCTCATTATCATTAGACATTTCTAACATCGTTATTAATTAGTGCCTCGCCCTGCAATTGGTAATCTCACCCTACAAATTATATTGTTTGTCCTTTAATGTTTGTCAAACACAATGAATTGGAAAACGTTAAAATTATATAATATAATTTTTGCTAATGTTATTATTCTCAATACTCAAATCTTTATTGCATTGCATATATTGTGTTAAATAGATGGTATATGTATACGAGGTAAAAGATCAATATGGACCCTGTCGGGCACAGCAAGATTTATGTGTTGTTGTATACGGGGCTTGTGGCTAAGTAATAACAGCCTCACGGTTCGATCGATCAGGTTAAGCTACGTTTGCCGCGGTTGGTCCGTGGATGGCCGACCATCTTTACATACCAAGACACCTCTTTGCCTCGGTAAGCATGTTAAGCCGTTGGTCCCGATTGTCGTTCGTGGATCTTTGGCAGTCGTTATGGGTCGTCAGAAGCCCGAAATTCTTATCAAGTCAAGTTCTTGCCAACAACCAGTCTTACCAAGGGGAATCGTATTACCCAATAACTGGGTTGTGTAGGTCAAATAGGCCGTCGCTTCTTGTAAAATACTGGTATTCAGCTGCATCCGGTTAGACTGGAAGCCGACCACAACATCATTGGGAAAAGGCTAGGCAGATGATGATGATGAGGTACAATGTTAACTCTTATGTATACCGGCGGAATTTGAATTTATAAGCATTGTGTGCCTTAAACTTAACCTGGGTAAAATAACTTACTTTCTTTCATTTTTTTATGGAGTGTATGATTGTAGGCATGAATTGAAACATCTTTTACTGTTGCACCAAGCTCGAATAAAGATTACGGTAGTATTAAGTTTTCATTAGGAGAAAAATCCTAGGTCATAAATCTAGGCATAAATCATTAAAAAGTTGAAGAAAAAACTCGTAAACTCCCCGTTGTACCGTATGCACCATTGACCTGCACCATCAATGGTGCAGAGGAGACTAATTAGTTTCGTTTGCACCATTAATGGGGTAAACTCAAACCATTTATTTCAATTAGAGCATTTACAGGTACTATTGAACTGTCAAAGAGTCAGTGTTTTAGTCAGAAAATTGAAGCTAGTTCCTAAATCGGAAGACAAGGTTTTGAGTTAGGCGATTATCGCACTGCCACGCATCACGCTGCATGTTGCATGTCAACGCACTTACGCGCGTACTTGAGTGCAGATCTGCATCATCGTGCGGGTTTTTTACGCACTCACGCGCGTAGTTGCGTTTTGTGGATTCACGGCGGCTCTGACTTATTTCATTCAAAGCCGTTCAAGCCCATCCAAAATCACGCACGGCACTGCGAGACTCGGTGTGCCATACCTTGCGTCTCGCACCGCTGCCACGCGCGTGTGCGCATGTTTCTCCGCTTGTAGGCGTGTGATCTGAATTAACGCGCGTGTATTGTGCATTGTGCATTTTCTGTGTATGTTTTCTATACAAACGGAGATACTTACAAGCAACGTTAAAACACGCATTCACGCGCTACGCAGCGTGGTGCGTGGCAGTGTGTTAATCGCCTTATAGGCGCACTAACTGACAGGCAGTGTTCCTTCTTGCATCTTATAGTAAATATTATTGTTAGCTTCTGCTTGTGACTTCGTCCGCGTGAAATATCTAGTTCTCCCGAACGCACCCCGCCGCATCGCATCGTCTGCCCGTGATATTACTTCGGTTAGCGTTCTTTCTGACTCTTTTTCTTTTTGCTCAGCTTCTTATGGCCCTAGCGTGATATTAAGTAGCTGTAGGCTTCCTCAAGAATAGGGCTACCAAATGAAAACTATAAATTTTTCAAATAACACTGTAGTTCCAGAGATAAACGCGTTCACACAATTATCTTTTTTATTAGTATATAGTTCAACTTTTTCTCTTACCAAGCTCTCCTCTTCAATATTTTTTTTTTCACAAACGATGCAAAAGGAGTATGTAAGGCCATGATATAGAGGCGTGAGATTAAACTTGGTAGTTCCAGAGATTAGCGCGTTCAAACGAACAAACAAACACACACACTCTTCAGCTTTATTATCAGTATTAGCGCGTTCAAACAAATAAAGAAACTCTTCAGCTGTATTATTAGTAAGAAAGTATAGATATAGTATATAAGATAAGATAAGTTCTGATCCTGTGGGAATATCGGGATAAAAAGTATCCTATGTGTTATTCTGATGTATAAGCTATATTACTGTAAAGTTTCATCAAAGTAGTTTTTTCGTGAAAGAGTAACAAACATCCATCCATCCATACAAACTTTCGCGTTTATAATATTATAGTAGGAAGTAGGATCAGTGCGTTCAAACAAACAAACTCTTCAGCTTTATTATTAGTAAGTAAGTATAGTATAGATATAAATGTACGCTATAATAATTATCATCCTTATGGATGATACATTACATCCAAGCCACCTACACGCACACAGCACCGCATTGTTGCTTAAGTCGAGAACTACAAGTTCAATGGCCGGGAAGAGTAAATTGCTTGATAAATTGGACACTATTGTGATGGCTACCGGGCATGTAACAATAGCCATTTGTCACTGAACATTCGTCTGTAAAGGTAATCGGTTGCTGCAGATGCTACATCAATATGAATTGAAGAAACTGTCAAAATCAAAAGTCATTTATTCAAATTAGGCTGAGAATCAGCACTTTTCGAACGTCAAAATTACAAAAGATAGTCCCCTAAAACACCCGTCCTTCACCACTTCCTAGTGCTTTCGCTGGGAAGAAGTGGCGCAACAAACTCCCCAGTTTCTGTTTCTTTAAGCTTAACATAATCAGCCTATAATGTTCCCACTCCTCGGACACAAGCCTACTCTCTTCCAGAGGGAGTGGGCTGTATGTATTGTAATCTACCACGCGGGCCCAGTGCGGGTTGGTAGATGTCACAATGTCTTCGAATTTTTGGTTCTAGTACAGTCAACAGCAAAAGTAGATGATCAAAATCAGAAATGTAATACTAATGAACGGAGTTTGCGTCAGAACTGTGTGACGTCGAAGTGATTCAAAAGTATGTCAGACTCAGTGTCATACTTTTGAATCACTTCGACGCCACACAGTTCTGACGCGAACTCCGTTAATTAGTATTGAATTTCTGATTTTGATCATCTACTTTTGCTGTTGACTGTACATGCCGGTTCTCTCACGATGTTTTCCTTTTCACCGTTTTTGAGAGAAGTGATGATGAAATGATTTACACAAAGTAAAGAGCCTGCCTGGGTTCGAACCCACGACCTACATTTCGTTAGTCAACGCCGTTATCACTGGGCCATCACTGCTCATGTTTTTTTAAGTCACGAAAATTTAAAAGAGTATGCTTAGATGGTTTGGCCATGTTAAGAGGATGGACAAAAGGTATTTAAAAGGGTGATGTGAGTGGAAACGCCGGTAGGAGACATCCTAGAAGGACATATCAGGACGCACGCCGGTTGCGAGCACTACGCTGCGTAGTACTCGCAACCGGCGTGCGTGTATAACCAGAGGGGCAATTCACGTAATTTTAAAACGTTCACAGTTTGATTTGGATTGAGACTGAGATCAGAAGGGGAATTCTCGTAATTTTAAGGACGTTCACAGTCTGATCTCAGTCTCAATATGTCAAAAAATACTTCACAAACATTTTGACAAGTTTTTGACATTTGTTTGTCGCCTAGATGAGACAGCGACTAGATTTTGAACGTTTTAAATTACGAGAATTGGCCTTCTGATGTATGAACGTAAACGACGCAAAAGAAGTATGTATGACTCAAAGAAGTATGTATGACTCAAAGAAGTATGTATGACTCATAACAGGTGGGTTTTTGTAGTTTTTGCCTTGAAGTGGAGGCGTGAGTGTATGTTTGAACCGCATACCTACATCTTTTTGAGGCTAGCAGAACTTATAATGTTCATACTTACATCATCATTACCCATCAAATGTGCAATATAAATAATGAATTAATGAAACTATTTATTCAGGGATATAAACAGCTCAGCAATTTATTTCGGGACTTTTGGATGTCAATTGTGTGAAATAAATATCAAACAAAATTCGTTATAATGTGTTAAACGATGGCGTGATTATTCGAAATTGTGGGAAACTCTAAGCACTTGACTGAAAATGAAGTTATTACAAACATTATATCGTTTATGGCAATTTAATGATGCATTTATAGAGTTACAATCAAAACATTGTTAGGAAAATTGTCCACAAATGTCCTATAATTTGACATAAATCATTCCTATACAAGCATACAAAATATTGATGACGTAATCCTACTTCCTACTATAATATTTAAATATGTATATATTACTAGCTGACCCGGCAAACGTTGTTTTGCCATATATAAATTATTTCTAGCTGCCCGGCGCTACTTCGTTCGCGGGGTGTCCTACCCCCTACCCTACTCCTACCCTACTCCTACCCTACTCCTACCCTACTCCTACACTACTCCTACCCTACTCCTACCCTACTCCTACCCTACTCCTACCCTACTCCTACCCTACTCCTACCCTACTCCTACACTACTCCTACCCTACTCCTACCCTACTCCTACACTACTCCTACACTACTCCTACCCTACTCCTACCCTACTCCTACACTACTCCTACCCTAGGGTGGACATCCCTTATCACTTAAGGGTTTGAAAAAAAAAAAAAAAAAATAGATAGTAGCCGATTCTCAGACTTACTGAATATGCACAAAAAATTTCATCAAAATCGGTCAAGCCGTTTCGGAGGAGTATGCAGACTAACATTGTGACACGAGAATTTTATATATAAGAAGAAGAAGATTATAATCGCGAAAGTTTGTGAGGATGAATGGATGGATGTTTGTTACTCTTTCACGCAAAAACTAGTGAACAGATTTTGATGAAACTTTACAGTAAACACCAGAATAACTCAAAGGATACTTTTTATCCCGATATTCCCACGGGATCCACACTTATGCGAGTGAAACCGCGGGGTGCTGCTAATAACTACATAAATGTCCTTTCTTTGGTATTGTACATCGAATCGTAGGGCTCCTTAAGTTCTGAGTTGAGCTGCATGATTACTAATAAATGCGTGCACTGACTGGACAGGTCCACTCATTCTGTGTGGTTCTTTCCTCAGAAGACCATTTCAGACGCCAATCTATATGGTCTTCACATGATCTGACCAAGATTATGTCTCTAAAAGAGACTGTGACCTCTGGGTTTCTCATAGTAGTCAGGTAGGAAACGCCGACCTCATCTACATAGTTTTTAAAATATGATTGACGTGTAAAAGTGTTTGAGTAAACCTACTTACAGAAATAAAATCATTTATCATACAAACTACATCTAATCTTTATAAACCTGCGTATACTTACTGCTATACATTGACAATAATTCATTTGATTGCCTACAATTAGTGTTTTATAATACTGTCTCAATGTGTAGTTAAGATTATGAAGCCAATATGAAATAATTATTGTGGCTAGACATCATTGGTCTGCAGCAGGCTACTGCTGGACAAAGGTATCTCCAATTGCACGCCATTCAACTCGATTCTCCTCGTTGCTATCGAAGATCTGACGATCGTCGCTCCACCTAGTCCGAGGGCGTCAACAACAACCCGATGACCCTACGACCCGCTGTAAAATGGTGGCTCGGAACAGGAGGCGAGTCGCCTGCGCAGCAACAAATTCATGTGTCAGCGGGGGTGAGCTTCAAAGCCGCCATAAAGTTTGACGAGTACCTTATGTTTGCTGATTCGCGGTCTCCACTCAAGAACACGTCTACCCAATGTGACCACACCATCACGGTGTGGTCACATTGGTACACATTGATACAATATTATGGAAAAAAGATTGTAGACAATAAGTAATTCTTGTCCGTGTATAGCCACATCTTATTAAGGCTGAATGTACAGTCACGAGCAAAAGTATGTAAACACTTGGCTTTATTCAAAGGCGATTTACTCCTTTAATTTTTAATAAAATTTTATGTTGTTACGAACATAGCATTTTCGAACCCATAGGTTTATATAATGTGTCATATTATAACGATGCATTCGTTATTTCACGAAAAAATCGCAATTGAAAGTTGCCAAGTGTTGACATATTGGTGCTCGTGACTGTACATAGTACTCTCCTTCTTTGGCTTTTGCGCAAGACGATAATCGACCATTGTGCTAATTTCTTTATACTTGTTATCAGCATTTAATATGAACATTGGATAGATTTACAATATTATGTTCTTTGTCGAACGATTAAAATTAATCGTCATTATGAGTCGGCAGAAAGAGCGTCACTAAGCTATATTTAAGGAGGTGGAAAACAATTGAATACGTACTTTGTGTTTCCGTACGTATCTTTATTCATAAAAAAAAAAAAAAACTGATAGCTTTATGAAAGTTATGTTGTTCTTTAATGGTAAAAAAATAACAGCCGTACCGGTCCCTCTCGGAGTGAGGAGTCTAGTGGTCGCAAGCTATACTGCTGAGCATGAATGAGGTCCTGGGTCAGACCAAGTCTTATTGAGTTTTTCATCTAGAATTTCTCAGTAACAACGTGATTTCTGGATCTGTGCTACTATGGCATGATGGGAATATGTTCAACCCCTATAACATAGAAAGAAGAAAAGAAAGAAAATACGTTTATTTGCGGTAAGCATGACGCAAAAAAGAACATAAAAAACAAATAAAGAAAAAAAACAATAACAAATGGTTGACACACATCCACGCAAAACGGCTATCGCTCAGCATTAAGCTGCGACCCTATGCAAGACAGAGCCCCAGCGCTGGTTTTCAGCGATAGCCGGCGCCGACGTAATGACGTCGTCCGGTGCAGCAAACAATTATTCATCAACAAGTATTAAAACAATTATTTTTCTTTTAAAAGCAGACAGTTATTAAGACGCTGTACTGGCACATACTGGCAAAATGGGGTGTACTTTAGGTAGGTACACCTCTGCCTAACCCTTCGAGGACTACAGGCATGATGTTATGTTATATTATACAATTACAAAATAAAATATAAATACATACAATCAATCTTACTGTAAATTTAGGTGTCCTAAACCCAAATCACACAGATAATTCTTAATCTCAGATAAGATAACACTCTAATGTAGGCCTTTCACAACTCCTTGTATTTAAAGTAGATAATTTTTTCTGTTCCACTACAATGCATATTTGCGTAATTTTATTAGGTGGTTTAAAGAGTAATCTGCTTTAGTCTAAACGCACACGTGATGGTGTGGTTTTATAATTTCTAACGTGACGATATTATCCTGGACGTCCACGGCTGGGAAGTAAAATGTATGGAAATATGTGCACGTTATAACTGTGGCGGCATCTATATCGCCACATGCGAACTACGTATTACACTGACGTCACGCATCTTGTTCTGACTCACCGTGAACTACGCGGCACTCGGTTCCGACTCACTGGAAACACAACTGGCCCTGCTGTCAAGAGACAAAACTCAGAGTGTGATGTAATATCACACTCTCAGTTTTTTCTTTTGAGATGCATTTACATCGCCATGCATCTCACCAACGACACCCCGAGGAGGATCCTCCCTTTTCTTTGGTGGTTTATTTAGCTAGGTAACCTGGAAGTCTTTAAGCAGACTCCGGACCCAGGTTGGCCGAAGCAAGGAAAACCCGTTCAGGTGGAGATTCAACAGCAACGAACGACGTATTAACTAACACAAGACTGAACCATAACAAAAACGTCACGTAAATTTCAATAACATTACAGGGATTTAGTCTGATTGTAATTTATATACCATCGGCTATAAATACAATGCGCTCCATATAATTTTACGATGTTATTTACTTGATAATATTCTATTTAGATAGACTATTATGTATTTAGTACAATTATATGATAAATTCATAGTTTTCATATTGCAGCAAATATTTAAATTACTATTGTGTCTGTGTTTGTATTACCTAATTGTGATGGTAACAAAGATAGGTTGTGTTTTATAAAATGGAAATAAGATATAATTCATGGCATATTTATTTCTATATTGACGGTTTACTGTTAGACCGCAATTATCAGTGGATCGGAATTCGGATGTCGGTGTCGTTGGGTTCGTATTTCCGTTGTTTGCCACCGACTTTCGAAATTAAAGTTATTTTTCACTTTGTAGTGTCTTTTTTGGAAGTCGGTTGGCTTTTTTTTTGCAAAAAAAGTTTTGATTTTTCACTTTTAAGTTGTAATTTTTACCAGTAATAACCACCATACATTTTTACCAGTAAAAAACGGTTCAGAAGTTTGGTTCCAAAACCAAGTTAAGTTTGGAACCAAACTTCTGAACCGTTTTTGGTGAAATTTCTATGGGACTAATCTGAAAGTTATACGAGTATCCTTACAAATAAAAAAAAATTGCAAATCGGCTTATATATAACGGAGTTCTGAGGTACCTAACCAACATAAAAAGAAAAAAATACAGTCGAATGGAGAACCTCCTCCTTTTTTGAAGTCGGGTAAAAATAAGAAATGACTACAAGAGAGGAAGTCTGAAAGTGGCACCGGTATCTGAAAAGTTGGATGGAAATCGGTTATCTTGGTATGGGCATGTGATACATAGTAACTATTTAGTAATCTGTGATGTGATGCGGAGAATTGATGAAGATGTTGTGAGAAAAGTTTTGAGTATGAATGTGGATGGCTATAAGAGTAGGGGAAGACTAAATAAACGGTAGATGGACTGACTGGATGACGACTAATAGAGAATAATGGAAGAAAAAGACATGTAATTGCGCCGACCCCAAACAAATTGAGATAATGTCAGGAGAATATAAAGTAACAGTGTACTCATTGTTGAAAAGCCTAATAAATAAATAAATAAATAAGAATGATGATGCCACAAGGAACCTTTATTTGTCCAACGTAAAACGTTTTATATTAATGTCATTGATTTCTGTAATCTTCGACATTTCAAATTACGATAATAAATTAAATAGGTAGATGCCCGATATCGTATCCAATGACTTACTCAAAGGTGTTTTATAAGTCGGATTTAAAAATTAAATCGTATTATCGTATCAAACACCAGTAAATACTACGCGCGTGTAGTAAGCCCATTAAATAATGCTTGTTTTTATAAATATCCTGCCTGAAACTTAACCTAAAAGTTTGTCTTTTAGGTAAAGGTGACTCTGTGAAATAGCACAGCTTAGGTATCTGGTAGATAAGTTAATTGGAACTTAACCGGCGGCGGTGGAACAGACTATAGTACCTATGTATCTGATGTATTGTGTGTCTTTTAGTTTGTGCCAAATAAATGTATTTTCTTTCTTTCTTTCTTTCTATTTTAACGTACGTCCTAACGTAACGTACGTTAGGACGTACATTGTAATCTTACTGACGATTTTGGAAAGCGTTTTCGCAAATACCTACTTACCCAAAAATACATGAAAAAGTCCTAGGACAGAATAAGAATGAGGCACTGACCAAGGTCAAGTACTAACCCATCGCGCATGCGTAGTAAATGACAGGATACAGACCATTGTTTACAAGTACTTATAACTCGTAGACGACTCTCATAAACTTTCGTGGGAGGAGAAATATACGGGTTAACTAGCTCACACAATGGCCCAGTTTGGTCCAGTGTGCCTATGACTATACATTGCATTGTTATCCAGAAACGACACAAAGGTAGCGAGAACATTGCTAGCAAATAAGGGAATGTATGCAATAATTTACACACTCACAACTCCAATCCATTCATTTTGACAGCTCAACAATTCATATTTGTTTTATTCAATAATACAAATCATATTCTTATTTTTCATATTCAAATTGTTGTCACATACTGCTTGGGCTGCCATAAACAGATTTGAAAATCATCTTGGTCCAGAATGTGTCCTAGGTCCCAGAAAATTCAACATGGCGGACGTCTTAGCGTAAAATTTTAACCAAGTTTAAGTTTATTCTCTTGATAAAATTTAATGCTAGCACTCCCGATTCTTATATTGGAAAAGACTAGAAAGTAGAAGACGATGAATGACTTGAATTTATGGTAGTTCACGAAGCACTATAGTATAATGCTTACAGCGTTATCTTCATACAATCTCGAACAATAGCTGCTGAATCGATAACGACTACATTAAGTTGGTTTAGTTAAGTGCTGGCTGTAAAACAATACCCCAGATAGTGTTACAGGAAGTTTATTACCTCCATAGAATCGTCAAGTCACTCTACGAGAATATACACAGGTTCTGCATTAACACAAAATCTCTCTTTAGGCACATTTTACTAACTTCATCTAGCCATTTCATCTTTCACACAATCCATCCGTCATTTCATTGTTCTTCCATTACTTTTATAGCCATCCACATTCATAGGTACATAACAATTTCCTAACGCGTGATGTGTTCTTCATTGCTCCTCATCACATGACTCTAATAACATAATCGATTTCCACACAAGTTAATGTCCGATCACCAGTGCCGCTTTCAGACTTCCTCATAATATATCAACACATGAGGAAGTCTGAAAGTGTAGATTTTTATCATCATCATCTGCCTAGCCTTTTTCCCAACTATGATGGTCCAGTCTAACCGGACACAGCTTAGTACCAGTATTTTACAAGGAGTGACTGCCTATCTGACCTCCACAACCCAGTGACTCGGTAACACGATACCCTTGGTAAGACTGGTTGTCAGACTTTCGGGCTACTGACGACCCGTAACGACTGTCAAAGATCCACGAATGACAGCCGGGACCAACGGCTTAACGTGCTTTCCGAGGTACGGAGGGGTCATGTTATGTAAAGATGGTCACTCATTCACGGGCCAACTGAGGCAAGCGTAGCTTAACCTGATCTATTGGGCCGTGCGGCCGTTATTACTTAGCCACAAGCCCCTTCCAAAAGCGTAGTATTTTATATGAAGTCTAAATATCTTCTTCCTTGGTTTCCAGATCGAGAGGACGACCAACTCCAAGGTCTCATTCTTCGACATCTCCCATGTGGTGGACACGGTGGCGGTCGCGTTCAGACCGCGGCCGCTGAATCGGAAGATTAAGGTCATCCTCACCTTGCTAATGGTGTTCCTTCTCTTTGGGCCTACATCATGTAAGTTAATTATTTATTATTATAAGGGAAAAAACAGAAACAAATTGAGATAGTAAATTGGTAATATGGAGAAAACCGAAAGCAGATAAATTATCTTTTCCTGTGTCGATTGCCCCTAGATGATCCGACAGAATCGTTTAATGTGCTTGTTTGTACGCCCAATGATGGGTTGATTAAGCCTGATGATGGGTAGATAATATTACTATGAGGATTATACATTTTTTGTATTGTAAAAATTACCTTATTTTATTAGGGTTCCGTACCTCGAAAGGAAAAAACGGAACCCTTATAGGATCACTTTGTTGTCCGTCCGTCTGTCTGTCTGTCAGTCAAGACCCTTTTTCTCAGGAACGCGTGGAGGTATCAAGCTGGATAGCTGGGTCTACCTCCTGGTAGACCTGAGTCTACTGACCCTTGGAGCTGTGAAAAAATCAAACTTCTAAGCCAACGCAATCAAAAGATACAGCCGTTTATGCCGCAAATTCACTCGCAAGGGAATCAAAACCTACAGGGTACTTCTCGTGAACTCAGAATTTTGAAATTTGGTACGAAGCAACGTCTTATAGCACAGATAAAGGAAAAATTGCGAAAATCGTAAATTTTTAGTTACATCATATAATTAAAATAATTTTAAATTGTACGGAACCCTCGGTGCGCGAGTCCGACTCGCACTTGGCCGGTTTTCTCCTTTCTTAATCTTGTTTATGTTGTTTGATCCGGTTAAATAGCAGCCATAAAGTAGAAAGTCCAAAATTATTGAAGGAATAAAATAATCATAGACCCTACCTTTCTAACATTACAGCGGAACACACGGTATTCTACCTATTCGTAAGGAATCGTCTGAACTGGGACATGGTCAAGTTCAGCGTCTACCTCAGCTACTCCATCGTACTGCATTCATTCGGTGAGTAGATATTATGTGAATATGTGACATGAGTGTATGGTAAAGACGACACGGTTGGCGCAGTGGCTGAGCCATCGACTGCTGCGCTGCGTGTCGCGGGGTCGATTACCGCACGGAACAAATATTTGTATTGCCTACAGGTAGTTGTTCCGGGTCTGGCTGTTTGTGTATGTGAGTTTATATGTTTGTAAACGCACCCACGATACAGGAGTAATTCCTAGTGTGGGGCAACGTTTTTTTTTATTTTAAATAAGGGATGCAACAGAAGAAGCCTTTTGTCAGAAGTTTTACTTTTGCCCAGGAATTGTAGAAGACCGCTATGGGATGGTAAACTGTGATCTTGATAATATATCAAGAAGATGAGTACCAACGTTGTCTCGTTTTCTCATGTTTTTGATTAAGGTAAATAGGACAATCTAAAGATCAAATCTTTTAAAATCAGAATGTGTCAACTCGTCCAAATTCTTTGATTACTAAGAGCAATCACCTTTGTCGAATAAATTCTGAAGTAAAACGTCTTTCCTTGACACCTTTGACAGGACTAAAAGCTATAAAATGAATACTGCCCATCTTACAAATGTCTATGAGGGCGATGATGTACCTTTTCCCTTTAATGAGGGGGCCAGGAGTGCCGGCTGCCTCCCCTGATTTTTCAAAGGGACCTTAAAACGTTAATCTCATAAACTTCGTGCTACGTCGAAGGTTTGAAAGGAGCCTCTCAAATTTTCAACATTAAGAGGTAATGACAGAGATTTTCAGGCTAGCAAGAAAAAATATGTTGAATTATAGTACAATTTAGATTCGGCTATAGATTTAGATTTTTACTTACATGGTTAAGACAATTGCATTTTCCAAGGGCTTATACAGGGTGGCAGGGACATCGACGCGCAAACTGTAACCATGAATTCAGCACATGAGTTTAGACCCCATAGCCTCGAAATTTTTCGTCATTTATTAAAATAAACTATTGCTCTTCCATACATTTTGACCGCGTAGGTATTGCACTTTTCTATGAAACAGAAGTTTTTTTTTATGACCGACGTAAAATTTCGACGCTATGGGGTCTAAACTCATGTGCTGAATTCATGGTTACAGTTTGCGCGTCGATGTCCCTGCCACCCTGTATTGTCAGTGTAATCAAGATGATTGGGGTTTATGTTTGCAGTGTTTTGTCTAGCCCGTCAATCGGACATTGGCCTGGGTAAGTCCAGCCACGTCCAACTTCACACACCTGCCGGTCGATTCTGTAAAAATCTCACCGTGAAAACTCAAGTGAAGTGAGCTTGATGTGAGTGGTCAGTAGTGTCAATATCTAGCATTATTTGGAATGACAGCTCACTCCACGCTCACTTCACCTAAGTTTTCACGGTGAGATGGTTACAGAATCGCACAGCTGGTGTTCTTCCTCCTCTCTCCTACATACTTGATCTATGTTGTGCCCGACAGGGTCCATAATTGTGACTAATATAATTATTTTCCTACCAACTATATACATTATGGTACGGAATAAAGAATTCAGAATTGAATTGAGAATTGAACTTGAATTGCCGTTCAGTAGCAGGTGTAACTAACCAGATGTAGTGCTTCCAGGCTCTTTCGATGCACTTTGATTTGACTCAAGTACATGTTTGAGGTTTGAGATAACTTTATTTTTCTCATAATGTTTAACACATATTTTATTTTTTAGGTGCAATGTTCTCAATAACGGTGCTCAGTAAGAAGATGCAGGTCGACGACTCCTTGCTGTGCTTCATATCCGTCGTCAGCAAGTTTGTCGGCTCCATATGGACTGCTTTCGTGACCACAGACATCGAAATGTATCTCGGTAAGAGCCGTATTAATTATGAGCACTATGGCCAGGGTTTAGAGCAAACAACCTGAATTCTGCACTTCCTGAGTTATGGAAGCTATGCAATCCCTACGGTCAGTTGGAAGGCGATAGATCGTTTAATATTTTTTCATTGATGAATAAATTGTTTAAACGACTTATTTTCTTGACAGATACCTACTTCTTTTCCATAAACTACTCTTGTTTATTGAATGAAACGTGTCTTCTTAAATTGTTCTGGCTCCCTAAAATCAGCCCTAAAGGTTTAGGTTTAAGCTTTTTTCGACTATGGAAGTCGAAAATAGCTTAAACTCGAACCTTTAGGGCTGATTTCTCAATCGATAGGTAATTTTTATTCTCCGAATGAAATTGACGTCTGATTGTTTTTGTATGGGAGAGTGAATTGTCAAAAATTCAAAATTATTCTTCCGATAAAATTATCTGGCGTTGAAAAAACCAGCCCTTAATGTTTTAACTATCAATATGAATATAATGATAACTGTCTTTTAAGTAGGTAATCAAAGTCTCCAACATCAGAAGGCCAATTCTCGTAATTCAAAAACTTGTCGCAGTCTCATCTCAGCGACAAACAAATGTCAAAAACTTGTCAAAATGTAGGGAAATTAGACGTATTTTTGACAGATTGAGACTGAGATCAGACTGTGAACGTTCTTAAAATTACCAGAATTACCCCTCTGTTGTTAAGATATTTCCTTCCATTCAAAAACACCCTCACAATTACCAATGCAATTACTATGAAATGAATACTGAATTACCATCCAACACAAAAGCGTCATCGCGCCATCTCTACTTCATATTCCAGTTTTATTATGATAATATGCATTTGAATAACGGTCGGTTCAATGGCGGTTATTAATTTGATTGCGTTCACAATTGCAGTGCCGGTCGCCGAGCTACTGAACGCCACTACGTTTACGTCACTGCGCTCCATCATATCAAAATTGGTAGAGAAACAGGAGACTGGTTAGTTGGACAATATTTTTTATTGTTTATTTTTTGAGTATATTTTTATTAATAAGGATTGTGCTTGTGGCTAAGCAATAACAGCCGCGCGGGTCGATCGATCAGGTTAAGCTACGCTTGCTGCGGTTTGTCCATGGATGGGTATACATCAGACCCCTCCGTGACTCGGAACGCACGTTAAACCGTTGACTGCCGTCAGCAGCCCGAATGTCTGAAAACCAATCTTATCAAGGGGTATCGTATTACCCAGTAACTGGGTTGTGGAGGTCAGATAGGCAGTCTCTCCATGTAAAATACTGGTATTCAGCTGCATCCGGTTTAACCAGAAGACGACCTATTTGGCAAAAGGCTAGGCAGATGAAGATGTTTATTAATAAGGATAGTCATGCAAGGTAAACAATGGCTGTATTTGGTTTTTCCTTTTCGGGCCATTGCTGACCCACTTCTAGGCAATGCCGTCGTTATTGTTATGTTTTAAAAATATTATGGCACAATGCCATGTGTTTTTTGTCCTAAAGGCTCAATAATTATCAACACAAAACACGATATATTGTATCGATTGTCATTCGTAGATGCTTGTGAATTGTGATCGTATACGATGTCATAATTTACATTACCTACATGAGTTGATCATGCATTAAATATCTAGCAGAATCAGCCAACGAGGGTCCAACTGCAATATGTGAGAGGGAGTAGGCCGTAATCCACCAGCCGGGCCCAGTGCGGATTGGTGGAAATGTGGAATCATGCATTGTAATGATATTACAGCGACTTCTGCGAACGCCGATCGAAGCCACATTTGCGAACCATGCGTGCAACCCTAATCTTTTGCACGCACGCTCAACTTGCTTGCATCGTATACATTAAATTTGTACAACCCTTTGGGTCTGTAAATGCTAAGCCAAATATGACGAAATACAATTAAAAATTAATCAAAAACATTGTAGTAATTAATACTCTCCATCTTTTCCGGCCTTAATACAAAACGAAGTTTATATTTAGAGTAGGTTCAAACCCGGTGGTTTGAAACTGTACCCTAATTGCGTAACACACAATCAATCGGAATCGGTTTCATTTTGACAGTTCAACAACATTCATTGCGTTATTTACGTTGTTGAGCAGACACATGACACATTTTTTGGAGATATGAAGCAATGGATTACCAATATCCTTCAAAATGATTCAGATTGAGATTGATGGTGTGTTAAGCAATTAGAGTGCTAGTCTAAATATAAATTTTGATGAATTTTCTGGTCTGTTCTTGAATTTCGACCTCTATTTGGACAAAGGTGAAGTTTCTAATACAAAAACTGATTTTGAAATCGGGGTCTAAGTTGTCAGTTTTGAATTAAGAACTTTACCTGAGTCAGAATAAGGTTAGAAATACAAAAACTTGGCTGAAAGGTTTGGGCTTGGACTGAAGTGAGAGCTCATTTGGTGATGAGGCTTCATTTACTAATAATTTCTATCTCCACATTTCAGCTAAAGTGAACTCACTGTTCTCGCTAACGGAGACAGTGGCTGCGCTGGTGTTCCACCCGTTCTATTCCTGGATGTATATGAAGACCCTGCACGTGCTGCCGGGTGCTGTGTTCCTGACCAGTGCGGCTATTGCTATACCACCTTCTATCATACTTATGTAAGTAGATCGTTTTGTGACTTGAGATATGTTGAAAACCTTTTTAAATCTCGCGCGAGTACGTGATTGTCGCGCTCTTTAATATGAATATTAGTTTCTGGCTGCGGCCGAGTCCGTGGATGCGTCTGAAAATATTGAACATTATCACATGAAGTTAATAGCCAGCCTCACCTTTTCCTTTCAAACTTTAGTAATTCCATTTATTATAATTTTTATTTTATGTTATTCCAGATTCTTCTACGCCCAGCACAGAGCATCCCTCAAGGGCACGAGAAAGAAGGCTTTAGAAGCAGAAGAGAAGAAGGACGCAAAAGAAGCAGAGGCCAAGAAGGTGGATCCCCTAAACTTTATCCCGTCACCGGCAGAAAAAGAAAAAATAGAAATGTCAAAGAAAAGTTAGTAGTTAACTGAAAAACATAATACTTACATGTTAGGTACTTCTCAATAAATTTATTATAGTGAGAAAAAAAAAGTTTCCCAAAGGACACTGAGCAAAGTTGTATGGAAAGTTGTCAATTGCTGTCAGTTGTTTGTTGTGTATGTTCGATGAAGTTTATATTGTGAATGACAGAATGTAGACGTCCACTTTTAAATTATATGGAATCATTTAAATCTGCCATGATTATTTTGTGACAAGTTGTCATTTTTATGATTTTTTTGTTGTTATCGATTTAGAATCTGTTTTTACCTATTGGTCTAGAATCTAGACACAAATAAGTACTAGTGCGAGATAATTGCGTAACACACTAACAATTGCAATGACTTTTGACCACATTCATTACGTAATTAATGTTTTTGAGCAGACAAGTATATCAAAACATGAAGCAATGGTCTAGCTGCTCTCAAAACGGTGAAGGATAACATGGTGAAGAAACCGGCATGTCCTCGTCCAGAACCGAAAATTCGCAGACATGTGACACCTAATAATCCGCAATGGGCTCGTGTGGTGGATTATAGCCCTATAGCCCACTCCCTGCCGAATAGAGGAAGCCTATGTCCCAGCAGTGGGAACATGACAAGCTGATTATGAAGGATTATGAATTTCTTTTAAAATCTTTCGGTTTGTGAAAGAAAGTGTGTTATGCAATTGGGGTACTGCTGGTGTCTACTCTGTGAAACTAGCAGGTAGAACCACATCTCTATTGGTTCATAGAGAAAAAGAGATGACAGGTCTCCTTTAAGAAACCCTATGTTTTTCAAACGGATCCGAAAGTTTTTGTAAAGCCTAGATTTAATTTTGTTGTACATGTTGTGTTTTAATTGTAATTTAAGAATAAAATCGAATTATTATAGCGAATTTACGCAGTATTTTAAGGTTTTTGTTTTAAAATATACTCTTTTGAATTTTGTAATATAGGTAGGAAGTACTAATAATAACTATCTTATTGTTTTTATTGCAAAATGGATATGACTAAAATGAATGAATAATTTATAAATAATTTCTTTATTATATGTAAGTATTATACACATAAACCTTCCGGAATAAATTCTCTAAGTGATGGTGAAAACCGCATAATAAATCGTTGTGCAGTTTAGATGAGCAATAGATATAGAGCTTTAATCTAATACGTGGTGACTGGTAATTAGTGACCGATACTTAACACATAATTATGCTCATCAGAACAAACAACTTTCCCAAAGAACCCAAATTAAAATACACCTGATGTTGTATTATTCTTTTTATGTACCTACTCAATAGGTATTCTAGTGGGGTTATAAGCTTGGTAAAAAAAAAAAAAATCGTTTCTATGGGAAAGTTGTTTAACGCATTGACGGACACTAACCGCCCATAGGCGTAATAACAATACAACTTCTATTGTATCTCGTTCAGTGTCCTCCATCCGATTAATACGATAAGAACAATCATTCAAGGTCACTCAACGAGCTATGGCACGGGCTATGCTTGGAATCTCTCTGAGCGATCGAATCTGCAACAAGGTGATCCGGCAGAGAACCAAAGTTGTCGACATAGCTCATAGAATAAGCAAGCTGAACTGGCAATGAGCCGGCCATATTAGCCATAGAACCGATGATCGTTGGGGTAGATGTGTTCTTGCGTGGAGACCGCGAATTGGAAAACGTAAGGTAGGACGCCCTCAGGCTAGGTGGAGCGACGATCTTCGCAGGATGGCTGGCAGCAGCTGGATGAGAGTTGCCGAAAATCGAGTTGAATGACGTGCAATAGGAGAGGCCTATGTCCAGCAGAGGACTGCTGGGGGGTTGTGGTTGATGATGATAATTAATCAGGTGTTTAAATATCGGTCACGTATTACCAGTCACTCTATAAAATAATACGTCACCAAATATTTATATGAACTAGGTAAATATTATGACCTCTTAGTAAATATTATGACAGAACAAACATTAATAACAAAGTATTACGATATTCTGCAGCTACTACAGACGGTTGTAACTAGAGAACGTAATTACTTATTAAAGTTAATTGCTATTCCCGAAGGCCATGATTAATTTCATATTTTCCAGACCAATTGTGACGCTGTAGTAATATGAACTTTATAATAGTTTATTTACGAATTTAATTCTGAATAATATTATTCTGTGTGCTTTTTTTTGGTTATCAGAATTTTAAGAGCATAAGTGAAAGCTTCATTTTATTGTTTTGTTTTGTTAAATCATTTTTTTGTTGTTAATTGCATAAATCTTTTTCTATTTCCCAACGAATCCTCTTCCTACATTCGATATTAACTGCGGTCGATGGCCCCACAAAAAAAAACATCAAGAAATTAATTTTATTTTGTTTTTTTTTCAAGTTTAGATTGAAATTGATAAAAAAAAAAAAACATTGATATCGCGTGTGTGGAGTTTTGCTAGCTAATTTAATTTGACTATCATTCACACAATTTGACACATTCACTGTCATCTATATGTAGACATATAAAACGATATAATCACCAGGCACAAAACTCATTTTTTTTTAATGTATATTTTCTAAGTACTTATAACTATTGTAGCAATATGTAATAAACTATATAAGAAAATAAATAAGAATAGATTAATTGCCTAGGAAACGTATGTATATATACGTACGTGCCTATATTTAAATATGTTCTGGTGCCAACAACTGTAAAACTAAATCGGTGCCCCACTGTGTATGATCCGTTTACCGATCATACCTACATAAATATTAAAGAACCATACCAATTCATTTCTGGTGGGTCCAAATTTTATACCAATGCAATGTTATCTTATTACCGTCAAAACGACCTAAGAAAACTAAGTGTTTGGCCGTGTCCTAACCGAAAGCGACCATCCCTCGAGCGTGCGTTCGTCGCGCTCTTATAAATATGTATATGACGTACTCGCGCGATAAATCAAGTCGCGTTTTTACGTCATAATTTGTGTAAACGATTGCGTAATCGCGTATTCGCGCGACAGTCGCTTTCAGTTAGGACGGGGTATGGATGCAAATTTATTGCTGTGATAATGTACTGAATGAATGTTATAATAATAAAGTATAAATTATAACTGTTATTACTAGTAATTTATTTTGTGCGTGTTTTTAATATAAATCCCTTATTAATAAAAAAAATAGCAATTAGTTGTCGACTGGCGGTTGTTCAAAGATTTTTAGCATTGCATCCTATGTGCCTAACAACAGTCAAAACTAGGCACTAGGCGTACTTTGTTGATTTTATCCCCTTTCGCCACGAGCTACACGCTCAAGCGCCACGGGTCTTGTGACAGCGACTGCAGAGAGAACAAATGAAAGATGTTGTTTAGAGCATGCCACGAGTCACCGCGACGCGACTTGCGGAGCGACCATGGTCGGAAACAGCAGTGCGATTTTGTAACCACCTCACCGTGAAAACTTAGGTGAAGTGAGCGTGGAGTGAGCTGTCACTCCAAATAATGCTAGGGATTGACACTACTGACAACTCGCATCAAGCTCACTTCACTTGAGTTTTCACGGTAAGATTTTTACAGAATCGACCGGCGGTGACCCGAGCAAGTATCTCTTGACGCAAGTCGCGTGTCGATTGACGCAAGTCGCATCGCAGGCCGTGAACGGGGCCTATGATTATTTATAATGACACCATAAAAAGCTCGCATTTTACGCTTTCCAATGAAAAACGACTCACTTTAAACAATCTACTCTTTTATTGTTATGTTCAAAATAAAGATCTAAGTCACGTAACAAAATCGCTCCATCCAAGTGGTAATATTACTTTATCAATTTACAAATAAGATTATACTTAATGGAGATGATGACTATAATATTAAAAATTAACAAGACACATTCACAACTTAACTTTAAAAAGAAAACATACACATTTAACGCAAGACGACAAGACTTAGAGACATAGAATAAAGAAAACCTAGAACTAACTATGGTAGGAAAATATACTATATGAGGGAGCAAAACTAGGAGATCGCGAAACAAAAATCTGGTGTTCCCTACATTATGACGAGTTATACGAACATAAATGTAGGGAACAGCTGATTATTTTTCGCGCTTTCAGGTTTATTAAAAGTTGTTCATAATGATGAGTACAATGACCCCCTAGAGTTATGGGATATAAAAAAAACACATTGTATAAGTTTTGTAATTATTGAATTCAGGCATAGGTCATAAAAGCAATTTTTGAGCAGCTGAAGTTGCAATGGGCCGGCCATATTACCGATGACCGTTGGTTTAGACGTGTTCTTGAGTGGAGACCGCGAATCGGTAAACGCAAGGTGGGACGTCCTCGGGCTAGGTGGAGCGACGATCTTCGCAGGATGGCTGCTAGCAGCTGGATGAGAGTTGCCGAAAATCGAGTTGAATGGCGTGCAATAGGAGAGGCCTATGTCCAGCAGAGGACTGCTATAGGCTGATGATGATGAGGATGACTGATCGCTTGTATCCACGTAGCGCTACGCGTCACGCTACGGCGTAGCACGCTAGAAGCTACGTGGGCCCCCATTCTTAGGCTATTTTGGTTACAGTCAAATATTTTGGAGGTATTACGAAGCTCATTCTTTCGTGAAACTATTTTACATAGTAAAGCTAATATTTGCAGTATAATAGGGACAGGACGTAGGTATCCGTACGTACAGGATACGTACAGGACTGCTAGTCAATATTATCAAAAGATTAGTCTTACGTCATTTTATTGTCCAAAAGCCTTTTGATCAAAACTATCTTGCTTTAAAAAGCTTTTTAAATCCCAACAAATACTATAAATGCGAAACTGAGTTTGTTTGTTACGCTTTCACGCGGAAACGGCTAAACGGATTTAGATGATATTTGGCACATGGGTAGACCCTGTCCTGGGTAAGGAAAGGCTACTTTTCACTCTGAATCGCAGACGAAGTCGCGGGCAAACAGCTGATCTAGAATAAATGTAATTCTTGACACCTTTACCTGCTGTTGCGTAATAAAAACGTTCTCCAAAACCGAACCACTCCGAAGATTACTATCACAAATAATTATTATTTTGTGAATTCCTCAGATGTTCTACATCCACATGGAAAAATACCGTGTGACACGATTGCACAACAATATGCAACATAACGTAATAAATTGGGCTGTAGACTGATAATGGTTACGTGCGACAAAAGAAATAGTTTAAATAAGTCTGTTCAAATATTACCTATACCAACATGCCACGTGTAGATATGTATGTATATCCATAATAGGAACACGTACCAGTATTTTTATTATGTTATTGTTATATTTTTATTCTTTGTATTGCTTGTCTATGTACTGCTATTGGTGTACCAAAATATAAACTTTACTAATAATAAAGCTGAAGAGTGTGTTTGTTTGAACGCGCTAATCTCTGGAGCTAACAGTCGGATTTGACAATTGTTGATAGCCAAGGACATGTTAAGACCGAGCAAAAAGAAAAAAAAAAACGTCTAAAAGAACGCTAAACGAAAACGGAGTAATAGCAGGCGATGCGATGCGATGGGGTGGGTCGAAGGAACAAGAAATTTCATGCGGACGAAGTTGCGAGCAGAAGCTAGTAAATAAATAAAACATTATGTTAATGTACAAGAGGTTTGAGATATCGATATTTCCCACAATAATTATAATTCATTCACAAGGGAAATACTAAAATTAAAATAAAACAGTTTGATTGACGCACAATAACATTTCTTTTGTTTTGCTTTTATTTTCTTGTAAATCGTTCCAGGAACTCAACTCCCGTGCCATCTCGAACCAGCCCTCGCAGTACGTTTCCAAGTCGTCTTTACCTCTTCTGCACCGACCTGGGCGGCGCCGTCCATCTTCAGGCATCTATTGTGTGGAAATTTGCACCCAGCGGTCATTGTGCATGCGGCCAATGTGACCGCCCTAATCCTATTTAAGCCTGGCAGCCTTCCTTCTTATGTTCAGCATGCCCGATTTGGAACCCAGGGTGAAGTGCGTTTTTTCCAGTCTTTTTACGCCCTGCATTCTGCATTCGTTCACTCTTTGACAGACTCAGAGGCGGAACTATTGCGGTTTGCGGCTCGATGAGCGACCAGGTGTATTATGTAGTGTTCAGACCTGGTCGCTAAAAGTAATATTATAAAAATGTAGGGTAAGTGTTTAAAATTTAACCCAGCCATAACGTAACCATACATACCGATTGACTGCTGCGCTGCGTGTGGCGGGTTCGATTCCCGCACGGAACAAATATTTGTATGACCTACATGTATTTGTTCCGAGTCTGGGTGTTTTTCTATCTATAATATGTATGTATTTACAAAAAAAAAAAAATTGTATATAAGTAGTTTATCAGCCATCTTGTTACCATAACACAAGCATTAGGTTGCTTAGCTTGGGACAAATGGTGCTGTGTGAAATGTCCAGGGATATTATTATTATTATACCTACAGGGAGCACGCGCCAGTAAAACCAGTAATAAATAACTCGCAGATGGAACTCTTTTGTAGACATCATAATAAACACAGACAAAATATATAAATATTAAGGTAAGTACCTATGGAATTCAAAATTAGGAACGAAAAAAAAAAGACGGTGCAATAACAAAAACATTACGAAAACAAAAAAGAAGATTCTCAAAAGTACATACTCCTTTCTGACTTGCAAAAGGTGAAAGTAGTGATGATGTGAAACCCTCAACGTCATGCCCATCTCCCTTCCCCTTCACAGCAAGAGTGAACAGCCGATCGATTCTGTAAAAATCTCAACGTGAAAAGTTAGGTGAAGTGAGCTTAGAGTGAGCTGTCAATACTGTCAATCCCTAGCATTAGTTGGATCATTCCAACTTAGGTGAAGAAAAAGTGAGGAAAACTTAGGTGAAGTGAGCGTGGAGCGAGCTGTCATCAGCTCGCTCCACGCTCACTTCACCTAAGTTTTCACGGTGAGGTGGTTACAGAATCGCACTGCAGGCATCTTCTAGGCACGGTCGTTCCATCATAGACCTCACCCATCGCTTGCCATCAGGCGTGATCAAGAGCAAGCCCATTACAAATAAAAAAAATAGGTATATTTTCAAAAGAACATGTTCTTTTTTCTCCGTCTTGCAAAAGATGGAAGTAGTGACGACATGAATCCCTCAAAACTTAATACGATTCCGATTTCGATTAAAAATTCCAAAGCTGAATTGCTCTGAATACACAAAAAATGATGAAATCACTATGACTTTTACTAATAAAGCGTTACCCAATTGAAAACACATCAGCTGTCATTTTATATGTACCTATATATTTATGACCTTATCAACAATTACGATAGTTAATGTTTTTACGATGTCTGTAATAAAGGATTCACCTTCAGCTATAATTCGATTCATTTTTATCAAAGAAATATTGGTCCCTGACAACTGAGCATGACCATATCAAATAACGGGTGGGCCATTTAAAATTTAAAATCAGAATCGGCTATTAAGAAATAAACTACTGATTAGTTTTTCAAATTTCGGGTTTTATTGGAAAGGTTGAACTTTGTCATTTAAGAATGGAACACTAATATCATTCATATGACTACCGTGACTGGCTCGGCAGTACCTCATCCGATCAACCTAATTTTTAAGTACATTTTCGATTGTTTCGGCTTGAATCTCTTCAATGGCATCTACGTATTCATGTTTCAACGCTTCAATTATCTCTGGATGGTTTGCGTAACATTTATCCTTAATGGTTCCCCACAGAAAATAATACAAAGGGCTCAAATCACAGCTTCGAGGCGGCCAATTGACATCAGCGTTTCGTCTGATTATTCGATTTTCAAAATCAGTGCGCAAAAGTTCGATGATACGTTGGCTTTGTGACATGTGGCCCCGTCTTGTTGAAACCAAATGTAGTCACGTGTTCTTTGAATCCCATATGTGGCCATTTTGCTTATTGACAAAACCACCGAGATGAAAATGAGCTTCATCTGAAAACTCGATTTTTCGGTAAAATTCTTCATCTCCTGCCAAACAATTTTCAGCCCATTGCACATTGGGCGATGCGAAAACGCATCGGATGGTCATGAAGCTTCAGTTCTTGGACCAATTGCACTTTGTAAGCCTTCTTACCGAGGTCTTTATGCAAAATTCTTCTCAGAGAAGTGCGAGAAATGTTCAGCTCCTGAGAACGATGACGAGTTGAAGTTGATGGATGTTCTTGCACATTCTGCGCCACAGCAGCAATGTTTTCAGTTGAACGCACTGGACGAGAACGTACACGGGTTACTTTGTCCAATAACGATCCATTTTAACGAACTCGCTTCACAAATTGACGCACATGTAAACTAAACTGAAGGCATCTCATCGGAAGATCATTTCTCGAAAATTTTCCACGTAAATTTCTTACAGTTTGCTATAAAGACTGACTACTTTGGAAGTAAGTTTTTAATATTTCCCAATTTTGTTCGAGCGTATAGCGTCCCATTTTGCAAATGTCAAACATCCTGTCAAAAAACTAATGTCATTCTACCTTTGAAAGTCAAAGTCATCGGTACTTCAAATTTAAAACACTAGATGGGCCATCTAGCCCGTTACTTAGCCCTTACACCCGTTACTAAGCTTAAGGGTGGAATTCCATTGTTACATAGGATGAGCAGTGGTGGCCCAGTGGTAACGGCCGCGACTTTCTGGTGGATTAGAGCCCAAGCAGGCACTTTACTTTTTGTAAATAATTTCATGGCTACTGCTCTCAAAACGGTGAAGGAAAACATCGTGAGGAAACGGGCATGTCCTAGAACCAAAAATTCGAAGACATGTGACATTTACCGACCTGCACTGGGCCCCCGTGTGAATTCCGGCCTACTCATTCTTGCAGAGAGGCCAGTGTCCCAGCAGTGGGAACATTATTGGCTGATTATGCTATCAAATACTAAGCTTAAGGGTGGAATTCCATTGCAGCATAGTATGAGCAGAGGTTACTATAAACAAGAATAATAAAGAAGCAATATAGACAAGATAGAATCGAGTTTTTCTAACTGTACAGACAGCTGTGCAGTGCTGGGGAGTTTGTTGCGCGTCTCAGCGAAAGCACTAGTGGTGAATGGCGGGCGTTTTGGACGTCATAAGTAATTTTGACGCTTGACTTTTGATTTTGACTCTCCCTTAATTACATGAGATATAAACAGTACTGTAGTTCTATAAATGTCTAAAAATCCTTCGGTAAACAGGCGTGAAAAAGAAAAGGCAAATAAAATCAGGCGTCATATTATGTTTAGGTTAGGACGAATTTTAAGCTTTTGAAATACTAGAAGGCTTCTACATATTACGTAGCTTGATTATATCAATGTAAGTAAAGTTGCTTATGTTATGTTAAATAAAGGTGTTAAGTATTTAATTTTGCTAAAAATAGCGAATTTATTACACACTTTTGACTTTCAGATTTAAATGCTAGGAATGAATCAACAGATTAATTGATTCATAGAGACACGTAATGAAAAATAGGTAATGGAAAACTTATCTAATACATAAAACGCCACTAATAACAATTAGTTTGATAATAATATTGGCAAAGCATAGCGCACTACTAATTTTTAAGATCTTTGTATGTAATTGGACTATGTTTTACAAATAAAATATTCTTATTCTTAATAATTTTACAATCACCGAAGTAGATACTAGATAAGTTAGGATTAGTCTACTACGATTAGGCGGGTGTATTATTAAAAAGTAAAATACGACAGTACGTGTCGTATCATTGTAGGTTCCCTATATATGTACGATACATCAGATATGCAATATCGATAAGGATAGTAAGTTTATTGACTACAAATGAGATATAACAAACAGTTCACATTCAACACCACTTATATCTACAAGTGAATTATCAAACAAAATATAATTAAACGAAATAAATTATTATATAAAAGTGATTCCAAAATGGCTACAGAAAATAAAGGGGAAACGAAGAAATATGAAGACTTTACGGAAGAAGATCCTCTTAAAGAAAATGAAGAAAAAGAGGTGAACATGACTTTTAGTGAAAAAGTGGTAGATATGTTCAGAAACATAACCATAGAGCCTTGTTTGTTGATGTTTATGATATCATATATGATCAATATGACTGCATCACAAAACCTGAACCTTGAGAAGGCGTGCCGAGTGAACCTCAACTTTGCGGACGAAATATGCGATTCGCTGAAGCTGCAAGATGCAGACAGTCAGAACGAATATGAAAGAGAAACACAGAAGCTGCTGGCTAGAGCTCTTTCGTGGAGGACTTACTTGTCAGCTACTATACCCTGCGTATTAGCTCTTTTCGTTGGATCTTTCTCTGATAAAACAGGGCATAGAAAGTTTTTTATAATTATATCGATTATGGGACAATTGTTAACGAGTATCAACAATATGATCAACGTGTATTTCTTCCGGCAACTCTCATTGGAATTCTTCGTCTTCACGGAAGCTATTATTGAGGGACTCTCTGGTGGATGGTGCATCTGTTTCTTGACGGCGTTTGCTTTTATAAGCACCATTACAACAGACAAGACTAGAACTTTTAGGTTAGGTCTTGTAAGCTTTAGTGTGACAGTGGCTTTCCCTATTGGTATGGGGGTCAGTGGGATCTTGTTGAAGAAGTTTGGTTACTATGGATGCTATGGATTGACAACATTCATACAGATTCTCAACCTGATGTATCTATTTTTCGTGTTGAAAGATCCTATACGGAATAGAGAGCAGAAGATGGTAAGCAGCATAGCATTTTGATAATTATTATAAAGTAGAAGTCCTTGTTATTTAGAAAAAATATCATCTGTATAAATTGTACTTACCCTGCTGCTACTTAGTTCAGAACTCCTGTATACTTCGCCCTCAGTTCATCAACTTCATTTGCTAAGGGTCTTGCCACTCGTTAGAATCATGGCTATGGGCCATTAAAAAGATTCGTGTTTTTTTTTGGGGTCAACGACTGATGGTATTGTTTTACTTCAAGAATGCGTTGAGTAAATCAGTTTTCTTTAGTTTTTCGAGTTTATATATCGATACAAATAACTTCTATGAAGTTTACACAAAAATAAAACTGATTTCTTAAACTGATATTTCAAGTGACTATACTGACTGCAGTCGATGACCCCACAAAAAAGTCATCAAATTAAATTATTTTCTTTTGTTTTATATTAATATATCGATACCCATCACGTTTGCCGAATTTCGCTAGCTAATTTAATATGACCTTTTACTGTATCTATTGTTCTTCAGCATGATCGTCAAGGAAAGTGCCACTTCTTCCGCGTGTTCTTCGACCTGAAGAACGTCAGCGATACCATGAGTTTGCTCGTCAAGAAAGCTCCTAAGAACAGGAGACTGCGACTTTGCATCATTCTGGGAGTCGTCAGCGTACTCTTTGGACCTATGTATGGTTAGTATGTTGTGTTTACTCACCTATTTTTCTTCGGGGTAATTGAGTAACACACTATTATTAGGAATAGCTTTTATTTTGACAGTTCAACAACATTTATTGCGTTGTTTACGTTGTTGAGCAGATAAATTTTTCGAACATATGATGCAATGGTTTTAATACCTTTCTAAATGATTCAGATTGTGATTAATAGTGTGTTACGCAAATAACGTGCTGGTCTGTAAATCGTGATAGTGACAAACATGTCTAATATACTTTATGGCAATTTTGTTCTAAGTCCCAAGTAAGAAAGGCTAGCTTAATAATAATAATAATCACCCCATCGCCGTATCTCTACGTTGACGTCTTGGTGGGGCTTGCGCGCTCTATTATAGGTCTGTGGCGGAAGAGTTTACTTTTCCGGATCAGGTCTAGGGTGTGGAGCCAAACCAAGAGAGATACAGGAACTCGCAGGGCAGCATATGGCGAGCTGTTGGCGAGTAGCGACCCCACGGACCCTATCTCGGGAGATAGGGTCCACTTCTCCCGCGGGAGAAGTCTTGTTCCTCACCTCTGGCTTACCTTTATTGGCCGGCTGGAGTGAACACTGACGAGGAACAGAGCTCCCACCTCTTTCTTGCCTTTATTGGCTGGCTTGAGTGGAGATTCGCAAGAGCAAACGTGCTCGGAGGTAGGAAGTATTTCAGTAAGATGCTGGCAGGGATCTTGAATGTACTTCCAGGATTGTCCTGATAGCCGCGGAATACCTCTCCACTCGTCACAAGCACCTCAGGACATGTTGCCCCCTTGCCGCTACGACACAATGTGCTAGCGACCGTTTTCAGGGGCCCATTATTGAGTGTGCAAGTCACCCCCTGCCATTTTATCTGTGAAATATATTCGTTCAAGGTAACCGATCTATTATAGCCACCCACACCCATAGCCCAGTATATTTTGTTTCCATGTACTGCAATAGTCCTGCACCAACCGGGGGTTGACCTTGGGTGCACTTGCATGGTGCATACAGGGATAATCATCGGTTGGTGCCTCCTCATCATTTAAAATGGTCTAAAGGGCCTCTGCGAGTTGGCTTCGGCCCCTGGTACGCCTTTCAAAGGTCCGGTACCCCAGGGTCCCGAGATATATCAGAGACAAAAAGAAATAATAATAATTTTTTGTCAGGCAACTCAGGCCCATAGATAGATAAAATACATAAAATAATCTAATGCAGTTAACCAGACACTAATCTAGGTTAAAGGATACCTACTCCTGCGCCCTAATTACTTAAGACACTTTCAATCACAATCCGAGGGTTTCGAAGGACATTTCTAATCCATTGCTTCATAGGTTTGAAAAATTCTTCTGCTCAACAACGTAAATAACGCAATGAACGTGGCTGTACTTAACTGTCAAAATGAGGTCCCCCCCCCCCCTCATTTTTTGGTTGACTGCCAATTTTGTCACTGAGACATTGACACTTTGCTTGGCCCTTTCAAAATGTGGTCCAAGTATCCATTCTACTCACCAGCTTCAATAGAAGTTGGCTTGGCGAGAAACGTGGATGTTCCTATAAAAGTGATGATGCAAGTCATGAAGTTAGTTAATATTTGTTTATTTCCTTGTGCTATCGAAAACTGCCTGATCCTGTGGTAAAAGAGTTTTCTTTCGATTTCAGGTGAAATATCGGTCATGTACCTATCCACGAGGTACAGATTTAACTGGGACGAAGTTCAATTCAGCATATTCCAGACTTATAACTTCATCACTCACACTATTGGTAAGTTTTTCTTCTTCACTTTTACAGGGTCAAATTAAATTAGCTAGTGAAACTCCGCCGACGTGATGGATGTCTATATCTAAACATGATGAAACAAAAATGGTCATTAGATATATGAAGTTTAATTTATCGTTGTCTCTACATTGTATGTCAGTTCTTACTGTTTTTCTTAGCAATCTCAGTAAAACATAGAAAAGAAAGGCTTGTGTACGTGCCGACCCTTCCTTAAATGTAGCGTGATGTTAAAATAACCTATTATAGCCTTCCTCAAAGACTGGGCTATCAAATGTAAAACGAATTTTTCAAATCTGACAGTTAGTTCCAGACATTAGCGCATTCAAACAGAAAAAAAATAAACAAATTCTTCAGCTTTATTACTAATTAGCGTTCGATTACTAATTGGGTTGAAATGCATGACCAAAAAACAGCTGGGCAGTGATATAATTGCCTAATAAGCTTTGGGTTTAATAATAAATAATAATAATAAATAAATCCCTGGACATTTCACACAGCACCATTTGTCCCAAGCTAAGCAACCTAATGCTTGTGTTATGGTAACAAGATGGCTGATAAACTACTTATATACAATTTTTTTTGTTGTAAATACATACATATTATAGATAGAAAAACACCCAGACTCGAAACAAATACATGTAGGTCATACAAATATTTGTTCCGTGCGGGAATCGAACCCGCGACACGCAGCGCAGCAGTCAATCGCTTAACCACTGCGCCAACCGTGCCGTCAAAACCGTCGTTTCGTTGTACTCTCTCAAGACTATTAAAGTGCATTCATTGTGCATTCAATTGACGTTCATGAATTGGTATCTTATCTATTTATCTAGAGCATCGAAGATTTACAGCCGAATACATTGTAAATAACATTCACATAGTCAATGGAAGTTTCCACCTGTATGATTTGGCTAAAACTGGCATGTGACTTAACAAAGTTACAAAAAAAAAAAACAATATTCGCTTCGTTCGTTTAGCTAATAAATATAAAAAAAAAACTGAATAGGAAAAACCGACATGGAGTTGAAATGGAGTAATAGTAGTTTATAAGATCCCTTTAAATCGAAAGTGTCAGGCCACCCCGTGTGACTGTTCCTAAGTTGCCCTAGGCTGATAAAATTATCGTTTTTCCTAATTCACATAATTAGGAAAAACGATAATTTTATCAGCCAGAAATGTTAGGAAAATGGGTCGGTTCCCCTTTCGGGGAAGAACAGTACCCCTCCCCGTACTGTTCTATAGAGCTCGGCTCCAGACTGGAGCCTCCCACCGATTGTAATGAATTCCCAAGAAGCATTTGCCTTGTCCCGACATAGAAATCTGGGGAGCAAGGAGGGATATAAGAAAACAATTGCAATATAAAATAGGGTTGGGAACTCATAGATAAGGTGATTAAGAAAAGGACATCTACTTTTTTTTTGATTATGAAAGTTACAAGAGGTGAGAGAAATACAAAAGGGGTAATTGACGCGTAACGCTTGCGTTGGAGAATACATTGTTTTGAGTTACGTTACTGAATGTTCTTACAATTTTACAACAGCTGTTACGTCTTGCGTGTACCACCAGTCCTAACTTGCATAGGCCTAGAGAGGACCTGCTCCTCTCTTCCTACTCAAGCATGTCTTACTCAACCCTAAGGTAAAGGACTGCGAATTACCTCTACCATTGAGCGAGATCAGTTTCCAGAAGTGCTGGACGCGTACAGTAGTAATAACCCCTCATAACAGCCTACTCACCCTTTTCTAAGATAATACAAAACTAGCGCAAGCGTACCGCATCGTCAGTCGGTTGCAGAATTCCTTACGATTGCCTTGTTAAACGCCGAAGTGGTTATTTCAAATCGTCACTTCGCACTTCCTTAATCTACCCAATTTACAGGATACTTCAGTGTAATCAGCAGCCGTGCGTCCATTCTTGTCTACCTATTTATGTAGCGACGGAGGTTTTCTATCTGGGCATCCAAATTATGTGTCTCGCTAAATATTATATTTCTTATCAGTAAGAGGCCTACGGGGGCCGGGTGTGATTTAACGAGACACAATCCCTAGCGTTCCTTAGAACGACTATCAATCCAGTAAAGGGTGCTCAGTGAAGCCTACCCCACTCCCTGAAAGAGTGCGTATATCAAGAGCAATGCAAAGTATCCTGCAGTTTGTCTGTCCATAGGGAAAAGGTAGCCATCACTAACGTTTGGTTGGTCGTAAACAACAGACTACAAGGAAGCACTTTAATTAAAATTCTCTCAGTCTTCCATAAGCGGTGTGACTGCCCTAAGCGTCATGTCTTGGTTGTGGTTGTCTATAGTCTATTGGTAGAGCATTTGTCTAGAGTATGTTGGTAAGTGTCATACCTTATAGCGGGCTTTCCCCGAGTCCCTACGACCAAACGCATGTGTAGGTTACCTCGATAACGTCAGAGAAAGGAACAAGGAGGGATAAAATAGTCAACACTCACCTGATCGTTCACAAACACACTCACTGAGATTCACGCGCCTTGCATGCTACTTACATTAATAGTATGCAAATATAACCTAGTCTAAAGCAACACTTATTATTTAACGTATTAAATAACACTCCAGCACTCTCGATGTCTCAACAGACACACAGGTTCAATGCTACTGCCCTAAGTTCTAACTCTGCTAGTCTAGTCTACGCCATCCACTCACCCTCGTGGTCTCGCACACTAGGTACTTTAAATACTAGATTAGTATAGTCTGGGTTTCAATCCAACTATATTTAATTTAATAACTATTGCCCGCTTGCTTCGCGACAGCCCACTCGGACATAACCTCTTGGCATTCCCTAGATCTCCTAACTTAACTAGCGTGGACTAGGAAGACCCCGACTGCCCCCACCGTCTCGTTATAATTCTCACATCCTAAAATCACCACGTGCAGGCGCTCAGCCCCCTTTTCAAAAGGTTCGTCCAGGTACCCGTCGCTCCCACGGACTTCGGGCCCAACTAATTGTAACCAGATGCGTGGCTCCTATTCTCCATTGCATGTAAGGGTCTCAGCGCGTAGAATTTGTACAAAATATTGCATCTTAAGTGACGTAAAATATCGCTTTCTATTGATGACTGGCCATGAGTGCCGGTCTGTTTCCCATAAAATATAAATGGAATGGGTTTCTAAGAGTTTCAATATTGTTTTACTATTTTAAAGAAACATGATATTTTGTTATATATTAGGGTAACGTGACGAGCTGTCAGACCATAAAATTGAGATTTAATGCATTTCTAAGAGAGCCGATATCGTGGGACAATGTTAAAATAAGACATTTTGTTACTAAACAGGAGTAAGTGACAGACAGTCACACCCGCGAAACTTAAATTTTCTTGCCTTTTGGGCACTGTTCCTGTTGACAGCGACATGGACGAATTTTTTGATGCCCTATGATTCTCTTGCTTTTTTTTTCACATGTACATAAATTATTATTTTAAATGTTAGCTTACCTATATAATGTAAATATTATCTCAGTTTTCTTGCGTTTCTTGCAATTTACAGGTCAGTATCAGGTTGTACGTTGATATAATCGTAAATATGATCCGCGGCCGCAACAAATATTTATTTATAGAATTTTAATCGTAAAAATTATCAATACATCTCACTTAGCTCATATTACCCCATTGAATAACTATTTCATGAAATCAGGAGGAACCATGGTGTTAAGGAGTTGTAAAAACACTGTCCTGCAATTGCAAAAAACGTAAGAGTAAAACGTAGAGAGTGTCCGTGTAGTTTCTTGCCCGTTCTTCTCCATAGGTAGCTACTTCGCTTTTGAATGGGCAACTAGCTTCATCTTTCTGACCAACCGACCCCTTGACAATTCAAACGGGCCTGTAATTGGTTTATTTGAAATAAAGGCTTTGAGTTTGAGTAAGTAAATTTTCATTTCGAGGACTACCTTATCGCATACCCCTGAAGATCTTTGAGGTTTTTTCTTCTCTTTATACGTCTAGTTCTTCTTAATTTTAAGTTCCCTTTCGTTCTAGGTTGGTACCACTAAAAAAAAAACAAATTATTACGTTCCAGGCACAATATTCTCAATCCTGGTCCTCAGCAAGTACCTGCAATGGCACGACTCTTTGCTCGGCATCGTGTCGACGCTGAGCAAGATCGCATCTTCGTTCGTCTATTGTTTTGCTCCAAATGAGACAATATTCTACATTGGTAAGTCTATATTTTTTTTTTACCTGCCTACATTGACCCACTGCTGAGCAAACGCCTCCCCAAAATCCTTCCATGCATCATCGGCGCCGTCCATCCTCAGGCACCCAGAAAAAGTCTTTCTACTTAATAAAAATCTTTCATTCATTCACTGACAGAAAACGCACAACCTTAACCTTTGGGTCTAGAAAAAAGGATTCCTTTTATTAAGAAATTGAGCACTAAGGAAGGATATTTCATTATTAGGCCCTTTTTTATTCTCCTGGATAAATGCTCAAGCTCATGGATTCTGCACTACCACGGGGAGATAGTGCAGTTATGTGGAACTCTAACCCACTAAAACTCCACGGTGTCCTCCTCTGCCGCTTACGGCGGGAACACGGGCACGCGCTAGCACTCATCCGTGAACCCGCCGTGTTTGTCCGTCACCGGACCCTCCTCTGGGGAGTACTCCCCATCACCGGCGCACCAGAACACATAGCACGCCGTGACCACCCCAGGGACTAAACCAGCATGCACAAGGGCGCCAGATGACCCCGTCTCTGGGCACCCTTGGTCCCCCTGCGACGGGTCAGGTCATTGGCCCCGCCACCTGCCAATTTTCGGCCACAGAAGATAGGGAGCTAGAGCGGCCAAAGTCCCAACACTCCTCCTCCCTTGCGGCCCCACCGCGTCCGCCATCACACGGTGGCGACCCCGTCAAGGCTGCGGAAGGTAGGGAGAGTGGCGCACCGCAATACCGGCACTCCTCTCCCGCCGCGGCCTCCAACCCTCAGCCGTGATGCCTCCCATACGACATCGCGGCCCGCCTGATTTACGATGTCGCCCAAGTGGCACCGCAACCTACTTGTTGGCCGCTACGTCGTAACTATCCACATCCTTAGTTACCCAAAGCTTAGTTTCTAACTGGCCACCGTAAGCTGTTGCCGACATTTTCATCCTCCCTTATACGAGTCAGTGCGTCCAATGCACAAGCTCAGTGGTATGTTGCCACTTCTATTAGTAGAGTAATTGAGTCCAGTACGAGTATTTCTAAGAAAAAATGACTAAAACCCCTGTCAGAAGCGAAGCTCCTAACAGAATCCTCGTAAAATGACACATATAGTACTTAATGAAAAACCATCTTAATGAGGTTTATTTACTAGCATTTTAGTCACAAAGATTAAATTTTTGGCAAGTTTTAAAAGTAAAGCACAGGCACCTGTGGGTCTGGACAAGTGGCAATGTTTTCCAAAGCGTTTCGTATTTTACAACGTGAGCGGAGTTCATGCAGCTGAATTTTGGGCCAAAGATGTTTGAAGTTTTTGCCATCGATACGCTAAAAGAAGATTGACATAAGCATATTGGTAACATAAATATGTCAGTCTAATACACTTTTGAATTTTCTATCAACGATCTCGCTGATGGTATGTCACTTTGTCTAATCTCTCTCTCAATTCCTCAATTCGTTGCTGTGTCAATAATAAAGTCCAGAGTTTTGATTCCCTAATTTTATTAAGAAACAAAAACCGGTCAAGTGCGTGTCGGGCCACGCGCAGTGTAGGGTTCCGTAGTTTTTATAACAGCCAAGTGCGGGTCGTATTCGCTGACTGATAGTTTCGTACCATGCTCTAACTAAAAGCCAAACATGACTACCAACCTAATTTGTCTTCCTATACAAATCCTCACCAGATCCGACAATTTGGCACGGAAAGTTTTAATATTTTTTTTTTAGATTTGTATAAGACTTGTCATAGCCGGTGTTTAGAATTTAAATACGTCCTGTATTTAAATTCTAAACACCGGCTATGACAGAGCAGACAGAGCTACACTACTCACTTGTCACAAAAACATAAAACTGAGGAATTCTATGGAGTTGTTCGAAATTTTCGAGTCAAATACAATTGGTCGACTATTACTCGTAAACTTGTAAAGCGCACTTAAGTGTGATAGTTTTCCTTTAAACTTCGTTATATATAGGTACTACTGCCGTGACATTTGAATTTCTAACCACAACCGTTTAGTTGGTAGAGGGGGGGGGGACACTTGATTCTAACGAAAACGGGTACTTTAAAGCTTGATAAGTCACGAACGGTTTACTTAATCATAAAACGGTCTTCCCAAACCCCTAATATTTTTGAAAGACCTATCCAACGATATTCCACACTATGGGTAGGACGAAAAAAAAATTATCATCCCCACTTTACATGTAGGGGAGGTACTCTAAATAATAGTTTTTTTCAAAATTTTATTTTACCACTTTTTTGGCGTCATTTACGTATACATACTCATGCCAAATTACAACATTCTAATACCAATAGTTTTTGAGCTAAACCGCGGACAGACAGACAGACAGACGGACATGGCGAAACTATAAGGGTTCCTTGTTAACTACGGAACCCTAAAAAAATATTGTCAACTAATTTTGGATAATCAGTTCCACTTTCTGCTGTTTTACTCCTAGACAGACAGACGAGTTGATGACACATGGCATAATTAGTTGATTCATTATCACAAAATAGCAATCTATGATTGTGATAGTAAAAAAAAAAGATGTGGCAGTTCCATGATTAATTTAATTCAGCATTTAATAAAAAATATATTTATTAAAATCGAAGGAGTCTACGTATAACTTAGCCCAATCTTTCCAAGGGTTATCGCATTACCCAGTACAACCCGATTTAAACTTTATGGCGGCTTGAACATGAGGCGAGTATTACAATCTAAGGAGTCTAAATGTGTGTAGGTATGATAGAGACACTTCTGCCAAACCAGAAGAAAAGTTTGGCAGAAGTAAATGTTTATATTCATGAAATACTTGCCATCGAGAAATGATCAAGAGAAAATATTTGATATTTTGTATGTTTGCTTGTTACGCTTTCACGCTAAACCGTCTGAACTGATTTGGATAAAATTTCGCGTGCCATTAGGCCCATGTACCAAATTAGGTGGATCGAGACTTATGCGGGTGAAACCACGGGGTGCAGTTAGTTATTAATAAAGATCAGTCAAGGTTCTATAGCTACACGCCATTTACTCCTACGTCTAACAAGTTTTTCCATTCTCCTTTAGTTTGATGTATATTTACTAAACCAGCCTATGTTTTATTTTCAGCGCCTCTGGTTGAAATTCTGAATGGTAGTTCACTGATGTCAATAAGGTCAATAATCTCGAAACTAGTAGAACCTAATGAATTAGGTAAGTAACAACTTTTATCACTTTTAAGCATGATTAGCATATAATGTTCCCACTGCTGAGACACATGCCTCTTTTCTGTGAGAAGTAGTGGGCTGTAATCCAAATGAAAAACAGTACCCTAATTGCGTAAAACACAATCAATCTCAATCTGAATCATTCTGAAGGATATTGCTAATCCATTGCTTCATAATGTTCAAAAAATGTGTCATGTGTCTGCTCAACAACGTAAATAACGCAATGAATGTTGTTGAACTGTCAAAATGAAACCGATTCCGATTGATCGTGTGTTACGCAATTAGGGTGCAGGTGTACACTAGCATAATCGCCTATAATGTTCCCACTGCTGGGACACAGCTCTCCTGGCGATGAGAAGGAGTAGGCCATAATCCACCACGCGGGCCCAGTGCGGGTTGGTAGAAGTCACATGTCTTCGAATTTTCGGTTCTAGGACATGCCGATTTTCTCAAGATGTTTTCCTTCACCGTTTTGAGAGCATTGGTGATGAAATAACTTAAATTAAGTAAAACGCCTGTCAGGGTTCGAACTCGCGACCTACAACTTGTAAGTCGGGGTCGTCGAACTCGTAATTTTTTTATGGATTGGTATATTATTATATGAGATAAATTTTATTAATGCCAGATTTTTTTTATGTCTTTGGGAAGATGTCATTATCCTTAGTAGTATGCTCATAAGTCATGAATCTTTTCATATCCTTCCAGGTAAAGTGAACTCCCTCGTGGGTCTGGTAGAGAACCTGATGCCTCTGATCTACGTGCCGCTGTACACTAGGGTGTATACTGCCACGATGGAGGTGCTGCCGGGCGCTGTGTTCCTCTTAGGAGCCAGCTTGACATTACCAGCTGTCATCGTACTTATGTAAGTAAAATACGTAGAAATTGTACAAATTCTGAACAATCAATCCGACGGGCAATTCTCGTAATTTTAAGAAAGTTTACAGTCTGATCTCAGTCTCAATCTGTTAAAACCTTTAATTTTCCTACATTTTGGACAAGTTTTTGCCACAACACCCTGTCCTCCACCTTCTGCATCCACTCTGTCCCAGCCACCTTCTTTAGAAATATTTTCATTATGTAGTTGTAATAATACCGGCGGCACACATTCCCTTCATACCGGAACAGCAGCACTATTTGGTGAAACTAAACATGAAAGAGACTCGCTAAATTCGCGAGAAGGTATAATAGTCCAAGAATATTAGTCAAATGAGGGCAAGTATCTCGGAATGAGAGATTTCATTACATGATTCATTTAATTACACGAGTAACTTGTGTAATAATAAAGTTATTAAGGAAAATACTTTGGAATATCTGTAGTCGCGGACACCCTAAGATAAGTAGGTTTTGAGACAAGTCTATAAGGTGTCAAAATAAAGGTTTTTACAAGTTTATGGCTGACTATCTCTCATATCGAGGTGAAACATCGTTTTTGAATCAGTTTAGTGGCGTAGTGGCTGAGCGATCGACTGCTGCGCTGCGTGTCGCGGGTTCGATTCCCGCACGGAACAAATATTTGTGTTGCCTACAGGTAGTTGTTTCGGGTTTGGCTGTTTGTTTATGCGAGTTTAAATGTTTGTAAATGCACCCACGATACAGGAGTAATTCCTAGTTTTAAAAAAAATGGAGATAAGTAACCTGTGAGTCTACTTCGAAGTAGTATCGGCCGAATATTCGGCCATTTCCTGCTACGAAGTTACTGTTTGGTTCGGTCGGTTCCGATTCTACACGACCCAACTGAGCCGATCCGAACTTTTTTCGCATTTTTCATTATCATTAATATTCGGTTCGGCCATGTGTCGGTCCGATCCGAACATTCACATTTTGCTCTTCGGAGTAGACCCCCAGGGTTGTCGGACATAATTGAAGTTTAGTAAGAAACCGATGGATGTTTTGGAATGAAATTAAATTTGATAAATTAATTGTTGGTTTTCTATTAAAAAAAAAAAAAAAAACAAAATGTTTTATTCAAGAAATTAGTAGTATTATTAGTTATTTATTCAATTAATTTATTCGAAAACATCCATCGGTTTCTTACCAAACTTCAACTATACCCGACGACACTGGTTACTTAACAGTTTTGTTGACTGTACATGTAAACGTTACTTAGCACGTGCTTTGCCTTAGACACGTTCCTGTCTCTATCCAGCACTTGTAGCTCAACAGATGTGCTACAGTGATAGGATTAACTCTTAGCCAAACTACGTGCTAAGGAACGTTTATAGGTCGCGGTCTAACACTTCGCTTACCCAAACAGTGACTAGAAGTAGTTTCGTGTGTTCGTTTGCCTGTTATAACTTTTTGTTTTTTTCAGGTGGCTGTTCTACGAACACAGAAGAGAGGTCAGAAAACAGACAAAATTTTCAGATCACCCTGGTTAAGTTAGTTAGTTGAATCTAGTTAGCTAATAATAATAGTCTACTTTGTACCTAAATCTAGATAATAATTATGTTAAGACTCCCGAAGCTGAATTTGTAGGTACTTAACTTTTTGAATAAACGTTTTTTATATACATTTTGTGACATCGGTCGGTACTCATAATTGTGTGGTGGTGGGTACTTATAGTTTACGTTCGCAAATATATCAGTTTGTTGTTGAACCACGTATTTGATTGACGTTACATTGGCGACGAGAACTCACGCTGTCACGCCCTTTATGCCTGGAGGCTTTTATTTGGGTAGTAAGTTTTTTAATTTACATTTTAATTAATTATTTTTTACGTATAGTTTTTATTATATTTGTTGGTATATTGGCGTGGCTAGCTGACATATTATGGCAAATAATTAAATTTTATGTTCTGGTTTTGTAACGTTAATTACCGAACATAGGGTACCTAGTATTGTATACAATCAAGTATTTTTTTAACCGGTACCTAGTATTGTATACAATACAATACAAACAAACATAGGGTACCTAGTATTGTATACAATCAAGTATTTTTTTAAATTGAACAGACAGCTGTGCTGCTGGGGAGTTTTTTGCGCCACTTCTTCTTCCCAGCGATAGCACTAGGAAGTGGTGAAGGGCGGGCGTTTTTGGGGGACTGTCTTTTGTAATTTTGACGTTCAAAAAGTGCTGATTCTCAGCCTAATTTGAATAAATGACTTTGGATTTGATTTGATTTTGTGAGATGGGAGTAGGCCGTAATCCATCAGGTGGGCCCAGTGCGGGTTGGTAGAAATGTGGTAAATTACAATTACAATTTTTCCTTCGTACTCTATCGGGCTGCGAGTAAATAAGTTGATTTTAATTCATTGTAAATACCTACCTACTTGATTCTATTTTAAAATACCCACTCGTTCTTCTGCTTCTGCTGAATACTAACTAGCTTGAAGCTACCTACTAGATAAACAAGATTTTTTAATTTGTAGGTTTTAATTTTGAAGGATATAAGCACACTAAAGTAGGAAGAAGAAATACTTAGAATTGTAATTTACGTACCTAGTTACCTATCCTTCACCCGGCGTTATCGAAGTATTCGGGCGTAGGTATTTAATTGCGTTCGATAGTAGGTAGGTAATTCTAGGAAATTATTCATTTCAAACTCAAACTCAAATCATTTATTTCAATTAAACCATTTACAGGCACTTTTGAATTGTCAAAATGAAATAGTCGGTCAGTTAGTCAGAAAGTTGAAGCTAGTCGCCCATTCCAAAAACGTAGATCTCTATGGAGAAGAACGGGCAAGAAACTCCACGGACACTCTTTTAAATCAAAATATTATTACAAAACCCTGGGTACATCATTCTTATTGCTTCTATATGTGAGAACAATGTAAAAAAGAAACAATTTAAAATATAACATTAAAAATAAGCCCTGGCAGTTAAGAGATGACCAGTCTCAACCAACGGCGCCCGTTCACGAACATGACGCGTGGATCAGCACCACCCAGCTCAACCATTTTGTAGGGAACCGAATGATCCAACACACGCGCCACCATCAGTGAGACATTTAAGTGAGCATGACATATTCTCAACTGCCATGCTCTTTCAAGTCAACATCAAAATATCATAAAAACGGATCCATGGTTCTTACATTTACAAAATTTAAAAAATGCTTCTAAATTATACAAAACTATAGTTTGCAAATTGTCTTAAGAGATAAGAATAAAAAAATATATATAAAAAGTTACTACCAATCAGGAAGAGGTATTTTAATATTGAAGAATTCAAAATTAATCTTGATTGAATAAAATAAACATTAAGTTCGTAATGTCAGAAATACTAAAAAAAAAAAACAAAAATAAAAAGGGGAAGCATCTCCTCCAAAATATAGAAATTGTGATCAACTAGTGAGCCCAAGTGCCTGTGGAGCAGGACCAGCATTAAGCCAAGCATGTTTATCTAGTATATACTCATCCAACTTATAATATACTTGTCTACATAGTGTGCGTTTAATGCATGTTTTAAATTTCTTCTCATTTAGTTGAAGAATATCGAGTGGTATTTTATTATAACATTTTACACAGTACCCCATAAAAGAAGTTTTTACTTTAGACAATCTGAAGCGCGGTTGATCTAGTTTGTTCCTATTCCTAGTGTTAAAATTATGCCTGTCACTTATCTTACTAAAAAGATATAGATTTTTTCCGAACGTACATAATGTTTTCGTATATATATTGACAAGGAACCGTCATGATGTTAATTTTTTTAAACAGCTCTCTTAGAGATTCGCGTCTGCTGAGATTGTAGATGGCTCTGAGAGCCCTCTTTTGCAGAATGAAGATAGAATCAATATCTGCAGCTCGTCCCCACAGCAACATACCGTAAGACATGATGCTATGGAAGTAACTAAAATAGACCAGTCTCGCGGTATCCACGTCTGTTAATTGACGGATTTTCCAAACAGCGTAAGCGGCTGAACTTAGCTGCCCTGCAAGTGATGATAGATGAGGACCCCACTGCAGCTTTGAGTCAAGCGTGATCCCCAAGAAAACCATATTTTCGACGAATTCAAGTATCTCCCTATTCAATACAACGTGGCATAAACTACTTCTAACATTCGGTAAAGCGAATCTAATGCATTTAGTTTTTTTCTCATTTAATACTAAATTATTTACAGTAAACCAATTATGGACCGTATGTACGTAAATAACGCTATGCTTATATAGCGTTATTTACGTCGTCAAGCTCTTGTGCACGTCTGTCTACGTTAAAAATCAGTGATGTGTCATCAGAAAATAACACCATTTGTGGTCGGGTTTTTAGTAAATGAGGCAAATCATTTATATATACTAAAAATAGGAACGGCCCCAATATTGAGCCCTGCGGTACACCCATTTTGACTTTTAACCCCAATGAAATCACACCGTTTATTTGAACTCGCTGAAATCTATCATTTAAATATGATTTTATTAAGTTAAGAGCTAGTTTACCCAGTCCGTAATGCTCAAGTTTCAAGAGCAGTGTTTCGTAACTAACGCAGTCAAATGCCTTGGATAGGTCACACAAAAGATGCCTATTGCATCTTGTGCCTCTCCCCATGCGTTAAAGATGTGTTTTAATAAAGTGACACCGGCGTCTGTTGTACAACGTCCTTTGGTGAAACCATACTGTTGATCGTGTAGGATGTTGTTACGATTAAAATGATTGAGCATTTGATCCAACATTACTTTTTCAAACACCTTGCTGAAAACCGGCAAAACCGATACGGGTCTATAATGCTGAATTATAGACCCGTATCGGTTTTGAAATATAAGTAAAAGTTTAATTGCGATTAATTTAATTGTAATTAATTTAATTGCAATTACTTTTTTAGTCAATTAACAAGATAATTGACAAATTAATTGATTAATACCCAACACTGCCAAGGCATTTGACTGCGTTAATTACGAAACACTGCTCTTGAAAATTGAGCATTACGGACTGGGTAAACTAGCTCTTAACTTAATAAAATCATATTAAGTTAAGAGCTAAATAAAAGGTGTGAATTCATTGGGATTAAAAGTCAAAATGGGTGTACCGCAGGGCTCAATATTGGGGCCGTTCCTATTTTTAGTATATATAAATGATTTACCTCATTTACTAAAAACCCGACCACAAATGGTGTTATTTGCTGATGACACATCACTGATTTTTAAAGTAGGCAGACGTGCAGAAGAGCTTGACGACGTAAATAACGCTATGCGTATGGTCCATAATTGGTTTACTGTAAATAATTTAGTATTAAATGAGAGAAAACTAAATGCATTAGATTCGCTTTACCGAGTGTTAGAAGTAGTTTATGTCACGTTGTATTGAATAGGGAAATACTTGAATTCGTCGAAAATACGATTTTCTTGGGGATCACGCTTGACTCAAAGCTGCAGTGGGGTCCTCACCTAACACAATTTTTATTTATATTTTATAATGCTGAATACGGGCAACACGGATACGGGTCTATAATTATTGGTGTCTTTGCTGTCCTCAGATTTAAAAAGTGGAATAACCTTACTGAACTTCATTAAATCCGGGAATACCCCTTGATCTACACACAAATTAAATATTAAAGCTAAGTAGGGTGCAATTGTCTCAATAATGGATTGACAGACTTTAGTAGACATGCCCCACAGATCTTCGGTAATTTTGATCTTAAGTTGCTTAAATGCCTTTATAATGATTATAGGGTTAATATGTTTAAATTTAAATTCCACAGTACAGGCTGAAACATTCGCTCTTAATAATTCTGTAGCGGTATCTACAACGCCACATGCGAACAAAGCGTCATACTGACGTCACGCAAATCCTGAATCTCGCAAGCAGAGTTTACCGTGCAATTAGCATAGATACAATTTCCCAATATCAATCGTTGGGCAATTGCCCGCCAGACACAACACCCGTATGGTCGGAGGATCCTCCCTTTTCTATGGAGGATGAGTGAACTTTACACCCTGTTCCTCATGCCTCCAAACTGGTGACCCCGACGTGATACGTCAGCGCAGACTTCGTGCACCTTCTTCAGCGTGACGTCATCATCTTCACTCCCGCAAGCTTTAGCGGCGAGTCACCCAGCCAGCCAGCTCCCACGGCTTCAACGGGTATCCTGACCACCAGCATGCAGCGACCGCGCATACCTGGTCATCACCCTCAGCCTCATCAGCAACCTCGGCACAGCACACTGCACTATCGGCCGGTCAACAAGCAGAGCACCCTCTCCTGGTCGACGCAGCAGCCAGCCTCATCCCGGCGCTGTACGACATCCGACGCACTGGAGTATAATGCAGCGCCATCCACCCCGACTCACTGGGGACATCTTCGCAGACAGTTCCGACTCACCGCGAACTATGCGCCACCCCGACTCACTGGGGCATCTCCGCAGACAGTTCCGACTCACCGTGAACTATGCGGAAACCGGTTGTATGAGCTTGCCATATGAGCTTGACGCCTTTGCTTTTCCGACAAAAAAAATATTAGTCTAGGAATTTGCCGCGTTTTTGTTTTCTTCAAATATATAAACGTTAAGTTTATTTTTTCGCAAATGGTACGAAAAGTAGAGTATTTTCCTCGCTGATAAAGCTGTCTTAGTCTTAGGTGAACTTAACCCCTCGCCGCCCCCCCCCCCCCCACCCACCCCTCGCCCCCTTAATCCCTCGCTACACTCGCGATTTAAATCGTCACCCGCGACAGAAGACACTGCTTTATCCCCTTGGTTAATAATCTACTATTACTATCTTCTAATTTAATTTCATAGTTTTTTAATTTATTTATTAGAAAAACACGTTCCTTCCTTAGTATAATAATATTGGAATTGTGTTTTTGTTGTTTCCTAAATTTATTGCATCTATTTATGATTTTATTTAGTTTTGCATATTTTTTTATTTTATTTTGACTTACTTTGTAACTGCTATTGTTATATTTCAATATAGAATCTTCAGTAAGGTCTATTGTTATTAAGGAGTGAGAGTTGCAATTAGTATTAGCTAATTCAGTATACAAGTTATCAGTTTCCTTAGCCTGAATACATTCTTTTAGTTTCTGTAACTTAGTAATTCGTACATTTGCATGAATGAATTCCTCTTCTAGGTCCCTAACCTTACACAAAGCCTCCTCATATAATTAAATTATAATAAAATATAATTAAATTAGCATTTAAACAAAATAAAAACTTGTTTTTACCATTTTTTTGATCAATTCTAAACAATTGCTATTTAATTAGTAGGTTACTACATTAGGTTCATCTTATGATAATTTTCGTTTTTTTTTTAAACTTTTTTTAAAGCTATTTATTTTTATTTTTTACGGGTTCCTCTATCGATACAAAAGTCACCCTGAAGCTATGGCACGCAATTTCTTGAACAGCCTGTATATAAATATTTAGGTAAGTATGGAATTCAAAACTAAATTATTTCATCACTACTGCTCTCAAAACAGTGAAGAAAAACATCGTGAGGAAACCGCATGGCGAGGAATACGCACGTTGGCTTGTTGCGCTACTTCTTCCCAGCGTAAGCACTAGGAAGTGGTGAATGGCGGGCGTTATGGGGGACTTTCAGTAATTTTGACGCTCGAAAAGTGCTGATTCTCAGCCTAATTTGAATGAAAGACTTTTGATTTTGATTTATAATTATAAAAATATGATTTTTGGCATTTTCAATCTCAAATAGCAGTCGGGGGTTTAATTGTAGACTGTCGCTATAATAGTGAAAAATGCTCAAGATGTTATTTCCCTATAAACTATAAACGTCTGAAGAGCCCTTCGGAAAAACAGGCCTAGAAAAGAAAAGGCAAATAAAAACAGGCGTCATATTATGTTTAGGTTAAGAAGAATTTTAAGCTTTGAAATACTAGATATTACGTAGCTTGATTATATCAATGTAAGTAAAGTAAGTTTACTAAGTATGTTTTAGTCACTTCTGTTGAGAATAACATTACTTTTGTTATGTTAAATAAAGGTATTTTTACATTTACGTAAAACCCCACTTTTTACTTTCACACTTTTTACTTTCAGATTTGAATGTTTAATTTATTTTAGGAATAAATCAACAAATTAATTGAGTCATCGAAACGCGCAATTACGCGCAAACGTAATACTTATACTAAGAACGAAAAATAGGTAATGGAAAACTTATCTAATGCATATAACGCCACTAACAACAGTTAGTTTGATAATAATAATTTTACAATCACCGAAGTAGATAAGTTAGGATTAGTCTACTAAGATATACATAATGTAGGCAGGCGCATTATTAACGTACTGTTGTATCATTGTAGGCTCCCTGCATTTGTACAATACATCAGATATGCATATATCGCTAATGAGTGTAAGTTTATTGACTACAAATGAGATATAACAAAGTGTTCACATACAGCACCACTTAAGTGTACAAGTGAATTATCAAACGAAATATAATTAAACGAAATAAATTATTATATCAAAGTGATTCCAAAATGGCTACAGAAAATCAAGGGGAAACGAAGAAATATGAAGACTTTACGGAAGGAGATCCTCTTAATGAAAATGAAGAAAAAGAGGTGAAAATGACATTTATTGAAAAAGTGGTAGATATGTTCAGAAACATAACCATAGAGCCTTGTTTGTTGATGTTTGTGATATCAGCTATGATCAATATGACTGCATCACAAAACCTGAACCTTGAGAAGGCGTGCCGAGTGAACCTCAACTTTACGGACGAAATATGCGATTCGCTGAAGTTGCAAGATGCAGACAGTCAGAACGAATATGAAAGAGAAACACAGAAGCTGCTGGCTAGAGCTCTTTCATGGAGGACTTACTTGTCAGCTACAATACCCTGCATATTACCTCTTTTCGTTGGATCTTTCTCTGATAAAACAGGGCATAGAAAGTTTTTTATAATTATATCGATTATGGGACAATTGTTAACGAGTATCAACAATATGATCAACGTGTATTTCTTCCGGCAACTCTCATTAGAAGTCTTGGTCTTCACGGAAGCTATTATTGAGGGACTGTCTGGTGGATGGTGCATCTGTTCCTTGACGGCGTTTGCTTTTATAAGCACCATTACAACAGACAAGACTAGAACTTTTAGGTTAGGTCTTGCGGGCTTTAGTGTAACAGTGGCTTTCCCTATTGGTATGGGGGTCAGTGGGATCTTGTTGAAGAAGTTTGGTTACTATGGATGTTATGGATTGACAACAATCATAGAGATTCTCAACATGATGTATCTATTTTTCTTGTTGAAAGATCCTATACGGAATAGAGAGCAGAAGATGGTAAGCCGCATAACATTTTGATAATTATTATAAAGTAGAAGTCGTTATTATTTAGAAAACATATCATCTGTATCAGTTGTACTTACCCTGCTGTTACTTAGTTCAGAACTCCTGTATACTTCTCCCTCAGTTCATCAACTTCATTTGCTAAGCGTCTTGCCACACCACCTGCCCTCTTGTCCCAATCTTGCCCACTTGTATTGTTTTTACTTCAAGAATGCGTTGAGTAAATCAGTTTTCCTTAGTCTTTCGAGTTTATATGTCGATACAAATAACTTCTATGAAGTTTACACACAAATAAAACTGATTTTATAAACTGATATTTCAAGTAACTACACTGACTGCAGTCGATGACCCCACAAAAAGTCATCAAATTAATTTCTTTTCTTTTGTATCATATTAAGATATTGATACCCATTACGTTTGCCGAATTTCGCTAGCTAATTTAATTTGACCTTTTATTGTATCTATTGTTCTTCAGCATGATCGTCAAGGAAAGAGCCACTTCTTCCGCGTGTTCTTCGACCTGAAGAACGTCAGCGATACCGTGAGTTTGCTCGTCAAGAAAGCTCCCAAGAACAGGAGACTACGACTTTGTATTCTACTGGGAGTCGTCAGCGTACTCTTTGGACCTATGTATGGTTAGTATGTTGTGTTTACTCACCTATTTTTCTGCGGGGTAATTGCGTAACACACTATCATTAGGCTTTTACTTTGACAGTTCAACAACATTCATTGCGTTGTTTACGTCGTTGAGCAGATAAATTTTTCGAACATATAGGTAATGCAATGGATTCGTAACATCTTTCAAAATGATTCAGGTTGTGATTAATAGTGTGTTACGCAAATTTGATTGCCATTTTGTATCAATAACTGCCAGAGTGTAGTTTTAAAAGAGTTTTCTTTCGTTTTCAGGTGAAATATCAGTCATGTACTTATCCACGAGGTACAGATTTAACTGGGACGAAGTTAAATTCAGCATATTCCAGACTTTTAACTTCATCACTCACACTATTGGTAAGTTTTTCTTCTTCACTTTTACAGGGTCAAATTAAATTAGCTAGTGAAACTCCGCCGACGTGATGGGCGTCTATATCTAAACATGATGAAACAAAAACGTCATTAAATACACGCAGTTTAATTTATTGTCGTCTCCACACTGTATATCAGTTTTTACTGTTTTTCTTAGCAATTTCAATAAAACATAGAAAAGAAGTGCCGACCCTTCCTTACAATTTACACTGAACTATCGTCTTTTTTCTATTTTGCGCGGCTCCTAAGAGTTGTAGCGTGATGTTAAAATAACCTATTATAGCCTTCTTCAAAGACTGGGCTATCAAATGCAAAACGAATTTTTCAAATCTGACATTTAGTTCCAGAGATTAACGCGTTCAAACAGACAAACAAAAAAAAAACAAACAAATTCGTTATCCTTATTACTAATTAGCGTTCGATTACTTATTGGGCCGAAATGCATGACCAAACAACAGCTGGGCAGTGATATAATTACCTAATTAACTTTGGGGGTCGTTGTACTCTCTCAAGGCTATTAAGTGCATTCATTGTGCATTCAATTGACGTTCATGAATTGGTATCTTATCTATTTATCTAGAGCATCGAAGATTTACAGCTTAATACGTTGTAAATAACATTCACATAGTCAACGGAAGTTTCCACCTGTAAGATTTTACTAAAACTGGCATGTGACTTAAAAAAAGTTACAAAAAAAAAAACAATATTCGCTTCGTTCGTTTAGCTAATAAATATTAAAAAATAAACTGATCAAGAAAAACCGACAAGGAGTTGAAATGGAGTAATAGTAGTTTATAAGATCCCTTTAAATCGAAAGTGTCAGGGTACCCCGCTAAACTCAAATTTTCTTGTCTGTTGGGCACTGTTCCTGTTGATAGTGATGCGGACGAATTTTTTGATGCCCTATGAAATCAAAATCAAAAGTCATTTATTCAAATTAGGCTGAGAATCAGCACTTTTTGAACGTCAAAATTACAAAAGACAGTCCCCCAAAAACGCCCGCCCTTCACCACTTCCTAGTGCTATCGCTGGGAAGAAGAAGTAGCGCAACAAACTCCCCAGCAGCACAGCTGCCTGTTCAATTTAAAAAAAATACTTGATTGTATACAATACTAGGTACCTATGTTCGGTAATTAACATTACAAAACTAGAACATAAAATTTAATTATTTTCCATAATATGTCAGCTAGCCACGCCAATATACCAACAAATATAATAAAAACTTTACGTACTCAAGCTAAAAAATAATTAATTAAAATGTAAATAAAAACCTTTCTACCCAAATAAAAGCCTCCAGGCATAAAGAGCGTGACAGCTTACATATTTATGCATTGCTGGGTTCTGTTCACATAGCTGTCACTTGAAGTCACAAAAAGATAAGACTAAGACCTAAGGTTAACCGCTGCCCTGGAACAGAAAGGGCTAAGGAAGGAACACGGGTGGGTTTTAGTCAGTAAAAGTCTGACACTCCCTTCCGCTCCACCCAGAGCGGGGGGGTCATTTGATGATTTTCCATCCACAAAAAAAAAAAAAACATTCCTGGCAGTAAGCTAATTCTGGAGAAAGAACATAAACATTGTCTTGCGTTAAACTAGGGTGACCAACTATTCTTATCGTCTAAGTAGTCGTTGATGGAATAGTATGCCTAATAGTATATTGTTATAAAAGGTTATACCAAGCCCAACAAATGAGTTATGAACCTTATGAAGCCGGTGAAAGGGGGACACGTAGTTTGTCCTTATTTCTAGTGTTAACACTGTGAATATCACTATTTTTAGTGTAAATTTTGCCTAATATATAAAATGTTGGCAAGGATGAATTGTGATGCAACCGTGAGAATACCAATATCTTTAAAGAAATCTCTTAGATAAACTCTGGCACCTAGCTGGTAAATTGCTCGAACAGCTCGCTTTTGAAGGACAAATATATTTTGTATATCAGCGGCTTTGCCCCACAGCAGAATACCGTAGGACATAACGCTGTGAAAATAACTAAAATAGACTAAACGAGCTGTATCCACGTCAGTGTATTGTCTTACTTTCCTGACGGCGTAGGCAGCCGAACTGAGCCTTCCTGCTAGACTTGATATATGAGGTCCCCACTAAAGTTTGGCATCTACTGTTAGTCCGAGAAAAATTGCCGAGCCTACAGTTTCAAGCACCTCTTTATCTAAGACGATGTTGGGTCCTAGGTTTCTAACATTCGGTAAGGCGAACTTTACACATTTGGTTTTCTTGGCATTGAGAACTAAGTTATTTGACGTAAACCAATCTGTAACTATTGAGAGTGCACTGTTTACGTCGTCAAAATCTTGTCTATTCCTGTCTACTTCAAAAATAAGAGAGTTATCATCTGCAAACAGTACAAAATCACAGATGCCCGTCAAATGGAATGGTAAATCATTGATATAAACTAAGAACAAGAATGGACCCAGTATTGAGCCTTGCGGAACACCTAACTGAACTGGAAGCCTGGAAGATTTCACACCATTAACATCTACACATTGGACCCTATTATGTAAATACGAAATAATTACGTTGAGAGCTTCGTTTTAGACACCGTAATGTCGTAATTTACGCAAAAGCGTGTCATGGTGCACGCAATCAAAGGCTTTGGAGAGATCACAGAAAACTCCAATAGCATTTTGTGATTTCTCCCATGCGTCAAATATGTGTCTCAACAGAGCAACACCCGCATCTGTAGTTGAACGACCTTTTGTAAAGCCATATTGCTCATTATGGAGGAGGCTATTTAAATTAAAATGTCTTAGCAACTGCTTGAGTATTAACTTTTCAAATATTTTGCTAAATGCAGGTAAGATAGAAATAGGCCTGAAATTGCCAACGTCATTCTTATGACTTTACTACTCTTCATGCGGTCAGGAAAAGTTCCTAAATCAACACATTTATTAAAAGTAACAGCTAGATAGGGGGCAGCTAGATAGGGGGCTATGATTCTCTTGCTTATTTTTTCACATGTAAATAATATTATTTTAAATGTTAACTTATATAATGTAAATATTATCTCAGTTTTCTTGCGTTTTTTGCAATTTGCAGGTCTTGGTTTGCAGTAGGTTACTATCAGGTTGTATTTTGATATAAATATGGTTCGCGGCCCCAACAAATATGTATTTATAGAATTCTAATCCTAAAATCCTATTCTATAACTCTATCCTATTGAATAACTATTTCATGAAATCAGGAGGAACCATGGTGTTATGCAGTTGCAAAAAACTATAAAAAAAAACAAATGATTACGTTCCAGGCACAATATTCTCAATCCTGATCCTCAGCAAGTACCTGCAATGGCACGACTCCTTGCTCGGCATCGTGTCAACGCTGAGCAAGATCGCATCTTCGTTCATATATTGTTTTGCTCCAAATGAGAAAATATTCTACATTGGTAAGTCTATCTTTTAATTTAGCTTACAATGTCCCAGTGCTGAGCAAAGGCCTCCCCCAAATCCTTCCATGCATCCTTTTCTAGTTCCACATAGATCCCACCCTTGTGGTACGCGTCTAGATCGGCTCGCCACCTCTTCCTGGGCCGGCCTTGGCTGCACTGTCCATCCTCAGGCACCCAGAAAAAGTCTTTATACTTAAAAAATATTTATTTTCATTCATTTACTGACAGAAAACGCACAGCCTAAACCTCTGGGTCTAGAAATAAGGATTCCTTTTTGAATTATTAAGTAAATTAATTTATTAAGAAATTGAACACTAAGGAAGGAATTTTTTAAATTCATTCCCTTAAGGGGTAAATATTCCGACTATCATTTCTACACGGAATATAATATGAATGTTTGTATAGAAGTTCGTCATTTTTGCCGATGGGAAATACCGGGCAATGATAATTTTCTTAGTTAGATAAGATGCATTGCCTTGCCCTATCGGTCTGTACCTACACGTCCTACACCCATACATCATTCGTCTTGACGATTCGCTAAATGTTTCGGACAAATTATTAAAGGTATTCCTCTTAGAGCACTGATTTGAATAGCACTTCCGCGAACCGCACTTGAGCACTTCCACTAACCGCACTGAAACAAAATTTCGTAACGTGCGGTTCGGAGGAACAGTTTATCGTTATTGTTTTCAGTTCCCAAACAGCACCTGCATACAGTTTGTAGTGATGGGACGTATGTATTATCTCACGATTGTGTGAATACTAACAAAGGAGTTTATAGGCTACTAAGAAAATATTAAAATTACGGTTTAGAAAAAAAATCTATTCGGCCATATTTTACTGGGTATGGGCTAACTAACACGTTTACTGATTCATTATTAGGCCCAACACAGGCCTTAGCCATAGCTTGGTTTCTAACTGGCCAGTGTAAGCTGTTGCCGACATTTTCATCCTCCTTTTATACGAGTCAGTGCGTCCAATGCACAAGCTCAGTGGTATGTTGCCACTCCTATTAGTATAGTAGTCTAGTCCAGGACGGGTTTTTCTAAGGAAAACTTAATAATTAAAACGTATGCGGTTAAGGGAACGCCGTCAGGAACGAAGTTCCTTACGCGATACTTGCAAAACGACACCCATAACGAAGACAATTGACATTTTCGCAACCGCCATTTTGGCTTTTTTTGATCTCACTATCGAGTTTAGCACCCTCGAAATCTATGAAAAGAGGACCCACAATAAAAAAAAAAAAATTTTTCGCAGCCTTGGTTTTTCATTTTGGCTTCACTATCGGCTTTGGCACCCTCGGTAGCCATCAAAATGATACCCATAATGAAAAGAATTTTCAAAAATCAGAGCCACCATCTTGAATTTTCATTTTCACCAAATTCACAATTTCTTTCTTCTTTTTTCTTTCTCTCTTTTGAAAGCAGCATAACGCTTTTTCCTTACGTGACGATCTACCAGTCAACTCCTAGCAACCCGCGTTTCAAAATGTCATGACCACAACCGATCGCTAGCTACTATAACTCGTGTTGGCAACTACGCGCGATCTTAAATGTATTCTACGGGTAATGATTGACGGATCACCCTCCCCTCGGTCGAGATTCCCTCGACGAGAAGTCATTTTCTGTTTGGCGATGTTTCGCCATCGGTGCTTATTCATGGCATTGTGATTTTGGTCCGATCATCTAAGTTAACTGCGATTCCTCGGACGCTTGCTGTAGACCTTGCCAATAACCACCAGTTGCTCTAGGTTATGACCATCTTTTCCCCGCAATATTACCGAAAAACGACGCTGACGGATCACAGGACCGTTCACAATCTTATATTAATCAGTAAAAGGGTTCTTTCGCCCTATGCAACTGCGGATGGTTATCACTTTGTTAATGCATATTTGCGTTAATTTAGAAAGATTTGCCCACCTTACTGAGGCTTATTTACTGATATTTTTGCCATCGAGATTGCATTTTTGTCAAGTTTTGAAAAGTAAAGCATAGGCACCTGTGGGTCTGGACAAGTGGCAATGTTTTCCGAGGCGTTTCGTATTTTACAACGACTGCCTGATCTTATACCTGCGTCAGTGAGCGGAGTTCGCGCAGCTGAATTTTGGGCCAAGATCTTTGAGCTTTCTGCCATCGATTCGCTTAGAAGAAAAACGACTGTCAACAGGATTGACATAAGATTTTTGGTAACTAATAGCAGCCTCATACATTTTTGAATGTTCTATCAACGATCTCGCTAATAGTATGTCACTTTGTATAGTGCCCTCTGAATTAATTGTTGTGTCAATAATAAAGTCCGGAGTTTTGATTCCCTAATTTTATTAAGAAAGAAAATATTGTCAACTAATTTTGGATAATCAGTTCCACTTTCTGCTGTTTTACTCCTAGACAGACAGACGAGTTGATGACACATGGCATAATTAGTTGATTCATTATCACAAAATTGCAATCTATGATTGTGATAGTAAAAAAAAAGAGGTGGCAGCTCTATGATTAATTTAATAATAACTAGCTGACCCGGCAAACGTTGTTTTGCCATATAAATTATTTTTAGCTGCCCGGCGCTACTTCGTTCGCGTGGTGTCCTATCCCCTACCCTACCCTACTCCTACCCTACTCCTCCACGACTCCTACCCTACTCCTACCCTGCTCCTACACTACTCCTACCCTACTCCTACCCTACTCCTACCCTACTCCTACCCTACTCCTACACTACTCCTATCCTACTCTTACCCTACTCCTACCCTACTCCTACACTACTCCTACCCTACTCCTACCCTACTCCTACCCTACTCCTACCCTACTCCTACCCTACTCCTAACCTACTCCTACACTACTCCTACCCTACTCCTTTTTCCATATTTTCTGACCGTTTAAACCTTCCCTGGACTACGACAAACATTTCAAAACCAAAATCAGCTAAATCGGCCCAGCCTTTCTCGAGTTTTAGCCAGACAAACGAACAGCAATTGATTTTTATATAATTATATATAGATAATAATATCCCTGGACATTTCACACAGCACCATTTGTCCCAAGCTAAGCAACCTAATGCTTGTGCTATGGTAACAAGATGGCTGATAAACAACTTATATACAATTTTTTTTTTTTTGTAAATACGTACATATTATAGATAGAAAAACACCCAGACTCGGAACAAATACATGTAGGTCATACAAATATTTGTTCCAATAATTCTACATTTAATAAAGAATCTACGTACTCGTATAACTTAGCCCAATCTTACCAAGGGTTATCGCGTTACCCAGTACAACCCGATTCAAACTTTATGGCGGCTCGGAACATGAGGCGTGTCGCTGCGCAGTAACAAATTTACGTGTCAGCGGGGGTGAAGGGTGAGGTACTGCGCAGCGATTAGCGCACTTCAGAGCCGCCATAAAGTTTGAATCGGGCTGTAACATGTTGAGGAGGTGAGATAGGCATTTGCTCCATGTAAAATACTGGTATTCAGCTGCATCTGGTAAGACTGGAAGCTGACACCAACATAGTTGGGAAAAGGTTCAGCAGATGATGATGTGTCTTAAATTAGCAATCCATTTTCATAATGTCATATTATTATACCAATCAATTATGAAACGTCTTGATTAAAATAATTACCAACCGGATGTTTACCGTCGTATTTTTAATTTGATTATCTCCACACGTGGCATAGATATTTAAATAATACAGCGGCTGTTAGCCAGGCCATGCGCATCACGTCAAACTTATGTCACCGTATTGCCCAAATTTACGTGGACCGTGTCTTGTTTCGGCGCCAGATAATGCGACGACAAAATTTAGTCACACGCGCGTGTTTGCTCGGCTGATCTTCGATTAATGGCCACACAATCGTTATCATTGTTGATAACGTCATTTGTTTCTAAAAGCTGCAAGAAAATAGTAAAATTATTATCGCGATAAATAAACCACTAAGATATTCGATTTTATTTGACCTAATTTGTTTCGTGCGCGAGTCCGACTCGTACTTGGCCGGTTTTTTTTTAAATTTTTAAATGGTTCAATTGGATTTTTTTAAATTTTAGTTATACTTAACATCTTATTGTTGCCTCTTTGGTCTCGTGGTCGCAAATGCTACTGCTGAGCCGGTCTTAGGTTCGACTCCCAGGTCGGGCAAAGTGTTGTTGGGTTTTTCTATCAGGAAATTGTCAGTAGCAGCCCGATGTCTGGAAGTTTGCTCTGTTTTTGGCAACAGGTCGCCTCTATTACATGGGACTTAAACTTAGCAGGCAAAATGTGTGTAATCTAATATCGCGACATATTCGCCAAAAATGTAAACAAATATGAGTTTATGGAAAAATAACTTTAATTCCTGCACAACAAAGTTCAGTTTACGCTACAACTTCAATAGTGCTTGTCACTCTGAAATAAACTTAATTGCTATTAAAATAAAGTTGATATATTTGTTTAACTTGAAATTACGTCAATTGGAAAGATAAATAAAATTTGAATATTATGGTATATACTATAGGTACCTACACTTCTGCCAAACCAGAAGAAAAGTTTGGCAAAAGTGGTAAATGCTTATGTTCATAAAGATACTTGTCATCGAGAAAAGATCAAGAGAAAATATTTTGTATGTTTGTTTCACGCTAAACCGTCTGAACTGATTTGGATAAAATTTCGCATGCCACTAGCCCCATGTACCAAATTAGGTTGATCGAGACTTATGCGGGTGAAACCGCGGGGTGCAGTTAGTTATTTACCTATTTATAGAGAACGGTCACGCTTCTATAGCTACAAGTCATTTAATCCTACGTCATACAAGTTTTTTCATTCGCCTTTATTTTGATGTTTATTTACTAAACCGGCCTTTGTTTTTTATTAGTAAAACTATGTGTAATGTGCCAAAAAACCATATCAATCTAATAAATATAGAAGATAAACATTGCACGGATGATCCTCAGACCATTGCGAATTGTTTTAATAATTTTTTTATTGACCAAATAAAGGGCACAAGTTGTACTAATAAAACAGAGAGCCTACCAAATCATTCGAAAACATTATTTATGTATCCAACTACACCCCAGGAAATACGTAAAATAATATTAAACTTAAAAAACACCAATAGTACCGGATATGATAGTATATCGACTAAAATTTTAAAACAAGTGTCAATAAAAATATCTAACACTTTAAGCCATGTCATTAACCTGTCGATCCTAAATGGCTACTTTCCCGATAAACTTAAATTAACAATCATTAAACCTCTGTTCAAGAAAGATGATACCAAAAATATGAATTGTTATAGGCCCATAGCACTAGTACCGGTGCTCTCTAAGGTGTATGAAAGAGTTATTTATGACAGGATAAATAACTTTTTTGAAAATTCCAATTTATTTGCTAAAGAGCAAATTGGCTTTAGGAAAAATAAAACCATTAATATAGCCGTCTTTGATTTTCTGACCACAGTTATGACTAGCTTAGACAATAATATTCCAGCGTGCGCAATGTATATGGATCTAAGCAAAGCATTTGATTATGTAGATCACCAAATTTTATTAAATAAACTATACAAGTACGGAATTCGGGGTACTTCTTTAGAATTGATAGCTTCTTATCTTGCCAACAGAAAACAGTCCACATTGGTTACACGAGTATGCACTAAAACAAGGAAAGAAATTAACTACACTTCGGAATACAGAGAAGTCAAACAAGGCGTCCCACAAGGAAGTGTTTTGGGCCCTCTGTTATTCATCATTTATATAAACGACTTCCCAAGAGTAACCAATCATCCCACTATACTTTTTGCGGATGATAGTACTGTAGTTTTTACTGGTAAGAACAAGGTACCCCTAGAACAGGACATAAACAATACACTAAGTGATATTATGAAATGGTTAACTAATAATAGTTTGAAAATGAACTTTGACAAAACTAAAATTATGATATTTCGCAATCGTAAAGCCAAATTTAATGACATTAACATAAATTATAAAGGGAACAAAATAAATGGGATAGCAACAACAAAATTCTTAGGTATGTCAATTGACTATAATCTGAATTGGAAGACACATATTGATGCTTTGAATCAAAAATTAAATAAACAATCCTACGCCCTACATATGCTGGCAAAAACGGTTAACACCGCTGCTGTACTTGCAGCATACCATGGGTATGTGGGATCCATAATAAAGTATGGCATTATATTCTGGGGACATTCCACAAATAAGGATATGGCTTTCAAGGCACAAAAGCGGTGTATAAGGGGTATATTTAATATCAAACAAACTGATAGCTGTAGACCATATTTTGTCGAGCATAATATATTAACATTGCCGTGTGTCTACATTTTTGAGATTGCTAGCTTTGCAAGAACTAACAAACATCGTTTTGATAAGTACAGAAGTAAGCGGCATACTGATAAAATTTCTTGCAAACCTAACAAGACGGCGGCCCTGTATTCCAATAGCATTTTCAGTATGGCACCGCGTATATACAATCACTTGCCAAAATCTATACTAGAAACTCCATCGATCGACGAATTTAGAAAGAACTTAAAAAAATTCTTGCTAAGCAAATGTTATTATAGTATTCAGGATTATTTAATGGAGGACGTAAAGACATATTGTTAATGTCACATTTGACTGGTGCACTAATTTAATTATTAATAATATTATTACTTTGACATTTATTTTAAAATTTATCTTGACATCATCTTTTGACATGACATTTTAATGGACAATACATTTCTTGACATTATAATTCTAAATAATTTACTGGCATTATCATTGGATCAATTTTATTATTATTAAATGTTTAATTATTATTTTAATTGTTATTTGCCACGGTGAAATTGTGTAAGAAATGTTATAATAAATGTAATATCATAAGCTTTTAATTTGCATGCTTTCAGGCGTAATATGGTTGAACTGTACTTTATTTTTTTAACAACATAATGTAACTACCCATATTAGCAAATAAATGATTTTGAATTTGAATTTGAATTTTATTTTCAGCGCCTCTGGTTGAAATTCTGAATGGTACTTCACTGTTGGCAATGAGGTCAATAATCTCGAAACTAGTAGAACCTAATGAATTAGGTAAGTAACAACTTGTATCACTTTTAAGCATGATTAGCATATAATGTTCCCACTGCTGGGACACAGCCCTCCTGCCTATGAGAGGGAGTAGGCCATAATCCACCACGCTGGCCCAGTGCGGCTTGGTAGAAGTCACATGTCTTCGAATTTTCGGTTCTAGGACATGCCGATTTTCTCAAGATGTTTTTCTTCACCGTTTTGAGAGCATTGGTGATGAAATAACTTACATTAAGTAAACGCCTGTCAGGGTTCGAACTCGCGACCTACAACTCGTATTACTCTTGAGCACGTATAGTTTTTATTATATTTGTTGGTATACTGGCGTGGCTAGCTGACATATTATGGCAAATAATTAAATTTTATGTTCTGGTTTTGTAATGGTAATTACCGAACATAAGTACCTAGTATTGTATACAATCAAGTATTTTTTAAATTGAACAGACAGCTGTGCTGCTGGGGAGTTTGTTGCGCCACTTCTTCTTCCCAGCGATAGCACTAGGAAGTGGTGAAGGGCGGGCGTTTTTGGGGGACTGTCTTTTGTAATTTTGACGTTCAAAAAGTGCTGATTCTCAGCCTAATTTGAATAAACGACTTTTGATTTGATTTGATTTGTAAGTCGGGGTCATCGAACTCGTATTTTTTTTATAGATTGGTATATAGATACATTTTATTATTGCCAGATTTTTTTGATGTCTTTGGGATGATGTCATCATCCTTAGTAGTATGCTCATGAATCTTTTCATATCCTTCCAGGTAAAGTGAACTCCCTCGTGGGTCTGGTGGAGAACCTGATGCCTCTGATCTACGTGCCGCTGTACACTAGGGTGTATACTGCCACGATGGAGGTGCTGCCGGGCGCTGTGTTCCTCTTAGGAGCCAGCATGACATTACCAGCTGTCATCGTACTTATGTAAGTAGATTCTGAACAATCAATCCGACGGGCAATTCTCGTAATTTTAAGAAAGTTTACAGTCTGATCTCAGTCTCAATCTGTTAAAACCCTTTAATTTCCCTACATTTTGGACAAGTTTTTGACATTGATTGTCGCTGAGATGAGATTGCGACTAGATTTTGAACATTTTTAATTACGAAAATTAGTCAGATTGCCCCTGGTGGCCCGCAGTATCAGAGGATTGAATTTGCAAGTAAAAAACCTGAAATATCTTAATCAATTCAGACTATCGCAGTCCACTGCTGGACATAGGCCTCAACCAAGCTGCGCCACAACACCCTGTCCTCCACCTTCCGCATCCACTCTGTCCCAGCCACCTTCTTTAGAAATATTTTCATTATGTAGTAGTAATAATACCGGCGGCACACATTCCCTTCATACCGGAACAGCAGCACTATTTGGTGAAACTAAACATGAAAGAGACTCGCTAAATTCGCGAGAAGGTATAATAGTCCAAGAATATTAGTCAAATGAGGGCAAGTATCTCGGAATGAGAGATTTCATTACATGAGTCATTTAATTACACGAGTAGGTACTTGTGTAATAATAAAGTTTTTAAGGGAAATACTTTGAAATATCTGTAGTAGCGGACACCCTACGATAAGTAGGTTTTGAGACAAGTCTTTAGGGTGTCAAAATAAAGGCTTTTACAAGTTTATGGCTGACTATCTCTCATATCGAGGTGAAACATCGTTTTTGAATCAGTTTACTGATGGTTATTTTTTTAAACGTTTTATGGCGAGACATCAAAAATGTGGCATGCAAGTAGATCAACATCTTTTATGAATTGAACCACTAGGGCGACATCTATGTACAGTCACCAAAGGATGATTCGCGCACGGTTGGCGTAGTGGCTGAGCGATCGACTGCTGCGCTGCGTGTCGCGGGTTCGATTCCCGCACGGAACAAATATTTGTATTGCCTACAGGTAGTTGTTCCGGGTCTCGCTGTTTGTTTATGCGAGTTTAAATGTTTGTAAATGCACCCACGATACAGGAGTAATACCTAGTAAAAAAAAAAAATGGAGATAAGTAACCAGGGTCGTCGGACATAGTTGAAGTTTAGTAAGAAACCGATGGATGATTTGGAATGAAATTTTGATAAATTAATTGTTTGTTTTCTATTTATTCAATTAATTTTATTCGAAAACATCCATCGGTTTCTTACTAAACTTCAACTATACCCGACGACACTGGTTACTAATCACGTGCACGTGCTAAGTAACGTTTACATGTACAGTCAACAAAACTGTTGACTGTACATGTAAACGTTACTTAGCACGTGCTTTGCCTTAGACACGTTCCTGTCTCTATCCAGCACTTGTAGCTCAACAGATGTGCTACAGTGATAGGATTAACTCTTAGCCAAACTACGTGCTAAGGAACGTTCATAGGTCGCGGTCTAACACTTCGCTTACCCAAACACTGACTAGAAGTAGTTTCGTGTGTTCGTTTGCCTGTTATAACTTTTTTTTTTCCAGGTGGCTGTTCTACGAACACAGAAAAGAGGTCAGAAAACAGAAAAAATTCTCAGGTCACCCCGGTTAACTAAGGAGTTAGTTAGTTTAATCTAGTTAGCTAAAAATAATAGTCTACTTTGTACCTAAATCTAGATAATAATTATGTTAAGACTCCCGAAGCTGAATTTGTAGGTACTTAACTTTTTGAATAAACGTTTTTTATATACATTTTGTGGTGGGTAGTTATAGTTTACGTTCGCAAATATATCAGTTTGTCGTTGAACCACGTATTTTATTGACGTTACATTGGCGACGAGAACGGGATTTGTACAATTTCTTTTTAATTTCCGTGGTTTCGTTTCTGTTGAACCCTTCCATTTAAGCTCGAAAGAGTTGGCCGGCTTATATTCGTTGGATAAATCAGTACGTACAGTTAACGAAATCGACGATGAATTGAAAGTACCTATGTTAATAACGGTCGTGGGGGAAGAAACGTATGCGCTTATGTGCGATCCGTGTTCATGAGGGCCATCTAGGTATGAACAAAATGAAAACATTATCGCGGAGCTACATTTACTGGGCGAGTTTAGATCAACCGATCGATTCTGTAAAAATCTCACCGTGAAAAGTTAGGTGAAGTGAGCTTAGAGTGAGCTGTCAATAGTGGAATCTCTTAGCATTCGTTGGAATGACAGCTCACTCCACACTCACTTTACCTAAGTTTTCACGGTGAGATCAGTGTTGAAGTTATATCACCTCCATGTACTAACCTAACACTGGCTAGATGAAAAACTGTCTATACATATTGATACATATAGCAAGTGTTAACATATAGCTTTTGTCATTGAACTCCATTTTACACATTGTTCGTAGATAAACCTTTATACTTCGTAATAAATGCTTTACAGTATTTCCTGTGTTTTCGGTTGTTTTCTGGACATTCATTTCAAGAAGTGTGTAGGACGTGCGCTGCGTGCCGCACTGTGCAGCCGGTCGATTCTGTGAAAATCTCACCGTGAAAACTCAAGTGAAGTGAGCTTGATGTGAGTTGTCAGTAGTGTCAATCTCTAGCATTATTTGGAATGACAGTTCACTCCACGCTCACTTCACCTAACATTTCACGGTGAGATGGTTACAGAATCGCACAGCAGAACGCGCCACCACGGGCGCAGCTCCATCCCTGGGATCGCTGCACCCGTGGCAACGCGTACACGTTGATTTTGCAGACTGCGGTGGCTGCGATATCTTATAATAGTAGACGCGCATTCCAAATGGATGCGCGGCACGAGCGCAGCTTCTGCTATTAAAGTATTTAGAAGTACATTTGCACGTTACCATTTACCATCGCAGCTCGTGACTGACAACGGCCCGCCGTTCTCATCTCAAGAGTTTAAAGCATATTGTGAATGTAATTGTATTAGACAAACAACTTCGGCACCGTATATGTAGACCCCAGGGGAATGGCGCGGCAGAGAACGCAGTTAAAAGCGTCAAAAAGGCAATGAAGAGAGCGATGTATGAAGGTGAGGATGTGACAGTCGCTCTAAGCAGATTTCTTTTCCAGTACCGGAAATGTGAACACGCAACGACAGGTGTCTCGCCAGCAGTGGCGCTCCAGGGGCGGCGCTTGCGTAGCCGAACGGATGTAGCCGCAGCGGTGCGCGCGAAGCAAGAGCGTCAGGTCGCCCGCGCTTCGGGGGCCGATAGAGAATTCCGGGTTGGGGATGCAGTAATTGCTCGCGATTTCACGTCGACGTCAAGTGGACCGAAGCCACAGTTATAAAAAAGAACAGGGCCAGTTTCATACAAAGTTAAGGTAACGGGGTTGAGTGGCTTAGACATGCCGACCAAATTATTTCAGCAAGTAGCAAAAATAGGTACCTACTCATTATCACGCATGAGTTTTTTTTAAAATTTATTACTAGTTAACAGCATACTAAACAATATAACTAAAACTAAGTCCCACAAAACCGTAGTAGTGGTTTGACTGTGTGGTCTGGCGAGTTTTTATACACTACTTAAACTTCACACTTAAAACGTAGGTAGCACTTTAACACATTTCTGAATAATATCTTTTTAACTTATTTTTAAATCTGTTTTTACAGGTTTCACTCCTTATGTCAGCCGGCAGACTATTCAATAGATATGGTAATCGTTTGTTTAGAGTTCTGTCACCAAAATAACCAAAATAATGAGTGACGTGGTCTCGTGGGCTCGTGGGCTCGTGGTAGCCGAGCCTAAGGGCTCTGGGGCAGCCTAACCGGGGGTCGATAGCGGGGCCGAAGATGAGATGTTTGAGGACGCATCCAGCGAGGATTGTGATACAAAGGACACGCCGCTGGAAGAGTGAAAGTCGACGCCGGTTCGACCCGAACGGCTTTCGTCGTCGGTATCTCCACCACCACTGGGCGCGTCTGCTTGCGCACTGCGTGCGTTCAACTGAGTAAGACTTTCTGGCCTCCTTCCTACACATCAATTCCCAACCCGTATCAGCTCTTGTATCGATCACGTAATGTTAAGATCTGACCTTAAAAATACGACTCTGGTACTCGACACTTATATTACTGATCATATATTGCGCTCCGCCCTCCCCGTGTGGTATCATTGGGACGCCGAAGAATATTAGCACGACAACACCGGGGCGTGCTTACTCGGCTGCCGTTATTGCAACTCCTGCAAAACATCAGCGGCAACCAAAACACACGAGTGCCCCAGGGGCCTTCCGAACGAGTCAGAAGCTCGTTACCGCCGGTAACAAGCCGAGGACAGGCAGATAAAGAAGGCTTCATTCGTGTTGAGAAAAAGAAGAAGAAGCCTACTCTTCGTAGTCAGTGCGGTACCGCATTGGCTGGTCCGAACATGTTGTTGCGTCCCGCTATTCCATCGACGCAGCTGTATGTGTCCCGTCTACATCACTCTACGACGGCAGAGGAGGTCGTGGAGTATATAAAGATGAAGACCAAGTTCACCTTGATGAAGGAGGAATTTTGGCCGATGGGTGTCGTGTATCGTCGTTTTCGCGGAAGGCTACATGACACCTCGGCTCAGTGCAATACGTCGCCGACCCAACGTTGTTAATAAATTTGTAGAATAAGGTTTTTTTTCTGTGTGTATTAGTTTATTATCGTATAAGATTATTTTGTGTATTTTATTTATGGGCCTTAGTTGCCTGAAATAAAGTGATTATTATTATTATTATTATAAGCCTACGATTATTAACATCCAACGTATTATGTCACTCCCTGTCTCTAAACTTAGTCGCATTAGTTGTTGATTATACAGCCGCAATCACTGACATCTTATCAACGGACTTAAGGTGAAATATTGACTATTCAAGACCCAAACAATGCCGCCGAGTCTTTGGTTTCCGTCATTAGCTCTGTCATCGCCAATCACTCCAAATCGGTGCACATATATGTCTTCGAAACGGCGAATCCTGAAACCTTGGATTACAAATGGACTGCTCCGCTGTATCCGAAATAGAGATAGCATGACTCAAACGCTAAAGGCAGATCCTGAAAACTTAATTCTCATGATTACACACAAGCGATACCATAATTTCTGTAACACGCTTCTTAAAAATTTAAAACACGCATATGAAAGGAAGGAGTTCAAAATGGCGAAGAACAACCCTAAAGCTACATGGAAGGTCGTTAAAAATGTTACTGGAACTAGTCGTAATGCTGAATCCTCCAACGAGCTACTAAGAATATCTTCAGATGAAAAGTCCTCGGTCAATAAAGTCAACGAATTTTTTGCCAATGCTTGCAGGAACTTGGCTGACAAATGCTTGCCCACCTCGTGTACCTCGGATTATTGCCTCGATGCGCTGCCCTCTAACTCCCTAGTACTTTTACCTACAGATGAAATGGAGGTATCGAATCTCATTATTGGGTTACGAACGGATGTTGCGGTTGGTTGGGATTGCATTTCAGCGAGAACGTTATTGTCCCAGCCATTACTCATTATCCGCAATCGCTCTATTTCCACAGGCTGTTTTCCCAGGGTTTTCAAAAGGGCTGTTGTTCACCCGATCTTCAAAAATGGAGACAGACACAATGTAGATATGTAATTACAGACCGATCTCAGTCTTGCCTGCCATCTCTAAAATATTAGAAAAGATCCTCAATAATCGACTGGTAGACTATCTTGACTCTCTATATTATCTCTTCTATCTTTCTACAAGTTACTAAGTAATAACCAGTATGGTTTTAGACGTGGCAGGTCAACTGAAAATGCTGTTGCTGCCTTGGCAGACCATCTCTAAATTAGATAGCAAAATGAAATGCTTGGCTATCTTCTTGGATCTTTCTAAGGCCACTGCGGACACTGTGTCTGTTCCCCACCTCTTATCTAAGCTGGAAGCTACAGGCATTCGCGGACATTCCTTATAAGTTTTCGTGATGAATTACCATCCGACACAAAAGCGTCATCGCGCCATCTCTCATATCTCCAGTTTTATTATAATAATATGCATTTGAATAATGGTCGGTTCAATGGCGGTTATTAATTTGATTGCGTTCACAATTGCAGTGCCGGTCGCCGAGCTACTGAACGCCACTACGTTTACGTCACTGCGCTCCATCATATCGAAATTGGTGGAGAAACAGGAGACTGGTTAGTTGGACAATATTTTAATTGTTTATTTTTTGAGTATATTTTTATTAATAAGGATTGTGCTTATGGCTAAGCAATAACAGCCGCGCGGGTCGATCGATCAGGTTAAGCTACGCTTGCTGCGGTTTGACCATGGATGGGTATACATCAGACCCCTCCGTGACTCGGAACGCACGTTAAACCGTTGACTGCCGTCAGCAGCCCGAATGTCTGAAAACCAATCTTATCAAGGGGTATCGTATTACCCAGTAACTGGGTTGTGGAGGTCAGATAGGCAGTCACTAGATGTAAAATACTGGTATTCAGCTGCATCCGGTTTGACCGGAAGACAGATTGGGAATTATTGTTATCTTTTCGGGCCATTGCTGACCCACTTCTAGGCAATGCCGTCGTTATTGTTATGTTTTAAAAATATTATGGCACATTGCTATGCGTTTTTTGTCCTAAAGGCTCAATAATTTCCGCTTCACCCAGAGCGGGAGGGGTCATTTGATGATTTCCCATCCCCAAAACAAAAAAAAGGCTCAATAATTATCAACACAAAACACCGAGATATATTGTATCGATTGTCATTCGTAGATGCGTGTGAATTGTGATCGTATACGATGTCATAATTTATATTGCTTACATGAGTAAGTTGATCTTGCATTAAATATCTAGCACAATCAGCCAATTAGGGTCCAACTGCAATCTGTGAGATGGGAGTAGGCCGTAGTCCATCAGGTGGGCCCAGTGCGGGTTGATAGAAATATGGTAAATTACAATTACAATTTTCCCTCCGTACTCTATCGGGCTGTGAGTAAATAAGTTGATTTTAATTCATTGTAAATACCTACCTACTTGATTCCATTTTAAAATACCCACTCGTTCTTCTGCTTCTGCTGAATACCTACTAGTTAAACAAGATTTTTTATTTGTAGGTTTTAATTTTGAAGGATACTTAGAATTGTAATTTACGTACCTGGTTACCTATCCTTCACCTGGCGTTATCGAAGTATACGGGCGTAGGTATTTAATTGCGTTCGATAGTAGGTAGGTAATTCTAGGAAATTATTAATTAGCATTTAAACAAAATAAAAACTTATTTTAACCATTTTGTAATCAATTCTAAACGATTGCTATTTAATTAGTAGGTACTACATTAGGTTCATCTTATGATAATTTTCGTTTTTGTTTAAACAGTTTTTAAAGGTATTTATTTTTATTTTTTACGGGTTCCTTTATCGATACAGAACTCACCCTGAAGCTATGGCACGCAATTTCTTGAACAGCCTGTATATTAATATTTAGGTAAATATGGAATTCAAAACTATGAACAAAAACATCAAAACAACAAAAACATCACGAAAACAAGAAAGAAGATTTTCAAAAATTTGCATGCCAGAAAAGAAAATACTCTTTTCTGGCATGCAAAACGAGACGATGAACATGAAAAGTGACGATATGAATCCCTCAACGTAATGCCCGCCTGCCTTCAAAGCAAGAGTGAACAGGCGTCTTCTGGGCATGCTCGTTCCATCATAGACCACATCCATCGCTATCCATCAGGCGTGATCGACGACAAGAGCTGGCCAATTCAGCAATAAAAAAAATAAAAAAAAAACAGGAAGATTTTCAAAAAAAACATGTTCTTTTCTATGGAAGTAATGACGACATCCCTCAAAACTTAATACGATTAAGATTTCGAATTATAATGCTGAATTGCTCTGAATACACAAAAAAATGATGAAATCACTATGACTTTTACTAACAAAGCGTCACCCAATTGAAAACACACCAGCTGTCGTTTTATCTATATTTATGACCTTATCAACGATTACGATAGTTAATGTTTTTACGATGTCTGTAATAAAGGATTCACCTTCAGCTATCATTCGATTCATTTTTATCGAAGAAATATTGGTCCCTGACAACTGAGTATGACCATATTAAATACTAAAGGGTGCAATTCCATTGCTACATAGGATGAGCAGTGGTGGCCCCGTGGTAACGGCTGCGACTTCCAAGTTACAGGTCGGTGGGTTCGAACCCAAGCAGGCATTTTACTTTTTGTAAATTATTTCATCACTACTGCTCTCAAAACAGTGAAGAAAAACATCGTGAGGAAACCGCATCGCGAGGAATACGCACGTTGGCTTGTTGCGCTACTTCTTCCCAGCGTAAGCACTACGAAGTGGTGAATGGCGGGCGTTATGGGGGACTTTTAGTAATTTTGACGCTCGAAAAGTGCTGATTCTCAGCCTAATTTGAATGAAAGACTTTTGATGATTTATAATTATAAAAATATGATTTTTGGCATTTTCAATCTCAAATAGCAGTCGGGGGTTTAATTGTAGACTGTCGCTATAATAGTGAAAAATGCTCAAGATGTTATTTCCCTATAAACTATAAACGTCTGAAAAGCCCTTAGGAAAAACAGGCGTAGAAAAGAAAAGGCAAATAAAAACAGGCGTCATATTATGTTTAGGTTAAGAAGAATTTTAAGCTTTGAAATACTAGAAACCTACTAGATATTACGTAGCTTGATTATATCAATGTAAGTAAAGTAAGTTTACTTAGTATGTTTTAGTTTGTATATTATATTTTTATTTTAATAAAAAAAGTAAAGTAAGTAAGTCACTTCTGTTGAGAATAACATTGCTTTTGTTATGTTAAATAAAGGTGTTTTTACATTTACGTTTCAACCCACTTTTTACTTTCACACTTTTTACTTTCAGATTTAAATGCTCAGTCTATTTTAGGAATAAATCAACAAATTAATTGAGTCATCCAAACGCGCAATTACGCGCAAACGTAATACTTATACTAAGAACGAAAAATAGGTAATGGAAAACTTATCTAATACATATAACGCCACTAACAACAGATAATTTGATAATAATAATTTTACAATCACCGAAGTAGATAAGTTAGGATTAGTCTACTAAGATAATACATAATGTAGGCAGGCGCATTATTAACGTACTGTCGTATCATTGTAGGCTCCCTGCATTTGTACGATACATCAGATATGCATATATCGCTAATGATTGTAAGTTTATTGACTACAAATGAGATATAACAAACAGTTCACATACAGCACCACTTAAGTGTACAAGTGAATTATCAAACGAAATATAATTAAACGAAATAAATTATTATATCAAAGTGATTCCAAAATGGCTACAGAAAATCAAGGGGAAACGAAGAAATATGAAGACTTTACGGAAGAAGATCCTCTTAAAACAAATGAAGAAAAAGAGGTGAACATGACATTTAGTGAAAAAGTGGTAGATATGTTCAGAAACATAACCATAGAGCCTTGTTTGTTGATGTTTGTGGTATCAGCTATGATCAATATGACTGCATCACAAAACCTGAATCTTGAGAAGGCGTGCCGAGTGAACCTCAACTTTACGGACGAAATATGCGATTCGCTGAAGTTGCAAGATGCAGACAGTCAGAACGAATATGAAAGAGAAACACAGAAGCTGTTGGCTAGAGCTCTTTCATGGAGGACTTACTTGTCAGCTACAATACCCTGCATATTAGCTCTTTTCGTTGGATCTTTCTCTGACAAAACAGGGCATAGAAAGTTTTTTATGATTATATCGATTATGGGACAATTGTTTATGGGTATCAACAATATGATCAACGTGTATTTCTTCCGGCAACTCTCATTAGAAGTCTTGGTCTTCACGGAAGCTATTATTGAGGGACTCTCTGGTGGATGGTGCATCTGTTTCTTGACGGCGTTTGCTTTTATAAGCACCATTACAACAGACAAGACTAGAACTTTTAGGTTAGGTCTTGTAAGCTTTAGTGTGACAGTGGCTTTCCCTATTGGTATGGGGGTCAGTGGGATCTTGTTGAAGAAGTTTGGTTACTATGGATGTTATGGATTGACAACAATCATAGAGATTCTCAACATGATGTATCTATTTTTCTTGTTGAAAGATCCTATACGGAATAGAGAGCAGAAGATGGTAAGCCGCATAACATTTTGATAATTATTATAAAGTAGAAGTCGTTATTATTTAGAAAACATATCATCTGTATCAGTTGTACTTACCCTGCTGTTACTTAGCTCAGAACTCCTGTATACTTCTCCCTCAGTTCATCAACTTCATTTGCTAAGCGTCTTGCCACACCACCTGCCCTCTTGTCCCAGTCTTGCCCACTTGTATTGTTTTTACTTCAAGAATGCGTTGAGTAAATCAGTTTACTTTAGTTTCTCGAGTTTATATGTCGATAGAAATAACTTCTATGAAGTTTACACAAAAATAAAACTGATTTTTAAACTGATATTTCAAGTAACTACACTGACTGCAGTCGATGACCCCACAAAAAAGTCATCAAATTAATTTCTCTTCTTTTGTATCATATATTTCCTTTAAACATAATATAAATTATATTTTTAATTATTTGAATATAAAAATTATAAAAACCTTTAAAAATATAAAAAATAGTAGCCCACCGGTATCGGGAACGGGTCCAAGCTACCGGCGGTCAGGGCTCCAGAGAGAGGAACCTCCTGACAATGCGAGCCGTGTCCAGAAGTACCGCTTTCTGAATCAAGCCCTTGATCCAGCTGCCCAACGAGAGCCTCCTCAGGTGTTGGTCGAGGCTCTTGGCTATTAAGCCATTGGCTGTCACGACTATCGGCACAATGATCGCTGAGTCCACATCCCACATGTCGACAACCTCGCGAGCCAAGTCTCCAAAGATACTCGATTTGTTTATCTTTCTCGGCCTTCATGAGGTTCTCATCATGCGGGACGGTTATGTCAACAATCATTGCGCGCCGCTCTGATCGATCCACTACCACTATATCAGGCTTATTGGCAATAATAGTCCTGTCAGTGATCATATATTATTATTGTTGTATCATATTTATTGTATTTATTGTTCTTCAGCATGATCGTCAAGGAAAGTGCCACTTCTTCCGCGTGTTCTTCGACCTGAAGAACGTCAGCGATACCGTGAGTTTGCTCGTCAAGAAAGCTCCCAAGAACAGGAGACTACGACTTTGTATTCTACTGGGAGTCGTCAGCGTACTCTTTGGACCTATGTATGGTTAGTATGTTGTGTTTACTCACCTATTTTTCTGCGGGGTAATTGCGTAACACACTATCATTAGGCTTTTACTTTGACAGTTCAACAACATTCATTGCGTTGTTTACGTCGTTGAGCAGATAAATTTTTCGAACATATGATGCAATGGATTCGTAACATCTTTCAAAATGATTCAGGTTGTGATTAATAGTGTGTTACGCAAATTTGATTGCCATTTTGTATCAATAACTGCCAGAGTGTAGTTTTAAAAGAGTTTTCTTTCGTTTTCAGGTGAAATATCAGTCATGTACTTATCCACGAGGTACAGATTTAACTGGGACGAAGTTAAATTCAGTATATTCCAGACTTTTAACTTCATCACTCACACTATTGGTAAGTTTTTCTTCTTCACTTTTGCAGGGTCAAATTAAATTAGCTAGTGAAACTCCGCCGACGTGATGACGTCTATATCTAAACATGATGAAACAAAAACGTCATTAAATGCACGAAGTTTAATTTATTGTCGTCTCCACATTGTATATCAGTTTTTACTGTTTTTCTTAGCAAGTTCAATAAAACATAGAAAAGAAAGGCATGTGTTAGTGCCGACCCTTCCTTACAATTTACACTGAACTGTCGTCTTTTTTCTATTTTGCGCGGCTCCTAAAAGTTGTAGCGTGATGTTAAATTAACCTATTGTAGCCTTCTTCAAAGACTGGGCTATCAAATGCAAAACGAATTTTTCAAATCTGACATTTAGTTCTAGAGATTAACGCGTTCAAACAGACAAACAAAAAAAAACAAACAAATTCGTTATCCTTATTACTAATTAGCGTTCGATTACTAATTGGGCCGAAATGCATGACCAAACAACAGCTGGGCAGTGATATAATTACCTAATTAACTTTGGGGGTCGTTGTACTCTCTCAAGGCTATTAAGTGCATTCATTGTGCATTCAATTGACGTTCATGAATTGGTATCTTATCTATTTATCTAGAGCATCGAAGATTTACAGCTGAATACATTGTAAATAACATTCACATAGTCAACGGAAGTTTCCACCAGCTGTAAGATTTTACTAAAACTGGCATGTGACTTAAAAAAGTTACAAAAAATAAAAACAATATTCGCTTCGTTCGTTTAGCTAATAAATACAAAAAAATAAACTGATCAGGAAAAACCGACCAGGAGTTGAAATGGAGTAATAGTAGTTTATAAGATCCCTTTAAATCGAAAGTGTCAGGGTACCCCGCGAAACTCAAATTTTCTTTTCTTTTGGGCACTGTTCCTGTTGATAGTGATGCGGACGAATTTTTTGATGCCCTATGATTCTCTTGCTTATTTTGTCACATGTACCTACATAATATTATTTTAAATGTTAACTTATATAATGTAAATATTATCTCAATTTTCTTGCGTTTTTTTGCAATTTGCAGGTCTTGGTTTGCAGTAGGTACTATCAGGTTGTATTTTGATATAAATATGGTTCGCGGCCGCAACAAATATTTATTTATAGAATTATAATCCTAAAAATTATCAATACATCTCACTAAGCTCATATTACCCAATTTTGACATTGAATAACTATTTCATGAAATCAGGAGGAACCATGGTGTTAAGCAATTGCAAAAAACTATTAAAAAAAACAAATTATTACGTTCCAGGCACAATATTCTCAATCCTGGTCCTCAGCAAGTACCTGCAATGGCACGACTCCTTGCTCGGCATCGTGTCGACGCTGAGCAAGATCGCATCTTCGTTCGTCTATTGTTTTGCTCCAAATGAGAAAATATTCTACATTGGTAAGTCTATCTTTTAATTTAGCTTACAATGTCCCAGTGCTGAGCAAAGGCCTCCCCGAAATCCTTCCATGCATCCTTTTATAAGGCCACTTAAGTCCAACCCTTGTGGTACGCGTCTAGATCGGCTCGCCACCTCTTCCTGGGCCGGCCTTGGCTGCGCTGTCCATCCTCAGGCACCCAGAAAAAGTATTTATACTTAAAAAATATTTCACTCATTCACCGACAGAAAACGCACAGCCTAAACCTCTGGGTCTAGAAATAAGGATTCCTTTTATTAAGAAATTGAACACTAAGGAAGGATTTTTTTTTAATTCATTCCCTTAAGGGGTAAATATTCCGACTAGCATTTCTATACGGAATATAATATGAATGTTTGTATAGAAGTTCGTCATTTTTGCCGATGGGAAATACCGGGCAATGATAATTTTCAAAGTTAGATAAGATGCATGGCCTTGCCCTATCGGTCTGTACCTACACGTCCAACACCCATACATCATTCGTCTTGACGATTCGCTTTTTAGAGCACTGATTTGAATAGCACTTCCGCGAACCACACTTGAGCACTTCCACTAACCGCACTGAAACAAATTGTATATAAGTAGTTTATCAGCCATCTTGTTACCATAACACAAGCATTAGGTTGCTTAGCTTGGGACAAATGGTGCTGTGTGAAATGTCCAGGGATATTATTATTATTATTATATTATTATTATTTCGTAACGTGCGGTTCGGAGGAACAGTTTATCGTTATTGTTTTCAGTTCCCAAACAGCACCTGCATACAGTTTGTAGAGCCGCCATAAAGTTTGAATCGGGCTGTAACTGTGTTGAGGAGGTGAGATAGGCATTTGCTCCATGTATAATACTGGTATTCAGCTGCATCTGGTAAGACTGGAAGCTGACACCAACATAGTTGGGAAAAGGTTCAGCAGATGATGATGTCTTAAGTTAGCAATCCATTTTCATAATGTCATATTATTATACCAATCAATTATGAAACGTCTTGATTAAAATAATTACCAACCGGATGTTTACAGTCGTAATTTTAATTTGATTATCTCCACACGTGGCATAGGTATTTAAAATAAATCAGCGGTGTTAGCCAGGCCATGCGCATCACATCAAACTTTTGTCATCGTATTGCCCAAATTTACGTGGACCGTGTCTTGTTTCGGCGCCAGATAATGCGACGACAAAATTTAGTCGCACGCGCGTTTGCTCGGCTGATCTTCGATTAATGGCCACACAATCGTTATCATTGTTGATAACGTCCATACAAACTCCAATATACTCGATCGATTATAAGTAGATTATTCGATAACCTTTTTAATATGATAGAATGACTTAACCATTCCATTATAATCTGTGTCATTTGTTTCTAAAAGCTGCAAGAAAATAATAAAATTATTATCGCGATAAATAAACCACTAAGATATTCGATTTTATTTGACCTAATTGGTTTCGTGCGCGAGTCCGACTCGTACTTGGCCGGTTTTTTTTTTATTATCTACATAGGTTACGTAAAGTGTTTTCAATTTTTAAATGGTTCAATTGGATTTTTTTTTATTTTAGTTATACTTAACATCTTATTGTTGCCTTTTTGGTCTCGTGGTCGCAAATGCTACTGCTGAGCCGGTCTTAGGTTCGTTTTTCTATCAGGAAATTGTCAGTAGCAGCCCGATGTCTGGAAGTTTGCTCTGTTTTTGGCAACAGGCTCGCCTCTATTACATGGGACTTAAACTTAGCAGGCAAAATGTGTGTAATCTAATATCGCGACATATTCGCCAAAAATGTAAACAAATATGAGTTTATGGAAAAATAACTTTAATTCCTGCACAACAAAGTTCAGTTTACGCTACAACTTCAATAGTCACTCTGAAATAAACTTAATTGCTATTAAAATAAATTTGATATTTGTTTAACTTGAAATTACGTCAATTTAAAAGATGAATAAAATTTGAATATAGGTTCTATAGGTACACTTCTGCCAAACCAGAAGAAAGTTTGGCAAAAGTGGTAAATGCTTATGTTCATAAAGATACTTGTCATCGAGAAAAGATCAAGAGAAAATATTTGATGTTTTGTATGTTTGTTTCACGCTAAACCGTCTGAACTGATTTGGATAAAATTTCGCATGCCATTAGCCTCATGTACCAAATTAGGTTGATCGAGACTTATGCGGGTGAAACCGCGGGGTGCAGTTAGTTATTTATTTATAGAGAACGGTCACGCTTCTATAGCTACAAGTCATTTACTCCTACGTCATACAAGTTTTTTCATTCGCCTTTATTTTGATGTTTATTTACTAAATCGGCCTTTGTTTTATTTTCAGCGCCTCTGGTTGAAATTCTGAATGGTACTTCACTGTTGGCAATGAGGTCAATAATCTCGAAACTAGTAGAACCTAATGAATTAGGTAAGTAACAACTTTTATCACTTTTAAGCATGATTAGCATATAATGTTCCCACTGCTGGGACACAGACCTCCTGCCGATGAGAGGGAGTAGGCCATAATCCACCACGCGGGCCCAGTGCGGGTTGGTAGAAGTCACATGTCTTCGAATTTTCGGTTCTAGGACATGCCTGTTTCTTCACGATGGTTTCCTTCACTGTTTTGAGAGCATTGGTGATGAACTAACTTAGATTAAGTAAAACGCCTGTCAGGGTTCGAACCCGCGACCTACAACTCGGGGTCGTCGAACTCGTAATTTTTTTATGGATTGGTATATTATTATATGAGATACATTTTATTAGTGCCAGATTTTTTTTATGTCTTTGGGAAGATGTCATTATCCTTAGTAGTATGCTCATAAGTCATGAATCTTTTCATATCCTTCCAGGTAAAGTGAACTCCCTCGTGGGTCTGGTGGAGAACCTGATGCCTCTGATCTACGTGCCGCTGTACACTAGGGTGTATACTGCCACGATGGAGGTGCTGCCGGGCGCTGTGTTCCTCTTAGGAGCCAGCATGACATTACCAGCTGTCATCGTACTTATGTAAGTAAAATACGTAGAAATTGTACAAATTCTGAACAATCAATCCGACGGGCAATTCTCGTAATTTTAAGAAAGTTTACAGTCTGATCTCAGTGTCAATCTGTTAAAACCTTTAATTTTCCTACAGTTTGGACAAGTTTTTGCCACAACACCCTGTCCTCCACCTTCTGCATCCACTCTGACCCAGCCGCCTTCTCTTTAGAAATATTTTCATTATGTAGTAGTAATAATACCGGCGGCACACATTCCCTTCATACCGGAACAGCAGCACTATTTGGTGAAACTAAACATGATAGAGACTCGCTAAATTCGCGAGAAGGTAGTGAAACATCGTTTTTGAATCAGTTTTTTATAAAATTAACTACTGATGGTTATTTTTTTTAACGTTTTACGGCGCGGCATCAAATGGAGTGTACTACGTGAGCTCGACAAATAATAATAATAATAAAAATATTTATTGCATTAAAGGGTATTTGTGGTACGTACATATTAAGGTTATTAAGTAAGCGTAGAACTTATACTTATAAATATTTGTAGGGGTAAACTACTGTTCTCCTAGCTAGGTAGCTGTGCAACCTGTATTAAGGACAAACAGTTTGCCTCCCTAGATAAAGATAATAAAAAAATATGAATTGAGCATAGTGCTACATGTTATCTCCCAAATTAAGTCCCTAATTAACTTGCATACGTGGATGTGCGAATAACACTCGTGCGACAAAACTGTACTGCGACTCACCATAGTTCGAATGCATGCTTGTGCCACAAGCAATAATATTAAGACTTAGTCGACGGAGCACGGCCCCTATTTCTGTCTGCAGGGCTTAAAGGAACCTAACCAAACCGAACCTCGGGGTGCCTCGACGTCGAAGACTTAATATTATTGCTTGTCGCACAAGCGTGCATTCGCACTATGGTGAGTCGCAGTAATGTTTTGTCGAACAATTGTTATTCGCACATCCATTTGTCAAGCTCACGTAGTACACTTCATCAAATGCATGCATGTAGATCAAAATCTTTTATGAATTGAACCACTAGGGCGACATCTATGTACGGTCACCAAAGGACGATTGGCGCACGGTTGGCGTAGTGGCTGAGCGATCGACTGCTGCGCTGCGTGTCGCGGGTTCGATTCCCGCACGGAACAAATATTTGTATTGCCTACAGGTAGTTGTTCCGGGTCTAAATGTTTGTGTATGCGAGTTTAAATGTTTGTAAATGCACCCACGATACAGGAGTAATGCCTAGTGTGGGGCAAGGTTTTGTTTTTATTAAAAAAAAGGAGACAAGATCCATCAGTTTCTTACTAAACTTCAACTATATCCGACAACAGTTTTGGTGACTGTACCTACTTATAAACGTTACTTAGCACGTGCTTTGACTTAGACACGTTCCCGTCTCTATCCTGCACTTGTAGCTCAAAAGTTGTGCTACAGTGGTAGGATTAACTCTTAGCCAAACTACGTGCTATGGAACGTTTATAGATCGCGGTTTAACACTTCGCGAACCCAAACACTGACTAGAAGTAAGTAGCTTCGTGTGTTCGTTTGCCTGTTATAACTTATTTTTTTTTCCAGGTGGCTGTTCTACGACCACAGAAAAGAGGTCAGAAAACAGAAAAAATTCTCAGATTACTCCGGTTAACTAATAAGTTAGTTAGTTTAATCTAGTTAGCTAATAATAATAATAATAGTAAATTTGTAGGTACTTAACTTTTTAAATAAACGTGCTTTAAATACATTTGACGTGTTATTATGTACTCTACTAAGGGCCGGTTTTTTGATTCGTAGTTAAACTCAACCAATTGTTAAAAATAGTAATTAATGGTTAAATGTTTGACAAATGTGTTTTTTGATCAATTTTTAGTTGGACATCTTAGAACCTAGAACCTAGAGTTGTACCTAATACGTTAACACACCATTAGTTATAACCAAATTTTCTAAAACATCAAACAGTTAAAAGTTAAAGGAAGAAGTTTATTAACCATTTTCAAATATCATCTTCGTACACGAACTTTGACAGAAGTTATCTCAAAAATTTACTATGACTTTAAGCGTACAAATTACGGGGAAGACATCTTCATTTAATCAGCTATGTAACGAGGTACAAACATTAAAATAATATTTAAAAGTGCCAATGAAACAGTCGATACTGCTGAAAAAGGTCGAATTTGCAAATTGTTGAAATATTAAAAAAATGTATTATAATCGAATTAATTAACTGGTTTTAGTAAACAGTTATTTCTTTTACAAAAGTCTTTGTCCTTTGTCAAAGAGTTTGTCCGTGCGTTGTAGCTTAATGACATGCGAACCAAGCGGCAAGTGTCAGTGATTAGCTCATCGACTACGTGTGATACTAACCACTCGAAAGTTGCGACTTAACTGGCGACCTGGTCGCGAGAATCTGGCTGCATGACGTTAGAATGATGGCTGGGTGGTAAGGTGAAGGAATAACATAAACCAGTGTTTTAATGAGATTATCACCTTATTTTAAAGTATTTCAAAAATTTGTAAACTTTAACTTTTAACTGTTTGATGTTTTAGAGAATTTCGTTACATCTAAAGATTTGTTAAAGTATTAAGAATAGCAATGAAGGCCATTCAAATTGAGAGTTAAGAGAAAAGCGATATTTAGTGACGAATTCTGGGAATTGTTCAAAAATACATAAAAATTGGGTTTTCTCGAATCCAATGAATTTTCACCTAGACATTATGGGGTGCTTAATTGTTGCAAATGGGCCCCACTTTCAACAACATTCATTGCGTTATTTTTGTTTTTTTTTTGTTTTCTTAAGTATGGTCCTAAAAGTATTCGACATCTCAAGAGTCGGAGCAACGATATGAAAAAATATGAGTACGGTTAAGACACGTAGTCCTGGAAGGAATACGTCAAATTACTAGTCACCCTGTATACTATTGGTGTCTATAGGTTTTTTGACGTGAACGCAGAATAACGTTATAGGTGCTACTGATGCACATACAGGTCACATTTTCATCTGCCTAGCCTTTCCCCAACTATGTTGGGGTCGGCTTCCAGTCTAACCGGATGCAGCTGAATACCAGTATTTTACATGAAGCGACTGCCTATCTGACCTCCACAACCCAGTTACTGGGTATACACATATAGGTATCAATGATTAGAAAGCATTGACTGGGGTTTCATTTAACAAAAATGTTAAAAAACCTGATAGTGCGAGAACAATTTCGAAGTTGTCGTTAATATTGTTGTTGAATGACTTGTGTTGGAGGAAAAATTAAAAAAAGAAACAAGGAAATACTAAACTTATAAAGTTTTCAATTAATTGTTTTATTGTAAAAGTAATTGGAACTGAATCGAATTTCTCAAAATCGTTTCACCCGCAAAACAAAAATATTTATTTAACACAATAAATTAAGTCAACCATAATAAAAAAACGCTCCAGTTCTTAGAAATAATTCAAAACATTACACATATGCGTGATAAGCGTAATCTCTAGTAGGCACGAAAGGAGTTTAAAACTAAATTTATACTAACGAGCATGAAGGAGCACAAAAACCGTCTGGTTCGCGTCACCGGCGCTTAAATATGTTCATAGGTACCTACGGCCACTTTACCAACCCGGCTGCGTTCATTCAGACCTCCGCGAGAGTCAAGTCGTGTGTCGGTGTCGTCAAAAAGTTGAATGCTGTCTCATTAACATGTCTGCGACACTTTTCTATTAATTTCACAACGAATAATTAAGAAATACAAGTTGTTTGTTTACATTTCAAAACTAAAATAGATTTTACAAGTGTTTACCAGCATCTTCCAAGGAAATACTCAGATTTACAATTGTAAGCCCGCAATTATTTTATGATGGGTGTTAGGAAATATAGATAAAAAGCAGATGCACGCAATTGGCTCCTGTTATATTCCTTATCACTATCAAGTCGACACAATATAAATATTGAGTCGGATAAAATAATATATATTACAAGCACCACAACAAACAGTTGAAATACAAATAGACGCAATCCAGGGGTATTGTTGTCGAATAAAGTCATTATATACTACTGACGCCTAAGATGCAACATTGACATGTGAAGACAAAGTTGCGGAAATGGATCCTTCTAAGAGTGAACCCGAAACCACAAAAGAAGAAGAAATAAATAAAGAAGACACTGATGAATCTTCTCCTCTTAAACCAACCCCAGAAGAAACAGAAAAAGTTGAAAAGAATGAAGAGAAAAAGAAGTTAACTTTCAGAGAAAGACTGAAACTAATCAAAGACAACACAACTGTAGAACCAATTATGGCATGCTACGTTATGCCCAGTGTCCTAGCATCGTTAGCAATACAGAATTTAAATTTAGAGAAGGCCTGCAGAGTCAATCTTAATTATACCACAGAAGTATGTGATGCACTGAATTTAAGACAAACGGCAAATTATACGTTTGAGGAACAAGAAGTTCAAAAACTAATAGCAAGTATCGCAGTGTGGAAGAATGTGGTCCAAACATCGATCCCTGTGTTACTTATCCTTTTCGTTGGAGCGTGGAGTGATAAGACTGGAAAAAGGAAAGCATGTATCATGTTACCTATAGTCGGAGAATTCATGGCTTGTCTTGGCTTCATCGTGAACACGTATTTCTTCAACTTACCTGTAGAAGTGTCTGCGTTCACTGAAGCTATATTCCCAGCTATTACTGGAGGATGGTTCACGAATTTCATTGGTGTATTTAGTTATATTGGCGACATTACCACTGAAGAGAACAGGACCTACAGAGTAGGGTTGGTGAACATGTTCATGTCGTTAGGCTATCCCATCGGAAGTGCTTTGAGCGGTGTCATGCTGTCCTGGGTGGGGTATTATGGTGTGTTTTCAGTGTCATCGTCCCTATATTTGTTCAGTTTGATATATGGATACCGATATTTGGAAGATCCGAAGCAAAGGGCTGAAAAGAAACTTGTAAGTACCCGTCGCTGTTCATGTTACTCTGTACCAATATGTAATTTATATTATTTAATGTAATTCTTTATTTCTAATTGAGGTTGATTGTTTTTTAGTAAGTTCTAAGGATTCATTCGATCGTAGACACCATTTGTTAACAAGGTATTTTCCTTTGTCATTCAAATCGCAGACATTTGTGATTTTTTTCTATATCTATCTAATCGGTCAGAGACAGTATAACTATATCCTACATCCATATTTATATCTTTAAGGTATTGTTTATAAAGATAATTTTGAGGTCTAACTAATGATTTTCTGGTTATTAACTTAAAACTGAACAATCTTAGCCAAACATACTTTTTGCTACATTTAATGCAAAAGTATTTTGAAAATACACGCCCGTAGATTTGATTTTTACGATGTGTTCTTTCGTGATTTTTAATTGAATTGATATCATTCATGATGTACGATTCTTGTAGCCATCTTTCAGGATAACTTATCTGGATAAATAATCTGTCAGATAATTCCATGTATTTTTTCTTCTTATTGCATTACACGTACCTGCAATATAAGGTTTGACAACAATTTTACAGAAGGTAGAAATCACGATCAAATTAAACCTTTTCAGGAGAGTAAGAAACACAAAAAGAAATGTTTCCTGAAAGAGTTCTTCGATGTTGCCCTGGTCATGGAGACGTTTAAGGTGGCTTTCAGGAAAGGCCCTGGTAACAGGAGGCTTCGAGTTTGTTTACTACTCATCGTCGTGTGCGTGGTTTTTGGACCTATGCATGGTAAGTGAAAACGCTTTTTTACGTTTAAATAATTCTTGAAGTGTATTTTTATGTCACGAAGCAACGCGCGCTTTACTTGTGGTTACCAAGTGTATAAACACGCTGTGTGTGTGTGTTATGTGCTGATGCTACTCGTCTTCACGCACACAATCACAGCGTGTTTGTACACTTGGTAAACAGAACTAAAGCGCGCGTCGCTTCGTAAGATAAAAATACTATAATATAAAATTGCTTTGCAGTTTTTGTTAGCAATACGAGTATGTTTACGTTCAGACGGTGCAAAAATGCAGCTGGTATTTATTTTGCAAGTGTGCCGTTTTTTGCAAAACCAAACTTATGGTTATAATTATTAATATTTTCCAAGTGACGCCGTTATTTTTTTTGCCGCCTAATTTAAATAATTTTCGGCGATAAAAAATTTTCTTACGATTCCCCCGTGCGTTTTAAAACGTTCAGGGGTAACGCTGACGATGAATGAGGACAGTAGAAACACAGGCCTATGCATTGTTTGGAGCAAAAGTTTTGGAGATAAAAAATGACTAAGTACTACAAGTTTGAGTTTTTGGACACTTTCTTTACAACGAAATAGAATAGAAAAAACCACCACGAAAAAGCGGGTCACTACGCACAATAGGATATCAATATTGAATTTATATTGTCATATTGGATCAGCGACGACGATTTTATTTCGTATGGAATTTATTATGTTTAGGTAACCTAGATTGATATAATCTGTATAAACCCAGATATTGGCGCCGATTCCCTTGTTCACTAACTAAACTAAATTTAAGTTCAGTGCATCTTTTTCTTTCTATTTCATTAAGAAAAGGACAGAAGATAAATATTAGTTTAGTCCTAAACTCAAAATTAGTTTAGTTTGTGAACAAGGGAATCGGCGCCATTAATTCATAAATACTACACAATAAATTCTTGTTTTTCTTCTAACAATTTGTAAAATTCCAGGTGAATTCACGGTGATGTACCTGTTTACAAGGTACAGGTTCAACTGGGATGAGGTCCAGTACAGCATGTGGTCTACCTACTCCATCGTCACCAATTTATTAGGTAAGTGATGTTATTGGACTTTTTGGAACGAAGTTCCTTTTCGCACGCTGTACTCGGTGCACTTGGCAAATGAGAGCTAGTGAAAAAAGTGTAACATCTTATCATTCATTCTTTTTTTTTGCGTTTTTAACCCCCGACGCGAAAACGACGGGGTGTTATAATAAGTTTGACGTGTCTCTATGTGTGTGTCTGTCTGTGGCATCGTAGCTCCCGAACGGATGAACCGATTTTGATTTTGTTTTTTTTGTTTGAAAGGTGAATTTGTCGGGAGTGTTTTTAGCTATGTTTGATGAAAATCGGTCCAAGATGGCCGCCGCCACAAAATGGCGGATTAGGCATATTTTTTCATAACTCCCTCAATATGGGTATCAAATGAAAGGGCTTGACTAGTAGAACACACACTGTACACTATGATAAATTTCAAATCCAAGATGGCCGCCACCACAAAATTACGTTGAAAAAGAGTTTTGATAATAATACAGGGTGGTGATTTAGCCACTTGCAGCCGTCAAGGGGGTGATTCTACCCGTCATACTTAACATTTTTAGGGTTCCGGACATCAAAAGCAAAAATGGAAATCCTTACAAATTTCTACGGAACCCGCAGTGCGCGAGTCCGACTCGCGCTTGACCGTTTTTTTTTTACGAATCTCATGTGAGTTTCGGCGCAATCATTGTTTATTATGACAGGTAGAATCACCACCTTGACGGATGCAGGTAACCAAATCGCCACCCTGTTTAATCAAGGTAGCTTAAAAGTACCCATCGTTGTTCATTCTATTAGAGTGACAATCAACGTATTCATAAGAACTTGATAACACGTGCCTCCGCGGTTACTCAGTCACACAATCTAGTGTAACATATACACAGAGGATTGTAGTTTAGAAAAACTTCCAGAAATTCCCTGCTAGAGGTCAGTAAATGTGCCAATTCGTCTTAGCAACCTGTAAATTGCTTCCTTATTAGCATTACGTACAAGAAGGTAATCATCAAGTTCCGGTCGTTACAACCAACGGCCAGTCAATGTGGTGTTCAGACGACGGATGTATCCCTTCATTTGTCATTTTAATACGCGGAAAGATGTTAAATTGGATAAGTTCCTAAAATACGACACTTACAAAATTTGAATCGCGACATATTCGCCAAAAATGTAAACAAATATGAGCTTATGGAAAAATAACTTTAATTCCAACCAAATAAAGTTCAGTTTACGCTACAACTTCAAACATTTATATAACTTTTTTTCAATAGTCCTAGTCACTCTGATATTAACTTAATCACCATTAAAATAAAGTTGATATTTGTTTAACTTGTAATAACGTCAATTTGAAACTTGAATTGTAATAAATAAAATTTGAATTGTTTTTGTTTGTTAGCACGAAGGTGTTTGTTTGTGGAAATCAAAGAATTATGTGGAGATCACGATGCAAAACTGAACATTTATGTTCTGCGATTTCGGCGGTCTCTCCAATTCTAGATCCATAGCGCTTGATGGCGCGCTTCTCCCAGTCTGCTCCGACTTTCGGTATCTCGTTTCACTCGTGCAAAGCGATGGCGTAGTAGATCGGACGGTTAAGCACAAAACTAACACTGGATGGATGAAATGGTGCCAGGTCACGGGAACAATCTGCGACTCCCCCTTAAACTTAAGGGGAAGATATACAAAACCATGGTTAGACCTGCTGTCTTGTATGGATCAGAATGTTGGCCACAAAAGGGATGAATGAAAGGCAATTGCATGTAGCTGAGATGAGAATGCTGAGAGGGATGTGTGGTCTTACACGAATGGATAGGATAAGAAATGAGTATACTCGTATAAGGGGAAATTTGAAAGTGGCACCGGTAACTGAAAAGTTGTGTGGAAACCGGTTGTCATGGTATGGGCATGTATTACGGAGGAATGAGGAAAATGTCGTGAGGAAAGTTTTGAGTATGAATGTCGATGGCTATAAGAGTAGGGGACGACCAAAGAAACGATGGATGGACTGTGTGAATGATGATATGGTTGGAAAGGGGGTGACTGTCGAGATGGCGGCTAATAGAGGAGTATGGAAGAAAAAAACATGTTGCGCCGACCCCAAATAAATTGGGATAAGGGCAGCAGAATGATGATGAACGATGGATATTCAAAATCAAAAGTCATTTATTCAAACTAGGCTGAGAATCAGTCAAAATTACACAAAACAGTCCCCCATAATGCCTACCCTACATTACTTCCTAGTCATGTGCTTTAGCTAGGAAGAAGTGAATAAGAAGAAGCATAGAACTACATATATATATATAGCATAATCAGCCTATAATGTTCCCACTGCTGGGACACAGGCCTCCTCTCGGTGAGAGGGAGTGGTCGTCATAATCCACCACGCGGGCCCAGTGGTAGATGTCACATGTCTTCGAATTTTCAGTTGTAGAACATGTCGGTTTCCTCACGATGTTTTGTTTCACCGTTTTGAGAGCAGTGGTGATGAAATAATTTACACAAGGTAATGCGCCTACCTGGTCTCGAACCTACGACCTACAACTCGTAAGTCGCGGCCGTTTCTACTGGGCCACCACTCACTGCTCCCGACTACTACTAGTGGAAAGTATATATAACTAGCTTTTGCCCTCTACTTCGTCCGCGTGAAGCAACTTTCTTCCATTTTTTTTCCCGTAAGAACCATCCTCGTACTTCAAGGAACATTCTAAAAAAAGAATTAGCGAAATCAGTTCAGTTGTTCTCGAGAAGCAACACATTCAGCGATTCATTTTTATATTATAGATGAGTGTAATATTTATTGGGGGGGTTTGCAGAGCGAAAACACAGGAAATACTCTAAAGCATTTATTAGGAAGGTCTATAAAGGTTCATCTAAGAACAATGTGTAAAATGGAGTCCAATGAAAAACTATATGTCAACTCTATACATAGATAGTTTTTCATCTAACCAGTGTTAGGTGTGTACATACATGCAGGTGATATAACTTCAACAATATTCTAGAACTATAAATATAAACTAGGTGACCCGGCAAACGTTGTTTTGCCATATACATTATTTCTAGGAAATATATTTTTTTTGTATGAAAAATAGATGTTGGGCAATTCTCAGACCTACCCGATATGCACACAAAAATTCATACAAATCGGTCCATCCGTTTCGGAGGAGTTTGCTAACAAACATTGCGACACGAGAATTTTATGTATGAGATATTGAACGTAATGTGAGCCCAGCCATACTTGAGCTATCCATTAGCATTATGCTTCCTCATTAGGCTGAGGTTAGACGCTACTTAGCGCTATAGTACATGCTTAAAGCTAAGTAGTATCCCTGCTACTTACTGTCACGAAATTTACAAACTACAAGAGCCAGATAGAGGCGGGAACATATCTAATATAATGCACGTACTAACGGCCGAAATGTTGGGTACTTCTGATCCTATGTTTTTATCAATGATATCTTCTTCTACTTCTGTACCCATGTTAACAATATTATTTATTTATTAAAAAAAAAAATATATATATATTTATTTATTTAATATGTTAAATAATATTGTCACTTTAGCTAACAAAGCCTATTATCCAATATCATTGTTTCCATATCCTGCAATGGTCCTACCTGCAATATCAAACGGGGGTTGTTCTTGGGTGCACTTGCATAGTGCGAACAGGGATAATCGTCAGTTGGTGCTTCATTTCATTGAAAACGTCTAACGGTCTCTGCAAGTTGGTATTAGCCTCTCGTACGCCTTCCAAAGGTCCGGGACCCCAGGGTCCCGAGAAACGTCAAGAGGCGTAAAAATATGGTTTAAAATAATTATGTTGTTTCACTTTAACATAAGCCAGTACATATGTAGCTATATTACAGCTCTAGTATAATAAACGCCCAAGGGCCAATATTCATCTGCCAGGGTCACCGGTTTTTCCAAAGAGTTACCGTGGCCCCTGGCACAGGGAAGGGAAGGCTAACTGAAGGAACACGGATGAGGTTTGGTCAGTAAAAGTGTGACATCACGGTTCGTCCAGAGCGGGAGAAGTCATTTGATGACTTCCCACGCAAAAAAAAAAAAAATGTGGCCAATATTCCAGCATTCCCATCGTTAGATTTAAGGTGTCAAATTCATCCATGACCCGCTGCTCAATCTGTAAGACAAATTTCTGACGGCCATTTTATATTTCAGGAACATTCTTCTCAATAACCCTGTTCAGTAACTACCTGAAGCTGGACGATACCCTGCTCGGCATCATATCTAACACCAGTAAGATCATCGCATCCTTTGCTTACGCCTTCGCACGGAACGACTTGGAGATCTACTTGGGTAAGTAATATTGAAGATACATGTACCTACTCAATGTGCTGACTGGTACCGAACAGTCATCAAATCAACCTTCTTCTGGCTAGCCTTTTCCCAACTATCTTGAGGTCAGCTTCTAGTCTTACCGGAAGCAGCTTAATACCAGTATTTTACATGAAGCGACTGCCTATCTGACCTTCATAACCCAGTTACTGGGTAATTCGATACCCGTTGGTAGAACTGGTTTTCAGACTTTCGGGCTTCTGACTACCCGTAACGATTGTCAAAGATTTACGGCTTAACATACTTTCTGAGACACGAAGGGGTCTTGGTATGCAATGGATGGTCACCCATCCAAAAACCGACCTCAGCCAGCGTTGCTTTACCCTGAAGATCGACCATTACTGCTGTTATTATTTAGCCACGAGTCCTCAAATTAAATCAACATGGAAAATATAATTTTATTTAACTAAATAAACATAGTATTCGGAGATGCGCGCTGGACTCCCGGGGATCTAGTCATCAACAAAAGATAATAAACATGTCACGAAACCTTAGTCAACACTTGATAGAACACAATTCCACTCCATCATAGATTTAAATATTCCGACAGTGGGCGAGAAAAACACAAACACGAGCAATCACGACCTGAATAATTTTGAAGGATATTGTTAATCTATTGCTTCATATGTTCGAAAAATTTGTCTGCTCAACAAGGTAAATAACGCAATGAATGTTGTTGAACTGTCGAAATGAAAGCTATTCTTACTGTTAGTGTGTTACGCAAGTACCCCGCAGGCTTGTCCCTAGCATAATACGGAATTTTCCAAGCAGGAGGAGTGTCCGTCTTATCTACAGACATAATATAATGCTACTATCACATACTTATTGATATAACATAATATATACGGAGTTGATATGACAGAGGGGCATTAAATTACAATACGTATACGTAGTGTAATTTAATGCCCCTCTGTCATATCAACTCTCGTGTTTAGTATTAATTCCATACGGTAGAAAAATAAAAAACGCCAAAAATGAGAAAATATTTTTTTCAAACAAACTAAATAGCTTACAAATCAGAATAAAACGCAACCACCATTTGTAAATAAATTTGACTGACCTTAGATACCTAGGTAACAAAGTGGCAACGTCTTTATCGTTGTAAGGTGCATGGCATATGCTTAGACATAATCAGCTGTTAGGAAAGATACATCGTGTTCAAACGGTGCAAAAACTTAAAAATAATTTGCGACTAAACTACTGCTCCTATTTAATGGATTTTTGGTACAGAGCTTGAAAAATGTACCTAGTATAGGCAGTTTAAAGGAAAGCCCCTCTGTCGTATCAACTTTGTATATATCTATTTTTAAAGCGTTGCCCCACACTAGGAATTACTCCTGTATCGTGGGTGCGCTTACAAACATTTAAACTCACATACACAAACATCCAGACCCGGAACAACTACCAGTAGGCAATACAAATATTTGTTCCGTGCGGGAATCACACCCGCGACACGCAGCGCAGCAGCCGATCGCTCAGCCACTGCGACAACCGTGTCGTCGTAATATAACATCACGCCTTTTCCCAAAGGCTAAGGCAGAGGTGTACAATCCACATTTCGCTAGTTATATTAACTCCCATGTGTAAGGGGTTAGCCAATTGCCAAAAACTATGCAAAAATGAAAACCCCGGACAGTTACTGAGAAATTCCTTACAGAAAAACACAACACCACTTTTATCGAACCCAGGCCCTCACGAGCTTGCGAGTTTGACGACCACTAGACCAACGACGCACATATATTGAGTAGGTACTTAGGTACTAAATCCTTACATAACAACATCGTATACCAACGGATTATGTACTAAACTCAAAGTCGTAAACACTGGGCCCTTTACGGTACCTAAAGCTAAACTTTTGAATAGCAGTTGTAACTTATACTGCATTTAAACTATGTTAAATGAATTTAGCTCTGTTACGGCTTTGTAAACGGTTTATAGTTTATATTTTAGAGGTTTAGTTATGCTTACATAATCAGCCTAGAATATTCCCTCTGCTGGGACACAGGCCTCCTCTCTGTGAGAGGGAGTGGGCCGTAATCCACTACGCCGGCCCAGTACGGGTTGGCAGATGTTACATGTCTTCGAAATTTTGGTAAGTAAAGAACTGGGATATGCCGCCGGTTTCCTCACGATGTTTTCCTTCACCGTTTTGAGAGCGTTAGTTATGTTTAAATTATTAAAATGTGTAACTGAATTAATGCACATTGTGAAAGTAGTTTATAAAGAATCGACTTCTGTAATTTTTTATATTGTTAATTTTTTATCCCAAAAATAATTAAAATTACAGTCGCACTTCCTCTGTACAGTCAAAACCAACCAAAATGGACGAAGTACCTACTACGCTAGACCCTTATATCTTTTTCTCCACAATTTTCTCCTGCAATCAGTATAAAATCCTAGTGTGGGGCAACGTTTTTTTAAAAATAAAAACTAATCTGACGTTTTTATGTTGTTATTTTTCAATGTCATTCGAGAATGTTAGTTTTAACCGATAATAATCAGGGTTATACCTAAGATTAAATGATATTGCAGATGCTTTGTCCTATTTACTTCGCTTGGTACTCTATACTTTATTACATAAAATTCTAAATGTGCCTAAAACTTATATCTGGAGTTGTCGCGCCCACAAATAAATTAACTTTGTGAGAGTAGCATATTGATAAAAAAGTGACTATTCGCCTATTTGGGGCGAGTAAATTCGTGCGAATCGACTAATAAGGCCCTATTACATGGGACTTAAACATACCTAACAGGCAAAATATGGGAGTTTGTATTATAAAACCTCTGCTATCTGTATGGGGATAAGATGTTACGTATATTTTTTCGTTTGTCTGTTTTCCTTTGAAAAAATAAGAAGCCTATTTGTCTTATTTATTATTCTTTAACACCTAACACGTGTCAGTTTGGGTATTTTCCGACATGGTTTCGGACTAAAATGTTATCTTTATTTATTTATGATTAAAAGACTAATTTCAAATTAAAGTTTATTTTACAAGTAGGTATTATTTAAAGATATAAAATATTTACATAATATATTAGCTAACAGAATAAAAATAAAGACTAAAAGTAATATTATTAATATGTATACACGTATACTCTTGTATACATGTACAAAAGAGGGAAATAATCATAGGGTATCAATTAATTTGTCCGCACCGCTGTCAACAGAAAAGTGCCCAAAAAGCTGGCGGCATTGCTTGAATATTTTAAAACCACCTACATATAAATATAACGAGTGTTACAAGAGCCAATATTTCATTTATTGCTCAACACTTTCTTCAAATTAACGGTTTAAGATGAATGACCACACTCGTAGGTCTAATTATCTAGCAATCCATTTTCAAAATTGACAGCTAACACAAATGATTCCTTGCGACTGCGTCGATTGATGGATGACTCCATTTGGCAAAAGATATGCATTCGTACTATTTGCTAAGTAATTACGTTCTACAAGTAATCCATTTTGTGTTATTTTCTAAGATAATTTATATGACTTTGTCGATACATTTGCGCAGCTACATTGCAGTAGTATTGGCAGTAGTAGGTGCACTTGTAGGTATGTCTTAACAAGTCATTTTATGAATACTTCTCATAATTTTCCTGTTGACAGCGATGCGGACGAATTGTGTGATGCTCTATGATTCATTTCCTTCTTTTTTAACCGACGATAAAAAACGGAAGAGGTTCTCAAGTCAACGCGTATATTTATTTTATGTATGTCCACGCATAACTTTTTAAAATTTGGAAAAAAAAATCCAACCCTAAGGGTGGGAAAATAGGGGTGAGTTATTGTTCACTCACAGATTTGAATGCCGAGTTGTGTATTATTACTCTACTCAGTGCCACATATGCCTGCCCTTTGGCAAACAATTAGTAGATTATAGCCACAAAAAATTATATAATTTTATAATTTACAAAAAAAAAAAGAATCGATAGCCATTTTAATTTAATAGAATGTAGTTTCAATTATATTTATTCAATGTTTGTTTGTGTTAAGAACTCTTAAGCATCATAGGTATTTACTATAGAGCTCTAAACAAACGAAGAAGTTATTCTTAGTGACGATATAACTATCTCACACACTATTTGCATGCAGTATTTGTCTACCGATAACACGTGAAGGTTATCAGCAACTACTTTATCTCGTCTGCAACAACTAACAATACGTGTGTCATTCTCTTCATTGATATCGAGATTAAATAGAAATAGCATTGAATTAATGATAGAAAGATCAATAGTAGGTACTGAAAACGATTACATAAAAAGATCAACGAGTTTTTTAATAAATGCTTCATTAATTGTTAAATTATTATTTTGTTCAACGTTTCGCATCCTGCTTATAACCTACTATGCAGGCTGGCCTTCTACTGTGCCTTCTAGAACCCATAGCGCAGACATTTTAAGTCGGTTATAAAAAAAACACCACCCCGTTCATTTTCACGTACGCGATCAAAATGTTTGGAACATCAAATTCTGTTTAATAGCCGAAAAAAGTTCTACGCTATGGCATCTAGAGTAATGGTTAAAAATCATGTACTGAATCAATATTATAAATGTAAAAGTTTGAATGTTTGTTACTCAATCATATCACGTAAAAATGGCTGAACGGATCGAAATTTCACAGACAGGTAGACAAGGACCTGGAGAAAAAAAAAATACAAAAAGTTTATTGCAGTAACATGTACAACTTTTACAGTAAAACTTACATAGGGACCTACCTCCTTTTAAGTAAAGATATACTGTGCTAGGAGGCCCCGCTCTTCAATGACAAATTATAAAAGAAGAAAAGAAAAGGAAGAAGAAGACGAGGAGGGAGGGGGTGAGGGGGGGGGGGTAGAAGGATATATGCTATTGGTCATCCTGGATTGTAGACGAAGTCACGGGCAACATTTAGTGAAATATAATTTTATCAATCAGTTGAATTAATTAATCTGAGAAAATAGGGATCATGTCGCATTTTTTCTGATCTTGACGCTAGTAACTACTGAAGGGTTGGTCTCAAAATAAAACGAGAGACATGCCTATTGATAGTCTAAATCCCAAAAGTCACCTTCCATCCTAAGGTCAATTGTTTATTTATATTCAATAAGCGCACTTATTGATAAAATGTAATATAAAGCAGCTTTTTCGCTATAAAATGAAACTAGAGAACATTATGGTCCATGTCGAGGGTTCAATAATTTAATATTGAATCTAAAAAAATAATAAATAATGATGTATTGTGATTGAATAGAATTTTAAAGAGCTGAATTGGAGCACAGTTTAACAGTTTACAGAAAAAAATATTTAAAAAAGTGTTAACGGTTTTTAATCATATTATCTAACTAATATTTTAGCCGTGCATTTAATAGAGTCCTTAGTATAATAATAAGATTTGAAACAAGTAAAGTGTTGTTCTTTGGTTTTTGGTTTTAGCATTGCCATTCAACGTGGCAATCTGGCAATGCTGCCTGCCAGTCTTCCGGACACGTTTCCGGGTGACAGCGATGCGGACGGGTACTTCGACGTCTAAGTGTTCTTTTGTTTTCGTATTTATTTGTATAGTTAGTTTTTCATTGAATTTAGTACCATACATAGTTGTGTTAAATATTGTAACATTTTAAAAGTCAAGTGTTGCTGAAGAAAGAATCGTGAAAATCAGATAACAATTGGTGAAGACGTACAAAAAAAACATTCCGTCGAATGATAACCTCCTCTTTTTAGAAGTCGGTTAAAAAGTTTTATATATAATAGTCTAGGTACTTTTACGTCTTGTACGCCTCATTAACGCCAATCTAATTATACGTCAGGGACTGATTGAGATAACCGATTGGCTACCTAACATTAGGTTACGAGTCAGAATTCACAATTCATCGAATTTCGTCTGCATTTTTATTGGTATTTGAGATTAATATTAAGGGCCTTTGTACTAAATAAATACATACATATTTCAAAGAGTATTCAAGTAAGTTTCTCTGACATTACCTACATAGAAGTGAGTAGGCAAGACCACACACAGAATTGAATGGGATTGTGTGAGTGATAAGATAGGACAGTTGCGTCTTTCCTAATATCACATAATATTATTGTCTCAATGGTCTAGTGCAACAAGCGCTACTGCTGAGAATTAGGTCCTGGGTTCGAATCACGGGTCAGGTCAAGAGTTGTTGGGTTTTTTCATCTGGAATTTCTCGTTCGCAGCCCGGAGTCTGATTTGTGCCCGGTCGATGGCGATAGGCTCACTCCCCATTTACATGGTTTTTTTAATAATTATATTTAGTCCGTCAGTTAGATTATCGAAAAATAATGGACACGTATTTTTTCTTTTGTCAATCAAACAAAAAATGACAAAGATAAAGCGCGTCAAAATTTGGGAGTGTGGGGTGGTGACGTCACTTGCTTGCAAAAATGTCGCAAGCGACATCACGCGAAACTTTAACGGGCGATATCTTCATCATTTTTTATATAATTGACAAAATAAAAAATACGGATTCAATATTTTTTGATCATCTAACTGACGGACTAATTAGATTTTGTTTAGGAAACTAGCCTATTGTATTTGTGGTGCAAACTGTAAATATAAGTTCCTGCTATCATTGTAGCGTTGTTCTTTAATGGAAACATTATTTTACAGTAACGCGATTCAGTCTATTTGCAAAAGTTGTCACATGACTTATCGTATCCATTTTCTGTTCACAGCACCTCTACTAGAAATCTTGAATGGCACTTCGTTTATTGCAATGCGGTCGATTGCCACAAAACTAGTAAATGGAGAAGAATTTGGTAAGTTATCCACTGATAATGTACTCAGGTACCTACTCATTAGGACCTCAATCACGATAAAACCCTAATAGACCTACAGAACTCAAATAACTAGGCGTCATCTATAATTCGATGAACATTGGGGTAGTCGTGTTGAGTGGAGACCGCGAACTGTCAAACGTAAGGTAGGACGCCCTCAGGCTAGGTGGAGTGACGATCTTCACAGGATGGCTGGTAGCAGCTGGATGAGAGTTGGCGGGGATCCAGCTGAATGCCGTGCAATTGGAGAGGCCTATGATGAAAGAGGTTGTTTAGAGTAGACGTGGGGAGCGACGGACGGAAACAGATGACGCTCGCCCGTGTCGCTTGACGCCAGTTGGGCCGTGAATGGGGCTTAAATAGAACAGAGACCTTTGTTAAAATACTTCTAGAAAATCGCTTTAAGTATACCTTTTTAATATAATATTTAATTTTACAGGCAAGGTGAACTCTCTCTTCGGGTTAGCAGAAGCCACGATGCCCTTACTATACGGGCCTCTATACTCCAGGGTCTACATGGCGACCCTCAACATACTGCCGGGAGCTGTCTTCTTATTAGGAGCATTAATGACATTGCCTGCTATTGCCATATTTGGGTAAGATTATGAACCGAAAATTATTAGAGCATTGTAAGAAAACCACACGAGAACAACATCGAATATACATAATTATGTAAAGATGTATATGTTTTGCGTGGATGTGACGCATGTTTTCCCCCAACTTGTTTTTTTTTTGTGTTCTGCGTCATGTTTCTTTCTTTATTTTCGTTCTACAATATTTGGGAATAAGCAGCTCGGCTTAGCTCGTATGGTGCCCAGCCGACCCTAACATGATTCATCGAGGATAGGTAGATACTGAACAGTGTTCACTAATCGGCACAAGTCGAATTAAAGCCGTATATATATAGTAGTTGCTTCGGGTTTGCTTCGTTGTCCAACAAATTTAATACTGCCGAATAGAATGTGTCGATCCGAACATGTATTCAGCATCTCTTACCTATCCAGGACTTAGCTTTAAGCCACCACCACACACCTAAGAGTCAAGAGTGCAATTAGATTGTTTTATTCTTCTTGTCAATGTTATAGTATTTTTTTTACGAAGCGACACGCGTTTTACTTGTGGTGACTAGTACAAACACGCTATGAATATGTGTGTAAGCGTAGAACCTCTCGGTACCGTCTGTGACTGGGGCGCAAGTCGAAAGTGTGTGTGTTCTGACGGTACTCGTCTTCACGCACACATTCACAGCGTGTTTGTACACTTGGTTACTACAAGGAAAGCGCGCGTCGCATCGTGAGATAAAAATACTGTACTAATAATTTTATAATATTTTATAATAAATTTATAAATTTTACAATAAAATGGTGAGCCTGTAAAGTGCAAAATCTAGTCCTTTCTGCGGCCAAAAAACTTCAACATAACTAAATCACCTCTCTCTATAATTATATTATAGTTACTTTTTAAGAGAACCATAATATACTTTAAGCCGTTAGTCTCGGCTGTCATTCGTGGATCTTTGATAGTCGTTACAGGTCGTCAGAAGCCCGAAAGTCTGACAACCAGCCTTACCAAGAGGTATCGTATTACCCAGTTACTGGGTTGTGGAGGTCAGATAGGCAGTCGCTCCATGTAAAATACTGGTATTCAGCTGCATCAGGTTAGAAGCTGACCCCAACATATTTGGTAAAAGGCTAGGTAGATAATGATGAGCTCTTTTTCAAGACGGATAATTAAAAAAACCTTTTAACTTCAAAGCATACAATTTATTTACAGTTGGCTGTACTTCGAACACAAAAAAGATAGATTACGGAACGAAGCCCTGAGAGAGGACAACGAAAAGCAACAGGCGGAGCAATTAAAATAAAATTTAATGGGTTGCCTTAAAAATAAACTGTGCAAGATGTATTGGTGGGCTTTGTTTAAGCCATCGGGAGTAATTGATTGATCAACCGGGTCAAGTGATGAATATATTATGTACTTATACTCACATTATTGGGTTTTTTTTGTTTTTCTTATTTTGTTTTATATTCCTTTTTTACCTTTGTAAGTTCCAGCATGATGTTTGCGTCTTTTTATGGTGGAGGATGGTCTTCCCGAGGCAACATATCTGTTGGAATTTTAAACCGAAAGACAGTTGTAGAAAAATAAATAATATTGCCTTTTACTCGTATTTTACTAGAACTGTTTTTGGTTTTTGGGTCGGTCAAGCTCGCTCTGCGATGTAAATTTCTAATAAGAATGCGTAAAAAAAACCTCTTGGACACTATTACTACGTAACTCACTACGAAATTACTCCGCTACGACGTTACTACCCTATAACATTGCGTTCTACGACAATGCCTGCGATATACGACGATTTAGATATGATATACCATGAATGAAATGAATTTGTTGCGTAGCTTTTTACCTTGCTGTTATTTTCGGCCTTACCCTACACAAATTGTAGATATGAGTAAGTATGACAAGGTCACACAAAGCTACTCTTTAATCAATTCGATATTTTTTTAGAAGTAATGGTATTATGAGGAATTACGGAAACAAGAAGAAGGTTCCTTTTTCCCTGTTATTGCTGTTATCAGACTTATCATTTATTATTTACATCTTAATGCTCATGGTTATCTAATAATATAACAATGCTATTATGTTATTGAAGTCAGTTAGAAGGGCTAGCTCAGCCGGTAGAGCATGAGACTCGTCGTGGGTTCGGGCCCCACGTTGGGCGCCAGTTATAGTCGGGGTACTTTACACAAAAGAAACTCCAATGATGATACAGCCAGCTTCTTGCGTAAGTATGTGCTCCCGAACTTATTAATGTTATCCCTCAATTAAATTTTGTTGATGTGTTCTCAGTCGTTATGTTATGTTCTTATTTTTAAGTACTGCAAAAAAGTCTTGCGAAGTCATAATTGATATAAAGCTGTCCACATAAGAAACTTCATTACAAAAATAAAGTAACTTCTAATATTAAAAGTTATTTTTACCAAAAAAATCTATGACTTGAAACCTTTTTTTTCTAAAATAAACCTATTTTAGAAGCTTTTAATTGGATAAGCTCTATAAAGGGTTAGCACAATCTGTCTGGGGCAACAACCTATCACCTTTGTAATGACGAACCTACAGTCCTTTCCATAGGTTTAGTATTAAGGGTGGCAGGTACATAGACGCGCGAACTGAAATCATGAATTCAGCACATGATTCTAGGGGTCTAGAATAGAAAAGTAGAATTTTTTCGGCAGTTAAAAAAAAAACGGGCTGCACTCCGGGATTGCCGGCAGAAGTGAAAACTTGAATATTAACATTGTGCAATTTGATATTTTGGAATGCGGTTTACTCTCCCTCTTAAGTCTTAAGAATTTTCGATCAGGTCACGTGTCCTGACGCGAGCTCCATCTTACGAATTTTCAATCATTGTTATTAATAATTCTATTTATATTTAACCTAATTCTATCTTATTTTGTCTAGTTTTTATCTTATTTTATCTAATTTTTACAAATTTTTGTTTCATTTTATTTAATTTCATCAAAATTTGTTCATTTTTATAATTTTTTATAATTTTTATGATTGTTTGACATGTGTAACTATAATTACTAATATGGACTAATAACTTGTATGTGTGGTGCAAACCGTTAATGTAAGTTGGTTATTAATAAATAAATAAATAAGAAATAAATAAATCAGGTCACGTGTCCTGACGCGAGTCTAACATTTTTTACCCATCACAACAAAAGTGCACAACGCAGCTAAAGAAGTTTTCCCTTTAAGAATCTTATAATAACCAACGAAAAGTTTCGACGCATGGGGATTCAGAATCATGCACTAGATCCATGGTAACAGGTTGCACGTCGATGGCCCTGCCACCTGTGTACTACTAGCGTATCTTTTCACATTTTAGCTCTGATATTGCATCACTGACAAAAACATAATGATCTTTGTTTTAGTTACAACGATAAACGATTTTATTTATATTTCTGTAAGTAGGCTTGTAAAAAAACTTTTACAGGTTTCCTATCTGACTACTCTGAGAAGAAAGGCCGAAATAAACTCGAGAGGTCATAAAAAGACGTTATGTCACTTTTAAAGTCCAGGCATATGTATCTTGGTTAGATTGGTATGTAAAATGGTATTTTGAGGAAAGAACCACACAGATTGAGTGTACCTGTGTAGTTAGCGCACGCATTTGTCAGTAATCGTGCAGCTCAACTCAGAACATTCGACGAAGTCTCTGATAAACCTACCGAATGTAAAAATACACAAATAAAGAACCAAAGCAGTATTATTCATTTAATTTTAATTTCTCATCTTGCTTTTCGCTGTCCTCTATCGCTGCTTCGTTTTTCAATCTTTCCTTTTTGTGTTGGAAGTACATCCACCTGCGAATAAATTGTACGGCTTAAACTATGAAGGATTTTCCAATAAACATAAAAAAATGGATATACATACGCCTCCAATGACTACGGTAATTAATTTTTTAAATTTCACCAGAACATGATTCCTAATGTAGTGGTTTCTAGTTCCTTAGTCACTCCTACGGAAACTTATCTATAAAGGGTAGCCCCTGATGAAATAGTTAAATAACGCTTATAACAGCAATGACGTGCTAAAATGAGAAAATCAGCCTCGACGGTTGCCTAGATATTAGAACGGTGTTAGAACCTTCATAATCAGCCTAGGTATATTGTTTCCACTGCTGGGACACAGGCCTCCTCTCTGTTGAGAGAGTGGGCCGTAATCCACCACGCGGGCCCAGTGCGGGTTGGTAGATGTCACATGTCCTCGAATTGTTCATTCTAGGACATGACGGTTTCATCACGATGTTTTCCTTCCCGTTTTGAGAGCTGTGGTGATGAAATAATTCACACAAAGTAAAACGCGTGGGTTACGTCAGGGTTCGAACATAGTTGACGAACGTAGTTGCGTGGGTGTGAGATGGAACACCGGGGTGGTTTTTAGTCAGTAAGTGTCTGACAGACCCCTCCGCCCCCCAGGACGGAGGATATCCATGAGGATTTTCCACCCCGGAACAAAAAAAAAAGGTTTCGAACCTACAATGTTACCACTGGGCATCCACTGCTCCTTAGGACCTAAGACAAATATTTTTGGATAATTTTTGAACTTGACGGACTTAATATTCCTTACCCAAATATGGCAAAAGCAGGCAACGTCAAAAATGCTCCCAATATGTAGACAGCTCCCGGGAAAAATATGATGGTTGCCATATAGACGCGGGAGTAGAGGGGCCCGTACACTAAGGGCACTATAGCTTCTACTAACCCGAAGAGAGAGTTCAATTTGCCTGAAAAAATAAAAATATAATTATTAATTTGGTAAAACAAAATATCTGTAGATACGAGTAGGTATACATAAGTATAAAAAAATAGTAACGGAGTCAAAACAGATCAGACTGTGAACGTTTTTAAAATTACGAGAATTGCCCCTCTGATTTCAGTCTCAATCTGTCAAAAAATACTCCTAAGTTCCTTACATTTTGACATGTTTTTGACATTAATTTGTTTGTCTCCAAGATGAGACTGCGACTAGATTTTGAACGTTTCAAATTACGAGAATTGGCCTTCTGTAAGTTGAATAGTTTTGATAAAATGTAATTGCTACGAGGCGTGGGAAAGAGTCGGAGATGATCGGTATGTATCACTGCCGACCTGTCCCTAGAAACCGTTCAATCTTTATGCAAGCCGGATGGGTAACCATTTTCACATACCAAGTCCCCTCCGTGCCTCGGAAAGCACGTTAAGCTGTTGGTCCCGGCTGTCATTCGTGGATCTTACACAGTCATTACGGGTCGTCAGAAGCCCGAAAGTCTGACAACCAGTCTTACCAAGGGGTATTGTATTAGCCAGTAACTGGGTTGTGGAGGCCAGATAGGCAGCCGCTCCATGTAAAATACTGGTATTTAGCTGAATCCGGTTAGACTGGAAGCTGATCCAAACATAGTTCGGAAAAGGTTAGGCAGATGATGAAGAGCGATGATGATGAGCGATGATGATGAGCGATTATGATGGGCGCTAATGAACAGTATTAGTCGAGTAAGCTATGAGATCAATAATCCGGAATCATACATAAATTACTAACCAAATTCTTCTTTGTCAACTAGTTTCGTGGCAATGGACTGCATTGCGATGTACGAGATGCCACTCACCATGTCTATTAAAGGCGCTGTAGATAAAAACAGAAAATATCAGTGTTAATGTTTAGTAGTCTACTAGTGTGAGTGAGAGCAATGGTGGCCCAGTGGTAACAGCCGCGACTTACGAGGTCGTAGGTTCGAACCCAGTCACGCCCTTTACTTTGTGTAAGTTATTTCATCACCACTGCTCTCAAAACAGTTAAGGATAACATCGTGAGGAAACCGGCCTGTCCTAGAACCAAAACTTCGAAGACATGTGACATCCGCCGGCCCGCACCGGGCCCGCGTGGTGAATTGCATCCCACTCCCTCTCACAGAGAAAAGGCATTTTTCCCAGCAGTGGGAAAATTTTCGGCTGATTATGATGACTCTACTAGTCTGTGTGTAACCGTTGAGGAGTTCTCTCGTACGGAGACGACCCTGGCTACAGCACTAAGTCGAGTTACTATTGTATATAACTTTTTATATGTATCTATGCACACAGTTCGGTTGTTGGTCAAAATTCACTAGCAAACTTTTAATCGAACATACAATTAACAAGGCGAGTTCAATAAAAGCTTGTTAAAATTGCAAAAATAAATTAAACTTACCTAAGTAGATCTCCCAGGTACTCCTAGCGAAAGCGTAGACGAAAGCTGCTGTAATTTTACTGGTGTTTGATATGATACCGAGCAACGCATCATCCAGCTTCATGTAGTTACTGAACAGGGTTATTGAGAAGAAAGTTCCTGGGAAATACCAATTCAAAATAAGTTTCAGTGGTGTTTGTGGCTCGGAGCATTCCAGACTAGACACAACGTGTTGCTGTTCGTGTAAAACACTACTTCTTCTACTCTCATATTGGCATCTTTCATCAAAAGAACTTGTCACCATTATCTGCCTAGCCTTTTTCCAACTATGTTGGGGTCTGCTTTTAGTCTAACAGTATGCAGCTGAATACCAGTATTTTACATGGAGTGACTGCCTATCTGACCTCCACAACCCAATTACTGGGTAATACGATACCGATTCGCAAGAGTGGTCGTCAGACTTTCGGGCTTCTGACGACCCGTAACGACTGAAAAAAACTCCTCATAAACAGGTAAAAAAATAGCTTACCACTTAAATGGTAGAAGGACTTAGGAGCCAAACAGTAGGAGGCCCAGCATCGGACCTTTAAGTACCACCCACTCGTAGATGCTATCAATTCTTTACTATATTAGTAAAGACATTGGCGTCAGACAGTATACAAAGGTTATGATCTCATCTCAAATGCTCGTGACAGCGGTTTCGCACTCAAAGAAAATAATTTGAATATTATAACATTACTCACCTAAAAGGTTACTGATAATAACGTAGGTACACCACATACTGAACTGAACGTCATCCCAGTGGAATTTGAACCTTGTGTACAGGTACATTATTGTTACTTCTCCTGAAATTTTACAATACACCTATTATGTAGTTATTCAATGTTCTTGGGAGAGTGGGTGCGAAGACTTATGGGCCACTGTGAGTGTTGCACCAGGCTTCAAAATAGCTATATTTGCTCTTTACTAGCAGAAATAAATAATTATTGTACTATTCTTATCGGTGACTTCAATATGAGCAATATGGATTGGAATCACATCATTAGCAGCGGCGTTACTCACTCCGACCCCACTCCCTCAAGGACTAATTCTAAACTAAATCAGGCCCTTCTAGACTTTATGCACATAAATAACCTCAAACAATATAACAATGTCTGTAATGTTAAAAATAGAATCCTGGACTTGGTTCTTGTGTAAGGTGACTGAAGTTCTTAATAGTCTGACAAAGATAGATTCATGTCACCCCCCTCTTGAAATTTCCCTAAGCTTTAAAGCAAAATATTGTCTTAAAAAACCAGAACCTAACATTAGATTAAACTTCAAAAAAGCCAACTACTCTGCTATTAAATCAGAACTAGAAAGTACCGACTGGTATGCATTACTCTCGGATGCAGATGACCCCAGTAAAATGCTGGAACGGTTTATACGGTACTTTATCAAATCATAGACCGGTATGTCCCATCGAACTGTGTGAAAAATAACTCGCGACCACCATGGTACACAAAAAAGCTGTTGAGATTGCTGCGTGAAAAAAATAACGGTACGTACAAAAATCCTATGGATAGGTTATCCCTTCGTTGGGGTAAGGGGTTGGGGTAGGGGTAAGCGCCGTCCCCCCCGGTGGGTTCCCGCATTGTCGAGGCGGGAGGCTCAGTAGCTGTGGTTTGAAGGCCCACGGTGCTGGTATTGCGGTGTGCCGCTCTCCCTACCTTCTGCGGCCTTGACGGGGCCGCCACCGTTTGATGGCGGACGCGGTGGGGCCGCAGGGGAAGAGGAGTGTCGGTGTGACGTTGCCGCTCTCCCTATCCTCTGCGGCCGTAGCCCCCCCCCCAAGCTGGGGGGCATGCGGGGCCCGCCAGTTAGGTGGGCGTGGGGGCCAGCAGGCAACTGGTGCGGTGGCACCGTTGCCTGTATTGCACAGGCCTCCACCAGTGTGGGACCGGCCATTCCCGTAGCCCCCCAACCTGGGGGGCATGCGGGGCCCGCCATACCAGCTAGGCGGGCATGCGCCGGGTGGGCTGTGGAAGTAAAGGCTATGCCGGTTTCCCATAGCCCTCCCATCACGGTGATGTGGGAACACCGCTAAGTTTTAGTGGGTACATTGTTATTCCGACAGGGAGTCCCACATACCCCGTCTCGTCCCCCGTGAGGCGGGGATGCATAAAGTGTTTCTCAGCGTCAGAAAAAAAGGATAAGCGCTGTGACAGATTGGCAAGAGAATGTTACAACTCCTATATAAATAGTATAGAACAGAAAATAACAACGAATTCCAAATTTTTTTGGTCCTTCATAAGTCGAAACGGCGTGTTGCTAATGCCTATCCAGCCTCAATGTCAAATGGCGTCAGCAAAACTTGTAATGGCAAAAGTAGTAGAACAAATAGATCCTTCTAGAAATTTCGATTCTAGAACTATCGACAGAGATCAGTCCAGTCGGCCGGTATATACCCGAACATTCTAGATGTTTCTACAATAGAAGGTACTAGAACAATCTGCTGCACTATATAAGGCCGGGAATAACCGCGATTCGACACAGTGTTCGATAAGCGATACGAGCGAATACATCGAAAGCGATCTTCAAGTGCGACTTAAGAGTAATTGTGTTTTATAATTAGTGTGTTTGAATTGTTATTAGTGTTGATTAATTAAAGTGTCATTTTTGGTAATTTATATCGGCAGTTTTATTGTCACGAACCCGAAGCTCGTAACAGGATTTTTTCGTTAGGAATTTTTCAGTCGCAGCCCAGAGTCTGAATACGTAGGTACCCAGTGGATGGCTTGCCCCTATTACACGGGACTTTTACATAGCTCACAAATTGTGGGTGTACAGACGCCAGCTCATCAAGCTACTACAATCTGTCAAATTTCTTTAATAGATTTTCAACTTTATCGCTAAAGCATTAGATTCAAGGTTGATTGGGAAACACCATACACAAATTGACAGTTTCGGATAGTCGGATGTGCTGGCGTCTGTACTAAGAAATACAGACGTGGTGTATATAATAAAGAACTTACCAGCCATAGGCCCATAGACAACGCACATGACAATGAGCAGTAGACAAATAAGTAGTCTTCTGTTTCCGGGTCCTTTTTTGAAAGCCACCTTAAATGTGTCAGTCACCAGGCTAACATCGAAGAATTCTCGCAGGAAGCCCTTCTTTTTGTGTTTCATTATCCCCTGAAAATTTCATTAATTTTTAACAGCAATATTATTATGACGACATTTAGGACCTCTTCAAGAATAAATAGATAGATCATCAGATACATTTAAATAACAACTGAATTTATATGGAATTATCAGTCAGTTAATTTAATGGGAACCGAAATTTAAATTAATGCTTCATCCAAAACCAACGAAAAACCGCATCGTTAAATCCATATTTTACGTGTACTACAGACTCAAAACCATAATAAACGGGCGATACGAGCATGGATGAAAATTACTCCGTGGGAAAGTACGAGTATAGTTTATAAACTTAGGTTATTCAAACATGTCTAAATAAAGAGCGCATTAAAATCTTGTCACATTTATAATAATCTTCATAGCACTCTGTGACCTAAACCGCACTTAAGTCACGCTTATCTGTGACTTAAGCAGTCCAATTTTACACGGAAAACCGTGAATTAAATGCGCGTTTCGGTCGCACGTGCTATAAAATAGTATACGATACGTGTGACTTAAGTAGTATATTAATGTACGGCGTAAGCGCCAGAGGGTTGCGAGTTCACGCCGTGCAATAATAGACTACTTAAGTCACTCGTATCGTAATGTACTAAGAACCTATACTTACAATTTTCTTCTCAGCCCTTTGCCGCGGTTCTTTCAAAAAGATGTATCCATATACCAAACTGAACAAATGAAATGATAATGAAACTGAAAATATACCGTAATACCCTGCCCAAGCAAACAATACACCGCTCAAAGCACTTCCGATGGAATAGCCTATCGATGAGCACATGTTCAACAACCCCATCCTAAAGGTCCTGTCCTCTCCAGTTGTGATGTCATCAATATAACTATACACACCAATGGAGTTTGTGAACCCTCCTCCCACTATAGCAGGAAATATCACTTCTGCGAATGCAGTCACTTCTACAGGCAAGTTAAAGAAATAAGTGTTCAAGATTAAGCCAACGCAAGACAAAACTTCTCCGACTATGGGCAGCAAGATGATTGCTTTTCTTTTTCCAGTCTTATCGCTCCAAGCTCCAACGAAAAGCATTACTATCACAGGGAACACTGTTTGAACTATATTCTTCCACAATGTGACACTTGCGGTTACTCTTTGTACTTCTTGTTCCTCAAACGTATAATTTTCCGTTTGTCTTGAATTCAGTGCATCACATATTTCTGTGCTATAATTAAGATTGACTCTGCAGGCTTTTTCTAAATTTAAATTCTGTATTGCTAACGATGTGAGTATACCAGGAATAATGTAGCATAGCAATATTGGTTCTATAGTTGTTTTGTCTTTGATTAGTTTCAGTCTTTCTCCGAAAGTTAATTTGTTTCTCTCTTCATTTTTCTCGGCTATTGCTGTTTCTTCTAGGGTTGGTTTAAGAGGAGAAGATTCATCAGTGTCTTCTTTATTTATTTCTACTTCTTTTGTGTTCTCGGATTCTCTCTTAGAAGGATCCATTTTTGCAACTCTGTCTTCACATGTCAATGTTGTATCTTAGGTGTCAGTAATACGTATAACGTAGTGAATGGTTATCCCACAAAAACACTCTTTATCACGTCTGTTTAGATTTCAACTGTTTGCTGTCGCTTATAATATATGTGCTTTCATATTAAAATGAGAATTATTTTGAATAAAAAACCTGCCTGATATGCTTTTATTTCATGATAAGATACGATTTATCTCACTCTATCAAAACATGGTAATCAACCAAAACCCTAATTACTAGTAAAGATAATGATGCCTACATTCATTCCTTCTACTTTTTCTGAGAGCTTCGTCAATATTTATGAAATTTTAACTGACAGGTATTTGTTAAATCTTAACGCTGTACACAGTGCAGATTAATTTACTATTTGTAGCAGGCTTACAAAAACAATGTAGAATTAAAATGAATAGCATTATTTAACATCGCGTTTTCCTCAACAGATAAGAATACGAACTATGTGGTTCCTTTATTGACGTTAGCACAGTCTAGCCAATAGCTAACGAGATATACATTATAACGAACATAAAATTCCGACGACGCCTTTCTTATTCAGAGGGAGTGGGCTGTAATCTACCACGCGAGCCCAGTGCGGGTTGTTACAATTGGTTTATTTTCGTTTTAATCAGCACTTTACACATATCGAACTAGTAAATTACTCGTAGAAAAAAAAGCATGAAAATCAAATTCTGTTTCTGCGAGCACTGTTAGTTCGGTTAACAGAACACTTGTTCTATAAAAGTTTGTTTGAAACATAGAACAAATATTCTGAAGAAGAAAAGAAAAAGGGAAATATTGTGGTTGCGCAAAGAGTCGCAGCGCGTGGTTTCGTTGCGCAGTAGTGCCGTAGCGCATAATGTCGTAGCGCAGGAAGTGTGTTGGTTGTGCGTCGATGTGTGCCACCCTGTATACTAATACAGAGTGGCCTGCGATGAAATGTTGCGTTGGTGGTACAAAAGCGCGGTACCCACGGGACAAAATGTATGACCAACTACAGGCGGGCCGCCCGCACTTTTTTGTATGAGATGCGTTGCACTGTGGCCTGTTGCAGCTGTAATATTCGCTTGGCTTACAGCATAAGCATATCAGCCCATGATGTTCCCAATGCTGGGACACAGGCCTCCTCTCCGAGAGGGTCGTAAATGTCACATGTCTTAGTATTTAAATGTAATTTGTACCTACCTAACTAATTAATAATGTACAACACAAGTAATCTGTGGAAACGTCGTTGATTGTACATTTACCCATAGGTATGTCTATATATATATTTTTTCTTTTTCCTTTTGTAAAACATACTGTACCATTGTTTGTTTTTCCCAAATAAATAAATAAAAAAAAAATGTCTTTAAAGTTTTAGTTCAAAGACGTTTTGAGCGATTTTATCTACCAAACAAATGTAACACGTCAGCGAATAAATCGTTAACAAGCAGCAATATAATAACACAGAGAGCTCGGTGTTCTACGATGTGTATTATTATTGTATTACTAATTTACCAGGGATTAGCTAATAGTCCATTACGCGGTAATTGGTACTGAAATCATAACATGCCTGTTTAACCTGGCTTTTGAATGATTGGGTGGAAGTCTTGGTACTACGCTAAGTAGTAAGTACTGCGCATTATTTTAACAGTCCCAGTGGTAACGGCAGCGACTTACGACTCATCACCACTGCTCTCAAAACGGTGAAGGAAAACATCGTGAGGAAACCGGCATGTACTAGAACAAAAAAAAAATAGAAGACATGTGACATCTACCAATCCGCACTGGGCCCGCGTGGTAGATAACGACCCACTCCCTCTCACAAGAGAGTAGGCCTGTGTCCCAGCAGTGGGAACATTATAGGCTGATTATGTATGTTTTATTTTTACATGGTACGTAAAGTTCGCTAAAATGGACCTTGTATTTATAGAAAGGATTGGCGCGAGTAGTAATAAGGAGAACCATAAAAGCGCACCTCCTCTCTCCTACTTATTTAAAATTTTGCTGTGCTCGAGAGGGCCCATAATTGATTATATTGATTTATACTTACCACCTGTATGTTTACATTATGGATGCAATAAAGATCGAATTGTATTTACCCTGCAGAAGTTAGAGACTGCATCGTTGGTTTGGTGGTCGCAAGCGCTACTGCTGAGCATGAGATCCTGGGTTTCTTAGTAGCAGCCCGGAGTTGTGCCCGGTTGATGGTGTAGCGGTATCTACAACGCCGCATGCGAACAACGCGTCATATTGACGTCACGAAAATCCTGCATCTCGCAAGCAGAGTTTACCGCGCAATTAGCATACATACAACTTCCCGACATCAACCGTTGGGCAAGGCCTCCCTACTCTCTTTCCACCTCTCTCTGTCCAGAGCTGCCAAGAACCAATCTTTATGAAACGACTTCAGCTCATCGCTTCTTATTAGATGGGACTTAAACATAACTGGCGATATATGGGTGTGCTAAAAGTACACATCTGCCCAACCCTTCGGGGAAACAAGGCGTGATGTTATGTTATGTAATTCTGAGTTTTTGATAGATTTATTGGTCACCCATATGTGAAAATACACATCGTGCCTTAATATTGTGATAGCCATTTGAACAAAGAAAAAGCTCATCGCACGAAGGATTGGTGAAGTCGCTCGTTTTAAAATTGTGCGCTTTTATAATTATGCACGTCAATTTATCGTGAACGTCAACGTCTACGATTTTACCGTTCATGTTAAAACATCGGTGCACGTTGCATAGTTATCGTGGACGAAAATTTTAAAGCATCTTTATACAGGGTTATTTGTAAAACACCAGCAACCTCTTAAGAGGTCATTGTATTCACCATTATGAACAACTTTTACTATGGGACCAAAACTGAAAACGCGAAAAAAAAATCAGCTGTTCCCTACATTTATGTTCGCATAACTCGTCAAAATGTAGGGATCAGCTGATTTTTTTTTTCGCGATTTCATGTTTACCCTGTAACCCTGTATATTTCCATACATTTTACATCCCTGTGGTATCGTGATGCTGAAGCCGTCTACGATATTATCGGCTTGTTAGAAATTATACAAACGCCTATTCGCGATGTTAATTCTACATTTTGTCAAGACCTATGAATCGTTCGATAGAACATAATAAAATACTTTATAGGTGTACCTACATGTAACCAAAAATACTCGCAAGAAAGCAAACAAACACCAAACACACACCAAATAAACTTGATATAACTACCCTCTAAAAAGTGCCAGCAACTTGGATCGTCTGCTAACGAGCCGTTCACCGCTCACGACTATTAAGCGAATATCAACCAGCCACTGACTTGCTTGTTATTTTGCATGATATTAATTTCGCAAAGCCTCCGCCATTACCGCCCCCTTTTAATTACATTTAATGAATAAGCGAAAATTACCTTTTGTATTATTCTAAAACCCTTTATGTGAAAGCCCGCCTATCTTAATGAGGTTTTCAAATTTTAAATACTGTTTTGAAAATTAACGATCTTGCCTGGTTGAATGATTTGAGGCTGGGAAGATTCATGTTCCATAATTCCGTTATAATCTCTTACTGGGCTTTTATTGGTTAAAACTTGTCAATCTTTGTCATTAATGAAGCGTGGGCTAAAATGAGTCAAAGAATCTTCTCATTGTTGGTTAATTTATCGTTTTAGGGAGAATAGTCTTGTCAAGGGATAGCATGTTATTCAGTAAATGGGTTAAAGATGTCAGATAGGCAGTAATTCCATATAAAATACTGGTATTCAGCTGTATCCGGTTAGACTGGAAACCGATCCCAAAATAGTTGGGAAAAGGCTAGTCAGTTTGAGGGCGAATAACATAATCAGTCTATAATGTTCTCACTGTACACAAGCCTCCTCTTAGTGAGAGGAAGTGGGCGATAATCCCTCACGAGGGCCCAGTGTGGTACAGATTGTCTTGTTAGATGTGACATATCTTCGAATTTTGGTTTCAAGGACATTCCGGTTTCCTCACGATGTTTTCCTTCACCGTTTTGAGTGCAGTGGTGATGAAATAATTTACATAAAGTAAAGTGCTTGAATGCGCCTGACTCATAAATCACGTCAGTTACCAGTTGGCCACCACTGCTCTCTAGAATAGTTCGTGATTATGTTAAACCACAGAATAGGTAAAATCTATTTATACATATATATATAAATGAATCCCTATTTCCCTTGGTCACGTTATAACTTGAGAACGACTACCGATTTCATCCATCTTTTTTTTTAAGTTTTCTAATACTTTGAAGAAGGTTCTGACGGAAAAAAAAATTAGACAGTTGCTTCACGCAGATGAAGTTGCGGGCAGAAGCTAGTAAATGATAAAAAAAACAAAGCATTATACAATAGTTACCAATATCTTAGAAGGATAGTATGTCATTCGTTTCTAACTAGCTTAATACCTAGCAACAAAGGATTTTACGATGTTGCACATCTACCTATCTTAATGTGGCTAGCCTATCTAGGTAAATTATGGGATTCTCTGCCCCAAAATTGGCCTTTTTTCAATTGTCTTAGCTGTCCTTCTCCTTGGCAAAGGCCTGCCTTTTCCTTCCGCCTTTCGCGAGCCCACGCGTCCCCCTTCCAGTTTTGATGAAACCTATCCAGCTCGTCCCGCCATCTCCTACGTGGTCTGCTCTCACTGTCTCAGGGCACAAGTTCTGTGCTATTTGGGCTCAGTTTGTCGGCACACAATATGTCCCACTCGGTCTCATTTAAGGTGGGCAGCCTTTTAAGAGACGTCAGCTATCATTGTTTGGGAGTGCAGTACCTATTGTGTTTCTTAAACAATACGTTAATTTTAACGCATAGTAGACTGAAATAAAATGACTTTAACAAAATGGTTTCAGTTTATTTTTCATTAAGCTTTCTTGTACCTATCTCGTATTTACTCGCCGGACGCGCAGCTATCGCATTAACGCCAAGAGTCACACAGCTAGGAATTCCTATTTTTCTCATTCTCGAAGTTGTTATGATAATATATGCAACCATTACAGCCCTTCAAAACAGACTCGGCTAGCAATCATAAACGCTGGAGGTTTATATCGAGACAACTCAGTTTCTCAAGGGAATATTATGAGAAACGATATTAAAATAAAATAAGTAAATCCAAGTCTAAGGAATTATCTAAGCAATGAAAATTGTCAGGTTTTGTATCAAAATACAACAATAATCTAAGCTTTTGTGGAACTGTGTTAGATAATAATGTGCAATTATTAGAATTCATTTGTTATTTTCTCACTCGATACTGCACCGATTGACGTCATCACGTCAACTTCGGCTGTCGGTGAAAACCAGCGCTGTGGCTCTGTCTCGGATAGTGTCATATCATTATGCTCAGCGATGGCCATTTTGCGTGGATTTGACGCATATTTTCCCCCCAACTTCTTCTTTTGTGTTTTTTCTTTGCGCCATTTTTTTTACCGCAAATAAACTATTTTCTTTCTTTTCTTTTAAGGAGTCAGAATTACTGACAGTTTTCAGAGATTTCAAATCCTACTCGGACTCAACAAACGAACGCCAAGTCATACCACCTATTCCTTTAAAACTGTATTGCCAGACCATACTTACATAAAAATAATCTAAATATTGGTATTCAGCTGCATCCGGTTAAACTGGAAGCCGACCCCAACATAGTTGGGAAAAGGCTAGGCAGATGATGATGATGACTTACATAAAAATAATCCCGTTCTTCAATAGAATTACGTCTTTTGCCACTCAGTAACATCTCTTTCCTATCAACCCCAAATAAGTTCAATAAGCGAAAACACTTATCTTAACTTATTTGGGATATAATAAACATGATGTGTTGTCAACCTCATCATCTGCCTAACTTTATCCCAACTATGTTGGGATCAGCTTCCAGTCTAACCGGATGCAGCTTAATACTAGTATTTTACATGGAGCGAGTGCCTTTGCCTATGTCTTGACAACATACAACCTTTTTATTCTTGAAGCGGTTGTGGGTTGCAACACATAAGCAAACACGAAAGCTTACAAATGAATAGCGTAAATTGTCCAAAGTTCGAAAGGTACACGGGACACAGACATTATGATAGAAGGTGAGATGAGTGGCACAGATAGGAAGCGATAGGGACAGTAAATGTTTCAGCACTAAATAGCGTAGGTACAAGTCCTTAAAGCACTAGATAGACCACTGTAGTCGAATGTTAACCGGAGGGAGCGAGCGCGAGCGGCGTGCGCTTGCGGCCAATAAAGATTCTCGACTGTCAGGTTGAACGCGCGGTATATGTGAGAAAAAGACAGACCGACAGATATTTTTTGTGTGGTTTTGTGGAATGCAGATGCATTCCACAAAACCACACAATAAATATCTAATAACAAAATTATCTATTTGTACTGTTGCCTTAACTTTAAATTTTTACAATATCATTATTATTAGGTTATAAGTGTCTATACTATGTATATAGTTATAATTTACTAAATTCACCTTACAATTTAAATAAATTATTATATTAAGAGGTAGTGAGAGGTGGTTTAAGAGATCCGCGCATGGTGTCATCGCGAAAGAAGACGTGGGATGCTGTGGCCAGATCTTTAAAAACAAAGGGGGAGCGACGACCACCATGACGTGACGCTGGTAAAGGTTGCAAATTATTAGCAAAAGTTCTTAGGCGTGCAGTGTAGTGTAGTGCAGTGACGAAACTCTTTCGTCACAAAACGTCGAGGCATATTGCCACTTACACCGCAATACAGCTCTGTATGAGTGCCATGTAGTTTTACCTTGTCCAGGTGAAGTGAATTACCACCACTTAAAAACAGTTTCAATTCTGGGTCGGTGACTTGTGCGGCAGCTAATTTCTGCAAGTCGATAGGAGAAGCAATCTCATCGACTCGAGATAAGGTATCAGCTACAACATTATCCTTCCCTGAGATGTGCCTGATATCAGTGCAAAATTGCGCAATAACATCTAAATGGCTTAATTGCCTGGGTGAGCAGTTCTCCTTTCTGGAATTAAATGCAAATGTAAGTGGCTTGTTATCAGTATATATCACAAACTCCTGTGCCTCGATCATGTGACGAAAGTATTTGACCGCCTCATAGATGGCCATAAGTTCTCGGTCATAAGGGGAATACCTGGACTGCGAGGGGCTCAGCTTACGTGAGAAAAACGCCAACGGTTGCCAATTATTCTCCTTAAGCTGCTGCAGGATGGCGCCCATGGCAGTGTCAGAAGCGTCGGTCACTAAAGCCAATTTAGCTCCGCAGTCTGGGTGTGCGAGCATGGCAGCCTGAGATAAACCTTGTTTGCATGCCTCGAAGGCCTTTAATTCACCTGGTGAGAAATTAACGGGGTGTGAGTCCTTAACCGATCCTATCAGCAAAGCATTCAACGGTGCTTGTAGTTTGGCAGCATTTGGGATGAACCGACGGTAAAAGTTTATCATCCCAAGGAACCTGCGCAATTCTTTTATTGTTTTTGGGGCTGAGAAATTGTTGATGGCACTAACCTTTTCGGGCAGGAGTGTCGTGCCGCTTGCTGATATGCGATAACCCAAAAATGTCACTTCCGATGCTCCGAACACACACTTTGCCGTATTGAAGACCATGCCATACTCCTGCAACCTGCGAAAGACTTGATGCAAATGGGCCATGTGTGACGCCTGGTCTTTTGAGTAGACCAAAATCGAAACCCAACAAGGTTTTGAAAAACAGGCAGGGTCTAGAGAAGGACAAGTGCGACAAGGATGGTTTCATCAAGGTAGAGAAGAAGCCTCCTTGTCAGAACCAGTGCGGTACCGCGCTAGCAGGACCCAACATGCTGCTTCGACCAGCAATCCCGACGACGCAGCTGTACGTGTCCAGACTGCACCACTCCACGAAGGTTGAGGAGATCGTGGAGTACATGCGTGTGAAGACCAACTGGACTTTGAGGGTCGAGAAGTTGGAGTCGCGTCACAACACGAACTTCAAGTCGTTCGTGGTGCGTGTTCCGACACATCATCATCTATTAAGCATTGGTTACGTGTATCTACTACTCAATTATAAAATGATAAAAAGTCAACGCCGATTATGGCACGTGTTACATCGGCTATAATAAATCGCCAAGCGAAGTCGCTTGTAACTAGCGACTTCGACTAGCGACTCGCGACTTCGCTTGTACGCACTAGGTGAGCGTAACCATAAGTATTAATAATAGAACCATTAGCGGCAAACAGTTGATAGTTTGTTTTGGTATGAGTACCTTTAACATAAGCACGTGGGAACAAACACAAATCACTGCCCGTGTCTATTAAGAATTGCACTTTGCTCCGGTGGTCCGTTATTAATAAGCGACCGGTATTTGGGCAGGCGTCGGTCGCACTCACCGACTGCCCTAAGCTTTTCCCGCGTAGTCACACGGTTTGATGCACCTGGAAGCCTTCTCCACGTAGTTGGCATGGTACCAACACAACGGATATTTTCTATAGTTGGACTGCGAACGGTTTGTACGGGAGCCACTGCGATCACGACTTCCGGATCCGGATCTTCTTCCTCTTGGCCGTGACATTCGGTCCAACTTGATGGTCAGCTTCTGCACCTGGCGGCTGAACTACCCGATGTCAACGCCGCTGCCACGTACGGACTAGGGGCGGCGATGTCGTGGATGCGGTCTGCCAGGTCTGCAACCTCGTCCAATGTAGTTTTAGCTTGCGAGGCTATTATGGTCTGAATGTTGTTGGGTAAGCGGCTGGCCCACATGGTCCAAAGAAAGTCCTCCGGAACTTCCGGTCCTGCGAGATGCTTGATATGACGTAGAAATAGTTAGGGTTTCCGGTCACCGAGTTCCTCCCTCGTGATCAGCTGCACGATCTTCTTCTCGCGGGATTCTGATAGTCTCCTTATCAGCTCTGACTTAAGCCGCTCGTACCTGTTCGGTGCCGCGGGTCCAGCTATGATGTCCTCTACCTCCGATGCGTAGTTTGGATCCAATTGCCCGATAGCGTGATGGAACTTGGTGTTAGCCGCGGTTATGTTCGCCAGAAAAAAATGGCTTTCGAGCATGAAACAAACGAGCATGAAAAAATTGGCTTTCGAGCAACAAAGCCGGTTTCTCGGGGTAAAATGAAGGTACCCGTATGCCAACGCGCTGGATATCTTGCGCTGCGGTCCGCATCTGGAATGTTCTTTGACTCACTCATTTTGCTACGTGTTCGTCGGGGTCACCAGTGAAGCGGTTGTGGGTTGCAACACATAAGCAAACACGAAAGCTTACAAATGAATAGCGTATATTGTCCGAAGTTCGAAAGGTCCACGGGACACAGACAATATGATAGAAGGTGAGATGAGTGGCACAGATAGGAAGCGATAGGCACAGTTAATGTTTCAGCACTAAATAGACGAAGACCACTAGACTGATAGACCACTGTATTGTCAAATGTTAACCGGAGGGAGCGAGTGCGAGCGGCGTGCGTTTGCGGCCAGTAAAGATTATCGACTGTCCGGTTGAACGCGCGCTATATGTGAGAAAAAGAAAGACGCGAGAGCTCGCTCGAGAAACCGGTCCGCATTCCACAAAACCACACAAAAAATATCTAATAACAAAATGATCTATTTGTACTGTTGTCTTAACTTTAAATTTTTACAATATAATTATTATTAGGTTATAAGTGTGCATACTATGTATACAGGGTGGAATTTTGTAATGCCACCTGAAGGGAAAGTACTCTTAATACTGTAGATAGACAATTTTACTCAAAGAAAACATTCCTTTATTTTTTAACAGAAAGAAAACTGCATTCAAAGATTTTCAAAAATTCGCTTGCCACAGCCGGGAATCGAACCGACTAAAATCTGTAAAAATTACACCCTGTACTTTTATTGCATTGATCGTTAGGATCAATTATAAGGATGAAATCTCTCTAACGAACTTGATAAATAAAATGATAGGAAAACTATAAAATCTTAAATTATTTTAATTATTTACAAAAAATTGTAAATTAGCATGTCATGGTCATTTAAACACTGTCAAGTATCTTGAAATATTGGATCTCTTAAGAAATGAGTTAAATGGTTTCCCCGAGCAAGAGCGAAACCAAATAATTCTACAGCAAGATGGTGCTCCAGCCCATAACAGCAGAATCATTACTGCCTACATATAACCATTTTAATGCCTGGATTGGTACAAACGGCACAATCAGATGGCCTGCGAGATCACCAGATGTCACCCCTTTAGATTTTTTTTTTGGGGATATGTGAAAAATCAAATTTACATTAAATCTTATGCGAATGTATACGAGTTGAGAGTTGAAGTTCAGAATACGATTTATAGCATTCACCACAACACGTTATTAAGGGTTACTAGAAATGAATTCGTTAGAAGAATACATTTGTGTATCCAAGAAAATGGAGCCCATTTCGTGCAAATAATTTAAGATTTTATAGTTTTTCTATCATTTTATTTATCAAGTTTGTTAGAGAGATTTCATCCTTATAATTGATCCTAACGGTCAATGCAATAAAAGTACAGGGTGTAATTTTTACAGATTTTAGTCGGTTCGATTCCCGGGTGTGGCAAGCAAATTTTCGAAAATCTTTGAATGCAGTTTTCTTTCTGTTCAAAAATAAAGGAATGTTTTCTTTGAGTAAAATTTTCTATCTACAGTATTAAGAGTACTTTCCCTTCAGGTGGCATTACAAAATTCCACCCTGTATAGTTATAATTTACTAAATTCACCTTACAATTTAAATAAATTATAATATTAAGAGGTAGCTTTGCTACATTCTCTTTAATAAATATATACAAAATATTGTAAAACATTTTAAAAGAGTAACTATGGAGTTTCTGCCCATTCTTCTCCATCCGAAACGACCTTTTGGAAGAGGCGTCTAGATTCAATTCTATTTTTAACCCCCGACGCAAAAACGAAGTATGTGTGTGTGTGTATGTCTGAGTGTGGCATCGTAGCTCCCGAACGGATGAACCGATTTTGATTTTGGTGTCTTTGTTTGAAAGGTGAATTTGTCGGGAGTGTTCTTAGCTATGTCTGATGAAAATCTGTCCAAGATGGCCGCCGCCACAAAATGGCGGATTACATATTTTTTCACAACTCCCTCAATATGGGTATCAAATGAAAGGGCTTGACTAGTAGAATACTAAACACTATGATAAATTTCAAATCCAAGATGGCCGCCACCACAAAATGGCGAATTACAAAAAAACCTGATTAAACACCAAATTACCTGAATCTAAAACGCAAGAAAATAAAAGAAATTACATAATAAGGAGTCCCTACAAAAAGCATGAAATAAAAAATTAAATTAAAAAACTCCGGACACAAAATAATAATAAAAATAGTATGAATGTAAAGAGCCTAAAACAATTGAAAAAATTGCCACAAATAGAACAAAAAGGTATAGACATGAAACCCTAAAAAAAGAAAAAGAAATTATGACACTACGTAAGTACGTATGAAATTATTATAGTACGTATTTTTGATTAAATGTTGTCCCGTCGGGGGACCGCTACTATTTTAAACTTTAACAGAACGTTAGGCTAATAATTAGAGCGGTCCTCCGATGGGACAACATTTAATCAAAAAATTTCATACGTACTTACGTAGGGTCATAATAAAATTTCAAGGTTATTTTTTCTTTTTATAGGGTTTCACGTCTATACCTTTTTGTTCTACTTGTGGCTATTTTTTCAATAGTTTTTTTAAATTGTTTTAGGCTTTTTACATTCATACTATTTTTATTATTTTTCTAGTAAATTCTGACGTTCAAAATTACCTTTTAGAAAAACAAATTGACTTTGACATTGACTCTATCTTCTTTCCAGCTTGTCAAGTAAATAATTTAATGTCTTTGTTTCCAGCCAATCATCCTCATGATCCATCGTTTCTTCCACTCTTCGCCACTCAGAATATGATCCACGTATGTATCGCACAGTCGTGGCCCGAAGTTGTCTGTATAATTCCTTCGGCAAAACACTCGGAATATATAATTGTACGTAGTTAGGTGCCGCCATTATTTAGATTTAGGCAAATCAGTCCGCACAAAACATTGCTTTTCACTTACACTCATGTCGTTTGTCATGAGTTTTTGGTGTCTTGCGAAGTTAGGAATAGATTGGGTTTGTGCGGTAGAAGGAGCTCTGCGAAGTAGAAATATGCTAAGCAGTTGGTGAGTTTCAGTGGTGCCTGCGGGGTAATTACGTAAAACACTGAAAGTAGCAATGACTTTCATTTTGACAGTTCAACAACATTTATTGCGTTATTTACGTTGTTGAGCAGACAACTTTTTCGAACATATGAAGCAATGGATTAGCGACATCGTTCAAAATGATTCAGATTGAGATTGATAGTGTGATACGCAATTAGGGTGCTGGTAACCGTAGAATAGTGATATACATATAATATAAGTGCTGTGAGTACACTTGTTGGACAAAAAGTACCATTACTGTTTTATACAATTACCGCTAAATTGGAAGATGGAAACTGTGTTTATTCGAAAAACATCGTGCTGATTTTTCCATCGCCAGATAACTTTTATTCGAGGAATAAAAGTGACGTATGACAGTTTTTTAAAAATTAAAAAATTATTCCTCGAATAAAGTTATCAGATGATTGAAAAATCTGCCCTTAATGTTTTAAAACAAAAGGCAACAACAATGCTCCTATACTCAGTTTTTGCTGTAAGTATAGGCGCAAGTTTGGTCTGAAATTACTAGAAAGTTCAAAGTTTACATCAAAGTTCATGACTGTCACTGTTTCACAGGTGTCCATTAATACTAAATTGAATGGGATTTGGCTAAAAGGGGTCAGAAGTACCAACCTTTGGACTACGTCACAGGTTAGAGTCCTTCGAAAGTTTCAGAGCAAACCAGCTCATATTGCATGTAGTGATGAATCCATTACTACAGCAAGTATATATTTATTTTTTACCGCGCCTAGAGAAAGGATTGTCTATGACAGACATGGCCCATTCTGTGCTCTGTCACAAAATAGTACATTATGATACGTGTGATTTAAGTAGTTAGTCCACAAGCGCCGTGCACGTATCGTATACTATTTTATAGCACGAGTGACCTAAACGTGCACTTAAACGTGTAAAAATGGACTACTTAAGTCATAGAAAAGCGTGACTTAAGTACAGTTTAGGTCACACAGTGCTATAAAAAAAATAAAAAAAATGGTTTCTTTCAAGCGTAACTGGGCTGCCAACATCTACCTGTGTCACCTGTGCGTTTCTGTCTATGGACTATAATGACCACAAAGTGGGTCCCAAACAGCAGCAAAAGGCAACGCGGCAGGATCAGGAGGAGATGGCGGGACGAACTCGACTCTTTTCTTAAGCATTGGCCACATACGGCAGTCATCATCAACTACCTGGCCCTGTGCTATATTACTTGGGGGGCAACATGTTTTCACATACAGCAGTAGATAGGGACAGTGGAATGAGGGAAGGGAGGTCCTGTAGGGGGACACAAACGCTTGATAATAATAATAAAATTGGCATCAACAATGTGAACATAACAACTTGATTATTGGCCAGCTCATTAACGGCAATGTGGTATTTAACTCGAAAATGTTGAACACATACAAAATACATAATATTTAATTAACTATCGCAGAGGTGGCATGTTTTACTATTAATTACTGCTCTTGTCATTTCAATTAACAATTAAATGATGGCGTAGTGACTGTGCACTTGACAATATTATCAAAATGTCTCGCGTTGTAGGTACTCTCCCAAGAACAAATTTTAAGTTATTAATATGTTTTTTAATCAAAAATACAATAAAAATAATATTTAAGTTGCTTAGAGCTGTCAACTTACACGTGTACAAATGTGTGTTTACCTACCTACTAACCTTATAATACGAGTATAGCTGATCGCTTATTCAAGTTAGTTAAAGCAGTAGTGGTTCAGTGGTCCCGACTTCCGTCTCGAAGGTCGTGGATTCGAACCGAGGCAGGCACTTTGTATAATTTTATTCATAACCACTGCTCCCAAAGCGCTTAAGTAAAACATAGTAAGGAAACCGGCTTGTTCTGGAAACAAAAAAATCGGAGACACGAGACATCCACTAACCCTGAACTAGGCCCGCATGGTGGTCCACTCTAACAGAAAGAAGACCAGTAGGATAACTGCGACACACACTAAAAATTGCAATGCCTTTCATTTTAACAATCCGACAACATTCATAGCGTAATTTACGTTTTCGGGCAAACCATTTTTTTCAAACAAAATGCAGGAATTAGGGAGTTCTTTCCAAATCCCTTGGATTGTGAAAGAAAGGTGTTACGAAATTGGCGTTCTGTGTCGGAGCAGTGAGAACGTTATAGGCTAATTATGTTATACTTACCACACAAGCTCAGCTATAAAATAAATTATGCGCCTCGCTGTCACCGCACCGACTACTTTATTCCACCGAGCAATTATTTCCATAGCGCGTGTGAGAGTTAATTAACTCGAATACCATATCTTTACTGATTAACTTCGTCTTTAAACTCAGTTTATATTACGAATAAATTACAAGTTTACTCAATTATTCTGATTACGGATAACGCGTCGAGTTTGCGGAGTTAAGGTCACTTATGGTTGATGTGGCTTCTGACTTCCTTAGGATTATATTCTGTGCAGTTTATGAAGATTGATTTGACAGATTTAAATTAACCTTTGAAGTACTTTCTTCCCCACTGCAGCGAAACCATAAACGATGTTAACTGCCGATGCATGCCAGGGTCGCGGGTTGTTCGAAAGAGGTACCGTGGCCCCTAGCACAGACAACTGAAGGAACACGGGTGGGTCAGTAAAAGTCTGACATCTCTCAAATAACGTCTCCCGCTCCGCCCAGAGCGGGAGAAGTTATTTGATGATGGGTGGGAAACCCAAAAAAAAGGCTAGGTAGATAAGTGTGACTTAAGTAGTCCATTATGTCATAGCGTGCATTAACAGATTAAGTCACACGTATCGAATACTATTTTATAGCTCGTGTGACCTAAACCAGCACTTAAGTCACGCTTTTTATGTGGAAAAATGGACTACTTAAGTCACAGAAAAGCTTGACTTAAGTGCGGGTTTAGGTCACACATTGCTATAAAATAACTTTGACGGCACGGTTGGCGCAGTGGTTAAGCGATTGACTGCTGCGCTGCGTGTCGCGGGTTCGATTCCCGCACGGAACAAATATTTGTATGACCTACATGTATTTGTTCCGAGTCTGGGTGTTTTTCTATCTATAATATGTATGTATTTACAAAAAAAAAAATTGTATATAAGTAGTTTATCAGCCATCTTGTTACCATAACACAAGCATTAGGTTGCTTAGCTTGGGACAAATGGTGCTGTGTGAAATGTCCAGGGATATTAACTTACAACGGCAAAGGGAGATATGGATATAGGAGCACAGAACAAAAATTTATCTGGTCTGTGGATAAGAGGACCGATGGCCGGTGGAGCAGAAGAGTCCTGGAGTGAAGACTGCGTATCGGCAAGTTTAACGTGGGACGCTCTCCAGCTAGATGGACCAACGACCTGAAGAAAGCGGCTGCGACAGACTGGATGTGGCCTATGTCCAGCACTGCACTGCGAAAGGCCGAGTTGATTGATTATTGATTGTGATAAGAGAACCACGTTTTGTGCTAAGTGGTATAAATACAATTTTTGAACGAACCTGGATTGGATTTTTGATGTGCTAGATTCATCAGCGTGTTTTACTGGAGATTCTGAAGTGAAGGATTCGCAAGGCGCCTGTAGATTGATCTCCGCTCCGCAAATATAAAAAAAATTAGGTAGGGACGGGCATAATTCAAATCGCCGTACTGGCGAGTGAGAGCTTGTGAGTTTGTGAGCTAGACCCCATATAACACTATAGAAATAATCCCAATGCTACAGCAAACATGTCTAGGAGGGTTAACGTAAATGTTTACTTAGCTAATAGTTTTAACATACCTACCTACCTACATCAAAATCTTTTCAAACAAATCGCAATTGTAAAAACTAATCTGTTGATTTTATTTCGATAGTTTTATGATATCGTTGTGAACACAAACAAGTCAGCTAACTGACCGTATCAATACTGTAAAACAATTTTAAAACGCCTACATTTCCATTAAAATTCTATCGATGGACATAAAAATCACATTCGTATATCGGCCACTATTCGCTCACAAATAACGAAAAAGCGAAAACAGAGAAAAAAAAAACAGGCGCTATTGTAAAAAAGCTCTCTTTTTCACATATTTGATTTAGTGTTTTCGATTCTAGCTGTATAAAAAATACATCTAACTTCGTTGTAGATCCGACTGTGCTTGTCAGAGGGCCAATTATTGCGAATAGAATTTGTTTTACTTAAGGTGCTGTATAAATGTTTTGACAGCGCTCTAAAGTGCTTTTGATGGTTCGCAAAGGGAGCTGGCGCTGGTTGTAATAATACAAGTGTCGTAGCTACGGGTTAGTTTCAAACTCTTGCTATTACAGACGGAGCACAGTTCTAGGTGAGGGCGCTAGTTTTTAATGAATTAATTTAGTTTAGGATTGAGGTGGTTTAAATTGTGGACATGTTCAACAGAATCTGTTTAGGTAAACTATGTTATTTTAATTGGTAATGTAGTATGCACACATATGTTTTGAAAGCCACTATAATTTCTATATAGTTTGGCTGACAAATGAATGCAATGGCCGTGTATTTGCGAGACGGTCACTTGTATTAGGGTTAAGACTAACTTGCAGGCTAGACTTGTAGGTGCTACTTGCTCGTGGCTAAGTAATAACAGCCCCACGGGTCGATCGATCAGGTTAGGTTACTGCGGCTGGTTCGTCGATGGGTGACCATCTTTACATACCAAGACCCCTCCGTGCCACGGAATGCACGTTAAGCCGTTGGTCCCGGCCATAGATATCCGTGGTTTCGGCCGTCGTTCGTGAATCTTTGACAGTTGTTAAGGGTCTTTAGAAGCCGGAATGTCTGACAACCAGTCTCACGAAGGGGTATCGTATAACTCAGTAACTGGGTTGTGGAGGTCATTTAAGCAGTCGCTTCATGTAAAATACGTCCGCCTTCAGCGGCATCCGGTTAGACTGGAAGCCGACCCCAAAAATACCTGGGGAAAGGATGAGGATGATCCCAAGAGCTGCACATATACGCGCAGTACGTAAGCAACCACTGTTTGCAGTACGAGCATGTCGAACCAATTCGGGAGTACGAGCACCATTACGACGGCTTGCCGACAATTATAATAAATATTTTCAAGACATTGATTTGTTCTGTGAATCCCGCGGAAAATTTCGAAACTCCGTCCTCAAGGCGATCATGAAATCAAACACTGTACTCTTATCCTCTTCAGTATAATAAGCTTATAGTTGAACTGCTGTATCGTTAGTTTGACGTTTCTATGTTTGTAAAAATGTAAACGCTTCTACGATCATCACAAAGCTTTTATTATTGTGTCGTTTTCTTTCCTAACGCGTATTTATTATTACTGATATACGCTGTGGACAACGCTGTTGATTGCATAATTGTTAAGTAGCTCTTAAGTTTGTTTATTTGTATTCTAGATTATGTAATTGTTTGTTGTTCCAAATAAAAAATAAAAAAAATAAAAGGATGATGACTGACTTGAAGAATTTGAAACGATACCCAGGGGCTAGGTCATCTATGCAAAAAGACTACTAGCATGACTTTGGAGTTCACTTAGCGTTAATTTAGACTAGTTTCCAGTTGGCATTAGGCACTTGTCTCACCGTCGACGAGGAAGCGACTAGCTGTCAACGATTTTCTCGCTCAAGAAACTTACAAAAGATTGTAGGTCCCGTGTAAGTAAAAGAGATACATATCGCTGTCTGTTCATACCACCGGCGAGTACCTACTCGTTCGACGCAGCGACATTAGCTATCAAAGAGAGTACTCGCTCAGCGACGTACGACTTGCTTGGCGAGCAGAACACTCGCTGAGAGACTCACGCTTGGTACGTACGCGTACCAGCAAGTAATCGCTTGTCGTCGTCGCGCACTTTGCTGCTCGTTGCTAGTCAACTAGTTTTTAGTTGCTAGCTCAATAATTGGATTCTCGTTCTTCGCCTGCGGTTAGAGAGGTGCTTAAGTGTGACTTTGCTGCTACAAAATCGGTACGGGGTACAGGTACAATCGGGGGAGTTATCTAAAGTTAATCCCATTTTGCTACAACTACATTGTCCTGATAACGCGAACTACACTGCAGCAACTGCTCTGTTCCAACACCTTCACAGTTCTAAAATCAGCGACATCACCCAAAAATCTGCATTCAAACACGGCTCTACACGACTGTACTACAAATTCATAGTTTCCAGGTAAATTATATAATTCGGATATACGAGGCCAACAGCGCATGACGCGGTGTTCCAGTAAGTGATATTTACGGTGTGTTCGCATGTACCTGGTGTGTTCACGTCACTATGAATTAGTGCTCTCAACAGAGATATTCATTGTACTGTTACTGGAAACAGTTGATGGCGAAATATTTAAATGATGGGTTATGGAGATATGTACCATTGCACCTGTGCTCGTGTCATGGAAATTACGGAATCTGTAATTTTTTTGCATTGTTCTCTATGGCAACAAAACTATTTTTTTACTCGTTGGAAATTTCTCTTGACAACTTTTTGCAGATTATGTCGGACTCTCGAAACGGTGAAGGTAAATATTCGAAGTCATGTGACTTCCACTAACTCGCACTGGGCCCGCGTGGGAACATTATAGGCTGGTTATGCTATATCGGACCTTTTTTCCCCACGTTGTTCTTCCTGCTATGATGTGGAAAAAGTGCGGGACTGACCAAGTAAAACAATGACGGACCAATAATAATAAAATATAGTACAATAATATAATTTCATTGAAAACGTCTAACGGGCCTCTGCGAGTTGGCTTCGGCTCCTCGTACGCCTTCAAAAGGTCCGGGACCACAGGGTCCCGAGATACAGAAGACTCTTTCAATAATTATAATAAATGATCATAGAACAAAATCTTTATCAACACATTTAATCACCAATATTAATAGGTATCACAACAAAATAATTATAAATTATTCAAAATATACAAAATACTACTACTCTTAAGCTAGGTCCCATTCCAAAATATTATTTTATCTTTCAGTTCCCAGTAAGTGCTCGTACACAGGAGTGACACGCGTCCACGGCAGAGGCATCTTCAGCCGTCAACAACGTGCCTGCTTGCAACGTACACACGGCTACACATCAAGCTATACATTTCCAGTTTTAGCTGACCTCGCATTCTATAGGGTTTTCGTACAATCAGAAGTCAGCTTATACTGGTTATGTATAGCTTGATGTGTAGCCGTGCGTACGTGTTTGAGGACGGTGCTCATACGAGCGACATGTTGTCGACGGCAGCCGCTGACACGCATTGACGGGTGCAGTTGACTCTGCCATTGAAGCGTGCTGCTCGTGTCTATGCACAATAAAGGCAACAAAAGAGTATCAATCAGGCTACGCAGGAACCACAGGGATGTCCCCGGGCAGGGGCGGAGTATTGGGCACGTTCAGTCTTTTCTCTTTATCGTCTTTTTTGTGCTGGTGGTAGAACCAACTGGAAAGAAAAGAAACATGTTTGGATTACGCTTGAAGTAAAAATAGTATGTTGGTGTGTGCTGCTGGACGAAGCAAATATTTTATCAGTTTTATTAAGCTGCCACGCTTAAATGGAATTGGGCTGGTCACATCTGCCGCATATCAGACGTCCAATGGGCCAAACTTAGGATCCATTCACATCACATGTTTGAATATTTGTATGCCAGTCCATGGCGAAACATGTAAGATTATAACTTTATTTAAAAACCATAATATACACATGTTTTAAAGCAAATAAATATATTCTATTCTATTCCAATGGGTCCCGCTTAATGGCAAACGACATCGCGGCAGACCCAGACGGAGATGGCGGGATGAGCTGGACTCCTTTGATAAAGATTGGTCCTTGGCAGCTCTGGACAGAGAGAGGTAGAAAGAGCTAGCCAGCTTTACCCGGCAGTGGGTTATTACGGCAAAAAAAAGAAATAGTTCAATTAACCCGACGAACGTCCTTGCGTGTTTGTACACTTGTTAATCACAAGTTGATTCGTGTGATAATATACTTTATCTCAGATGTAAATCGTCTAGTACATACCTACTTATTGTAAGTCAAGCCGACCTTGACAATGATGTCTTTAATATAATTTTTGTATGGTAAATAAATGTTAAAATATACCGCAGATGTTAGCTCAATACCTCAGCTCTGAGAAAACAGATCCCTTCGACAGCTGGCTACGAATAACGCATTATGAGTTGTAGCCGAATAAGTAAATGGCTAAGAATTTTAGATTTTTCTGTCAGCCACTTTGTTATCTACCATTTTATGGGCCTGATTTCTATTTCGTTTACCGACCCTTATTGTTGGAAAATACTATTTAAAATACTTGTATTCCGCTGCATCCGTTTGGACTAGAAGCAGACCTCAACATAGTTCGAAAAAGGGTAAGCAGCTGATGATTGGTAGAAAATACTACTGTGCTAGAGTTTCAAAAATCTTCTCAATAACGCAGCGTTCAGAAAAGTTCACACATAGTTTGCCATTCGTGTCTACCAGTTGTACCAAGTGTGGTATTTCTAGGGCACATTCCAGGCTAGGCCCTGGAACGTGCCCTAGAAATACCACACCGATAGTAAAACATAACATGACGCCTGTATTCCCCGAAGGGTAAGGCAGGGGTGTACCCACATTTCGCCAGTAATGTTTAAGTCCCATGTAACAGGGGTGGACCTATACCTAACAACTGGGCACAAATTCCAGAATCCAGGCTGCCACTCAGAGATTCCAGATGGCAAAACCCTGCAGCACTATTGTCCGACCCGGGAATCGACTTAGGACCTCATACTCAGCAATAGCGCTTGCGACCATGTCCTCTAGATCAAGGAGGCAGACTAAATAATTGAAACTTCATACATTATAGGTTTAGTTACTGCATTTAAAACACTGTTAACATCATAATCAATCATCGTAAAATAGAAAATTTTCTGAGTTTCTTTTTTCTTGAATAAAATTAATATTTAATGATTAAATAGAAAGTTCTATTAAAAAAATATCAGTTCTAAATTAACCTTTTACTTCTTATCGTCGTCTGATTAGTACAGATCGATTCAAACTTTATGGCTGCTCGGAACATGAGGCGAGTCGCTGCGCAGTAACAAATTCACGTGTCAGCGGGGGTGAGGGGCGAGGTACTGCGCAATGAGTAGCGTACTTCAGAGCCGCCATATAGGTTGCATCGGGCTGTAATAGTGGCCAGTACATAGTACCATAGTACCTATTATTATTATAGTCCACTGAATTTATTGATATGAAAATGACGACTAGGTACTACTAAACTAACTACCAATGTCTTGACTATTTCCTATCTACTTGATACAAATAACACAAAACAATGGGTGATAAATAACAAAATAGTGTACTTATTACTTTCTTAGTAATACACTATTTTGTTGTTGATCTGCCATTGTTTTGTGTCAACTGAATGTGACTCTGATAACTATTGCCCATTATTAGTTTGGTAATTCATAACCTTTCACCTTTGTACCTAGCTGCAGAAACTACAGTACGACACGTGCTAAAAAACTGGCAGCGCTAAATAAATCGCTACGTCTCTATCTTTTTCTGTGTTTATTTTTAATCTTTAAAAATGTTCTCTGGCTAGGCAAATACCTTCCTATTTTTTTTCTTTCAACCAAAATTCGAAGTGCCAAGACTGTTTAGTGTCTCAAATAAGTTATCTAAACTAATATTATAAAGAGCAAAGATTTGATTTTTGTATGTTTGTCTCAAGCTAAAATGGCTGAATGGATTTGGATGAAATTTGGTATATGGGGAGACTTGAATTAGGCTATATCATATTTTTATACCGATTTTCTCACGGGATTGAGACTTATGCGGGTGAAACCGCGGGGTGCAGCTAGTGGATCAATAAAGTCTTACCCAAATATACAAAGAGCTGGTATAGTAGCTACGACACTCATGAGGAATACAGCCCCCGGCAGCACAGTGAGCGTGGCGATGTATACCCTGGAGTACAGCGGCGCGAAGATTATCGGCATCATGGTCTCTGCCACGCCGAAGAGAGAATATACTTTACCTGAAAAATAAAGTAATACAGTTTGACCGAGTTATTTCGAGGTTCCAGAGATGAGGATTCATCATCAGGAGAATGGGGAGACGTTTATTTACAAAGCTTTATGGTAAAAAAATATGTGGTGCAAAATAAGGTTAGATTCAGCACAGCGTCCCGCACCCGTGGCGCTTTAGTCTCATTTCAATCGCTGAACCAGTGCCATCTCTGTATCCATATCGTTGAGAGAGAGGTGACAGACACACATATAGAACTAGAAATACGGACCAATTAGTTCAACCAGGTTTCAGACTGGCTAAAGTAGACTCTTCCTTCATGGGGTACTGTTTAAAATGTTACAATAAAATACCTCCCCACATACTCCAACCCAATGAAACGAAATTCAAATCTTACATAAAACGCACACTATGTAGCCAAGCATATTATAAGTTGGGGGATTACATCGCTGACAAAAATGCTTGGTTAAACGCTGGTCCTGTCCACAGGACGCATAAATAAATTGATTAGCATTTGGAAATACTTCACACACGCCTACCCTGCCTACATACTGTTCGAGCTGATGAAGATTTTAAAATACTAATTTTGCATTATATAAATTCAATCTCCTAGTATTGTATAATTGCATAGCACATAAATGTGAGTACTATGTACATACTATAAAGCTACCATTTACTGGGTACGTCTTTCATTGACTTGAATGTGGCTTGGCGGCTGAGAGTATGTCATGCTCACTCTAATGTCTCGCTGATGGTGGCGCGTGTGTTGGATCATTTAGCTCCCTTCAAAATGGTTGAGCTGAATGGTGCTAATCTATGCGTCATGTTCGTGAACGGGCGCCGTCAGTAGGGACTGGTCAACTCTTTGCTGCCATGGCTTATTTTTTATTTAATTTTATATTTGAATTGCTTTTTTTTTATCTGTTCATTACGGACGCTTTTAATGTTCTGCATCGTTCTCACATGCATAATTTCTATCATGAATGATGTACTAATACTTTTTAACCATATTATTCTGATTTAAAAGAGTGTCCATGGAGTTTCTTGCCCGTTCTTCTCCATAGGTACCTACGCTTTGGAATGGGCAACTAGGGATATACACTATGTAACAAAAACCCTGTTGTTCCTTGTAGGAGCGTATATATATACCTATAGGCTTACCATTATTGAAGTTATAATTAAAAAAAAAACAATGGTGGCCGAACATTGTCCATAATCAGATAGTTTTTAAATTCGATGCATTGTTACAAAATGTTTATAACATCTGAATTTACAAGTACTAATGGATGCCTACGGTCGATAAAGATTGCCGCCGCCGGCGGCGGCCCCTTTGATTCGCGATAGCTAGACAGGTTGGCGCCAACCGCCAAAACACAAAGCAGGCGGCACGCACAAACTCCCTTTGAGTACGACCGCCACTAGCCGATTGTCCCCCTCACTGTCCCTCAGTCGCCCGCGCAACTTACGTCCGGACGGATGTATCGTACGTTGACAGAAAAAGAACCAAATTATTGTGATTTTGTGAGTGAATTCTGTGTGTGCGTTTTTTCCAAAATGTCTTATTCAAATGAGGAATATTGTAGTGTAGCAAGAACGTTTCGCAACTCCAAGGAACATAACTTTGCGTCGACTATGGCTTCCCAACGTCTCCACATACGGACGTTCAACATTGGGTCTGTGCACGGTCGAGACCAACATCGTATCGCAGGATAACCGAGGACTCGAGACCATGACATTGAGGAAGAAATCCTCGTGATGTTTGAAGAAGACCCTACGGAAGTACGTGCTTTGTGGGTAAACAAATTAATTTTAAAGTGTTAGTTATGTCCACAAATGACTAAATAGTTACTACGTAACAGATACTTCACTTAGTAGAAAATTAACTACTGCTATAAAAGCCTACTCCGTCTCGTCAGCAACCGCTGCATGCTAAAATGTGCCTAAATACTCAAACGTACAGTTGTGATTGCTTCACACCGCGCGATTCCCGTATTATTATTATACTCTTTGGCGCGATCCCACAGCACTGAATTTGGGCCGCAAACGGCCCGGACCGCTCGGCCGGGCGGTAGGTAATTATAACGTGCAAGTACATGGAGTGACGGAGGCCTGGTTATGTGTTTATTGTAATTATCAATCGTCAAACTTGATAAGGCAACTTTTTGAAAAATTCAAACTAACGTTCCCAAAGTGTTATCTATCAGTCAAACAGCTGAGTGATGTGAACGACACGTGACGAGTTCATGACCTTAGTGTAGTACGGTAGTGTGCGGCGCGGCGGGCGGCGACAAAGCGACCGGTTGCTACCTATTTCTCTTTGCAGGGGTGAGCAATCAGTGTTACTTTTCAAATATTTATTATAAAATATTAATTTTGATTTTTTTTTTTTCAATATTTTTTTAATTGACTTACGTAATTACCATCGGATATCGATTCTGAAAACGTCCCTACTTGGAACAACAGGGTTTTTGTTACATACTGTATATATATATATAATTGGTTTAATTGAAATAAATACTTTGAGTTTGAGTTGTGTCTGCCAGTTCCAAGCTAGTCTAGCCTAAAATTGTATCAGCCCAAAATTGTATCAAGGTCAAACCCCTAATTAAAACTATTTCTTTCGTATAGCCAAAAGTGTTTTTTTTAAAACCTGGTTTTCGGGGTACCGTATAACAGTACGTACGTACATTTTTTGTGGAGGAGGTACCTACGGTCACAAGTCGATTGAATTGACTAATTACTGAGCAAAACCTCTATAAAAAATCTGTGCTGATAAAAAATAAAATATTACTAATCACTCTTGGATAAAATATTACTAATGACCTACGAGTTCTAAGAAATCTGAGCAACAGAATACGGCGTCAGTCTGAGATTTAATTTAAGACGACCAGCAGTGCGATTCTGTAACCATCTCACCGTGAAAACTTAAGTGAAGTGAGCGTGGAGTGAGCTGTCGTTCCAAATAATGCTAGGGATTGACACTACTTACAACTCAGATCAAGCTCACTTCACTTGAGTTTTCACGGTGAGATTTTTACAGAATCGACCGGCAGAATTGGTCTGTGGAAAATAGTGTTTTTGTGACTTACCTAATTCTTGATACGAGACTAGTTTTGATGCAATCGATCGTAGAGCGATCGCTGAGGTACCATTTAAGATTTCTAGTAGGGGTGCTGAAAAACAAACAAAACCATGAAATTATATATTTAGAAGTACATGACGAGATTGTAAAGTAAATATATTCTTTATTTAAGCATTAAGCATAATCAGCCTGCACTTTTCATTGCTGGGACACAGGCCTCCTATATGGGAGAACGACTGGCTCATAACATGTGGTCATACCCACCACTCGGACCCAAATCGGTTTGGTGGATATCACGTCTTCGAATTTTTTTGGTTCAAGGAAACGCGTCACGATATTTTCCTTCACCGTTTTGAGAGCACCGGTGATTTAACCGCCATTTATATTTTTATTTAACTATTCTTTGAGTTTTTTTTTATAAGCCTGAAGCTCAATAGAGATATCTGTTATGATAAGAACAAACAAGTTAACTCACATAAGTACACTTCATAGTCGTTCCTAGCGAACGCCAACACAATGGCCCCACAGATCTTACTGCTGGTCGATATCAGGCCGAGCACAGCATCATCCGCCTTCAGCTTCCTACTGAACACGCTGATGGAGAAGAGAGTACCTGAAAATAAATAAACATAACATCAAGGTTGTGTACTACGAACAGGGTAGGCACACCAACTAAATTGTAAAACATTTAATTTTGTTAATATCTCTTTCTCTTTTTGTTTTATTTGTTTAATACAAAGCTTTTGGCTGCTTTATATTAGTGTATGTATTTTATCATCATCATTAATTAATTTTAGCTTAAAGACGTCCGCTGTTGGACAAGTTATAATGTCAGTACCAACGCACCTTGCATAGGTAATTAAAAACGTGTAAATTAAACCAGCTTTTATATAAGTATTTAAGCCAATCTGTTAAGAACTTGATACTACTAAGTATTTATAAGTTTATAAATATATTACTTTGTAAAAGGACCTAAATGATTTTATTTTTTCCTCCACCAAGCACTGAACCGCCACTTTGACCGGTTCTGCTTGCCGCAACCAGCGGATTCTTGCGAGTTTCACAAGGTCATCAGTCCACCTTGTTGGGAGGCCAACGCTACGTCTTCCGTATTTTATCACTATTTTAAATAAATTGTGCATGGTATTTGTGCAGCTTAGACAATATTTATTTTATTTTCATTTGGTTGGCAGCGTTCTAAGTTCCAAAATATGTAATATTTGCGAGCCTATTGCAATAATTCCAGGTTCGAGACTGCTACTAACAAATAATACTTTCATTGATCCACGGAAAGTACTTCTAGGAATCAAGGAGAAAGAATTTCGAAAGTCGCACTTGTGACAACCAGGCCAGCGCGGTAGTTATATTAGCGTCAAGAGAGTCGTTTATCCAAACTCGACCTCTTGGGTCGAGCTGTACACAAATCAGAATTAAATCATATTATATATGACAAATACTTACCGCTAGACTATTCGAGAGTAATATTATTATACGAAAGCTACAAACTACAATATCATAATTCCATTCAAACAGGATGACGTTGTATATTTGCATTATCTCTGAGGTATGTTTAGAGAATAGAACACTCTTTTTTTATTTCTTTTTATCTTTTTCTCTCCTTTTTCTTCTTTAGAGTTGAATTTTTTCGTCGGTTATCAAAAAAATAACAAACTGCATTTTCACTATAGAATAAGAAAATATATGGAACAGGATTTTTTTTTTAATAACTGTAGATTTTTTTTTTACGCAGGCTGTTTCAGAATCCATGGTCTGGTTACCATGGATTCTGAAACAGTTTGCGTTGCGCATCGATGTCCCTGCCACCCCGTATACCACCTTTGCTGACTGGCCAATATTTGTACCTAGAATGCCTCGAACTATTCTTATCGTGCTGATAAAAATGATGAAGTCTGAAGAACCTACAAAATTGGTACTTACCGATGGAGTGTGTGACTAGGCTGTACGTTGAGTAGATGCTATACTTCACTTCATCCCAGTTGAACTGGTATCGAGTAAAAATGTACATCACACTCAGCTCACCTGCAAACAAATTAGTAATAAGTATTTAATAATAATAATAAATAAAGCTTGATAAACTATAATCCGTTTACATACATGTATGGCACGGTAGAAGAGTTTTTATGTCTACTTTGTTTTTGCATATGAAAATGTACCTAGACAATGGTCTAGTTTCAACTTCAACATCACCATTCATAGCGCCTGTCATTACAGGCGCTATGAATGGTGATGTTGAAGTTTTGTTTTTGTATATGAGCATTCTGTGTACATTTGCTAATTTGGTTGTAAATATTATACTTATATATACGAGTATGTACAGTCACGAACTCAAATGAAACACGAAATCAAACGAGATAAGTAACCTGGGGGTCTACTCCGAAGTGCAAAGTGCGAATGTTCGGATCGGACCGACACATGGCCGAACCGAATATTATCGACAAATGCCATTTTTCACATATCCATAGTAATTTACCTACTGCCGAGCGATCCTATGAGTCATTTGAAGTCATTGTTTTGTTTAAACTTTATATAAATTCAGTTTCAAGTCAAGCAGTATTTTGGCATTTGTATCTGCAGAAAAGATCTATTATGTGTTCGTAACTTTAATGACTATACACTATATCCTGTGAAACCAATTTAGAACTGACGCAACAATCTTTCACTCCATATCCACAAATAACAAGAAGTTATGAAATGTAAATAACAACTTGTAGCGTACGATGTGAAGCTGAACTTCAGTAAAGCAATCACTGCTTAGGACGTCTAGCTAGTAATTTCCCACGAGGACTAGGAACTCTCCTGTATGAATGACGACTTACTACTTCCAAGATTTGATATTTTTTCCCCACTTTTGTTTGAGTTATCCCCCGGTTTTTGAAAATCTGATCAAAACTTTTTTTGTGAGTTGTTCTGCTATCAAATCTTATATTACCTGCCAGTATTACAGAATATATTCTGTAAAAATCTCAATGTGAAATGAGCTTGAAGTGAGTTGTTTTTAAAAAACATTCAAAATTCATTCATTCACAGTCCGTCGCGTCTAGAAAATGCGTTCCTGACACCTGTCAGTGCGACAATATCAAAAATTTGTCAAAAAAATTGATAATATACATATAATAGATGCTGGCAGACAGTCGACATCGGCTCGGTTACTAAAAAAGAAAAAAAAGTGGGTAACATAGATGTATTTTTGACAGATGGAGACTGAGATTAGAAAAAGAAACGGGATTGGCAACTCTATCATTACACCTGAGGGCCAATTCTCGTAATTTAAAACGTCCAAAATCTAGTCGCAATCTCACCTCGGCGACAAACAAATGTCAAAAACTTGTCAAAATGTAAAGAAATTAGAAGTAGTTTTTGACAGATTGAGACTGAGATCAGACTGGAACCGTTCATAAATTATCGAGAATTTGCTCCTCTGATGCTAGGGATTGACAGTTCACAACAGTTAAGTTTTCACGGTGAGATTTTGAACACACATAGAATAGATTAGCTGTTCTTGACTTGTTGACCAGAACAGAAACAGTCTATCTTAATAAGTACGTTACATGCGATTTGATATACCGATTAAATACATGTAAAAACAACAGCAAAAACACACTTTACGCGATGATTATCTACCGATCTTGAGGTGACTGCGTTATATTTACATGATTTTTTGTTATGTATAAAATTTGAAGACCTCAATACGACATAAAATGAAAACACTGGCAGTACTAATTGCTTATGAGTATTTTGGAACTGTCAAATAAATTCTAGAATCGAAATTAAAAAAGTGTTTTTTCAAACAAGCTCAATAGTAGTCATGGGCCAACCACGAGTTTTGCTAATCCTTGACTAGCATAGTGACTAAACTAATGGATTTCTTTGATAGAATTTTCGTATGCAGACTGGGAACGTTATTAGATATACGCAGCTACTCATTCATATTCTTAGTTAAACCAAGTCATTATAGGTGCATCATGATGGAATTATCACACATAAATAAAGGATTTTTTTGTACACGAAGTTACAGTAGAACACTGACTCCTAAGTCCCAGGGTACCCCTAGCTTACGAGGCAGGGTTTTTCACTATTTATGCAGCCTTTTTCCCAGAGTTTAATGTTCCTGTGTATTGTATTAGCTTTGTATACTAAGGTTTTTGTGTTAATAAACTTATTTTCAGTTTAATTTACTATCGTATTATCTTCTCGGCCACAAATATTTACATAAGCAATTCAATTTTGTATACCTCTATTTATCCACATGTATATACGGGCCTACCTATCACCTGCCTAGCCTTTTCCCAACTATGTTGGGGCCGGCTTCCAGTTGTATTTAACAAGTGTTTTTCAAAAATCTTTCAAGCACTTTGTTAAATCATAATCATACTATGACGACGAATTTCCTATGACATCATTTTCGTTGACAATGACTGACTTCCTGTGAAAATGAAAATGGCGACATTTCTTGTTAAATCCTTAAGTTTTCATAGAACTATTCAAGTAATAGGTGTCGATTGAGTCTTACCAAGGGGAATCGTGTTACCCAGTAACTGGATTGTGGAGGTCAGATAGGCAGTCACTCCATGTGAAATACTAGTGTTCAGCTGCATCCGGCTAAGCTGGAATTCGACCCCAAAATAGTTGAGAAAAATCTAGGCACACTGATATATTTTGCTATGCTGATTTGAAATGGCGTATTTGATATTTTCCTCGTTATTTGTTCTGACACATTGTCTGCGAGACAAAGAATAATCATTTCTTATCCCTTTAAATAATAATATAATATGTTTATTTACTCCCAAGGTGCGAACAATATAACAGTAAGTACTAATATAATGATGCTATTATAATCAGCACTAGTTATAATCTTTATTACTGTACATTATCTAACTAGTGCAAATACTGCATTCTCTTTATTCATTTCTATTGTTTATAATAATAATAACAGAAATATAAATGGTAAATACATCATACATCGACCCCTCATCATCATCATCTACCTTGCCTTTTCCCAACTATATTGGGGTCGGCTTCCAGTCTAACCGGAAGCAGCTGAATACCAGTATTTTACATGAAGCGACTGCCTATCTAACCACAGTTACTGGGCAATACGATACCCTTTAGTATGACTGACGTCGACACCTATTACTTGAATGGTTCTATGAAAACTTAAGGATTTAACCAGACATGTCGCCATTATCACAGGAAATCAGTCGCCGTCAAAGAAAATGATGTCATAGGATGATCATAATATTGTTATGATTTAACAAAGTGCTTGAAAGATATTTGAAAAACACTTATTAAATAAAATGTCAATTTAATCGGACGCAGAAGTTAGAAGATCTAAGATTAGAAGTTCTAACTTTTTAACCAAATTCATAAACGTTGCTTAAATTTAAGAGACGTTTAAACGTCAAAAATGTTTGGTTCATTCCATCATTACTTAACTTTAAGTTACGTTTATAAATAAAGGGGATTATCTCGTAAAATGCAAATGATACATTGAAGTCGGTGTTCATTAGGAAGGTAAATGAGTAATAAACTATCAAAAGACAAATTGTTGCACTACTACGCTCAGTAGATAATTTGATTATTCAGGTAGAAAAGAAGTAAATATATAAAAACAAAACAAATATACCAGTATTTCATTGACAATGGACCTTTGAATAAGACAGGGTATGTAAGTTTTAAATACTTAGAGAGATCAATACGCCATTGATAAGCTTTATTTATAAACCGTGCGACTGAGTTTGGAATTTTCTGTAAGTAATAAAATATATTATACACTAATATTATAAAGAGGTGCACCAACCCGCACTGGGCCCGCGTGGTGGATTACGGCCCGTTTCCTCTCACCGAGAGGAGGCCTGTGTCTCAGCAGTGGAAACATTATGGGCTGATTATGCTTATGCTGAGCTATTATAAAGAGGTAAAATTTATGAGTTTGTATGTACGGAATAATCTTCGGAGCTACGAATCCGCGAATTTTTTTTCACTAAAGTTGTCAAAAAATAAAAGGCCCGTTTTGATATTGACAGTTCTAGTAGGTACTTACTAAAGATCAAATTCGCAAAACACGTATTCGTTTGTATGAAACTGACATTTGAGAATGCGTTCTTGACACCTATGTCAAGAACGCATTCTCAAATGTCAAAACGGGCCTTTAATTTTTTGTCAACTTTAATAAGAAGCAGCAGTATTCCCTAGTATCCCGCGGGCAGAAGCTAGTGTTTAAATAAAAATATTCACTCGTCCTAGTTCATAACAGGCCAGACATCCAATTGTAATATCAAGTGTCAGTATTCATTCATCAAAATTCAAATGGCTTCTAGTCAATTATTTAATTCAAACATATGAATGGTCGACATTTGTAAATCTGTGCATACAACAATGTGTGTCTGTGATTTATTCGTTTGCTCGTGTGTCAACAGCCCATGCACCACTGCGTTTGTGAACGATCATTTTTGTAAAACTACTGTTCATGTTACGTGTTTTTTTTTAATTTGTGGTAAAAGGTTGATAAAAGTCAATCCTTGGTAGATATTTTGGCAGAAAAACAAACCATTTTATTAGGTTTTCGACTCAAAACAAAATGGTCGTACAAATTTATCCCGATTGCCAGTAATAACAAATGGAATATACCCTTTCGTACTAGGGCAAATTAATTACACTTGGCTTTGTACAACCTGACTATCTGATACATGGAAGACACAAAATTGTTCTTATATTATGTTCGAGTAAGATTTTTCACCACTGTTTCTTAGTTTCCTTATAGCGCGTTTCCTAGCCCAACTATGTTTTTCATCCCCGAAAATATATTCAGGGTGATGTCTAAGATGAACTAAGTGAGAGTGATTGTACTAACGTTAGTGCCGATATTTCATGGACTTTTTGTATAAGCATAATCAGCGTATAATGTTCCCACTACTGGAACACTGACCTCCTCGTCGAGAAGGAGTGGGCTATAATCTACCACGCGGGCCCAGGTCGGGTCGGTAGATGTCACATGTCTTCGAATTTTTGGTTCTAGCACAGTTCCTCACGATGTTTTCCTTCACAGTTTTGAGAGCAGTGGTGATAAAATTATTTTCACAAAGTAATGCGCCTGTCTGGGTTCGAACCCACGACCTAAAACTCGTAAGTCGGGGACATTGCTACTACTCAATCTACACTGGACCACCACTACTCAATCTACACTCTTATTAGTTCTTATAATATTTGCCAGTCGCTCCTTATAACGACAAACACCATTGTTTCACGTAAACAAATATTTATTCTGGTATTGAGCTTCATCCTTTAAGCATTCATCATATTATATAAGTGTTTTCATAACATTCTTCACTATTTTTATGGATTTGACTTGTGAAATGGACTATCGAAAATGGTCCTACAACCATGAAATGCAACCGACATGGTTTTTAAAGGTCGCTTTTGTAACATTAGAATTGCCTTACGTAGGTAGGTAGCCATTTGTGGAAGTCTTAAAAAAAACATTTCGTCAGCATAAATCAAACTTTTGTTGAATTAATAATACTTTAAAAATAAATGACTAGCGCAACCGCAACGTCTACATGTGTCACCATACCGAATTAAATTATTCCACATAATACCTCAACTGCTATTTCAGTTATACGAAAAAAAAACAAATATAATAAATACATAATATACTACTACTATATATATACGTACCTGGTACGTAATTAAATGAACGATATGCTTCATCTTTCGAAAAAAATAGTACCTATTAACAGGAAAAACTTAAATAATATGTCGAATATATGTAATATGTATATGAAATATTATTGACCTACTTATATATTATTTGGTTTCCCCTGATTGAATTTCCCATTTTATGTAGGAACGTAGATACATAGGTAAATTCCATAATATACAAGGAAGGTGTTTTATGTAAATAATTAAGATGTACACCTAAAATTGCCTACTTTAACACTGTGTAGGTAACTTTTTTAGAAAGAAAGAAATATACGCCATTTCATCACTCAGCACATTTGTCTTCCCACAAAGGTATATTAATTGTAGTACACCCACACCTTGTCGGTATTGTTTAAATCCTATATAATAAGCGAGAATAAACAAATGTTATTATAAAGAGAAAAGATTTAATTTCTTGTATATTTGTTTGTTCACACTAAACGGATATAACGGATTTGGATGAATTTTGGGCACATGGCTAGACCTCACACCTGGATTACGACATAGAATACTTTTTATCCCGATATTCCTACGGGATCAACCCTTATGCGGGTGAAACCGTGGCGCGCAACCAGTTCATAATAATTGTCATTACTAAGTTAAAATTATTATCAACAATATGCTATTGACACAGTATTATTTGCTTGGTCAACGCAGAGCGCAGTAAATATTGTATCACACAACATATCAGCATCTATCAGGCTATCGATAAAATGTTTTTATTTATTCTGACTAGACATAAAGGTTTAACCTCAAATACTTTGAATAAGAGATGTGATGTGACCCCTCCGTGCCTCGGAAAGCACGTTAAGCCGTTGGTCCCGGCTGTCATTCGTGGATCTTTGACAGTCGTTACGGGTCGTCAGTAGCCCGAAAGTCTGACAACCAGTCTCACCAAGGGGTATCGTATTACCCATTGTGGGGGTTGGGTTGTGGAGGTCAGACAGGCAATCGTTTCATGTAAAATATTGGTATTCAGCTGTATCCGGTTAGACTGGAAGCCGACCCCAACATAGTTGGAAAAGGCTAGGCAGATGATGATGATGACTTTGAATAAGAGATATCTCAAGCAAGATCAGTGGTGGAGCGTAGTTGCCACGAGTTGTAGGTTATAGGTTTGAACCCAGACAGGCGTTTTATTATTATTCTACGCCTGTGTGGTCCTACTGCAGTGCAAAGGGCTCCCTTCCCTCTTTCCACTTTTCCCGGTCTACTGCGATTGTGGGCCAATCCTTAAGGCCTTGACTGCCACCGCGGTCACCGGTGTCCGATAAAAATAGATTTTCTATTGTGTCTGTTGTCTGCCAGTCAACGTGTTAAGAAGGAGTCCAGCTCAGGCGCTCTACTTTGTTTTATTTAATTCATCACCACTACTCTCAAAACGGTGAAAGAAAACATTGAGGAAACCGGCATGTCCCAGAACTAAAAGTTCGAAGACGTGTGACATTTATCAACCCGCACTGGGCCCGCATGATGGATAACGGCCCACTCCCTCTCACAGAGAGGAGGCCTGTGTCCTAGCAGTGGGAACGTTATAGGCTGATTATGTAAGCAAGATCCCATAGTTAGTAATCGTAAGTGCGACTGCTGAGTATGAGGTTCTGGGTTTGATCCCCAGGTCGGGCAAAATGTTACTGGATATTGTATTAGAACATTTACAGAAGCAGGGTCTGTGCTTGGACAATGGTGATGGAGTCGCCTCCATGAGACTTAGTGTCCAAACACACTATGCCGAAGGTATGCGACCGAAGTTCCGCGTCTGATTTTACGTTCCGACGTATTCGGCTGATATGACACACCATAAGTGCCGAACTTACGCGGCCGAAATTCAGTTGCGCAACTTTGCGTTTATTCAGTGTGTCGAGCCTCCCGCTGCTCCCCCCCCCCCCGCCCCGGATCTTCTTCGGCAATCGAATTGAACTTCGGTCGCGTATAACGTGTGCTCTACAGAATACGTTGCCGCTGAACTTACGCCCGACCGAAGTTCGGCTGCACGCTATAACGCAACGTAATTTCGGCATAATGTGCCGTCAGTAATTCAAATAGCATTGCAGGCGTAATCGTGCCGAACTTCGGTCGCATGCCTTCGGCATAGTGTGTTTAGACACTTAAACGTAGCTGACGAAATTTGGTCTTATACTTTTGGTCTTAGCCTTTTTTCATTTTTTTTGTAACAAAAAAAGTGTCTGTCAAAAAGCTACCATAGTGACTCCGAGCCATACGAGTGCGTACAAAGGGTCTTTGTCACTGCTCATTTTGCTTACCCCTTCGTGGATTGCAGCAATCGTTATGTTTATAGTACAGTCAACAAAAGAGGTAAGTATGCAGGGTCGACGGATATAGTTGAATTTTAGTAGCATTCCCGAGTTCATACAACCCTAATCTCTTCAGGGCGAGAGTGAATAGGCTTCTTCTGGGCAAGCTCGTCCCACCGTAGATCTCATCCCTGCCTCTGGGCTGGATTGAGGTCAAGAGTGAGCCCATTGTCAATAAAAAAAAAAAAAAAATTGATGTTTTCGGATAAAAAATTATTTAATTAATAGAAAACAAAAAGTTCATTTATCAAACTAAATTTCATTCGAAAACATCCATCGGTTTCTTACTAAACTTCAACTTTAACCGACGACCCTGCATACTTATCTTTTTTGTTGACTGTACATACTTATCACCGTCTGCTAAGCCTTTTCCCGATTATAGTGGGATCGGCAGTCTGACCAGATGCAGCTGAATACTAGTATTTTACATAGAGTGACTATCTATCTGACCTCCACAACCCAGAGGTCCAGTTTTTTTCTCTCTATCTATAATTATTATCGATCTGTCTATAGATACTAAAAATGTTGTCCCAGGATCACGAAAAGCGGCAATTACTGTCTTCTTTGGGGGAAGCCCATGCATGCGATAGTGTTAATTTTACTGTAAAGTTTACCTACACATATAAAGTATATATAGCCTCTTTTGCACATGTCATTAGCACGTATTGAAAACTACGGAAATATCCATATTAAAATTAATAAACGTTTGAGTGAAGTTGAAAAATATAGTCGTGGGAATTACCATGTTACCGTGTTTCAGGCCACCGTCACATTCATAAACATCCCGAATGATATTAAACACTAATATCATTCCTCACACAAAAGGAGAAGAAGAATCGTAGCAGGTGGCGTTCAGTTGTTTCTGCCAGGCGTGGAGATTTTTCAATCATCTGGTAACTCTATTCGAGGAATAATTTTAAAATTTTACAGTTATTTCATTCAAAAACTGTCAAACGTCAATTTTATTCCTCGAATAAAAGTTATCTGGCGATGGAAAAATTAGCCCTTAGTCTCAGAAGTTTATTCGGTGTATATACACAGGGTCAAATTAAATTAGCTAGCGAAACTCATCATGATAAAAAATAATAATTTGATGAGTTTTTATTGGGGGTCACCCGCAGATGTTTGGAAAATACTATTTAAAGTGATGGTTATTGATATTTACCAAAAAAAATAAAAAAACTCATACTTCAGGTTACACACTACCAGCGTTCGTTGACCACTAAAAAAAACAACACATTTTTATTTTTTTATTTGGTAGCTAGCTAATTTGATTTGACTCTGTATTATCTAATAAATTAAATTATAATTATCTTTCTGTCTGTTAACAATGATCGTCTAGATTTTTCCATGCAGTAGGTAATCTCAGTGGAAACTTCCCAACTTTTAAGTTCTTGCATCTTTGCTCGCTGAAGTAAACAACACTGTACTCATATGTATCTACTTTTGTTAGTATTTATCTTTAAATAAAGCATATAGTCGTATAATATATTTATTTATCGACTGTAGTGTATAATTTGTATCTATATACTTATTATTTTGCACAAATGACAACTCCATTTTTATGTCCACGCAATCACGGTCCATTCCAAGGTTGCCTGGAAGAGATCGCAGAAAGCGATGTGGCCGCCCTTTGTTTGTTTTTTTTTGTGTTAAATGTATTATTTGTTATGTATTTTCTGGTAGGTATACAACAAAGTATAAACAATAATATGTAACATATTTAACGCAAGACTTCATACACCCCAATTATAGTATTGAAATTAAATTGAGTATTGAAAAAAAGTTAGCATAATACTAAAACTTATTTTTTTTAAAGCTAAATTAAGAAAATCGTGTTGACCCTAGCATTAATTTATGCATTTAAAACTGAGTCTTATTGCCCTGAAATAAGATTTAGTTGTCTTTGGCTCTATCGGCGGTCAGTATATTGCAAAATACATAAATAAAAAAAAACCTATATTAAAAGTTGCTGAAAGCGATTCAGTAGTCAGTTCTGAACAAACTACTTTCAGGACTTCGTTTATTCTGTTGTATAAATAAATGAAGCATCGTATACATACCCCACATCGGTCCGAACGTCAAACAGACCACAGTCAATATTAGACATATTCGTAGTCGCCTGTTATTCGGACCTTTCTTGAAAGCTATTTCTACAGTCTGTTTGAGACTCTGGAAGTCGAAGAACTCTAACAGGAAACCCGTACAACCGGTTCTTTTGACCTAAAACCGTTATGTTTATTTACAAATTGCATAATGTTTTGAATATTAAAATATTCAAAACAAAATTAAGAATCGGATTCGAGATAAAAATGGAAAAGGAAGTATTGACAAGAATGAATTAGCGTGGAATATTAAAAGCAAGAATCAAGTGTCAAACAACAACAGGGTCAAATTTAATTAGCTAGTGAAACTCTGCAGACATGATGGGTATCGGATATCTAAATATGGTAAAATAAAACAGAAATTCATTTGATGACTTTTTTTGTGGGGTCGTCGACCTTTTTTAGTGGATTTACTTGAAAATCTGTTTTTATTGTGTAAACTTCACAGACGTGATTGGTATCGGTATCTAAAAGCGATAAACACATTTTCTCGAATCATATTTCAAGTAACAACACTCTTAGCGGTCGTTGACCCCTATAAAATAACATCGGATAATTTTATATTTTATCGTGTTTGGATATTGAAACCCATCACGTTTGCGAAGTTTCACTAGCTAATTTAATTTGACCTTGTATAAATAAAAAAAAAAAAATAACCAATCTGATTGATAAACATGACTAGATAGTGTAAGTAAACAAACGCAGTACAAACCTTGTCTTTATTCGCGAGCCAAGTGTGGTCATCAATACGGAAAAATACGTAACAGAAATTGATAAACTGCAATGCAGCAGATATCGAAAACACCCCGTAATATCCGATGACCCGCAGCAGGATACCGCTCAACCCCATTCCTATGGGAAATCCTACTGTCATGCACAAGTTCAGTATCCCCATTCGGAACGTTCTTGTGTCCTTAGAAGTTATATCTCCTAAATAACTAAAAGTTCCGAGGAACATCGTGTACCAGCCTCCTGTCAGAGACGGGAATATGACCTCCATGAACACCGTCCATTCCACTGGGACCTCATAGAAAAAGTACGTGTTTATCATGTTTAATAAGCACGTCATGAATTCCCCGAAGATTGGCATTAGCATGCATATCTTGCGCTTTCCCGTTTTGTCGCTCCATGCCCCTATGAAGAGCATCAGCAACGTTGGCACTGCTGTGTGTACGACACTCTTCCATGCTTGCACTGACGCTATCAGCTTCTGTACTTCATCTTCTTCAAATGTGTAGTTAGCACGTTTTCTGAGCCTCAGAGCGGTACACGCCTCGTCGCCGAACCCTAGGTTGACCCTACAAGCTTTCTCTAAATTCAAATTCTGCGTCGCCAACATCGCTAGCACACTCGGCATCACAAACAGAGCCAAAACCGGTTCTACCGTTATATTTGATTTGAGGAATTTTATTTTCTCAATAAAGGTCATGCTTTTTAAGTCATTTTTTGCTTCCGTTTTTAGCGGCAGTTCCTCTGTCGTCTCGTCGCGAGACGTTTTCCCATCGGATTTATCAGTTTTATCCATTTTAGAAATTCTTTTCCAAAGTATTCTATAAAATTTCAAATATAAAATCAATACTCACTGGAGATTGAAATATGGAACAGAGAACTGTATCTCGAATGTATCTCGCCTGAGATTCGAGTAAATCTTCAAAGTTGGGTCACATTGTTGTTATATTGGAGAGCACATCCTCACAGCACCAAGATAAATACAGTATAATATTGAATTACTGGTAAGCCGGCGTCGGAGGGACGTCGCTAGCGTCCTATTGTACGGCTGTATGTAAGCAAACACTCTTATGTTGCCATATCAGTCTTTAATGCGTCCACAAACACACTCGGTGAAATCGAAAATAAACTTAACACGTCGTTAAACTCAAACAAGTCTCCTATCCATGCGCAGTATCACTCTGATATTACAAACATCCGATTGTTTTCGCGTAAAATTGAATAAAAAGAATGTGGAAACTCGACAGGATTTTATTAAACATTCACACTTTATTCAAAACACTGTATAATGTCCAATAACACTTTCACTTATAATAAATGCTTTGAGTTCAATAGTCACTGGTGCTATACGTCTTTATTCACGTTCTCCATCTCCTCGACTTGCTTGGTGTCCTCTCTCATTTCGAAATACATCCATCTGAAACGAATGAATGGGACGATTATCGTTTGGAGTGGAAAATGTGAATAGTATATATACTCGTGTCGAGTGTAAGGATCGGTTGTAAAATGATGTAATGGACAGTTTTCAAACGCGTAATATAGTCGTGATAATATCGTGTACAGCCGCGGCCAGAAGGTTTTGTACTGAGTCAAGTTTGCATCTGCTTGATGTTTTTTAGTTCTTTGCGTCTTTAACGAAGCGACAAAAACGACTAGGCATTCGGTGATGGTAAAAAGCAGTTTTTTTGTTTGTTACTGTGAATTCATTATGATGTATAATTTCTGGAACATACCTAAATTAAACTTTTTGTTGTGTTGTGATGAATCGCTATTTTCCTATTTATTTATTTTTAGAATTTATGTTGAAATACTTGAATTTTATTTTTAACTTGCCTATACAATGCATAACTGAATTTATGCACATTATTAAAGTATTTTGTTCAGAATCGTTTACTGAATCGATTTCTGTAATTTTTTATATAGGAAATTTTTTATTCCAAAAATTATTAATCTGCTTAAATTAAAGTCACACCTCTGCTGTGCAGTAAAAACAAACCGAAATGGATGAAGTACCTACTAAACCTTTGTGCGCATGTGACTGTGTGCGTGCGTAGATTTGTTTTGTTTTTTTTTTTGTTTCTTCTGTGGTTATCCGCGATCAGTTTTACTTTTAGCGGATGAGTTGGGGGTAAACATTGGCGGGAAGAGCGTGACTCCAGCGAGACCACAATTTTCTTCCACAATCAGTACAACTATTTATTAAATAAACAATGTCTTATACATAAGAGTAAAAATTCAGTGTATGATGTTATTATTGCAGCATAATATTCGAATGATGTTTGGTGGTGTGTGTTAATTCCGGGACATGTTGTATAAAGAAGAGTGGGTCAAGCGAAGGTCACTGAACTGGCCATTTTATTTTTGCCTCACATTTTGGAGTTGGCTGTCATTAACATGCGTTTAATAAATACCTACTATTATAAAGAGGTATAATTTGTGAGTTTGTTTGTAGGGGGCAATCTTCAGAACTATGGCTCCGATTCCGAAAACTCTTTTACTAACGGGAAGCTACAGTATCGGCGAGTACCATGGGGTAATTACACTTTGTTTTAAAACACTGGTTCGAGGTGACGCGGGAAAATAGTTCCAGGAAGGATTTGGGGGAAGCCCAGCAATGTACAGCAGCTACCAACAAATTAAATAAGAAAGGACATCAATCATTTCGTTCCCAAAAATTATAGTAAAATATAATTATCTATTTTACTATAATTTTTGGGAATGAGAGAGAATGAAAATGATGATCTCGTCCTTAATTATAAATGAGGATATCAGATGTTTGAAGAGAACATTAAATAATTCATTAATATATTACTTGTTTTGATAATGGAATGTTTAGACAGTAGGTACAAGTTATGATCTATGAGTATGTTGTAATAGTTAAAACATGTTCGGGATGTTATATTCAATTAAAAGTTGGCATTTTTTATTGTTGTTTTTAAACCACTTATTGGCATTTTCAAATAGCAGCCGGGGGTTTAATTGTATACTTTCGTTGTAATAGTAAAAATTGCTCAAGATATTATTTCCCTTAAGAAAATACCTAGTTTTTATTTTTGGGTATTAAATGTTCGACACTTGTATGATGTCCTTTCACGCAGACGAAGGCGCGGGCTGAAGTTATGCAATTAAATGCAATTAATATCACACTGTAGCTGTCCTTTATATAAAAGTTGAAGTAAAAAATAAATTCTGAACATTTTAAAACAAGTTTAGGGTCCAGACGTGCCCTCTAAGTTCCAGTTTTATTACTTAAATCGATATTGACAAGTACAAGGTTAGGCTCTCAACTATACAGATAGTAATTTCGTAAAACTTTGGCACTAACTTTGGCATTATTAGTCCTGCATTGGCCGCAGATGCCTATTAAGACTGTAAGGGTATAGTTTATAGCCGATAGGCTTCTTATAGACCCAACTTTATAGAGGTATTGGGGTCTAGAATGTATTTTCTCATAAAACAGGTATCTATAGTCTGTTCCGAAAGTAGCTGATGGAAGTGTAAACAAACCCTATTTAAGTTAAATTTATACACAATCACTCAAAGTAATCAGTAGCACAGTATTTACTATTTACAAGGTTTCGACTTTATATCTCACCAATTTTATCAATAAGCATTGTTTGAGTAATATTATTCAATTGTAATTGAAAAATGATCGACGAAAATTGAAGTTATAAAATTAACTTTAAGTGTGAAATGAAAAACATCTTCAAGGTGATTTAAAATTAGAATTTCGGGTTTAAGTATCTAAGTATTCTAATAATCAAATTAAAGCGCTAAATTTTTAAGTGGCACTACTAATTGGCAACCACGTGTACGTTTTCTGATCCATTTGTTTACAGTTTCGTCAGAAACTTTTTGAACAAACCATATATGTATATTTATAAAATTATGCTGTACCCGCTTTACCCGCTATACCTACCTAATAGTGTCAAGGATAGTGATTGGCAAATGAAATTTTCTAACGGACACAGATAAACATTTAAGCTTTAAGGTAAAATTACTCAAAACCGCTTTAAATAAACAAGATGCCAACTACGTGCTAACTAATATTAAGTTTATAAGACAAACAACAAAAACCTAGCACACAACATTAATTTAATAATAGCAACATCATTAACATTTTTCTCAAAAACGATTTAGTTTATTTAGTCGCTTTTGACCTCCATCTTGCCTGATTGAAAGCGATGGATGAGTTCTACGATGGAACGAGCGTGCCCAAATGCCTGTTCACTTTTAATTAATTAACATTAGCAGATTTGCTATTACGAGTCGGTCATGATTACCTAGGTAAGTACCTTATTTTTAAGCAGTGATTGTTGAACAAACTTAGTTCTGCTTGAATGACTGTGCCAGCCTCAGACGAGTCTCTATTTCCTATAATATCGGAAAAAAGTGTGACAGTTACCGAACATCAATGAACCATGCAGATCAGTCGATCGATTCTGTAAAAATCTCACCGTGAAAAGTTAGGTGAAGTGAGCTCAGAGTGAGCTGTCAATAGTGTCAATCCCTAGCATTAGTTGGAAAGACAGCTCACTCCACGCTCACTTCACCTAAGTTTTCACGGTGAGATGGTTACAGAATCGCACCGCTGCGCTGCGGGGTAATTGCGTAACACAATGACAGTAACAATGGCTTAATTTGACAGCATTGCGTTATTTACGTTGTTGAGTAATTTTTTTCAGATGAAGCAATGGATTAGCGATTAGAAAGTGTTTTACGTAATTAGGATAAGGTCTGCGTGAAATTATACGAAATTAGCTGCGCCCCGCGGTTTCACCCAAATAAGTTTCGATCCCGTGGGAATATCGGAATAAAAAGTATCCTATATGTTAATCCTGGTTATAAACCATCTGTGTGCCAAATTTCATTCAAATCCGTTTAGTAGTTTTTGCGTGAAAGAGTAACAAACATCCATCCATCCATCCATTCATACAAACTATTGCATTTGTAATATTAGTAGGATAGGATTAATATTGAAATTAAATAAATACAAATAAATTAAAGATTTAATTGGTGCCTTGTGACAAACACAAATCCTAGGCCAGATAACCCTAAAATAATCTATAAAAATCAATTATTAAATTATAAAAAAAGAAAATTACAAAACTTTCTTCACGCTTGTACATCCCTTTAAGCAACACGTGCTCCCCACTCAACAGTTAAAGAATAGTCCCATAAGGGCATTGACGAATCAACAGACAATTGTTCATTCATGTCCCACAAGAATCATAGACAAGTTCTTGACTTATTAGTCATTATTGTTTATCTATTATTGTTCTACGTATAGATTATCAAAGTAGGTAAAATCGGCGACAAACGAGATTTGAAACGAGATACTGGTATTCAGCTGCATCCGGTTAGACTGGAAGTCGATCGAGTTGGGAAAGGCTAGGTATGATGATGATTTTTTGAATTGCCCATATAACTTAAATCTTTTTAAAAGGACATGCGGAACACTTTTTTTTTTTTGTTTTAGAAAAACGTTGCCCCACACTAGGAGTTTCTCCTGTGTCGTGGGTGCGTTTACAGACATATAAACTCACATACCCAAACAGCCATACCCGGAACAACTAATTGTAGGTCATACAAATATTTGTTCCGTGCGGGAATCGAACCCGCGACACGCAGCGCAGCAGTCAATCGCTTAACCACTGCGCCAATCGTGCCGTCACACTATGTGGCGGCCGCCGATTTTCTGGGAAACCATAGCTTTATAGACCTTTGTAGCCCGTACTTAATACTATAGTGAGTAACTGCACAAGTATCTTGAGAGGTAACGCGAACTGATCATGAGTACGTATATAATTAATTATTAGAATTGTGAAATAAAGTGTATTATATGTATTGTTGATGGTTTGAAGTACCTACATGTAATCTGTAGACATTGTTTACAAACATTAATTAGCTGTTTATAATAAACAAGCGACCCGCCCCTGCTTCGCATGGGTTTTACATACGAATTGACAATACATACATCGAAATTTTATTTATTTTATTTTGTAGGTTTAGCATAGCATATGATTGTGCGAAAGAGGAAGCTCTTTGTGAGAGGAAGTGGGCCGTGGTCCACACAAGCCCAGTTCTGGTGGATATATGTAACATGTCTTCGAATTTTTGGTTCTAGGACATGCTGGTTTGTTTGAAATCAATGTGCAGCACCAGTTTTAAATCTATACAATACATATATACAAATAAATAAAATTGAAATGTTGGAAGTCAAAAGTGTAATGCATAATTATGTAAGTATCTATATACGGTACTTATAACAAAAAATAAAAAAATAAATTGTGTCTGTCTGTTCCGGCTAATCTCCGAAACGGCTGAACCGATTTTAGCTTTTCACTGGCAGATAGATGATGTTATAAGTAGTAACATAAGCTACTTTTTGTCCCGGTAGAGTTAATCCATGCGACAATAATTCCTAAGATTTGGTTACAAATTGTATTGAGGCTATGTTCACCTACTAGTTGTTGACATTACTAATGTTTGTTCCTCCTATCAAAAGTTAAACAAAAATGTACGAAGTCAACAAAGGGATTATCGTACAATTACAATTCTTAGTATAAGTCCTTATTAATTGGATTAATAACAACGATTGTGTTATACATACAGTGGTGTAAGTATGTGTACAGTATTACTTTGTTTCCTTTTAGAGGAGCCCGTGGCTAAATATTATCAAACTCAAACTCAAATCATTTAATTCAACTAAACCAATTACAGGCACTTCTGAATTGTCAAAGGGTCAGTCAGTCAGAAAGATGAGGCTAGTTGCCCATTCCAAAGCGTAGGTACCTATGGAGAAGAACGGGCAAGAAACTCCATGGACACTATATCTCTATCTCTATCAGCGGCACAGGTCGATCGATCAGGTTAAGCTACGCTTGCCGCGGTTGACCATCTCTACATACTGAGTACATACTGAGACTCCGTGCCTCGGAAAGCACGTAAAGCCGCTGCTCCCGGCTGTCATTCGTGTATCTTTGACAGTCGTTAAGGGTCGTCATAAGCCCGAAAGTTTTTTTTTTTTTTTTTTGTGGATGGGAAATCATCAAATGACCCCTCTCGCTCTGGGTGGAGCGGAAGGGAGTGTCAGACTCTTACTGACTAAAACCCACCCGTGTTTCCTTCCTTAGCCCTTTCTGTTCCAGGGCAGCGGTAACCCTTTCGGATGATCCTTTCGGATGATGACAACCATTCTTACCAAAGGGAACGTCATTAGATATACGCAGTTTAATATACTGTCGTCTCCACCTTGTATACTTGCTTTGGTTGGTAATTATATTTTGTATAATCTCTATTTATGCACATGTATGTACGGCCTGCTATACTTATTAATTTAAAAAAAAAGGCCCACTTTTTTCTCCTAGCTTCCAGCCTTTGTCCCAGCAGTGGGAACATTATAGGCTGATCATGTACGGAGTAAAAGTAAATCTCTGCTTCGTTTTAACTATCTTTTTACACCCGTTATGTAAACACATAATAGTTCATTAGAATGCTCACAATAGAATTTGAAAATGTCATTGTATTGTATCTAATAGGTTGCCTGCATTCAAAACTATTATGCCGTATCGTCATTCCAGACGATTATAATCACATCAGAGCAAGGTTATTTGCTGAAATACCAACAAACATGTCTATCATTACATAACATCACGCCTGGTTTCCTGGAAAGGTATGGCAGAAATGTGCAACCACATTTCGCCAGTTATATTTCTAAGTTCCATGCTCAGCATTGCTGTGTGTCTATCATTGCTGTCTAAATTATGGATTATTATTTTGTGGTTTTCCTTTCTTAGAATAGAATATTATTAAATGTATTGTTGCTACAGGTTGTTTACAAATAAAGGGGGTCAAAATTAAAAAGTACTAATTAAGAGTGGCTCGATGGTCTAGTGGTCGCAAGCGCTACTGCTGAGCATGAGATAACAAGGGGTCTACTCCGAAGTAGTATCGGCCGAATGTTCAGCCGTTTCCTGCTACGAAGTTACTATTTGGTTCGGTCGGTTCCGATCCTACACTCCTACTCTTTCGAATATTGACTATGGTCCCGACCCAACTGAGCTGATCCGAACTTTTTTCGCATTTTTCAATAATATTCGGTTCGGCCATGTGCGGTCCGATCCGAACATTCGCACTTTGCACTTCAGAGTTCCCCAGTGAAGGCAATAGGCTCGCCCACTGTTACATGGGACTTAAACGTTTTTGGCGTAATGTGGGGTACACCTCTGCGTGACCCTTCGGCGAACAGAAGCGTGGTGATATGTTACGTAACATGAAAAAGTGTAGGTATCTGTTACATACCCCTAAGGCATGCCTATAAAATAATGAGAAAACTTTTTTTTTCTTTTTTTCTTCAAAATCTTGATTTGCATGAACACTTTACCTACTTTTAAAGCAATTTATTCAATTGTTTCTAATTTTAATACCTACACAGGAAAACTAGTCTAATCTCGTTTAGTTCATTGATCAATTTAAGGATATAAATAAATAAATAGGCATTGAGTTACAACGAGTTTTAACACGAAAAAGTATTGAACTAAAAAGTTTTTGTTTTCATTGTAACACATTTGTACATTACAGTGGACCCCCGGTTATCCGACAAACGTTTTGCAGGGCAGTGTCAGACTATCGAATGTTTCGGATTATAGAGTACTGCCTAAGACCCCCTATAGTCCGGATTTTTACAAATTACAAATCAAAATAATAAGTAGGGCCAGATAAATGTATATGAAAAAAAATGAACGATTACATTTTTCCGTTTCCACGTTTTATTACTTTTTTATACAAAACAAAGCGCGTCGGGTACAATACAGTGTAGTGGTGGCGCGTACAAGTTGCGACATGTTTAATCATGCATTATCTTACATTAGGCGATTAACACACTGCCACGCACCACGCAGTGTAGCGCGTGAATGCGTGTTTTAACGTTGCTTGTAAGTATCTCCGTTTGTATAGAAAACATGCATAGTCTAACACACAGAAAATGCATCCACGCGCGTTGATTCAGATCACGCGCCTACAAGCGGAGAAACATGCGCACACGCGGATGGGTGTGGGGCGAGACGCAAGGTATGGCACACAGAGTCTCGCAGTGCCGTGCGTGATTTTGAATGGGCTTGAACGGCTTTGAATGAAATAAGTCAGAGCCGCCGTGAATCCACAAAACGCAACTACGCGCGTGAGTGCGTAAAAAACCCGCACAATGATGCAGATCTGCACTCCCGCAAGTACGCGCGTAGGTGCGTTGACACGCAACATGCAGCGTGATGCGTGGCAGTGTGATAATCGCGTTAGTGAAGATTTGTCAAACTCAAAATAATGTTTGTGTTCCTACATTCAACAGTGATAGGCATGTCGGATTACAGGGGGCGCCGGATTAGACAGGCGCCGGATTTCCGGGGTCCACTGTAGTTACTTCGGTTATAGAAATGTAGAAATGGTTATTAACTATTCAATTTAAGAGCGTTGACAATGTACGGCATTTCATACAAACTTTCAGGTCATTGTTTTTCGAAATGCATGAACCGATTTTAATGAAACTTTCTACACATAAGCAGGATATATAGGTCTAAAAAGTTGATTGAGAACATTTTCGCGAAAAATAGTGTTACATGTAAATTAGACCGATTTTAAATTTTCCATAGAAACAGAGATTTCCAATTATCTTTTTTTGAATAAGACATTTCGAAAATGTTCTTAACTAACTTTACACCTATGTTTCCTGCTTATGCGTATGAAGTTTCATTAAAATCGGTTCATGCCTTTCGAAGAACAAGGACTTGAAAGTTTGTATGAAATGCCGTACGTTGTCTACGCTCTTAAGTAGCTATTATGACTATTATTGAAATTATGGACAACTTCAACCATAAATTTGATAATTTAATGAACTAACTCAACTGGCCACGCGTCACCGGTCTATCATCGGAGCTAAGTAGGTAGTTGCAATAAAAATGTGTAGGGGCCCACTGGCGGCACGGCACGCCAAGGGATTTTTATGCGATGAATAGAAATGACGCGTAAACGCGAAACGACACGCTAAGGGCACTCCCTGTGGGGTACGGACCTCGGCTTAGGGCGTCGCTGGGAGATGCCAGCAAGAGACAGGCTAGTTCGGAATTAGAATGTTTGTTTTGTGGCTAAAGTAATAACAGCCCCACGGGTCGATCGATCAGGTTAAGCTACGCTTGCCACGGTTGGTCCGTGGATGGGTGACCATTTTCACATATCAAGATCCCTCCGTGCCTCGGAAAGCACGTTAAGCCGTTAGTCCCGGCCACAGAACAGATACAAGAGGTCCCGGCTGTCATTCGTGGATCTTTGACAGTCGTTACGGGTCGTCAGTAGCCCGAAAGTCTGACAACCAGTCTTACCAAGGGGTATCGTATTATCCAGTAACTGGGTTGTGGAGGTCAGATAGGCAGTCGTTTCATGTAAAATACTGGTATTCAGCTGCATCCGGTTAGACTGGAAGCCGACCAACATAGTTGGAAAAAGGCTAGGCAGATGATTACCAAACTGGGCATATAAATAGATTCGTAAGCTAATTTTACCTGTGATAGCTTCTTGCACATGGGAGGGTCTACTATGCAAAGCTATGAGGTCTCTTTGCTTCATTATTGGTAAAGATACAAGAGTCTTTAATTTTAACCAAGAACGGTCCGTATATTCTAATAATCGGCCTCAAGCCATTTGAACCCGGAACTATGGACAAATTATAGGTAGGTAACCTAATCTGAATAAATTTCTGAAGAGTGCAATGACCTTGACACTTATACAGGGTCAAATTTAATTAGCTAGCGAAACTCCGCAAACGTTATGGGTAGATACGTAGTACCCTAGATAGGGTACTACGTACGGTCACTAAAGGAGATAAGTAACCAGGGTCGTCGAATATAGTTGAAGTTTAAGTAAGAAACCGGTGGATGTTTTCGAATAAAATTTAATTTAATTAATAGAAAACAAACAGTTCATTTATCAAATTAAATTTCATTCAAAAACATCCATCGGTTTCTTACTAAACTTCAACTATATCCGACGACCCTGGTTACTTATCTCCTGTGGTGACTGTCCTAGAATATTGCTGACAAGGATCAAATTCGGACGCAGTCATTTAGGAGTTAATTGAGGAAGTCTAATTTCTCCTTAACACAGGTTTCTATAACCAAGCTAGGACAGCAGTACTCACCCACACTTTTGTAGAAATAGTACTCATTTTGTGAAACTGTATTTTTAACGTGTACTATAATCCTTTGTTTTGAGTAAATAAATAAAAAAACTAACTTATCCTATGCCTGTATACTTTTATTTTTATAATATTGTATATATAGCTATAATATATATAGCTGCGCCCCGCGGTTTCACCCGCATAATTTTCGATCCCGTGGGAATATCGGCATAAAAAGTATCCTATATGTTAATCCTGGTTATAAACAACCTGTGTGCGCAATTTCATCCAAATCCGTTCAGTAGTTTTTGCGTGAAAGAGTAACAAACATCCATCCATCCATCCATCTATCCATCCATTCAAAATTTCACGTTTATAATATTGGTTGGACAAATTATAAATGTTGTTGGTGTACCTATTTTAATTAATAAATTCCAAGTAAACTAATGAGAAATAAAACCTAGCAATGATACATAAACAGGTTTTCAATGATTTCTTCAAACTCGCACCTAGTTCTGAACATCACCGTTTTTTCCTTAAAAGTATACGTACAGGTACAGTCAACAAAAAAGGTAAGTAATCAGGCAGCCAACTACAACTCGACTTCCATAAAGTCGACAGTTACGCTTATCATAGATGTAGACATAATATAATGTACCTATTAATATAAATCATAGCTAAGCATTATTACAATACATACTATCTTTGAATAGACCGCACACGCAGCTATAATATAAATTCTATGACGTCATCAACTTATATTATAATTTATATTAATGCATATTAATACAGGGTGGCCGGGGAGTTGACGTTCAAACGTAAAATTTAGATACTTTATGATGAGGAGTATCCGAATCACCCCATGTATGTTCTACGATTTTTCGTAGTTTTCGAGATAGAATTTCTTTAATGATTTGTTTCGTAATTTTCACCTAACATCAGTTTTCGATTTTTTTCTCGTTCTGTTGAACATTTCTGGTCAGAATTCTATCTCGAAAACTACGAAAAATCGTAGAACATACATGGGGGTGATTCGGATACTCCTCATAATAAAGTATCTAAATTTTACGTTTGAACGTCAACTCCCCGGCCATCCTGTATATATATAGCAAGACGCTAGGCCGAACATTAATGGAATGAAGGCAATATATATACAGGGTGGCAGGGACATCGACGCGCAAACTGTAACCTAGAATTCAGCACATGAGTTTAGACCCCATAGCGTCGAAATTTTTCGTTGGTTATTAAAAAAAAATATTGCTGTTCCATACATTTTGACCACGTAGGTATTGCACTTTTCTATGAAACAAAAGATTTTGTTTTGATAACCGACAAAATGGACTAATCCGAAATTTCGACGCTATGGGGTCTAAACTCATGTGCCGAATTCATGGTTACAGTTTGCGCGTCGATGTCCCTGCCACCCTGTATATATGATTATAAGCCTGTGTTGTCCCACTGCAGGGCAGAGGCCTGCCTCCCTTCCCTCTTTCTACTTTTCCCGGTCTACTGCGATTGTGGGCCAATCCTTTAAGAAGGAGTCCAGCTAGTCCTGCCATATGCATTTTCCTTTCCACAAGTTCCACAAAGATTATACTTTTTTTGAGAAGTCTTTTAACGCTGCAATAATAGGTATCTATTTAATCTATCGCGCCTATAATGACAATGATCTCATCTTATTCCTACGTAGTAAAAAGATTTCTTTGCTGATAACGGACTTATTTGCTGTCTGTACTCTGTAGATTGTATAATGTTTGCGACCAAAGTGTTATTGGTAATTCGTGACTCGGCTCTTTTCGGAGTTTTTCATAATACACAAAGATGATCAAATATTGATTTTGCCTATTGACTATTTCTGACTATTCTAAAAATAAATGTTATCATCATTTAAAATAAATGCCATCGCAATTAATTATCAAAGAGACCATAGTAATAATGATATTATATACATTTTAGACCACACAAATAGAAAGTAAAAGGAATACCTATATTTAAACGAACCTCTAATAATTCCCATTTGTACTGATAAAAATATTATTGAACACTCTAATATAATGATTGCGCCTCTTTTTGTGAACCTCAATTAGTTCCTAAGGGAACCTAAATACACTAAAAGTCCTTCAGACCGTATTTCGGCCACGGCGGCCAATCTAAACGGAGACTAGCCTTCTGCGCGGGAGATATTATAGTGCACAAGTGTGCGCGTAGACACGGTCTGTCTTCCCTCAGTCTCATAGTCCGAGAGGACGGCAATCCGACATGACCGGAGAGAAATCAGACGCAGGGCCAACGGCTTAACGCACACACACACACACATCTTTTAAAAACACAAAAATAACCAAGTAACTACCAATTTGTATGTAGCGCTCGCTCGCTTAACGCGCAGTGTCACAGTTCTAACCTAACCTTAATAATTTGGTCGGGGTGCCCGAAAGTTAAAAAGACCCTCAATAATTTAAAAAAGTGTGCATCATTAGATTAGCAAAAAGTTTTTAGAGGTTCATTAATTTTAAAAACTGTCCATTATTACAAGGTCAATAAGTTTTTAAGCGTTCAGACGTTAAATATATTATTATATTATTCCCATAGTAAAATAACAAACGAGTTAAAGGGATACTCGTTTCATGCTTCGTTTAGCGTGCAACAGCCATTGTACAGTTGTACTCTCCCGTGATCACGAGGAGCACACAAGGAGTCTGATTTTTGTTTTGTTTATTGCCAAAAACCATCATTGCTTTCTTAGGCCTCTTGATTAGGTACTTTACAAATTACGATTTGATTTACTGCAAATGCAAAAAAAAGTGTAATAAAATAAAAATTACCCGAATATAGCCACGGCAGGTACAGTCATAGCCGCACCAAGCAAAAACACAGCTCCGGGCAGTACAGTCAGCGTTGCCATGTACACTCTGGAGTATAGTGGACCGTAGACCAGGGGCATCATCGCCTCAGCCAGACCGAAGAGGGAGTTCACTTTACCTAAAAAGAAAAAGACGTGTTAGTAGATTACTGGCGGCCTCTACAACGACATATGCGAACTACGAATCACATGTGACGTCACGCAAATCCTGCATCGCGCAAAGTTATCCGCGCGATTAGCATATTTACAGAAACCCGACTACAACCGTCTGGCAGTAGCCCACGTGACAGAACACCCGTTTCTTTCTCTATGGAGGATGAGGAATTTTCTACCCTGTTCCACATACCTCATAGATTCTTTAACATTATGTCTGCAGGCGAGTGTTAGAAGAAGGGTAGGAAGTTGTTTAGCACTATATTTAACCAGTAACCATAAAGGCGAGCTTTTTGGTATTTATCTGGCACAGAGAAATACTCTGGGCAGTGACTGAGAATTTCTTAATAGAACACCCCAATAACACTCTACCTTATCCTGGAATAGAACCATGAACTCAACGGTCTTTCTTGCGACTAAGCTAACGAGCCGCTTACAACCTTTCATTGTTTCAATTCAGAACTATTCGGTCGTTGCTGTAAAAATCTCATCATGAAAACTTAGGTGAAGTGAAGTGAGCTGTTATTCCACCTTATGTTAGGGATTGACACTACTGACAGCTCATTTCAAGCTCACTTCACCTAAGTTTTCACGGTGAGATTTTTACAGAATAGTCCGTATGTTCTATGACAGTTTTGAAACCAATAACCCGTGGCTCAGCCCGCAAACCTCTGCAAAAATGACGTATGCAAGTGCAGATCTAGTTTCGAATACCAATGACATGTCATTTGATGGTGGTGTCTGTCCTAACTTCTTAATTACTTGAACTTTGAAGTTTCGTACATCTTTTTCCAAATCTGTCGTGAAATGATTCCTTTTAAATTGAGGTTAAGTTAAGGTCAAGAGGGACCGTGTTTAATGACGCGCTTTGGGCTCTCCCAAGGCTCCTATATCCAATGTTTAAGTTCCATCGCGTTAAGTTTAATTGGGTAAAGTTTGCTTTTTTTTGGGATGCCTATCCTATGAGCGAATGACGGAGTGAGAGATGGCTAGTGCTTAGATAACGTTATACAACTGGACATAGTTAGATCTAGCCACTATTTAAGTAACTGCTGTACCCAAAACTGGGGGCAATTCTTGTAATTTTAAAAACGTTCACAGTCTGATCTCAGTCTCAATCTGTCAAAAATACCTCCAAAAATCTTACATTTTTGACAAGTTTTTGACATTGATTGTCGCTGTAAGAATATATTTATTATTTGTTAAAGCAGTTTTTAAACGTTTTTAATTACGGAAATTTGCCTTCAGGTGTTAAAACAAAAGCAGCGCGCACTATCGCAAAAGTATACGTGCGTAAATAAGGATCAATTTAGATTAATTGAGCTAACTTACTAAGACTTCTAGTTCCCAATGGTGTTTAATACCTACAAAATGAAATACTTGTGGTGATAGGTCGGCAGCAAAATAAACAACTAACATTACATAGTCTGCATCCTTCCTTGTAAACCAAAATGGGCATGAAAACAATTGCCAAACGCATCATTTTGAACTATTACGACGTAGGTTACACACGCACACTCATATAATTACTGACGTTTTATATACTTGGGTACATTAAATGATGCTGTGGTTTTCAGTGACCCACTTTAGATGGGATCTCCTGTTACTCAATAAAATTATAAAAATAACCACTGTAATCCCAGTATTTATGAACTTTGCCTCAACCTTTTGTTAACTGTTTCCTAATTGAGCACGTTCGTATATGTTAATTTGACGTACGAGTTACGAGCACCAATATGTCAAAACTTTGCAACTTTCAATTGCGATTTTTTCGTGAAATAACAAATGCAACGTTGAAATACGACAAGTTACATAAACCTATGGGTTCGAAAATGTTATGTTCAACATAAAATTTAAATCAAATATAAAGGAGTACATCGCTTTTGAATAAAGCCAAGTGTATACATACTTTTGCTCGTGACTGTACCTAGCAAAATAATATATTATTATCGATGTAGGTATTAGGGACGAGGGCAAGGAAAACTGTGAGTAGGAGAATTGCCACATGATTTGTGTGATTTGTGTTTTTTTTGTTTTTGTGTCATGATTTGTGTTTGTCATATTTGTTTGTGTGTGTTGTCTGAGAATAAACAATTATTATTATTTTTTTTTTCATTGTAATATTATTAGGATAACTATCACTTTCCAAATGTCGAATCGAGGATCACAAAATATCCAACAAAAAGATTTTTGTGGTGTTGTCTTGGCAAAATACGTCAACGCATCAAGTGAAAACAAAATACCATACATACATATCGACGCTCCCAAGCAATAACCCGGTAATCGAAAAATCAAAATTTTACAGGAGAAAAGATTTACTGATTTTATCAAATATCTTTTCAACAAGTGGGACTATTGAAGTCATTGATGTATTAAATGAAAGGTATTTTTTTTACATCAATGACTTCAATAGTCCCAATAGTTTCCTTCAAAGTTAATCACATGGACTACCATTATGCATTTTTTCAGATTTTTCGAGCCAGCCGTTTAACTTTTAGAGGGGGGGGGGGGGGGGGGGGTGACGCCCTATTTTTACAAAAAAATGCGCTTTAAAGTTAAATATCTTGCAAACGGATACTTAAATAAAACAATCGTCGTAGCAACCTCAATTTTTTTTAAATACCTATGTAATGATACCACCCACCACACAATGGGATAGAAGCGAGAAAAATAAATCATCCCCACTTTACGTGTAGCAATTAGGAAGGATAGGGGATGAAAGTTTGTATAGAAAAAAAAAAATTGCTGATAGGACATCCCATGGGGCACACGGCTTGTACCTACTGCCAAATAAATGTATTTTCTTTCTTTCTCTTTCTCTACAATACATTAGTGACATTCTAGCAATGATTTGACAATAAAAGCGAAGTGCACTATTATTGGGAAATTGCTTGTTTTGTGCCCAGGAACTGCATGATGAGCAAAACAATGCGAGGAATTGCGAGGAGGAAATATAAAACTCGCCGAATCCATACACTCCTGCAAAAATAGATTAACATAATATGTTAATTTTTCTTTTTAACATAATATGTGCGTCAATTGTGGTTTTGATATGACAACATATCATATATTATGGTCATTTTACATTAGATTTATGATTCAGCTTCAGGATTTCGCAAACCGCAAAGGCGTCAAAATATTTCCTTTAATTTTGTTGGTTGGTGTCACTTATTACGTACCTAATTATCCTATATAGTGTCACCTAATCAAAAAGGAATTTACTCCTGAATCATAGGGATAGTTAGAACCTTTATTGTTGCCTTCATTATTTACTTCCCTTTCATGTGGAACTAAGGCCGTTATGAAAGAAAGGGATTGCCGACCTATTCTGTAAAAATCTCACTTTGGAAACTTCGAGCTTGAAGTGAGCTGTCAATAGTGTCAATCTCTTGGATAAGGTGGAATGACAGTTCACTTCACCCAAGTTTTCACGGCCAGATTTTTAAAGAATATATTATCGGCTGATGTATAGTCAAACCAGTAATTGCTTTATTAAAAACCCCCTAAAATATGATTTTTGGTACTTTCAAACCCAATTAGCAGCCAGGGGGTTAATTGTAGATCTATGTAATAGTTCAAACATGTTCGCACAATATTGTGGTTTTGTTCTATTAAAATTTGGCATTTTTTTAATGTTATGCTTACTACACTTGTTTTTTATTTATTGATTAATTTTAAATTCAGGCACATTACCCATAATTTTGTTAGTATTACTTAAACTATGTGAAGGGCAGGCGTTATTGTGGGATTCTTTTTTTTAATTTTGACGTTCGAAAAGTGCTGATTCTCAGCCTAATTTGAATAAATGACTTTTGATTTTTTGATTTATAATTATAAAAATATGATTTTTGGCATTTTCAATCTCAAATAGCAGCCGGGGGTTTAATTGTAGACTTTATAATAGTGAAAAATGCTCAAGATGTTATTTCCCATAACAAAACAGTACTTTTTTGAAGTGAAAACTTCTTTAGCGGTTGTGTTGTTGTGATGGGTAAAAAATGTTAAACTCGCGTCAGGACACGTGACCTGATCGAAAATTCGTAAGACGGAGGGAGAGTAGACCGCATTCCAAAATATCAAAAATGCATAACGTTAATATTCAAGTTTTCACTTCTGCCGGCACTCCCGGAGTGCATCCGGTTTTTTTTCTGACTGGCATTTTAATTTTTGGGTATAAAATGTTTGACGCATAGCGTAAACTTAAAAACTGTCAAATTAGTCTTGTAAGTAAAAATAGACCTTGTTATGACGTGTAAGTGACATTCAACCTTCAACCTTAGCAATTACGAGGGCGTCATATAATAGTACCTATGTGGAACATGTAGAAGAAAATAAAGTATTATTTATTAGTTTGGACATGTCAAACTTACCCAATTCCTCACTGTTCACTAGTTTTGAGGCAATAGAACGCATCGCGATGAATGATGTCCCGTTGAAGATTTCTACTAAAGGCGCTGTAACAAATAAATTAGTCTTATGGGTAAATCTCGTAAGTTATCGTAATTGGAGCAAGGAGGTTCTAGTCCAATTCTGTTTACATCCCCTTCAAGGACATACTTTGGAATAACTTTATGAATTTAGGTTCTTAAATCTGGTGACTGTGGGTACTTACTAAAAGACATAAAAGCATCCACCATATTGATGGTAATATCTACAAAACAAGTTTAATTTGTTATAATTTAATTTTGTTATAAAACTTGTTATAATTTTCAATATCCATCGAAACCTTTACGACTTTATTTACAAAACAAGATTATTTTATCTTCATTAGCCCATTTTTGAATTCCAAACTTTATACCGATAATGTTCAAAAACTGATTTTAAACAAAAGAGAGTTGACAAAGTTTTATTAAGAAGTTTATCTCGGTAGGAATAAGGTTCCAAATAAAAAACTTGCTGAAATGTTTAAGTTTGGACCAAAGTTAGAACTCGTTTTGTAATGAGACGGATGTTGTTTAAGCTTTAAAGAAAGGCATCACTTTAACTGCTTACCAATATAAATCTCCGTGGTGGTAGTAGCGAAGGCGAAGATGAAGGAAGCAAGGATCTTGCTGGTGCAGGAGATGATGCCCACCAGGGTGTCGTCCAGCTTCATGAAGTCGCTGAATATGCTGATGGAGAACAGTGTACCTGAGGGTAGAATGTTAAGCCGATATTAGACGCTTCACTCGAGGGAATGTTATTTCTTCTTTCTTTCAACGTTCACACGACACCGACTTGACAAATAGTTGAGATAGATTGAGTTGGAAGTTTAATATGAATGTACTATGCACATAAACCTCTCAGAATAAATTATCTAAATGATGGCAACTACCGCATCAAAATCCGTTGTCAAAATCCGTTGTATACTTTAGTAGAAATACAAAGCGACAGACGGACACAAAAAGCGACTTTAAATTATAATAATATGTATAAATGGAGTTCCATCTACTTCCATTTTTTCGATCATCGGCGATCGGCGAAAGATGCCGAGGACCGAAATCCAACATCGTTGGTTCGGTTTACTAATATACTCGCCTATTCGAAAGCGAACACATTTGTTTTTAATTTCAATTTCGAAGCGTTTAGAGAATACCGCATAGTTCCTCTTTTTTGCAAAATATGTGTGTCAAAAAGTTTTGATTTTGTTTGGGAAGGTATTTTTTCAGCTTATCGAACTGCTTCTCAGGTAACTCTTCAGACCGACCAATGCTATAATATAAAAAAATCGTCCAAGTGCAAGTCGGACGAAGTTTTTATTTTGTTGTTATAGCGGTGTCTCTGTGAAAAGTACAGCGTAGCCTTATTAGAAGGGGCTCGTTGTCACCTTCTGGTTACAGAACCCAAAAAAGATCCAGCAAAACTTTTGATGCCCATTAATTGCATCGTAAGCTTGACATTACCTATTTGATATAGAAGACCAATGGCATTCATAAAGCGAAACATTTATCTATTTAAATGTCGTATATTTTTCCATAATAAGTTAAGTAGGTACCATAATTATTTCTCACTCATTTTAAACAGATTTTACTCATGAGGACAATACATAAATAAATATAATAAAATAAATAAAAATAGTTTATTGGTAAAAACAAGTTTAGGTAAAACAAAATTTGTGATTGGATCCTCCTTTTAGGCAGATAGTGCCTGTGTTAGGAGAGTCCGTTCTTCCATAGCAAGTTGTGTTATACAAAAAGCAAAACGTATAATTTAATAAAGTAATCCCTTTACTAAATTAATACACATTTCCTATCATTAGAAACGGTAAACCAGAAATGCGAAATATTTTATAAATATTAACTTGAAATTGTATCAAAATAAATATGTAAGTACAAACAAAATCATTTATTTGCATCTTTCATACCAACGATTTAAATAATCAGTTGCATTTAATTCAAACACTACACAGAATTCCGACTTTTGCGTTAAAACAACCGATAGCGGAAACAATGGGAGATAGATATAATTATGGCAAGAGTTTATTATCATCATCATTTCAGTCGAAAGACGCCCACTGCTGAACACAAGCCTCCACCGAGCACTGCCACACCGGTTCTGTGCTTCCCGCATCCAGCTGATTCAGGAATCAGCTGGATGGCTGCTGGAAAGCGGCTGCAGGCAGCCTTTACCATTATCGGTCCAGTTTGTGGGAGGCCTTCCAACGCTACCTCTTCCGGTACGCGGTCGCCACTCCAGAACCTTTTGGCCCCGTGTTTATAATGGGCCATTAATAGTTTTTACTGTTCTATTATTAAAAATAATGCAGCCTTCTGCATTTCGTATACACAAATTCAACTTTAAAACATTGATTTATTTCAGTTGTCTTAAGTATGTGAAACCTTCATATTATTTTGTAACTGGGTAACACGATACTGGTTGTCAAACTTTTGGGCTTCTGAGTACTCGAAACAACTGTCAAATATCCACAATTTACTATTATTGGTCCGATTTATGATTATTTATTTATAGAATTGTTACCTACTACTAATATCTCATTCAACGACATTTCCACGAAATAATAATATAAAGGAAATGATAATTGTAGAGGGTTGTCAGCATCATTGAGTTGATTTCACCGGAAAATTTAATTCTATGTCGAACTGATTATTCTAACATTGTAACATAATTCGCATAAAAACGATCATAAACAATATTCTATGATGGCGTCACTGACACATGGGATCACAGTTTTTCTACAGTTTCTCGATAGTATCTGGAATCTCTTTGGTATGTATTAATAGTGTACTCACCCACTAAGTTAGTGATGATACTGTAAGTACAGAACATACTGAACTGCACCTCGTCCCAGTTGAACCTGTACCTCATGAACAGGTACAGCACGTTCATTTCACCTGCAAGGAACACATAAGTTTGTCAATAAATACATCGTTTACAGTACTCACACATCGAGCTATAAAGCCGACTATACCACAGAATACATAACAGTACAACGAGGTATGATATATAGATAGATAAATCATTTATTTGGTGCATACAAAATATATAGCACAATACACAAAAACACAATTAAATTATAACAAATAATATGAATAAAAAAACAAAGTCCAACATAAAAAAATTAAAACATACCTACTTATACTGCATTCACGACTTATTTGCCAAAAATTTAAACAAAAATGAGTTTATGGAAAAATAACTTTAATCCTACACAGTAAAGTTCAGTTTACGATACAGCTTCAAACACTTGTATAAGTTTTCATCACTCTGAAATCAACTCATCTACCATTAAAATAAAGTTGATATTTGTTCAACTTAAAATAACATCAATTAGAATAGACTTTATTTAAATAAATTAAGTGTCACTATGCGTGAGTATGAGTGACAGACACGACGTTATATAAAGCTGAGTTTATCTAAGCTAAAGTAGATGGCTGTACATTTATTTAATTAACTACCTACATATTAAATTACAAATCACTACTGAAAATCCTATCGTAGCAGTAGATTCTTGTAAACAAAAACATTTGGAAGTAGGATGTAAAGGAACAGAAAAATATTATATAGTAACTATTTTTCTTCCTTTATTTCATTTAAGTACTTATAAATTACATTTTTAAATATATTTCTAAATTAAAAGATAAAAAAAAACATTTAAAAATATAAAAAATAGTAGCCCACCGGTATCGGGAACAGGGTCCAAGCTAAAGTAAGTATGATGATTATATGGAATCTGCAACATAAGGTTGGTGTGCAAACGAAATATTTTTTTTCTCTTATTTCCTTTTATACCTAATTTCTTGGAAACAATTAAATAAAAAATTCCCTTCTATTTTAGATCCTAAATACGAGAAGAAACATAATTTTCTTAGGGTCTTCTTCTAGGAAAGTGCTCAAAAGTAGCTAATAGTAGGCTAATAGATGGGCTTTATAAAAGGACAAGATTGATTAGATTCATCTTTACAAAAAAGTTTTTTTCGTTATTTAAAGCATGTCTGAAACGGTTAGGTATTATTACTTACATTTTTTTACAAAGTTGATAAGACCGACCTGCAGACCGTTGATAATATTTTGGTTTTAATAACTTTCTTTTCAAATCAGAAATATACACTCGAGAGCAATGAATCCGGGTCACTTAAAGAATGTTAAAAATCTCGGAAACTAAAAATGATAGGTTAATGCAATAAATTGTATTTAATAGACAATGTAATACTACTTAAATGAAAGTAAAAAAAATATGAGTCACCATGCATTTTATTAACACAAAATTACATAAAGAAAAAAACTGCTGATCTCTCCTTAAAACAAAAATAGGAAACATGAAATTTTTGAACTTTATTACGATTTTCTTGAATTTTAATACTTCGTATTGCCTCCTCGTGCTTCCATTACTGCGTTTACGCGGTTTGGCATGCTGTACACCAAGTTCCTTATACGATTTTGGGGAATATTCTCCCATTCCTCTGTAAGAGCAATTTTGAGCTCACGAAGCGTGATTGGGGGAGGGTTTCGTTGTTTTACGCATCTGCCTAGCTCGTCCCAAGCATGCTCGATCGGGTTGATATCCGGGCTGCGCGCTGGCCACTCCATACGAGTAATGTTCATCTCTTGAAGGTAGTCATTCACAATCCTGCCTGTATGAGGTCGGGCATTGTCATGCATAAATATAGCATCCTCACCTAAATTGACCTTTGTTCCACATATCTTACGCTAGTTAAAGAGCCGTTTTCTATGATCACCAGCTCTGTGCGACTTTCAGAAGAAATTCCGGCCCACACAAGTACAGACCCACCACCGTAGGCTACTTTTTCTTCGATGCATGCTTGCTTGAATCTTTCCCCTGGTCTTCGATACACTCTGTGTCTTCCATCGTGCTTGTAGAGCATAAATTTTGATTCGTCGGAGAACATAACTTTTGACCAATCTTCAATATTCCAATTTACGTGGCTCTGGGCATATCTTAGTCTTGAAATACGATGCCCACGCTCCAGTTTAGGGCCGTTTGCAGGTCTAAGGGGTTTTAAGTTAGATTCAGCAAGCCGACGTCTTACTGTCCATGCACTTGGGTTACTTCCTCCGAGGCGTCGAAACTGATTTGTGAGTTCAGTTCCTGTGAGAAAGCGATTTCGAAGCATGGTATTCACCAAGTATCGGTCTTCTCGTGCTGTGGTACACCTGGTTCTGCCCGTTCCTGGTCTGCGTAGGTTAGAACCAGTTTCTTCGTAACGTCGGAGAACTCTTTGTACTGTTGACAGCGACACACCGACAGTCCTGGCTGTATCGCGCTGACTCCGGCCGGTTTCCAGCATTGTAAGTATTCTGGTGCATTCTTCAGGCGTAAGCGACATAATTTCAGCTTGAATAATGAATATAGAGCACTATCAACATGGTTTATGTACCCACATAAATGACAGATTACAAACAAAAGCAAAACCAAATGCTGTAATTTCGTAGTTCCATCTTCGAAAGTGGCCCTTTTTCAAATTTGATTTTTTTATGATATAACTTTACAATAACTAAGAAGTTTTAATAACTTCATTTAAGGAGTATTACATTGTCTATTAAATACAATTTATTGCATTAACCTAGCATTTTTAGTTTCCGAGATTTTTAGGATTCTTCAAGTGACCCGGATTCATTGCTCTCGAGTGTAATTAATATATTAGTCTAATATATTTTTTTAAATGACCACAATATACATCTTGAATAAATATTGATTCTAACAAGTACCTATAATTTTTTTAACATAATTTTTCCTTCAAAGTAAACTATTAATGTCGATATTTTTGTCATGGTAATTTGTCCCTTTGTAGAATAAGTACTGTCGAAAGTAATTAATTCTCTATCTCTGCATGGCAATTCGCCACTGCGCATGAAGCAAATAATTTGTTCACATTTCTGCATGGCGTCAACAACGTTTAGAATATACGATACTAAATCACATTAGTAGAAAGTTTGTCTGTTGTAAATAGATATAAGTAGAAGGAGGGAAGGGCTTTGTCCTACAGTGGGTCACTGTGGATCAGTAGGGCTAATCCATACTTATTATGCGAAAGAAACTCTGTGTATTCGTCTGTCTGTTACGTTTTCGTGCCTTTACGGCTGAACGGATTTCTATGTTTGGACACAGGTAGACCATGGGTAAACCCTACTGGGTTAGGAAAAAGTACAGTTTTTAATCCCCGTTCCGTGGGATAATTTCCGACGTTCACACTAGCCGCGGGAAAAAGATAGTAATAAAAATAATCTTACCGTGTAAAGGTCCAAAAATAACGCACACCACGACGATCAGCAATGAGACCCTGAGTCTCCGCCGCCTCGGACCAGTCCTGAAGGCGACCGTCAACGTTTCGCGGACATGACGCGCGTCGAAGAACGAACACACCCACCCGCGGCATCCCACGGGCTGCTCCTGTAAATAGAAGCCAATTATAGTATGCAGTTGTGGCCCACGCTTAATTCTGTTTGTATACAATAAATTGTGTAGGCAGTTGTGGCTTTGTGGAGGTAGAGATCTAGAATTAGATCGTGTGGATATTTGTTGCATAGATTTCTGTTTGTTACGAAACGATGCAAATAGCTATCTGACTTGATGCAGCTGTATTCAAACATTTTAGATCAAAACCTTAATTAAATATGGGAAAACATAAAAGTTATACCTACCTATTACTCCCATCAGTATCTAGGTATTTCTAATGGTTTAAAAGTTGTACAGGTGAAGAGTAAGAATGTTGGAAAGTGTAGTAAAGAATTTAGGAGCATGTTTACAAGATTCCACAGCATACATTAAAAGAGACGAATAATAAAAATAATATGTTATAATGAGCGTCTTAAATATGTCATAAGTGGACGTGAAAAGTAAAGAGATGAATGGAAGAGGCACTTCGATCTATTATTTATTTATTTTTTATTTATTTATTTAATCACTTACAACTATTATTACAGGTACAACCCAATGCAATAGTGAAGCAAACCTAATAATAACAACTTAGTTTCTTAAACTTATTAAATGTAATGTTATCCTTGTGAATTCACTCAGTGCACAGACAAAAATTTCCATCTCCTCTGCTATAAGTTCAAGAGTGCGAAGCGCCCGCGTCAGGGGCTAATATTTAATCTAATCTATTATAATTACAATGAATATATCAATGAAGGAATGTATCTATCACATAATTCATTTATATGTCATGGTTTCAATTTTAATTCTTTTACCTAATGTGCTTTATTTTATTTTAGGCGCATCGTCTTCACATATTATTATAATAATTAATGAATGCAAAATATTCTAAAACCCTTTAAAAGAGTAACGGTGGAGTTTCTTGCCCATTCTTCTCCATACGAAAATTACCATTTGGAAGGGGTGACTACAATCAATTCTATTATATTGTAATTTTTGACGTTCCAAAGTGCCTTTTATGTGCCTATTTGAAATAAAAGCTTTGACTTTGAATGAATGGGTAAAAAGTTGCAGATGCTAATATTAACCGAAAATAAAAGGCACATCTATCAATCATCCAGTTCATAACAGTACCTTATTTTCGAGAACACAATTTTTTAACAGTACTATATAGTACCTACAACAATTTTGGACAGTAAGTAGAAACTTTGTCTGTAATTTATATGGTGTACTTAATAAATAATATTCTATTCTTTATTTGTACATGAAGTTACATGCGTTCACATAGTTTAGCTATGTTACATAGTATTTTAGAAATATTATGCATAATCCCTTGTCAAGTATTGAAAATCGAGCCTTTGCTGATACAAATTGCTTTTGAGTTTCGGTTAAAGGAACTTTCTGCTTGTATTTATCAAAGACATAGCGTATTTTGACTATTTTTGACGGCACGGTTGGCGCAGTGGTTAAGCGATTGACTGCTGCGCTGCGTGTCGCGGGTTCGATTCCCGCACGGAACAAATATTTGTATGACCTACATGTATTTGTTCCGAGTCTGGGTGTTTTTCTATCTATAATATGTATGTATTTACAAAAAAAAAAAAAAATTGTATATAAGTAGTTTATCAGCCATCTTGTTACCATAACACAAGCATTGGGTTGCTTAGCTGTGTGAAATGTCCAGGGATATTATTATTATTATTTCATGATTTTCATGACAGCCACAAAACCAAATGAAATCTTTAATACCTATTTGTGAGTTTGTGGAAATATACCTAGACCGAAACCTATCATCCAGTGTATGTCTAGTTGTTTAATGAGTTCATGCCGAATTTAATGTTTTTTTTTTGTAAGCCGACATTGTGTACAACTATTGGGCACAAGCCTCCCCTTTTTCCTTCCGAACCTCCCTGCCTTGTGCGATGTCTGACAATGTTAACCCGCAAACGTTACCAGATTATCACACCACTTTTGCCGTCGTCTGCCTCCTACACCTCAATATTTGTTGATTTAATAAGAGGAAGAGAGATGATGGAACCGACTGCCACAGGAAGCGAAAAAATAACTGTAATACTAATACTGCGGCGTCACCCAGATTAGGACAGAAACCCTCGGGGCCCACAGATCTTACACAGATGTTCTTAACAGATCAAGAGATATAATCAACGGCCGCCATGGCCACAAACAATGGTCCACCTGAAGAACTAAGTGCGGAAACTAAACCCTCAAACTTGGAACATAGAACATACCTACTTACTGTGTGACAGGTGTAACAGACAAAAACCTGGCCAATTAACACAATTAACGCCAATTTCCTCTTAGTAGCGTAGCTCATATTCGTCATCAGAATCATCCTGTACCTACTTAGCATAAAAGCGTGAACTGTGGATGATAAATTGACAATCCCAACAATCAGATAATTTCATATGTTTAACTACGGGTTCAAATACATTATTGATCAACATTTCCTTTCCTGTAACTTGCTCTGATTAGCCTTATGTTAGATTAATAGCGAAAATGTTTAGCCTAATAAAAACGTCCTATAGCGCTTAAGTTACATACAGTCTTTAGATACTAAGAAAATTGCATAGCGTCGCATTAACATCCTTTTGGTTTTTAGGGTTCCGTAGCCAAATGGCTAAAACGCAACCCTTATGGATTCGTCATGTCTGTCTGTCTGTCTGTCCGTCCGTATGTCACAGCCACTTTTTTCCGAAACTATAAGAACTATACTGTTGAAACTTGGTAAGTAGATGTATTCTGTGAACCGCATTAAGATTTTCACACAAAAATAGAAAAAAAAACAATAAATTTTGGGGGTTCCCCATACTTAGAACTGAAACTCAAAAAATTTTTTTCATCAAACCCATACGTGTGGGGTATCTATGGATATGTCTTCAAAAATGACATTGAGGTTTCTAATATCATTTTTTTTTAAACTGAATAGTTTGCGCGAGAGACACTTCCAAAGTGGTAAAATATGTCCCCCCCCCTGTAACTTCTAAAATAAGGGAATGATAAAACTAAAAAAAATATATGATGTATATTACCATGTAAACTTCCACCGAAAATTGGTTTGAACGAGATCTAGTAGGTAGTTTTTTTTTAATACCTACGTCATAAATCGTAAATTGTAATTGTACGGAACCCTCGGTGCGCGAGTCCGACTCGCACTTGGCCGTTTTTTTTTGTCTTTTGGGAAAGAAAGTCAAATAAGTTTTACTGGCCAACCCAGACTTAGTAAAATCACATTAATTTTAGTTATATCTACGAATAAAAAAATCGGCCACACATGACCCTTTTATCAAGTTTATTTTATTTGTTTTTATAACGGCTATAGAAATTACACATTCTGTGAAAATTTCAACTGTCTATCTTTTACGGTTCATGAGATACAGCCCGTTGACAACAGCTGAGGCTTAGTATTAGGGTTCCGTTGGCACCCTTTGGGTAGAAACCCTAAAAAAACACACATTAAGATTCCTTTAGTTCAGTCATTCATATTCTCCAACCAACCTGCACTAGGCCCGCGTGGAGGATTACGGCTTACTCCCTCTCACCGAGAGGAGGCCTGTGTCCCAGCAGTGGGAACATTATAGGCTGATTATGCAATGCTATGCTATTCATACTCTCATCGTAATCAGCAGATTTTATAGCTATGTCTTCTGCTAAACATTTGTCTCTTACTCTCTCGTCTCTCTTCTTTAACTGTTTATTTAAGCACACTACATTCATAACAACAGCGGATTCAATACCAACTTAATAGAGAGTGCACCTACGCATAGTTTTAACTGCTATGAATATCACAAAGTAACTGCAGCTAGCAGCAACAGCGGCTAACAACGCTCAAGTTGTGTGTAGGACGATAATCAGCTGGAGACAAGTTTATTTCTTTCTTGAATGGAAATCAGGGCTAAAATTTTTTTTTTGTAAATACATACATATTATAGATAGAAAAACACCCAGACTCGGAACAAATACATGTAGGTCATACAAATATTTGTTCCGTGCGGGAATCGAACCCGCGACACGCAGCGCAGCAGTCAATCGCTTAACCACTGCGCCAACCGTGCCGTCAATCTCATCAAAAGTATCAACTAAGACAAATGTTGACTTGCAACAAGAGACAAGATCTTCAGACAAACGCTCCTCATTCCACAAAGATCAAATAACTTATTTAATAACTCGTTTTAAACAAAAATATGAACATTTAATTGGTTTTAGTTAAGCTCAACTAAACAGAGATTTCACGGCGCAGTCAGTCCTGGACGTTCGTAGTACAAAGATAAAATTTAATTTTACATAAACTCATTATAAAGCGAAGTGAATTTAATTTACCCCTGGCCGGGACGAATGAGCGAATAAGTGCAATTTCGGGTTTCAAACGAAATCCCGCAATAATCCCCACTTTATTTTCGTGTCCCCTTTCGCATACGAAATGCATACCGATTGTATTTACCATGCTTTTTATGAGCGATTGCGAAGGGGGAGATTTGTAAAAAAATAATTTCCAACACAAAAAAGACACAATCAAAACTTTGCCGGATAAAAGAACAAAAATATACATTTGGCAAAGCCTATCAAATGTTTCATATGCACAACAAAAATCGTAAAAAAGAAAAATATGTTTTTCAGAAAGTTCGATTCCACACAACTGCTGTCATCCATCACTGTGGAAAAAACTATTAAAAATGTGTTGGAAAATGTAACAATGTATCACGTGGGTGCTTTAGTATTAGTGACAATGTCAAAGGATCGGAGGGATATAAATCCATGTCGACACCTCTGCGAGCCTCGCGTAAAATCGCTGATTGCGTTACGATGTCCCCCTTGGTTCGAATTTGCGTAGTGAGCGCGCAGCAATTTATCACTTAGACATAGGACCAACCGGGCTGTCGAGCTACTCGGCAAATGATGTATGGCCTCAACGCGCCTTATCGGGACACATACCGATACAACATTAGCCCTAGACTTCGGTCAATTCTTTTAAAGTACGAATGCAGATAGAACTACCATAAATATTCCTGTCTAAATGGGCTAAGAAAGATGCAGAAGAAATTCAGATCCTGGAATACTCACTCTTTGTCTATCAGAAGATATGATTGGATCCTTCAATCGTATGTATCCATATATCAAACTCGTCAAATACAGACAGTTCGATATTAAAAATATCCCGTAGTAACCGATCTGTTGCAGTAGAATACCACTGAGGGACATGCCTATAGGTATTCCGAGTGACATACACAGATTGGCCACTCCTACTCTGAATGTCCTCATTTCTTTTGTCGTTACATCACCAATGTAGCTGAATACACCGACGCACACTGTTATCCATCCTCCGGTCAGTGACGGGAACAGATCAGAGAGGGCCGTTATCTCCAAAGGTAACTCGTAGAAGAAATATGTGTTTAGCATGAAACTCGTGCAGCACAACACTTCACCTACTATAGGCAACAGTATGCACGCCTTCCTCTTCCCCGTTTTATCGCTCCACGAACCGACAAACAAAACTAAAATACACGGAAACGCTGTTTGGGCGATATTTTTCCACGCCTGAACTGACGCGGTCAACTTCTGGACTTCAGATTCCTGTAAAGTATAGTTCTCTGTTTGCCGCCTATTTAACGCGGAACACACTTCGTCATCATACCCTAAATTAACTCTACACGCTTTTTCCAAATTCAGATTTTGCACTGCAAGTCCTGAGAATACATTGGACATTATGTAACAAGCTATGATAGGTTCCACGGTTATGTTCGACCGGATTTGCATGAGCTTCTCCCTAACTCCCGTTCTCTTGGGCTTGGGTTCATCCTTCGCCGGTGCCTCGACTGCGGTCGCCGGCTTCTCAGCCGCCGCGCTTATCCCATTCATGATGTCCAATTTGTTATTTCACTTTAAAGTTCAATCAATCATCGTTACTGCTGTGCTTTGACTGGGATATCGATGTTCCCACGAGGTATGTATGTTATCGGCGCATGCGTATAGCACTGCGTTCATTGTTCACATATTACACATCACTCCATAACAATCACTCGGTATTCACTGGGTCTGGTCCAGAGCAATCCACTAACGGTGCGATAGTGTCGGGCCGCCGAGCAGACTGAAGGATCCTCTTGTCTTAAGAGTTGATTGGACGGATACGCGTTCGAGTGGTGTCATTAGAGGCAATTGGCCGGGCGTAGTGTCGGCTCACGGCGGCAGAGTGGCCCGTAGCCCGCAGGACTGCCTGGATCGTCGTCACAACCTTGCAATAAGTAGGCGTTTATCCCATTGGAGCGATGTCTGTCATTATTTGAAACAGTGGGTACGCGCACGGCCCTATTAGTGCACGGTCAAGGTACGCTCTATGCGAGGGCGACGATTTCATTTCGTTTTCATTACGCTGTTTTTGTGTCTGTTGGTGCAAAGTTCGACCTGTCGAATTTAAAATGGAGAATTTAATTGATAACGTATAGTATAATCGTTTTGACTACTCAGTCATTGATAAAATGAATTCATGAAAACATTTTGTTTACACATGTTTCGGTTACGTTTCAACCGTTCCTTTTTTAAGGTACTCCTAAAATAAAGCCTCACCCCCTCACCGCACTTTATTTACCAACACAAAAGTGTGTCTCTGGCAAAAAATGGCGCTCAAAGATAATTCTTATGGTCGGGCGTCGAACCGAAGCTACTTTAGTTACAAATGTCTTCCAGTAGAATGGCAGTGCGTAATAAAGGGGCAGTGAGGAAACATTAGTCAATATGAATGGTTTCCTCTTGGCCCTTGCCAAAACTATTGGCTAACAACTTTTGCTTCGTCGGCTTGTGAGCTCAAATTAAAAATGAATATGCTACTTAGTAGGTCGAATTTAAGTGCTCCGTTTATTTGGGGTTTTAAAAATGAATTTCGGGCTCGGTGGAAGTGGAAATCTGGTTACTATGAACGGGGAAACTTGATATTGCTTCGAACTAGGGTTAGACGAGGAATGTTAAATATTTGTTTATCAGCCTATAATGTTATTTATTTATATAAACATTTCGCACACAAAAAAGGTATAAACTTTTCGCACACAAAAAAGGTACAGAAGCGGACTTAATGCCTTAAGCATTCTCTACCAGTCAACCAAGGGTGGTGAAGAGATGCATTGGTTGCAATATTCCCACTGCTGGGACACAGGCCTCCTCTCTTCGAGAGGGATTGGGCTGTAATCTACCACGCGGGTTGGTAGATGTCACATGTCTTCGATTTTTTAGTCCTATTATTGGTTTCCATACGATGTTTTCTTTTACCGTTTTAAGAGCAGTGGTGATAAAACCATTTAGGTACACAAAGTAAAGTGCCTGTCTGGGTTCGAACCCACGACCTACAACTTGTAAATCGCGGCCGTTACCACTGGACCAGCACTGCTCATTAGGCCAATATTTGTTAACAAGCTGAAAACTTAATTGTGTAATATTTAGTTAGATGTTGAAAGTAAAAGTCAAAGTCAAATAATTTATTTCAAATAGGCACATAAAATGCACCTTTGAGCGTCAACAATTACATTAAAATAAAATTGATTGTAGTCGCACCTTCCAAAAGGTAGTTTTCGTATGGAGAAGAATACTAGCAAGAAACTCCACCGTTACTCTTTTAAAATGTTTTCCAATATTTTACATACATTAATTATATAATTATATGTGAAGACGATGTCCCTAAAATAAAATGATTATACCACAATAGATAAAAGAGTTGAAATGGCCTAATGAACCGTGACATATAAATTAACTATGTGATAGATACAATGGTGCTCTATATTTACAAACATTCTAAAAGTTGACGATTTACATAAAAAATAGTAATAAGTCCGGGTGTGACTTTAAGTAATTACAGAATGTAAATCAATGTCAAAAAAAAAAAGAATAAATTATTCAATTACATTAGCAACCAGTTTGATTTTGTCTAGACTCAATAGATATCTATCACAAGAGAGATCCTATGGAGCAGGACCAGCATGTTTCCAATCATTCTTATATTGGATATAATCCTCTAATTTTAATATAAGTTTTAAATTTTCTTTCATTTAATTGCAATATTTCACAAGGTATTTTGTTGTAACATTTAACACAGTTCCCCATAAAAGGTGTATGTATTTAGCTAATCAGAAAAAGGTTGATCTAATTTATCTTTATTTCTAATATTAAAATTATGTCTTTCACTTATTTTATTAAAAAGATGTTGATTTTTTCTTACATACATAATATTTTCATAAATGAATTGGCAAGGTACCGTCATAATATTAACCTTGTTAAATAGTTCCCTAAGAAATTCGCGGCGATGTAGATTGTAAATGGCTCTGACAGCTCTCTTTTGCAAAATAAAACTGGATTCAATGTCAGCAGTCCGACCCCACAGTAAAATGCCACATGACATAATAATGTGGAAGTAACTTAAATAGACCAAACGCGCAGTTCCTAAATCTGTTAATTGTTTTAATATTTCTAATAGCAAATGCGGCCAAGCTTAGCCACCCCGCAATAGATGTTATATGAGGAAAGACTGCAGAATTGTTGAAGGTTGTGTATGAAGAAGTTTTTTCATATAAATTTTACTTACTACACTCGAGCGAATGTGGGTTGCGAGACGCGTTTATGTGATGACGAATGCTTTAGTGAAGAGGAAGTCACGCGTCTATTCGCGCCAGTTTGAGCAACTCCATACAAGTTAGTTGACACAATCGGCGCGAGCGATTGACCCATCCCGCGCGGGATTGGCTTCAGTTTGGCTATAGGTTGAGTTCACCTTCTATACAATACGACCAACCTGTATGTTCCCACTGCAGGTCAAAGGCCCCCTCTCTTTCCTTTTTCCACTCAACTTGATCTTCAGTCAGTATGGACCAAACCCTCCTATAAGCATCAAGTTCGTCCTGCCATTTTCGCCTGGGTCTTCGATGCCGTTGGAGGTTTTCAGGAACCCATGCTGTGGTGGTCTTAGCCCACAATGCATCCAACGTGTAGCAAACGTGTTCGGCCCAGTCCCATTTGGGCTTGGCTGCTTTTTGGGTAACGTCTGCGATTTGCGTCTTAGAGCTCAGTATCGTGTTCCGTATCCGATCGCTAGGTCAAACTCCAAGGATACTGCGCTTCATCGCTCGCTGGCAAAAATCGAGCCTGGGGGTCTACTCCGAAGTGCAAAGTGCGAATGTTCGGATCGGACCGACACATGGCCGAACCGAATATTATGAATAAATGCGAAAAAAGTTCGGATCGGCTCAGTTGGGTCGGGACCATAGTCAATATTCGAAAGAGTGTAGGAGTGTAGGATCGGGACTGACCGAACCAACTAGTAACTTCTTAGCAGGAAACGGCCGAACAATCGGCCGATACTATTTCGGAGTAGACCCCCTGGTCCTCTGCCGAACTGTCAAAGTCGGTTTCTATCCTTGAGAGAGAGTGGGCCGTAATCCACCACGCGGGCCTAGTGAAGGTTGGTAGATGTAACACGTCTTCGAATGTTTGGTTCTAAGACATGCCGGTTTCCTCACGATGTTTTTCTTCACCGTTTTGAGAACAGTGGTGATGAAATTATTTATACAAAGTAAGTTACCACTGCTCTACTCTCTGGTTCTGGTTGAGTACCTTCTATCAACTTTTAAAAACCTTGCACTACTCAGTGTGTTTCAAGCTCTTCCTCTCTTCCTTCCTCCTCCCACAAGTGTACAACTAATAGCTAGGATAGGATACTAGCTTCGCCTACCACCAATTTACTCCATAACTCACAATATGAAGGACGAGACAAACACTTGCAAGTGTTTATTTTTTAACTAGCTAGTCTGTCCACAAAACTATTTATGCAGACGTAAAAATGCACAAATTGGCAGTGAAACTTGAATGAACTTCATGAAGAATTAATCGAAATAACCTGCATAGATGAATAGACCATCTGAGGGGCTTGTGGCTAAGTAATCACAGCCGCACAGGTCGATCGATCAGGTTAAGCTATGCTTGCCGTGGTTGGTCCGTGGATGGGTGACCATCTTCACATATAAAGACAGGGGTCTTGGTATGTAAAGATGGTCACCGTGCAGCGTGCGCTGGGCTTAACGTGCTTGCCGTTGGTCCCGGCTGTCATTCATGGATATTTGACAGTCGTTACGGGTCTTTGGAAGCCCGAAAATCTGACAACCAGTCTTACCAAGATGTATCGTATTACCCAGTAACTGGATTGTGGAGGTCAGATAGGCAGTCGCTCCATGTAAAATACTGATATTCCGGAAACCGACCCCAACATAGTTGGGAATAAGCTAGGTGGATGATGATGAGATGAATATACCATCTATGTATTTACCATAGATCACCAGTAGATTACATTAACATACAATAAAATTGCAGCAACATCTTACTTGCATCTAAACACTGGCCATTTTTATGCAACTTTTACGTATGCCACAGGCAATCAATTTGTGTAAATCAGTCTCAACTGTTTTTTACATTTCTATGGTTGCAACTGACTTTGTGCCCGTTTCATGGTAATATGCTCACCCCATATTACGAGTACATGGGACTTAGTACACATAAATGGTGAAATGTGGGTGTACTTATAGGTATATCTGTGCTTAACCCTGGCAAACAAGGTGTGATATTATGTTATGTATTACGTCGATCATGTAATAAGTCCAGGTAAATCACTGTCAATTCCAAGGTTGCCAGGAGATCGATAAGGCCACCCATTTTATATTTTTAGTGTTCGATATTTTTTTTTGTTATGTATTTTTGTGGTGTACAAATAAAAATGTAAGTAAGTGTAAGTGTCTGTAGTAATGTATGTAAGTGTATAAATAAATTCAAAGTTATTTATACACTATTATTTCAAAATTATACATATGAGCAACACATCGCCTCATAAAAAGAAGGGTAGAAACACCAATCAAAGCCCCATAGATCAGGCACATCAGATAAAAATCCTTTATCATAACTGATTTATAACGTCATTAAACTCGTGTTTAAATCATAGGCTGTCATCAATCACCACCTTTTGTTTTTATTTAAATTAAATCGTTTTGTTTCATTGTCTAAATGTCACTCGTACATTTGAAACCGTTTATGATAAGGGATTCAAGTTTTTTTATTTTATTATGAAGGGCGTTGAAATGTATTCCTTTGTGTGGGGTGAAGGGGTATTTTAATTTTTTTTTTTTGGCAGATTATGTGGGTATTCTGACTATCTATGGTGATGTGTTTACTCTGGTCACCACAGTCCACACGTATCTACCTACCATTTGGAACTAATTTAAAAAGGAGGAGGTTTTTAATGACTACAATGCGGCCGTCGAGAGAATGCGTTCTTGACACCTGTCAGTTTCATACAAACAAATACGTGTTTTGCGAATTTGAAGATTGCATAATATATCAGAAGATTGCGTGTTCATATCACGTCGGGGTCACCAGTTTGGAGGTATGAGGAACAGGGTGTAAAGTTCACTCATACTCCATTGAAAAGGGAGGATCCTCCAACGTCTGTCTGGCGGGCAATTGCCCAACGATTGATATTGGGAAATTGTATCTATGCTAATTGCACGGTAAACTCTGCTTGCGAGATGCAGGATTTGCGTGACGTCAGTATGACGCGTTGTTCGCATGTGGCGTTGTAGATACCGCTACACTTTATTAGCTACTAGAATTGTCGTACTGACAGGTGTCATAGACGCATTTTCTCGACGACCAGACTCTGTATGTCAACATTATCTTTACACATAGACAGAGCCTTGGATTTTGTAAGCAATCGAGACATTTATAGTAAAGTAAGTCTTGTGGTGATTATTGGGGAGGCCTCTGTCCAGCTCAGTGGTCCCGTTGCGACTGAATGAAGATGAGGTCTATAATTAATTTGGTTTAAGAAGAACTGTCTTTGGTCATCAGTATGGTTTGTTTGTGACCGTTATCTTTTTACATCATCTATACAGGGTGGCAGGGACATCGACGCGCAAACTGTAACCATGTATCCAGTACATGAGTTTAGACCCCCTACCGTAGAAATTTTTCGTCGGTTATCAAAAAAAAAAATCTTCTGTTTCATAGAAAAGTGCAATACCTACGCGGTCAAAACGTATGGAACAGCAATATTTTTATTTAATAACGGACGAAAAATTTCGACGCTATGGGGTCTAAACTTATGTTCTGAATCCATGGTTACAGTTTGCGCGTCGATGTCCCTGCCACCCTGTATACTAAATATAAAGCTGAAGAGTTGTTTGTTTGAACGCGCTAATCTCTGGAACTACCTGTCAGATTTGAAAAAAATATTGCAATTAATAGCCCAATTCTTGAAGCATTAACACCACGCTACGACCCTTAGGAGCCGAGCAAATAGTCAGAAAGAATGCTAAGCGAGAACGAAATACAACCGCGGGGGCCGATGTGACGGGGACGTGGGACGTGGTGGGTCGGAGGAACAAGAAATTTCACGCGTTCGAAGTTGCCGGCAGAAGCTATCAAGCTAGTAGTATGCAAATACAACCGCGGGCGAGCGATGTTATGTGACGTGGTGGGTCGGAGGAACAAGAAATTTCACGCGTTCGAAGTTGCCGGCAGAAGCTATCAAGCTAGTAGTATGTAAATACGAGTATAACCGTGGGCGGGCGATGTGATGTGACGTGGTGGGTCGGAGGAACAAGAAATTTCACGCGTTCGAAGTTGCCGGCAGAAGCTATCAAGCTAGTATGTAAATTGAACAAAATGTAATGTCCAGTACCGTTTGTACATTGCAACTTTTAATAGTACCAAGATTCCTTTCAGCAAAAAAGGAAATGCTGAGTAAACTCTGGTAATAAGTATTAAAGTGACCTCAATGACATAATGGCACGTCCCTTGGTCGTAGCCAGCAGACACCATAATGAGTAAGTACCCCCAGTTAGCATTTACGACTACTTGAAGAAAACCACTAGGTTCATTTAATTTAAAGTGTTTGTTTCCTTCGCGAACGTAGGAATGTACCATATTGTTGCTGAAATTTCTATGATTTCGGTGATCATGCGAAACAAATGAAGGAAAAAAGGAGAAGGTTCTCAAGTGTGACGCCGATATTGTTTTTTTTTATGTTTTAGATCGTCGTCGTACAGCCTATACGGGTTATGGATTGGTCCCACACTGGGCATGCATGGTGGATTACGGCTACTCCCTTATATTTAAGTCTGTAAGTAGATTTCTTAAGACACGTTTGTTTTTTGATGACTTGGCTGACTAGTTCCTGAGAAGAAATTCCGAAACAAACTGAGCTGAGGTCATGATCTCTTCGTTATATGTGTTACGTTACGTTTTAATTAGCTTGTCAGGAGATTCCTAGATTTTAGGGACAAAATTGTACAGTTTGTGTAATATGATTGAACAGGGACACAACAATACGCTTTGTCCACAGAAATAAGCATGGCGGAACGAACCAACGAAACTTTTTCACAAAAGGCAAAGTATTTGTACCTTTGCCTGCAGAAAGGGAGCTGTTCGGCGAAAATCGAACTCCGCAAGACATTAAAATGACATATGCAATTTTCCTTAAGTAGTAATATTTTTTATCATTGCTAGAATCTAATCAAATCGGAAACTGGTTTATTAGAAAGAAAAAAAGCAACACTAAGCGGATATACAGTTCAGCAAATCTGATTCTAATTTCATAAAGATTCCCTAAAACCGTAATTTCCTCTAACCGTAACGTACATAACAGTGTACAAACGCGAACCGAAAGTAATCCACCGTGGCTCGTAAAAATTTAACACAACAACACCCCTGCGTGTAATTATACGGGAGTGATAACATTCTACGGATTCGTACACGTGTCGACGTGGACCGGGATTTGGGGACCGTTGTGAATAAAGAAACATTTAATTAAGACCATGTTATTGGGATTGAATAGGATAACGCATCATCATAAGTCGTCCACTAATGCACGGCGTGAAATACGAGGGTGCTAAACGCCGTGCATTAATTTTGTATTGTGCTAATAAAATGCTTATGCTTATTATTAATCGTAGGTATACTATTTTATAGCTCGTGTGACCTAAACCCGCACTTAAGTCACCCTGTGTAAAAATGGACTAGTTAAGTCACAGAAAAGTGTGACTTAAGTGTGGGTTTAGGTCACATAGTGCTATAAAACAATATAAAAGGAGAATTGCAACATAAGTATAGCATTTCTTCGTCTTTGACCAGTGCGTGATGCCATTGATAACCTATAGCACTGCGACGTGGTCGCTTACAATGAGCCTCATTAGAAGGCTAAAGGACAATGGAGAGGTCTATGCTTGGAGTTTCCCTACGTGATTGAATTAGAAATGAAGAACCAAGGTAACCGATATAGCCCGAAGAATTGGCAAACTTAAGTGGCAGTGGGCAGACACATTGCTCGAATAACAGATGGCCGATGGGCCGAAAGGTTCTAGAGTGGTGACCACGTACTAGAAGATAGTTGGAAGGACTCCCACAAGGTGGACGAGCTGGTGAAGGCTGCAGAAATCCGCTGGATGCGAGAAGCACAGGACCAATCGAAGTGGCGGTGCCTATGTACAGCAGTGGACGTCTTTCGGCTGAAATGATGATGATGATATAGCTTTTGAAGAACAAATCTTAATCGGTGGAATGAACTGAACTGATTTTTTTTTTGTATACTAACTTACTAATTTATAACAAGTAAAATATTCTGTTACGCCCTTCTGTCATAATAATTTCGATAAGCAAGTTAAGCAACATAAGACGCTGTATAAATGAAGATAGGTACCTACTAAACAACTAGCAAGGTACCAAAAAGGTATACATTATTTTTGATTAAGGGCAAATTTTTCAATATTCAGATAACTTAACATAAATTCTATACAAAAGCTGCCAAACCGCAATATTTATTCCTCAGATAATAATTGTTAATTAAGGACTGATTTTTCCAACCTCATACAATTTTATCGGAGGAATAATGTTGAATTTTTAACAGTTCTTTCATAAAAAAAACTGTCTGATGTCAATTTTATTCCACGAATAAAAATGATCTGTCGATTGAAAAATCAGCCCTTATCTTGATAACTATTGTTTCTTTTGCGATTTTTTCTATCCGTCGCTAATTTCAATCTTTTGTATAATAATAATAATAATGTTTTTTTTATGCTAATATTTAAAAATGTATTAAAATAAGAACACGAAATAAATAAACGACATAATTATAAAAACTTTATTTCAGACTAAGTCCATAGATATTATAATACATGCAAGAGTTATAAAAATTGCACACGAATAAATTCTTCCAGGATATAGCCTTTTATTCTTTTGTATAGCCTTTTATTTTTAAACTTCCTCGCACTTGCAACCTACAGTCCATTCTCTCCAGACACCTAATTCATTAAATTAATGTATAACAAAACTTATTTGGGCATTCCCTGGCCACAAGAAACACGTAGAAACGTTTAAACGCAAGCAATTTTATTGAGACCGGTTCGTTACTGAGCAACTTTTGTAAGACTCCCTACCTCCGCAAATTGCCCCGACGTGAGCTCACTGACTTATTAACCTAGCACATATTATATTGGATGTATCGGCTATTAGTCAGCAGAATCGGCTTTTCGGGCTATTTTTGGGACTGTTGTATTGATGTGATGACATGAGGCTGCCTGTTTTCGTCCCGGAAGAAAGATCCCATTATATTCCCATTATATACTGGGTAAAGGCCTCCCCTAAATCCTTCCAGGAACTCTTCTCCCGCGCCACCTCGAACCAGCCCTCGCGATACGCGTCCAGGGGGCCTAAAAAGGCCACTTTAAGCAATGCATTAGCAGATCATTAGCAATTCCTCTAACTTTATTTAAATGGTTACACATAATACTTTAATCACCTACAATTAATATCATATCAATCATATTTGGTGTAAATATTGGTGGACCATTTTACGAATTTCCATATAAAACTGTCAAACAGGTAAATTGCGTGATATGAATTGCACACATATCATATAATGAATTGTCAGTTTGTGACCATGTTACGATTTTTAATATGATTCATATTGTTATCCTATTATGATTCTGCCAAAGTGGCCTTTTTAGGCCCCCGGGTCATATCCCCATCTCTTTCTGGGCTGGCCTCGGCGGCGCCGTCCATCTTCAGGCACCCATGTGGAGATCAATTCCCAATCCGCCCAATTCCATTTTAGTATGCCCAGGAATAATAAAAAATATGTAAATATATTCTGTCACGGCAAGATAATTATATTCATGAAGGTGAAACATATGGTATTTGTAAAAGAGTGCATTACGACAGTGCGACCACAACAATGTGCGAATATCTATTGCCGCCGCCGGTGTGAGAAAAATTGTAGCACGCGAACCACCGAAAAAAGCTCCAGTTCTGAATTTATCTGGTAGTACGATGTAGCCTATATGGAACCTGAAACAGTACCAATTCTCGTAATTTTAAGAACGTTCACAGTCTGATCTCAGTCTCAAACTGTCAAAAATACGTCTAATTTCCCTACATTTTGACAAGTTTTTGACATTTGTTTGTCGCAGAGATGAGACTGCCAGTATATTTTGAACTTTTTAAATTACGAGAATTGGCCTTCAGATTTACATGGAGTACCAATTAGAAATATTATTTTTTATTTCGGCACATTAAAATAGGACAATTTGAATACCTCCCTACTTGGTACTTAAAACAAACACACACATAATGGACACAGCATGATGCTGTGCAATACTCACAGCACGACGCAGTTTTTAGTGGTCACCTTTTTTCATATATGGCATCTCGTAGGTATACCTGGATGGTTGTCGGGGATATAAGGGCACACCCTGTTGCGGGTACGGATCTCGGCTTGGGGCGTCACCGGGGGAGGGCAGCAAGGGGCAAACTGGATGGGTTTAATCAGTATAATCAATATAATCAGATGAATATAACCTATGCAAAACACAATTGTTCCCTAAGCTTGACATGGAAATCAAGCCTTAATTTAATCAAACAGCCACCACATTACATTTTTTTTATGAAAAATCAAAACGCTCCATACATCTTCTCAACCATACACAAGCAAACCGTACCCGGATACAGTAGAACCATACTGCACGGTGAACACATATCAGGATTACAAAGGATTTTCCCTCAAATGAATCGTTTACCTGTTCCGCCCGACCTATGTACGCACGGTAATCCTCGATGGATGCTCCAAGCAATTTGGAACTTGGAAGATGGGAGGACCCCTATTGCGTAACGTACTCGCAACCACAATCTAAAAGGGATTGTGATTTTGACAAAACATTAAAATCCGTTGCTCTAATGTTTGAAAAAGTGGTCTGGTAGACAACGTTAATAACGTAATGTATTGCCATTTATCGAAAAGTGTGTTCTACCAAGTATTATCAAAATATTATTTTGCCTGGAAAACTGATTTTTTTAAATTAAAATAAGTAGATACCTACGTTAAAAAAATTGGCACTATTGGCCCATTTTCATACAGGGTGGCAGGGTTGACGCACTGACGCACAGTCTGAAACTGAACTGATTTAATGGTTTTCAAAAAAAAAACAGCTGTTTCATAGAAAAGAGCAAGCTACGCGGTCAAAATGCATGGAAAAGCATAAAAAAAAAATAACCTACGAAAAATATCAACGCAGGGCGTTCAGAATCATGTACTGAATACATGGTAACAGGTTGCGCATCGATGTTCTTGCTAATAAAACAAAGAAGGTTTTCCTGTGGTTTGTAGGTACGTCAAGTGCCATACATATTTATTTTGAGTAAATTTCCCCGATAAACAAGATAAGTCTCTAGAAATGTTCATAACATGAACTTCACAACGCTTAATTTTTAGAAGGTTGAGTAAATTTTTAACAAAATGGTTTCCGATATCCATTTTTTCATGAGCTATCCGAAAAGTATCAGTTTAACATGCAGAGCGGTGGAGATTTCACACAATTAGCAGTTTTTAGTGGATGGGTTTCAAAAAAAAAAAACTTAATTCGAAAACAACCCAGTTCGGAGACCAAATTATCGGGATCTTGTCTTCGTTAGTTGTAAAATAGCTCTTTAGCTAGCCCTTTTATGCTACCCCTCTTCCACTAACGTAAGGTAAGACGCCCTCCGGCTAAGTGGAGCAACGACCTTCGCAGGGTGGCTGGTAGCAGCTGGATGAGAGTTGCTGAGAATCGAGTTGAATGGTTTACAAGCCCAATGTCCAGCAGAGGACAACCGAAGGCTGACCATGAATATGATGATATTCTATTTCAAGGAATGCACCCAATTACCAAACGATTTGTATAAATCAGCCCTAACCAGTTGAATGCCGTAATTACATAAACAATTAAAAAGCCATTCCGTCTCGCGCGGATCCACGTTCACGAAGGGTTAGCTGTTAAAATTAAAGGGATTGTGATTGTGAGTGTGTTGCGCAATAAGACGAAGGTGTTATTAATTTCCAATAGGTATAGTTCGTAAACAGATTCCGTATTCATCGAACTACTTAACGGATTAAATGTTCCTGGAACTTTTTAGTACTAAGCTTCTATGAATCATTGATTTACTGCTTCACAGACTTACTTTGCACGATTAAATTGTGTTCAAAAAAAATTTAAGAAGCCGTTTATTTCTACACACAACCATCTTATTGCGAAAAAGTAATTGACACAGTAATAACAGAAAGCTGATCGGCATGTAGCACCAACACCCCTCGTCTAGACATTTATGGTAACTGTACAGGGGAATACCCAGATTCTTAAAATTGACAGTATCTCTACCAGGTAACCCGGTAGACGCCTGCTGCAAGCTATGACAGGATACCTTTCACCAACCTTGTCAGTATCTACCATCAAACGAGCACTTTCCGTGGTCTACTTGGAAGTCCCTGAACCGTCTCCGAACCCAAGTGGGAAGCTGTAAGTCGAACCTCGCAAAGTAGGGTTACCTCGACGGAATGACACAGAAACTGAACGGCAGCCGGGTGTGGATGTGGAGCTGTGTCACAAACTATGCTCCACCTCCTATCCTGCCCTCTGTGTCCCAAAATATGCAGCCAAAGTGACCTCTGCGCACCAATTGCCGGCGAAGTTGGCGAAGTTGCGCCAGCAAAATTTGAATAACTGTCGTGCCAGCGACCTGAAGAATCAGAATACCCGTAAAGACCCATGGTCTTTCAACATGGTCACACAATTTATCTATAGAGGTATGAGGAACAGGGTATAAAATTCAATCGATTGTGTGACGTCAGTATGACGCGTAGTTCGCATGTGGCGTTTGTAGATACCGCTACATATCTAATATAATAATCTAACTTTTCAATTTAGTTTATACTGGTATTCAAACTACGCATTATACTGTTTCTCCCTCTTACTGTGAGGAGGCCTGTCTCCAAGCAAAGAAAAAAAAAAAAAAACGTTGCCCTTCACTAGGAATTTCTCCTTTATCTTGGGTACAAACATTTTAACTCACATACACAAACAGCCATACCCGGAACAACTACTTGTAGATCATACAAATATTTGTTCCGTGCGGGAATCCAACCCGCGACCTGCGCAAACCGTGCCGTCAATAAAGGTCATCCTACCATAATTGTGTCACCCTTTGTAAAAAAAACCATATCGCGTACATAATAAAGAGTGCGTGTGTGCTGTGCTTTTCTTAAAGTAATGCAGCATTGAAGTTTGCAATGTATAAATTGTGAAGCAATAGTGTACTCATTGTTAAAGAGCCTAATGAATAAATAAATAAATAATAAACGAGAGAAACATTCAATTAAGCGAAATGGTAGTCGAAAGTTACTACAGTTTACACAAGGCCATTCTGCAGTTCCCTTAAAATATACAAGCCAAAATAATACCATACGGATCTACACTTAATCGCTGTATCGAGGACTTAAGCACCCAATCAAGGCAGTTGGGCCGAAGGGACGATATGATTATCGACGGGAGGGGCTCGAACCCTGCCTCTTACTTATTAAGCTTCACGAAATATGGATATTGGGATTTTTAACCGAATTAAGCCGTTCGCGGTCTATTCTCATCAAATTTAGACGGTTCTTTTTTCCCGATTTTCATGCTTCGAAAAAGAATTTCGAAGGAATTTCCTGTGCAGTGTCAGCAAATCATACGTGATAGCTTTAATTATGTAAGGATATATTTCATTCATCTAGCTTAAAAATACAAAATGGTTTTTATTGTGATTTGCTTTGGCATATCCAATTTATGAGGCCTGTATGCAGCAGTGGGAAAGAATGAAAAAGAAAGAAAATAAATTTATTTGGCAAACAACATTCACACAAGTGCCTAGCCTTTTCACAGCTATGTTGGGGTCGGCTTCCAGTCTAACCGGATGCAGCTGAATACCAGTATTTTACATGAAGCTACTGCCTATCTGACCTCCAGAACCCAGATACTGGGTAATACGATACGCCTTGGTAAAACTGATTGTCAGACTTTCGGGCTTCTGACGACCCGAACAACTGCCAAAGATCTACGAATGACAGCCGGGACCAACGTTTAACGTGCTTTCCGAGGCTCGAAGGGGTCTTGATAATTATTTAAATACATAAATAATATATGTATGTAATTATGTAGGTATCCACGGACCAACCGCGGTAAACGTAGTACCTAAGCTACGCTTGCCGCGGTTGCACCTCCCATCGACCAGTGCGGCTATTATTACTTAGCTACAAGCAGAGGCTGTAAAGTGTACAGATAGGCAGAATGATGATGATAACAATGTAACCTATTTATATTATTTCGCTCACAGTACCTAGTCCGCTTGCTTGCTACCTTCGAAATATATTGAACCTACTACTAAGTACGTAGGAAATGAACTATTACATGAGACAGTGTATTATTATGAGATGTTTTATTCGACGCCCGGATCAGAAGACCACTGTCTTAATCCTATTAAACAGAGGTTTATGTTGTGTCTACGTTACTTGTGCGTGTGTGTCTGTTTATTTGTGGGATAATTAATTTGAAGGTTGCTGGAAAGAGAGTAACTATCTATAGAGGTAAAATTTGTTTCTTTGTAAGTTCGTATTTAGGGGATAATCTCCGGAACTACTAGTTGGATTCGAAAAATTCTTTTGGTATTTGATAGCTCAATTTTCGAGGAAGGTCATAAGCTATTTTACATCACGCTGCGACGTTTAGGAGCCGAGCAAAAGGAAAAAAACAGAAAGAACGCTAAGCATAAACGAAGTAGTACCACGGGCGAGCGATGGGATGTGACGATATGAGTCGGGGGCTGGAATTTCACGCGGACGAAGTCGCAGGCACGAGCTAGTTGAGGATAGAAACAAAACCAGGGCTTACGGTAACTACCCGGCTGTAAAATAGGCATGTTGTGTTTTAGATAAAATCGGCTTTGTCGAGGAGAGTCCACTGTGGCACTCATGCCTCTGCTGTGGGATAGAATTTTTCTAAATCTGTCTGTGACATATTTAAGTACACCTGGGTGCTGTACGGTTGTCCGTCGCTCTTGCTTAATAAATACCAATTAAAACCCTCATTATCATATAACAGACAGGACAAACCCTAATAAACCTCGAAATAATAAATATAAAATAAATAAACCAAAAATAACAGCCCAAAAATAATCAAAATTAATTGTACAAACTACGCGGACATAAACCGGAAACAATTAGCGACATGGAGACGATATATTATACGGCGCCGTAACCGGCCCGTTCGCACGAATAATGCTCTTATGTCCATCACGGTCAACTCGTAAAGCATGTTTATGGACGCGCAAATTGAAGGGGCTTCCTCGTTCCTTCCTAGTGACCCTAGCTTGAGTTGCCAGTGGAAGGAGTTAATATTATGTTTATGTTTTTGTTTGTCGGAGTTGGAACATTATCCCAAAATAATTCAAAAGCACTAGGATTTATCTACATATTTGTGTATGAGGCATTCATCAACTAGTAACAGCGTTGAGCTCCTCAATTTCTGAGTTGAGCTATACGATTACTGACGAATGCTTGCAATGACTAGTCTGGTCCACTCAAATCTGTGTGGTTCTTTGCTCAAAAGACCATTTCAGACATCAATCTATATGGTGTTTACATTGTCTGACCAAGATTGTGTCTGGACTTTAAAAGAGACCGTGGCCTCTGGGTTAGTTTTGGCCTTTCCTTTCAGAGTAGTCAGATAGAAAACGACGACCTGAACTAGCGACTAGATATAAAAAAAAATACGCGTAAAAGTGATTCTGATATTCTATTTACAGAATAAAATAATTTTGAAATAATAACAAGACTTTTTACGCGGACGAAGTTGCGGGCAGAAGCTGGTAATAAATATAATAATAATAAAAAAAAATAATAATATTTATTTGTACGGAATATAAAGGTAGTACAAGGTATTGTCTTAAGAGTAAGTTGTTCAACAGTGACAAAAGTTCAATATCAGTAACTTTCTTTTCAAACGCTCATTTTCGTTTTCCCCTAAATCAGGGAGCCATCACTATTATTGGCAACCCATTCCCTACGTTTACTATTGAACTATGAACGAAGGTTGTAACAATTGCGTGATGATGGCCCATGATGGCCGCAGATTTGTCCGCCGAGGGGAAACTGGCTGCGTATTATATAATTTAGCCACACACTAGGAAATTGAATTCGTTGGTCGAGAACTGAATTCACCGATGCGGGAGCTTGTTGACCTATATCTAATGTACTTTGTGATTTACGTGGGAAGTTTTTGTATGAGAGTACTTTTGTTTGTTTAGTCGACGAAGATATACATACTGTTCGAAAGTACCTGACGACAGTGTAAACAAATCCTGTTAAAATTCTACGCAATCACTCAATAGAAGGAATTATCATTATTACTCGTATTTATCTTTATTTAAAAGGTTTCAAGTTTATTACTCTCCACTTTTTCCGACAACTTTATACTTTGATAAATTTTATAGCTATTTTAAGAACAACTGAAAAACGTCTTTAAGGGCTGATTTTTAGGGTTCCGTAGCCAAATGGCTAAAACGGAACTCTTATGGATTCGTTATGTCTGTCTGTCTGTTTGTCCGTCCGTATGTCACAGCCACTTTTTTCTGAAAGTATAAGAACTATACTGTGACGGCACGGTTGGCGCAGTGGTTAAGCGATTGACTGCTGCGCTGCGTTTCGCGGGTTCGATTCCCGCACGGAACAAATATTTGTATGACCTACATGTATTTGTTCCGAGTCTGGGTGTTTTTCTATCTATAATATGTATGTATTTACAAAAAAAAAAAAAATGTATATAAGTAGTTTATCAGCCATCTTGTTACCATAACACAAGCATTAGGTGACGAATGGTGCTGTGTGAAATGTCCAGGGATATTATTATTATTACTGTTGAAACTTGGTAAGTAGATGTATTCTGTGAACCGCATTAAGATTTTCACAAAAATAGAAAAAAAAAACAATAAATTTTGGGGTTCCCCATACTTAGAACTGAAACTCAAAAATTTTTTTTTCATCAAACCCATACTTGTGGGGTATCTATGGATAGGTCTTCAAAAATGATATTGAGGTTTCTAATATCATTTTTTTCTAAACTGAATAGTTTGCGCGAGGGACAATTCCAAAGTGGTAAAATGTGTCCCCCCCTGTAACTTCTAAAATAAGGGAATGATAAAACCAAAAATAATATATGATGTACATTACCATGTAAACTTCCACCAAAAATTGGTTTGAACGAGATCTAGTGGGTAGTTTTTTTTTAATACGTCATAAATCGTAAATTGTAATTGTACGGAACCCTCGGTGCGCGAGCCCGACTCGCACTTGGCCGGTTTTCAATGATCTGATAACCTTATTCGACGTACAATTTTGAAATTTTGACAGTTATTTTATACAAAAACTGTCAAACGTCAATTTTATTCCTCGAATCAAAATTATCTGGCGATGGAACAATCAGCCCTAAGGTGATTTAAAATTAGAATTTCGGGTTTAAGTATTCAAAGAATCAAATCCCAGCACTCAATGTGTAAGTGAGTGCCACTTAAATTTTTTCTGATCCTGTTGTTTACATTTTCTCCTTTTTTTTAATAACCGACAAAAATTTCAAAGCTGGAGGGTCCAGAAACATGTACTGAATTCATGATGGCTGGTTGCGCGTCGATGTCCACCCACCCACCCTGTAGTAACCACCAAGCAGTAGTAGTTGTAATTTTGTTTAAGCACTTACCTCTTTTTCATTAAATTTGTCAAGTGTGTAGCTAAATATGGCAGTAGTTAATATTATTTTTTGAAAATTCAACCCCTAAATGGGGTAATTAGGGGATGAAAGTTTGTATGAAAATGCGTAATTTTTTCCGATGGGCATTCCACTTGTCAATAAATAAATAAATGACTACTGAGCTGATGCGTCTAATAGAGAACTAGGAAGAAGAAGACATGCTGCATAATCGGCCTACGTTCCCACTAGTGGGACACAGGCCTCCTCTCTTCGAGGGGGAGTAAGCTGTAATCCACCACGCGGGCCCAGTGCGGGTTGGTAGATGTCACATGACCTCGAATTTTTAGTTCTAGGGCATGCCAGTTTCCTCACGATGTTTTCCTTCGTTTTGAGAGCAGTGATGGTGATGAAATTACACAAATAACATGACACTACCCCAAATTTTAAATGAGAATGAAACGATAAATTCAAAATGTGTGTCCCATTCTGACCACACAGCATAATTCTATCCCCAATAAACATCAAAGTAAAAAGTACTGCAAAAGCCACGTACCACCAGAACCCATTTCAATCAGTAATATTTCTAAAGCAAGTTGAAACTAAAAAGTCACGCATCAGCTATTACCGCGGCATTTGCCGGAGTTAGGAAAAGGGAAACTTTGACTTCGCAAGAACTGGGTTTACTTAAGATTATTGCAAAATTTAGATAGGTATTGTGGCCTTGTAATATCGATAGAGGATATATTAGCTTTGAGAAAATTTGGGTCACGTGGGTTTAAAGGTGACTTTTCCGTGACAAAAAGATAAAGATGCATTTATTTGTATAAAAATGTGTAACATGTCACATTGATATGCACATACATATGGATGGAAACGAGATCAATATTGCTAGTTCAATATGTTTTGCCATATTCAGCGTACTGAATAGTTTATAATATTTAATTGGGAAATAATTAAATTATAGTCACAATTCAGTCAATTCAAATACCTAATTACAGTCAATAAAAAAATACATTCAACAAATAATAATAATTAAAACAATAAAATTAATTAAATTATCTACTTATTCAAAATTTTTCATTAGCATAGCATTTTTTTTTTGACGAAATAAAAATCTTTATTGACCAAACCACCCACATAATATTATTATGTAAATAACAGATAATTAAGGGATAAAGCAGATTAAGAAATTGATGCAAAATCCTTATCCAAACTAATACAAATGCGAAAGTAAGTTTGTTTGTTAAGCTTTCACGATAAAACGGCTGAATGGACTTTTTTTTGGCATTTGGCACACACACAGACCAAAACCTGGGCAAGGGCATATGCTACTTTTCATGCTGGATCATAAACGAAGTCCCGAGCATCACCTAGTATTATTTTAAGTTTTTTTATTTTTTGTATTCAAATAAAGCTGACATTATTATGTACTAGGTGTTGCCCGCGACTTCGTATGCAATCCAGTATAAAAAGTAGCCTATGTCCTTACCCAGGGCATGGTCTATAAGTGTGTGTCTAATTTCATCCAAATCCGTTCAGCCGTTTTAGCATGAAAGCGTAACTAACAGACTTACTTTCACATTTATAATATTAGTTAGGATTATAAGAAAGACTGATCAAAAGTTAAACCATAGCCCATTTTTTGCTACTAGAATACAAAATAAACTCTTTTGTTATAATAATTATGTATCTCCTCATATATTAGGTACCCAGTGCATATTCAAGCAAATAAATGATTTGATTTGAATATTGATAAAACCAATTTAGTGAGATTGTCCTTTAATCTACGTTAGGTACCTTAAAAACAAATTCATTTCCATATACCATACATTTTCAACCCAACTACTAATCAATGAGCTAATTTATAGCCGAAAATCTACATCAACCGATCTAAAACCGTTGGTCCAGAGTTCCAGACAAGTTTTCAATATCTAAATGGAAGCCGGTCTGCATAAAACACTTACGTAGATGGTTTACAGGTTAGCGGCAAGTTTATTGCGAATACACACATATAGATAGACTAGGGCTGCGGGGTACAGGTGGGTTGAGATATTCGAGTCATGTCATGTTGAGTTTTCGGCGTGCTCATAAAGATAAAGATTATTTATTTGTCCAAAACACGAGTATACACACATGGCACGCAAGATAAAAGGTATAGATAAAAGCAGAGGTAAAAAAAGGAAAAGATTAAAAAAAAGGAAAAGGAGAAATCCAACTGAAATTAACGGCTGAAGGGAATCGTCGGATTTCGGAAGTCGGTGTCTTTGCTTTTTTATTTCGTTTTTCGCCTCCGAGTTCCGAAATTAAAGTTATTTTTCACTTTGTAGTGTTTTTATGTAAGTCGGTTGTTTTTTTTTTTGTAAAAAAGTTTTTATTTTTCACTTTTTTGTTGTGATAATTTTTTTGATTTTTCAAAAACCGCTTGTCCGATTTCGATACAATTTTCGTGGGACCATTTGGGAAATATACCCTATCCAACAAAAAAATAATTTTTCAAATCAGTTGGCAAGCGACGGAGTTATGCGCGAAAAAACATAAAAAAAAAAAATAAAAAAAAAAAAACATCCGAATTGAGAACCTAACTCACACAACTCTTTGCTCGCTCATCAGTAGCGCTTGCAAATACTTGACCAATGAGGCAGTCAAAAATAATTGATTTTACCAGGACCTGCTGTACCATCCCTGAATCAATACTGGCAATGTGCACCGACACGAAATAAATAAAGCGAACGGACATAGCGGCTATAGTTAGAAATTTGCAGCGCGGCTCGTATTTACATCATCGGAACATCGCGAATTTGGGGGTACTGTACCGTACTAAGTACAGTGCAGTACTTTACTGTTCTGTAATTTAGTTTTGAGGATAACTTTAGGAACTTTAGGTACTTACTTAGAGCCCGTGAGCCCGTGGCTAAATATTAACAGCCGCACAGGTCGATCGACCAGGTTAAGCTACGTTTGCCGAGGTTGGTCTGTGGATGGGTGACCATCTTTATGTACCCGAGACCCCTCCGCACCTCGGACAGCACGTTAAGCCGTTGGTCCCGACTGTCATTCCTGGATCTTTGACAGTCGTTACGGGTAGTCAGGAGCAAAAAAGTCGGACAAGGGTATCGTATTACCCAGTAACTGGGTTGTGGAGGTCAGATAGGCAGTCGTTCCATGATGAATTAGTTATTTGACACTTCAGCAGAGGTCCATGCTCGAGGTTTGCCAGTGAGCCATGGAGCGCAGTGTCCTGGGGGTTCGAATTTTGGACCGTATAAGGAACACAACACTGCGGGCCTAAACTAAGATCACGGATGATACCCAAAGAAAACGCTAACTTAAGTGTAACTGGGCCGGAAAGCTGCCGCATGTCAGACTGATAACAAATGGGCAAAGAGCACCACCGATTGGGTGCCACTAAACGCGCGACACCATCGTGGCAGGCCGAGACGGAGATGGCGGGACGAGCTCGACTCCTACCGAAAGGAGTGGGCAAATACTGAATTGTGTGGAAAAGGGAGAGGGACGTCTTTGCCCTGCAGTGAGACTATACAGGCTAGTTAGATTAGAAGATTTTCTCACTCTTTCTACGTCTTTCCTAAAAGGATGAACCGTATAGGTAGCTTCTGTCTGGTCATTAATTTTCATGTCTTATAATTTTTTTTTTATAAATATTTTTATTATTACTTATGCCGTTTATTTATTTAATTGTCTTATTCTATTACATTTTTAAATATTAGTATAAAAAATAAACATTAAAAAATATAAAAAATGGTGGTAATAATAATAATCGAATGCTTACTTTGCTGACCGGCTATGCCGAGTCGAAGTGTTGTAGCTCGTCAAAGAAGGATCAAGAATGTTAGGGGGAAAACATAACGTCATGTAAATGTATTTTCTTTCTTTTCTTTCTTTCTTTCTTTCTTTCATCAAACACCGTGCATGAAAAATATTATCGAAAATGAATCCAAAAACCCCTCACCACAAAATTAGCACTCATTCTAATTAGGCTCTAATAAAGCCTAAGCACATAACTTGGGTGATGAAAAATTTGCCAAAAAAAATGTAAACAAGGCCATAATTCTTTTCCTCAGATTTTACGATCGACCCGGGAAGACAGGTAGGTAAATGAAACATTTTTATTTTTTTCTTCTAGCCCCGAACTAACAAATTGTGGGAACACGTAATGAAGCGTGCCTGTATTCGTTTTTATTCTTCTCCGTTTGCACAGAACAGGTAATAACGAAGTATGAATATGAGGGTTTGAAGTAGAACGGCTTTTGTTTTGTCCAGGGCCCGATCACACGTACCACAATCACACTACAGCGACAACAGGTGGACGGGCGCTAATTTGTATAAAAATGAATAGTTTATTCACCCAGATTTCATTTGGGTATCAAAATCCTTGTGAGCGATATGAAACCGACCACATGAAAGCCAAGTCGCAGCCACAAGCGAGACCGCGCACTAGCGGTTGGCCACATCGCAATCTGTCTATCACATCCAAACGCAACCACAACGCAAGAAGTTGCTGCGACACTATTCATATATGTTTTAAATATTATATTGTTTGAATGAGCGGGAAAATTGCTTAACACACTAACAGCTCTAGCACTACTAACAATGGATTTATTTTGACAGTTCAACAACATTCATTGCGTTATTTACGTTGTTTTGCAGACAAATTTTTCGAACATGTTATGAAGGAATGGATTAGCAATATCCTACAAAATCATTCAGATTGTGATTGATCGTGTGTTACGAAATTAGAGTGGAAGTCTATCTAGAAATATCTGATTTACCAGCGCGCCACTAATAAATTGACTCTCTGAACAAGACCGCAATAATTCAAGAAAAACAAATACACTCCACACCGCGATACTAACAAAATAATTACAAGGCCCATAGCTCAACCAGCGCAAACGCCGAGTTAATTTAACCGGAACTTTAAATAGAATATACGGGGAAACTCTAACTCGGTTAGATCGCACAATTTAGTGGGGCCGAGCTAATCTGCAGCATCTTGCGCATAAAGTAGCGATGTACCGGCGGGACAGCAACTGCTATAAACTCCTATACCTTGGATGGGACGCTTATGATATAGCTGGTTATGTTCTGAGAGAATTTATAATTTATTTATTTTCAGGAGCTTGTGGCTAATAAATAACAGCCGCACGGTTCGATCGATCAGGTTACGCTACGCTTGCCGCGGTTGGTCCGTGGATGGGTGACCATTTTTACATACCAGGAACCTTCCGTGCCTCGGAAAGCACGTTAAGCCGTTGGTCCCGGCTGTCATTCGTGGATCTTTGACAGTTGTTACGGGTCGTCAGAAGCCTGAAAGTATGACCAAGGCGTATCGTATTACCCAATAACCGTGTTATGGAGGTCAGATAGGCAGTCGCTCCATGTAAAATACTGGTCTTCAGCGGCATCTGGTTAGACTGGAAGCGGACCCCAACATAGCAAGGCAGATGATGATTTATTTTCACTTCAAGACACAAACATCAGTGTACCTCTGGATCCTATACTAGGAGTTCTTGTATCACAAGAACTAGACCTCACAATTTACAGGGAATAATTATGTTAAAGAAGCGCGATAGACAAAAATGAGATACGTTATAGTTATGGCATGCTTTAAAAGGTAGGTTTACAATTAATATACAAGAGAAAAAAGAAAGTGGTCTTAATTAAAGTTTTTTTTAATATACATTTATGTTACCATTGCGTTCTCTGGAGAGTGAGTGCATGGTGAGTGGTGAATGTGACTGGGTATCATGTAACGCTGCTAAATAAATTTTCTGTTCCCTCATAATCGTAATTTGACAAGTTTTTCACTTTGATTGTCGTTGAGATGAGATTGCGACTAGATTTTGAGCGTTTTTAAGTAGGTACAGGAATTGGCCTTCTTTTTAAGACATGTTGATCTGAATTCACAGATTTTGAAAAAATGTCTTTTCTAATACATTCTGTATAATATCAAAGCAGAGGAAAACGCTTCTGTCTCATCTTTATTTATATAATACCAATCCTTTACAACACATTCCATAACAAGTCTGCATAATCAAAATCAAAAGTCATTTATTCAAATTAGGTTGAGAATCAGCACTTTTTGAACGTCAAAATTACAAATGACTATCCCCCAAAACGCTCGCCCTTCACTACATCCTATTGCCTCGCTTTCTTCGCTGGGAAGAAGAAGTGGCGCAACTAACTCCCCATAAGAACAATAATACTTATTGACACAAAAGATCACATCAAAAGCCCCATACACAAAGTACGAAAGCATCAGTCAATTAGGGATGTGCCAACAGAAGCGTCGATCATCCATACCTAACTTGTTGCTGCAGGGACGACCCTAGGGATTTGCCGGGACACCGTGGATGTTGTGGATGTTCTTTAACATCCAACAAGTCTTTGTTCCCAGTTATCTTCACTATAACTCTGTTATGTTATTTGATTTTCTCGATGTTGATTTATTGAGTTCTGCGCTGGTGTTCGGAAATTTTATCTGATTTTAGTCGGGTTCAGTTTTATAAAATCATTTTTAAAGTTTGATTTTATTTATTCTTCAGACTTTCAGAATTCAGATTTTTTCCTTTTAATATCTGCTATCTGCCTGTGAAAGTCCCGCCAAAATCGATCGAGCCGTTTCGGAGAATAGCCGTAACAAACAGATAGATAGACAGACAAAAAAAAAAAACAAAATTGTTTTTTGTTCTAAGTAATGTTTATATTTTCATGTGCATTTATTAAAAAGCTGTTATTTTGACATTACAAGCAGACACTTCAATTTTATTTATTTCTATACATTTATTACAACAACACATTAACCCCTCTAGTCATAAACGTTGCTTAAAGTTAAGCAGTGATTAGCGACTGTGTAACCATACATTTTTGACGTTTAAACGTTACTTAACTTTAGTCATCGTTTATAAATAAACCCCTGAATCTATATTTACTGGTTAGAGCGATAGCTAAGTCTACTTATAAATTTCCATAGTTTTTAGTAACTAAATACTCGTATACTACTTATTTTAAATCAACATAAACTAAACAAACATAACACATAAATTTATCTTAACTATAAAAAACAACCCTCTGGATGCATGTGTTGCGACGCACCCCGCCACAGTCGATGGCGTAATTTAAAGACGTATCAATTAAATGTTCTTATATTCTTCTTGCAGTACCAATCAACAGATTATGTACCACAAATATATCTTGTTAAAAAAGCACTTGTTTGTAGCCGGGCAGTACCGTATTCGTTGCAGCCCGGCCATGTGTATATGTTCTGATAGGATGCTCAGAATGTACACCGTTACATTAGAAACCAAATAAATGTTCCTTTGACGTTCTTTTTTTTTTCAATGAAATATACCAAGAGACACGCTTGCTTACACAAAAAATGATTTCAAATATGAATCTGCACTAAGCGCCTGTATTACTTAAGTTACAATTTATTTTTTATTAGGTTTGTCTTTAGATGCAAATAATTTGTATTTACGGGATTTCAATAATTGTATAATAATACACACATAATCAGCCTATAATGTTCCCACTGCTGGGACACAGGCCTCCTCTCGGTGGTGGTGGTGGTGGTTATGTGTATAATAATAATCTTCCTTGTTATTGTTTAATTGTTTACATACTTACATTGCTATTTTAGTCCTACAGGCGCTTAGGGCAAATTCTTATTTGAAATAAAAAAATGTTAATATATGTAATATATATGTCGGAGTCATTCGTTTGACTATTCGGAACGCTAGCGCCATCTTCTGGCGCTAGACAGAGTCTAGCCTGAGTTCGTGGTGGGACCAGAGCAACAGCTACAAAAGCGGTGTGAGCTGAGCTCTCGGGATGATCGAAACATTGGACATCGTACGAACAACATGTGCTCAGAAACTGTCAGCGTTCCGTATCGTTGAATGCAAAGAGTATAGTAAGTTGAATGTGTACCTACAGTGTGTGATTCGCTAGTGTGACTAACTTATTCGTAAATTATAATCTCATTTGAACTGCAAACCGTTTTTCTATTGTGCTATAACCAACACTACCCATAGTACGCCCACAGTAATTAAAATATGCCTGATGTTAATGAGAGACACACATACCATCTCCGACATATACATTCTAAAATTCACAAGTAAAACAACGGAATGAAGCATTACAAAGATTCGGGAGAATTTTAAATAAAATAATGCCATTCTTCGTATGGAACCATCACAGCCGAATCAAATTTACCAAATTTCAAAGTGTAGGTACCTATGCGAGAACTATATTGGATTAAAAGCGGGCAACCTAAAAAAATAATCCGGCAGGCAACAAAAGCTATCAGAATTCGGGTCGTTGCGATAGAAATCAGTCACTTCCGATTCCCTCAGGGTAACATAACCAGCTTACCCTTAACCCTAGGGGTCCACTCCAGAATTATTAACGAATAATCACTTAGCCTAAACACTCTATCTTCAACCTTATTCACACCAAGTAAAGTTCAATTTCCATTTCCGACAGTGGTAAGTTTAAGCAAGTTTGTTCAGTAGTGACACACTTAGATACAACGTAATCCAGAGATGTGCCGATATTCTGAATCAATCTGTTTGAACTAGTTCAACGTTTCAAGTTAATACTTGTAATTCCTAGTTTGTAGCTTCATAGAGAATGTTCACGTTTTCTGATATTATTTTTACAGCCTTTTTGCTTTTGAAGTACTTTTATCGGATTTTGCATTTTAGGATGGCTGCGTACTTCCTCTGCCTGCTTGCACGGACTATCTTTTTTGGTGACAACAAGTCAACAAACACGCACAAATAAACAAGTGCACAAACACGCTGTGAATTTGTGCGCGAAAGGAAATAGCTTCAGCACATAACATACACATGCACACACACTTCCGTCTTCGCCATTATCTATAAAAATAATCTTCTGTTTCATAGAAAAGTGCAATACCTACGCGGTTAAAACGTATGGAACAGCAATATTTTTTTTTTAATAACCGACGAAAAATTTCGAGGCTGAATCCATGGTTACAGTTTGCGCGTCGATGTCCCTGCCACCCTGTATAATGTTCATAATAGTTTTGCATGCCTTAAAGGCAGAATGTACAACGACTCTAACATTAATTGTAACATCTGATCTGTAATATCTACATTCTTTGTAAATAAATGTAGAAATAGAACGTTGATGAATGCATCTGAATGAATGATTGTTTGAAAGAGCTGAATGCTAAGGTGTAAGTGAGACAGATGACATATTATGCCAAAGATGTGTGCTTGGGATGACGTGGAAGGTAAGGCTTACAAAGGTAGAATGACAGTTGGCTTTTGAATGATGGAGTAAAGACGTAAATTTTTATAAGGTGTATTTTTATATTTTTTACTAGTTTATATAAGGATAAACCAGTATATCATAATATATTGAGTTTACTTTTCCTCTGACCTCAGGCCTTTTATTCCCACATAAATATATTCTATTCTATGTATTCCACACAAGTTACTAGCAATAATCTACTATTTGATTTGTAGGTATAACAAGTTTACAGCCCCTCGTCTATTAAGCAAAGCGTTTCCGCCGTTTAAGTTTTACAACTTGCGTGGGAAAATCATCAGCTGATACTGTGTAGGTACCGACTGCCGACAACTTTGTTTTTTGTTCTATATATATGTATGTACATAGGTATGGGGGTCTACCTTTATAGGGACGGGAAGACGAAAGTGTATACTTCGACTTTTAATCGTATTCAGTAACTTTTTTTTTTTTTGTGGATGGGAAATCATCCCGCTTCCGCTCTGGGTGGAGCGGAAGGGAGTGTCAGACTCTTACTGACTAAAACCCACCCGTGTTCCTTCCTTAGCCCTTTCTGTTCCAGGGCAGCGGTAACCCTTTCGGACGATCCCGCCGCCCTGAATATTCGAATATACGATAAAATTTAAACAATTCCCATGATGTCCTGGAAGAAAAAATACATTCAAAAGTGGCTGAATAATAATAATAATCAATACATTCTAACTAAGTTGTACTACTGAAAAACAAAATATGTAACAAATTCTACAATTTATAATAGTGTATATCGTGTTTTTAAGACAAGTTATTAAATACAATATAAAATTTTGCATTTAAGTACATTATTTATGTTCATTCAATTTCTTTCATTCTTGCACCACCACACACCACACTATATTTTTTTTTTCAAAATCTGGTAACCCTTCAACTGTCAAGTTACTGAATACAACTAAAAGTCGAAGTATAGTATTATTTTTGCGTTAATTTAGTAAATTTATGAATACGTAAATGAATTCAGGACCTTCTTTGTAATATTATTTAATCAGTTACCCAGTGTGTTTTGTAATTTTTCTGTTCAAATTATCATGAACGAATGAATGATTCATTTGAAGACGTTCTTGACTTTCAACTTTAAAAAAAACATAATTTATTGTTTCCTTAATCAAAGTCAAAGCATTTACTTCAAATGGGCACATATTATAGTATTATTTTTGCGTAAATTTATGAATACCTAATGAATTCAGGACCTTCTTTGAAATATTCATTATTGAATCAGTTAACCAGTGTGTTTTGTAATTTTTTCTATTCAAATTTTCATGAACGAATGAATGATTCATTTGAGGACGTTCTTGACTTTCAACTATTTATAAAAATTAATTTATTGTTTCGTTAATCAAAGTCAAATCATTTATTTCAAATAGACACATAAAACGCAACAAGAAAATAGAATCCACTAACCCGACAGGAATGATCGGCAGTTGCCCACCAAACATGACGCCCATCTGGTCAGAGGATTCTTCCTTTTCTATGGAGGATGAGGGAAATTTACTCCCTGTTTCTCATACTGGAGATTTGTCATACAGGTCCCGAACCCAGTATAGACACACTGGCTCTCACAAAGGCTAAACTGAAAAATGTAACTTGCTATGAATCAAAATTGTACCATTTTATAGAAATAAAGTTACTATGGGTTCATTTAATCAGAAAATATAACTTCTAATGATTTTACTTGTTCAGTGTTGTATAACCGTGTAAATGGTATTACGTACCCACATGTATTATGTAGGTAAAGGGTTAAATAGATAATCAGAATCCCAAACAAAGGCTCTGAAAGTTTCAAACACACCGTTCCAATTTTAGTTACAGGATCAATACCCAAATAACTAAATGTACCCTAAACTTATTACATTCATCCCAGTTTTGTTGAATTTCCATAATCGTTCCTCGTTCTCTATAAACCGATAGATAACTCAGCATGCCGCCCTCCGATATGAGTTCCAGTAACATCGACCCAAAACCAATTGTACTAGATGTTGTCGTTTAACTTTTTCAATTTCACAGCGAAATTGGCCAGTCCACCTCCGACCCTCACTTATTAAAAACGAAACTGCGATAATGGAATGTTCCCACTTGAAATTAAAAACTTTATTGCCCTGTAAATCATTGGGCCGGCTATACGTTGCGTGTGCACAACGTTTAGCGAGCGACCAACAGTCCACGACTTAAATCAACTTCAACGCGGAACTTGCGGAAAAGTTGAAAACAAAAGTGATTCAACCTGTTTCGAAAGATGAAAATTCTCAACGTTTCTGTATATTTTATTGGGTCGCCGAAAATTGCACGCACCGTGTTGGGTATAAACAATTTCGTAACAAAAACGAAGTTTTGAAGTGTGGGTGATAAACAAGGGTACCTTTATCATGGTCCTAATCGTGCAGTTTTTATTCCCCACAGAACACATCAATTAGTTGCAGATGCCACTAGCTTTAGATTTTAGGAGGTGGCGAGGGTAATCCTCGCAAGTTATATAGGCGCCGGCCAGGGACCGGCCACGGATGTAGAATAAAACTGGAATCTGAATTTATTTTATCTGTACGGAATATTCCATGGGGAGATCTGATTCGAAGCGACATTCGTAGGAAATAGACGAGGCACAGCGGCTCGGCTGTAAAACTCCGTACTTTACAGGACCCGGCCGAATACGATGAGATAGCTTACTAGCGGAAAATGCGACTCAAGTTATTAAGTTACAGCGACCTTTGATCCTGCTCGATTGCCGCTCAAAAGATCGTCGATGATTTTACTCTGAAAACGAATGCTGGGACGTACAGAGGCAAAAATAAACCAGCCGTTTTACTAACCTATAAAATATGACAGTGCCTAGTATATGAAATTAATTAAATATAAAAAACCAGCCACATGCCCGATGGGATTTCCCATCGTCAATATGTCGAACTTCCATACAAACTTTCATCTCCTATTTAACCTTATTAGAGGAATAATTTCAGTCAGTGAATTTAAGCAGATGCAATATCTTTCTACGATGATCTACAAGACTAATTTCGCCACCACCTGGCAAATCTATGTATATAACCAACCTTCTCCAGCGGTGAAGGAAAACATCGTGAGGAAACGTCCTAAAACCAAAAATTGGAAGATATGAGACATCTGCCAACCGGCACAGGGACCGCGTGGTAGATAGGCCCACTGCCTCTCGAAAAGAGGAGGCCTGTGTCCCAGTAGTGGAAACATTATGGGGTGAATTTGTTAAAGGTATGGTAACAGTGTGCCAAATTCAAGCAATGAAAAAACAAAACCAATCTGCCTAGTAGCCTTCTCCAAACCATGTAAGCTGAATACCAGTATTTTACATGGAGCGACTGCCTACAGCCCAGTTACTGGGTAACACGATACCCCTTGGTAAGACTGTTTGTCAGACTTTCGGGCTTCTGACGACCCGTAACGACTGTCAAAGATCCATTACATGTCAAAGATGAATGACAGCCGCGACTAACGGCTTAACGTGCTTTCCGAGCCACGGAATGACAATGACAAAACAAAATCTGACCCATTTTAATCCACATCTCTATCCAAATGCGTGCATCCACGTAGTCTCTTCTATTAAAGCTACGTACCAAATGTGGCAGGTTAAAGGCGACTTATTAAACCGGTCGCTTTAAAATATGTCACGTTAGGGCGCCGGCGGCGTATAAATAATGTCTGGTGGCCGCCGGCGGGTGAGGCCGAGGTGTTACTGTGGATATACGTACCGTCTTCGTTTACTTAGTGTAGATGCGACTGTGAATTACTTTGATAGAAAGAAAATGCGTTTATTTGCGGTAAACATGACGCAGAGAAAGAACACAAACAAAAAATAAAAAAAAATAATATGCGTCACATTGAAGGCCCAACTAACCAAAATATCGCTTCATAAACCAAGCCAAGCTAGGCCCAATCAAGTTTCGCTCTTTCGGGACGACTTTTATTTTGATAAATTAACCAAATATTTCCTAATATCGTCTGCAAGCACTGCAACCAGCCTCATTGATTGGCTGATTTTTCGCACTACAGCATAGACTTTTCATGCCATGTCTCATGCTATTATGACGCGAGAAAAGAAGTCCGAAAGTCCGCCAAATATGACTAAAAAACAAACAAAACAATTACCCTTTTCGACTCTTGCGACTACCTACAGATGTTAGCACTATAAAAAGTGCTAAGACTTAGGTTTAGATCTCCCAGGCTAAATTTAGGCAAGCCAAGATATTGTTCGTGGCGCGTTAATGATAGCAAGAACTTTAATGACTGATTTTCACTCTAATTACTGCTAGAGGCTTTGTTAAAATAGTATTTCAACACCAAAACATGATATTATGTTGTAGGTATAATATTCCTTATGATTTATAACATGAGGTATAAATCATTAACAATATTATATATGTATACAAAGCAAGCATGAACAGTAAAGAGTTGGGGAAATTGTTAAGCAAATTGACACCCTCAATCAACTCGACCTATCGCAGTCCACTGTTGGACATAGACTTTTCCCAGGCTGCGCCACAACACCCTATCCTCCGTCTTCCACATCCAGTCTGACCCAGCCACTTTCTTAAGGTCGTAGGTCCATCTAGCTTGGAGGCGTTTCACGCTACGCTTACGCGGTCTCCACTCTAGGACTCGTCTGCTCCACCGGCCATCGGTCCTTTGACAAACATGGCCAGCCCACAGCCACTTCAGTTAGGCTTACCTGCAAGCTGTGTCGGTAACTCCAGTTATTTTAAGCTGTCACGCCACGTCAATAAGTTTGCCGTGGCATAGCCATTTATTTATTTATTATAATATTATGGACAAGTAAAAAAATGCTGTACAAACGCGGGCTTAATGTGTGAGCCATTACACACAATTGTAAAAAATTACAGTTATTAAAGTTGGTAGACAATTTGCTTAACAAATAATTTTCCTGGCTTTATTTAAGATTACGTTTTTAAGGAACATGACTAGGCTTAACTGGATTTACATCAAGAGTACGGCACGGGCAGCATCATTTTTCCGTCTGTTGACTGTAATAACCATCATCATATTTCAGCCAAAAACGTCCACTATTGGACATAGGCCTCCCTCAAGTCATCGCCACTTCAAGGGGTTCTGTGCTTTTCGCATCCAGCGGATTCTTGCGGCCTATGTCCCTTACACCGTATACAGGGTGTAAATAGGCCGCATCGATATCCCTGCGACATCGACGCGCAAACTGTAAACATACTTTCAGCACATGATTCTAGAATTGATCACATGTATTAGAAGCACAAGATTCCAGAGCGTAGAAAGGTTTCGTCGGTTAGCATAAAATATCTACTATTTCATATAAAAGTGCAATTAAGTATTGCACTTTTCTATGAAATAGTAGATATTTTTTCGCAGTCAAAATGTACTGAACAGCATTTTTTTTTCAAGGTTTAGAATCATGTCCTGAATCCATGGTAACAGTTTCCGCATCATTTTCCCTTAAACCATACGAGTATATAATAATATCAGACCTAAATACGAATCCTATTAACTAATCCGAGTCCAGAACCATTATAATTACCGTTCAAGCCCACTTGCCCGCTATTATGCATCCTGTTTACGGCTAAGGGCGTGGAAAATTGACTTACATGCTTGGTCTGCGAGGTATCGCTTTAGGCCTCATTACCACAGACTTAGTTACCTCAGTTATATTTTATTGTTTGTAATGTGATGTGGTGTTTCCGGGTAAATCCAGGCAAAAAAACCATGGAACCGCCTTGGTAAATATTTTTTGAACTTATAAAATAAATGATTGCTAAAGAGCTTTGCTGAAGAGGCTGAAGTGGCAATGGGCCGGCCATATTAGCTGTAGAGCCGGTAGACGTGTTCTTGAGTGGATACCACGAATCGGCAAACGTACGGTAGGCCACCTTCGGGCGAGGTGGAGCGACGATCTTCGCAGGATGGCTGGTAGCAGCTGGAAGAGAGTTGCCGAAAATCGAGTTGAATGACGTGCCTATGTCCAGTGGACTGCTGTAGGCAGATGATGAACGAGCTTTGTTCTGATGGCTCTTGTACAGTCATGGGAATTACTTGTTAAGGAAATTGACAATACGTCAATTTGTCATGTTAAGTATAGTCATTTCATACTACTGTCAAGACCTGTTGCACCGACCCCAAGTGAATTGGGATAAGGGCAGCCGAATGATGATGATACTACTGTCAAAGAATGACGTCACAGTTGTGATTTGATTATACTGGCAATTTAAGTTGGTAGTAGATTTGGCTAACCCGAAATTTCCCTGACTTTACACAGGTTTTCATTGCTTCTGACAAGCTTTGGAAAGTGAATTGACTGCGGCAGGCATTGTGAGTGAAAACATATAAATAAAAGAAAAACTTAAAGTAAAACGCCGAAAATAAACACTGACATATCAATTTCATAGAAACATTCATAAAGTAAAATAAACCAACTCTTTCAAAAACATCAAACTAAGAGTGCTGCGGACATGAAAAGTACTCACGAAACATAAATTGCGCAGTCACATTTCCATTAAAATATTTACTTTATTATACTAAGTGCGTCAGGAACATGTTTGTCAAACAATGTTTGACAGTCTGCACACACGAAAACATGTTTATTTGAAGACGTTCAACATTTGTGTTTGAGGTCGCTCTGAAGTTCGGAGCTAAACGTGTGGGGCAAGACAACATGCAGGCGAAATATAGAACGGAGAGGGCGAAGTTACCAAATTAAAATTGTGCTATTTAAAGGCGAGGTTTTCAATTTTAACTATGGCAATTTTTAAATAAGTATCTATAAAGAGTGGCAACCATGAATTCAGCACATGATTCGAAACCAGTTGTTTTTTTATCATAATCAGGCTACAATGTTCCCACTGCTGGGACACAAGCCTCCTCTCGGTGAGAGGGTTTTTATACCCGACGAAAAAATAATCAGCTGTTGCATAGAAAAGGTTAATACTCGTACCTACGCGGTAAAAATGTATGGAGCAGCTGGATATTTGTTTTTAAATGACAGACGAAAAATTTCTGCGCAGGGGTTTCAGAATCATGTACTGAATGCATGGTAAGAGGTTGCACGTCGATATCCCTGCCACCCTGTATACATCCCGAACGCCTTATACTCCAGTCATTTATAACATTGTAGGTCGTGTTGCACTGTACTGATTTTTTTGGATGTTATTATGATAGATACCAATAGTATAAAATAAAGTTTTGCAGCTTTGAAAGACTTGTGCTAACTGCGTCGTGTTCGAAAATCCTAGAAATTTTCAGACTGCTTCCTGCTTTTTGCTTATAACTTCAAAAAAATGCATCCTACTAGAGAAGTCAATACTCAATACTCAATACTCAATATTTTTATAGTCGTCATCACATTTTTAAAGTATAATACACAATTTGATATAATTTGAGCGTAGCCGTAGGTCTGTAGGTCTAATAAAACTCGAGATACAGCACTTCAAACATTGGCCATTTTCACAAAAAGTTCATTTTTATTACGACCTTATGCCATTTTTGTATCTACGAAGACTGGTTTATTAAGGTCTGACCAAACTGAAGCGAATCCCACGCGAGATTCAGGATGAAATTCGCTCGCACCGATAATATCAAACAACTTGTACGGGAAGTTCAATCTGGCGCGAATAGTCGGCTGACTACCTAAGTATTCAAATAATCGACACCCAAAATTGCGTCTCGCGCCATATTCGTCTTAGAGCTTGTCCAGAAAGGGCGAATCACGCGCGAGTCGAGGGTCTGGCGTTGTGCACGCGATTTACGCGCGTATTTTGAATTCGCGCGATGCTTGTGGACGCGATGTATTCGTGCCTAGTATCTCACTAGCGCGCGAATGAATTCGCGCGATACGTTTCGCGACGAATTCGCCCTTTCTGGACAAGCTCTTAGTGTGGCCGAAGCTATACGACCCCTACAAATACCAAAATACAGATCACATAAAAAGTGAGTACCCGTTTAGTATCTTCAGCTCCAATATATTGAAACAATTTCGATGAAAAATGATGAAGTTATTCTTATTAGAAATATAGTTCTTCATCCTGGAAAATCACGAGAACATTTTAGAATTTTCCAATTCATTTGATCTTCTTCCTTCTGCCACTTTATACCTGATCTGATCACTCTGCTCCAGCCACAGAATTTAAGATAACATGATCAGCTAAATACTCACCCTACGCACTTGAAATTGGACCTTACAAAAAATGCATTAAGTACCTGAAAATTAAGTCTAAAATCTATTTTTAATGACCAGTCGTATCCACACAACTCCACCGTAGTGCGAGGTGACACGAGTGCTTCCAATAGCCACGCGGCGACCGCGCTCAGAATTTACACCAAGCTTCCACCATTACATAAAATTCGATCCCGACCCGAATTATGAATGATATTATATAAGTTGGTCACGGACTAACGAGAGGTATCAATAGACCGGTGAAGGGTGGAACTAATATGATGGTGGTGCCAAACTGAGGTTGAATATTGGATTAATTTTAGTTTTCATAGTTTGACTAGCTAGGTAGGTACTAGAATTAAAAATACTGAATTGTTTCTTTTTCCTGGCCAAAAGCGTGAATAATATTATATAAGACGAACGGTTTAGTCACCTGCATCCGTCAAGGGTGTGATTATACACGTCATTCTAAACAACTTTCGCTATCAAATTCAAACCGGAAACGTAAAAAAAAAAATGGTATATTCATCAAAATAGTCTGCCTATTGTTGTACCTATAAGGGTTTGGTTTATTTTTCACGAATCGGAAAGAGTTTCGTAGCGAAACTTGTTTAATATGACGGGTAGAATCGCCCCCTTGACTGATGCAGGTGACTAAATTGCCATCTTGCCATCTAAATTAGTCACGGTACGAGAGGTATCACTAGACCGGTGGAGGACGGAACCTGATATGATGATGGTGCCCAACTGAGGCTGAATATTGGATTAGTTTAACTTTGCATAGTTTGGTTGACTTACTAGAATAAAAGATACGGTGAATAAATTATCAACTGTCCCATACAATACTTCAATTTCTACTCGACCTAAATGTATGAGACGATGTTGGTCCAACCCATGGAGACAGTTTGTTATGTTTGGTCTGTGCAAATATTAAATATCTATGACCCTACCTTTCTGATACATGCTGTTTATCACTTCAGTTGTCTGTCTGTGACCGCGAAGTAAGAAATAAAGATAGGTTTATTTGTCACACGTGGATACAAAAAGAAAATTAACTCTTATAATAAAGAAAAATAAAAACAGAATAGATCTACAGGGTTATTGGAAAAATTTAACAATCTCTCTCTCTCAAAAAAAAAATCAGCTGTTCCCTACATTTTGGCGAGTTATACGAACTTATACGTAGGGAACAGCGGATTTTTTTTCCGCGATTTTAGGTTTGGTAAAAGTCCCATAGTAAAAGTTGTTCATAATGATGAGTACAATGAACGTTTTTCCAATAACCCGTATAATCACGAGCACAAAACAGAGATAGTCGACAGCTGCACGTAATAACTGTGACAAGATGGCTTCCACTCAGCATGATGCTGTGCTGTGGACCCACAGCACTGCGCACAGCGCTGTGTGTGCTGCGCTGTGCTGTTTCGTGAAGTACACAAAATAAACCGTGCGAAGTACCGTGAGTTTACTAGTACGTAAATAAAAATATGACGAAATCCTTGCAGCAGCCTGCAGATGGAGTTTATACTATCAGACAGACAGGTACAGTCAGAGATAAAAAGTTTAATGTTGTTTGTAGTACAGCGCGGGCAGTAATGTGCACCGGACTGAAAAACGAGCCGAGTCACTTGCGTTCGTGTAGCGCAAGAGTGATTTAGGGTTGACAGATTGAAAATTAACCAGAAGTCGAGAAAATTTATAAAAATATATGTATGTGTGCATATCGATTCTGTAGTGAAATAAAGGCTCCATTAATGTTTTTTTAAAGATTTTTTTTTTCTTGGAGCCTTGGTGTTGCTAGTGTGTTTAATGATAGAAAAAGATACCATTTTTTCTAAACCAATAAAGCATTGAATTATTTTTTTCTCCCTTCTCTCCCCTCGGGACAGTAAAACTTTTTTTATAACAAACTAAAATAAAAGCAATAGATTTGTCAAGTAGACACAAAATTAAATACTACGCCTAACCATATCGAGTACCTACTAACCCTATAATATTTACCTTAAGTGCACAACAGCGAGTCGTATCTCCACGGCGATGCACTGGACTTCACCAACGGGAAAAGAAAATGCAACACCTCACAAAACACAGGAAAACAGCCCATATTTAGTTTTCAATAGAGTCTAAATTTCAATTATGTCCATTAGTAAGGTAAGCAATGTTACCGAGAAGTGGCAGTTTCCGAGGCACGCAAGCAAAAATGAATCTTGAAAGCCAGATGAATGAACGACAAAGGGCTTAATTTCCTGTGTACAATAAATAGCTATAGGTATGCGGCTTCTAGAGGAGCGGTAAAGAAAATGATTGTGTGTTTACGCTGATAATAAAAAAGATGGAATTCAGGGCATAAATTCATGGCAATAGCAGAGGCATTAGCGGCGAAATAATAACAAACGAAGGTTAAGCTACCCTTGCCGCGGCCGATTCGTGGATGGGTGACCATCCAATACATATCTAAACCCCTCCGTGCCTCGGAAAGCACATTAAGCCGTTGGTCCCAGCTGTCATTTGTAGATCTTTGGCAGTCATTATGGGTACCTACCCATAATCATTATGGGTCATTATGGGTTGTCAGATTATTTGGGCTTCTGACTACCTAGTCAGAAGCCCAAATAATCTGACAACCAGTATTACCAGGGCGTATCGTGTTACAGAATAACTGGGTTGTGGAGACCAGATACGCAGTCGCTCCAGGTATTTAGCTGCATTGGGAAAAGGCTAGGCCGATCGATTGAGCAGAGGCATTAGCAAGAACGCGCGAAGTAAACGTATCGTAAATTGGAACTACTTTTTAATCAAAAATATAAATACCCTACAGTATTTTGGTTTAAATTTATGCGGCAGGCACAATACCCAAAGGTATTATGTGTTCTGTGTCAGAGGTATGAATATAAAGCCCTAAAACTTGCTAAATAATGATGTGTGAAACGAGTATTTTCAATTTTAAAATCGTTCTTTACGTTACGTTTACCTAATCCGCGTGTTCCTGCTAGGCCCACGGAATATTTACGATCATCGTAATGGCTCTATGCAGGGTTATTGGTAAAAACACTAATAACCTTGCAGAACTGGTTTACTAACATCATAAACAAGAACTTTTGTTTTAAACATGACTATCAGATAATTTGATGTAACATCTTGCATGCCATGTGTATGTATACTATTGTTTTGGACAAATAAAAATGATCTCATCTTATCTTATGACTTTTACAAGTATTCATTTAAGTACGAAAAAAAACCTTCAAGATTTCGTTGTTCTATCTAACCCCCGCTCCCCTTTGCTGCATTTTGTACTAGATACGGCAGTTTGTTTACCTAACTAGCGCCCTCTTTTGTTTCGCGTAGATTTTTATATTTGTATGAAAGTTACATAAAACAAAAGTTGTTTTTTTATGATGTTAGTAATATAGTCCGGAGAGGTTGTTAATGTATTACCAATAACCGGCACCCTAATTGCGTAACACACAATCAATCTCAATCTGAATCATTTTGAAGGATATTGCTAATCCATAGCTTCATATGTTCAAAAAATGTGTCATGACGTGTCTGCTCAACAACGTAAATAACGCAATTAATGTTGTTGAACTGTCAAAATGAAACCGATTCCGATTGATCGTGTATTACGCAATTAGGGTGCCGGTATAAGCATTCATACATTGAGAACGAACAAGAAAATAAAAACCTATCGATTCTACGCTCAATGGCTTTGAAATAAAAAATGTCCGTAAGAATTGAGGTGCCACATTTCGTATCTTATATAATACTCACCATAATTTTCGCTGTCTTTGAAGCCTCAAGCTAAGTGATACCAGCTGTTAATTGAAGCAGACTGAGGTGCGGATTATGTTCAGTTTTTACCCCCTTTTCCAACAGTTCCAGCATAATTACTCCTAGCAGAACCACTAGCAACTCCAAAGGCCACTGTCTCATACTAACTCGTTAAAATTCTATAGCAGTTATTTAAATTTTAAAGTGAATCTCACATTTTTATGAAAATAATATAGTTTCAGAGTTTACTGTTGAAAATATCTCGGGACTTTATGCTCCATTCACAGCTCATTTTAGCTAAATGTGGGGAAAGAAATAGCTTTATGATACTAAAAGAAGATCCTTTACGATTTGAATGCTTATAGCGAGGTTATATTGATGCTTGCAGGATATTTTTTAGATAAAAGTATCAAGATAATTGTGTTTCTATGATGTAGGTTTTCGCCTGACGTTATTGACGACATTAAAACCGGGTAATGTATTGCGAAATGGTAGTGTAATCATTGTTTTCTTAATTATCATTTGTAAAGGTATTTTTATATTTTCTACTAACTTAACGAAAACGCAGTAGTAGGTGCCTTATGGAAATTAAAAAATAACAGCGTTCTGCGTTTGTTTTTCTTTTCTCTCTTCCATTTTTTGTTACTTTCCTTATCCGGAACATAATTAATCTCGTTTCATTTAACCTGCACCCTAATTGCGTAACACACGATCAATCGGAATCGGTTTCATTTTAACAGTTCAACAACATTCATTGCGTTATTTACGTTGTTGAGCAGACACAAATGACACATTTTTTGAACATATGAAGCAATGGATTTAGCAATGTCCTTCAAAATGGTTCAGATTGAGATTGATTGTGTGTTACACAATTAGGGTGCAGTTTTCAAATCCTTGTGATGAATCACTGATGACAGTAATACCTGAATATTGATTTATTTAATTATTGATGTACCTACGAGCGGCCCGTGGCTTAGTAATAACAACCGCTTGGGTCGATCGATCAGGTTAAGCTACGCTTGCCGCTGTTCGGTTCGTGGATGGGTGACCGTCTTTACATTCCGAGACCTTTCCGTGCCTCGGCAAACACGTTAAGCCATTGGACCCGGCTGTCATTCTTGGATCTTTTTACGGGTCGTCAAAAGCCCGAAAGTCAAACCAAGAACTAGCCTTACCTAGGGGTTACTGGCTACCACGATAGTTTTACCCAGTAACTGGGCTGTGGAGGTCAGATAGACAGTCACTCCATGTAAAATTCTGGTAATTAGCTCCATCCGGTTAGACTGGAAGCCGACCCCAACATAGTTGGGAAAAGGCCAGGTAGAATTGTACACACTAAAATACACAGAGAAACGAAATAATTATAAGTTTTGAGTACAAAGGTACTACCTACTTATTTCATAAGAAATTTCTATCAGCAGACCTGCGAAAGGAGAAATGCAGACAATAGTGTTTAAGAACAAGAAGAGATATATTATTATAATTACTATAACTGACATGCATATCTAAATCGATTTATGTGTTTTGTGGAGCCTTAGAAGAAATTAAAAAACTATGTATCTATTTATTACTTAGCGGTATTACATAATTGGACTATAGGACTGGACTATAGGTAATGATTATATACCAGTTCGAATATCCAAACGCATCTTCAATGTCCCTTGCAAGCGGTCAGGAGTTCAGGACAGACACGGCCACAGTGTACGATGTCTATGCAGGCATAATGTTGATTAAGTGCAGGGACTTAATTGACAGTGTCCACAACATGCGGCCAGCCAATCAACTGCCGTCTAGACGAGACAGATTGTTATACTACCTTCATTGACGCGTAGCCAACTAGCGATAATCATACTGTTACCTTGAAGTATACGTCTTGCGGAGAGATCTGGTTAAGGGTACATAGAGGGTATAGTGTTCGCTAAAACACGACTTTGCAAGAAAGGTTTTTCTGAGTGACTATAAAATAACTTTTTTTGAGATTGATCCGGTCCGGGTCCACCAACCCGGTCCGGGTCTGGTCCGATTGTTTGTTGGTTTCATTTGGGTTGGTACATCGAAATTTTAATTAATAACAAAACACGCTTGAAAAACGCACCAATGAAACATTTGGAACGACTGTGACAGATGATATGGCTCGAAACGGGGTGACTATTGAGATGACGGCTAATAGTATGGAAGAAGGAGACATACTGCGCCGACCCCAATTAAGTAAGCGTATGGTCAGGAGAATGATGATGAGAATATTTTATTTGACAACCAGAGAGCAATCATGTTTTTCATATTATTTTTCCCTTTTTTTGCAGGTGTCTTTTACCAGAATGGACGTTAGGGTGGTGATTATGATTCATTTTTTTCTACAAACCAACCACCAATCAAAAGTCTAGCTGCTTAAACTCATGACACAAACTACCCCAAATTGTTTAACAAACCGTCGCAGTACCGAAGCATCTCCGCCTGATTTTTGTGTTAAGGGAAATTCGCCTGTCTTTTTAAACACCGTAGACGTAATGGGTATCGAAATCTTAACGAAAAATGACGAGATACCCGTCAAGTCTTTGAAGTTTCGACAACTAATTTAATTTGACCTTGTATTTTTTCGTTTATTGTAATTATCTTCAAGAAACTCTTTTGACGTTATCAGAGATGACGACGGAAGCCCAACATTTACAAAACACCAGTAAAACGTCCTCCTCAAAATAAAGAAAAAAACCGCCCCATATTCTTGTACAAACCGTCGCAGTACCGAACCATCTCCTAGCCCACTTGTACTGAAAGTAATTAGAGCCACAGCGTCTAGTCTTTAATCTTTTAAGGCGGCATGCACTTACGTCGCAAATTAAAACTAACGGCTCCTTGTGCGCGGTGCTTTTCTTTTCACTGGATCTTGCTATTATGCACGACAAGTGTTGGTTTTGTTCTCACCTTTGTTGAAAGGTAATCCTAATGTGGTGGAGAGATGGTGAGACAACCTAGACGCGCAATGCAAGGGTTGGATCGAGGTGGCGCTAGAAAAGGATGCCTGGAAGGATTTGGGTGAGGCCTTTGCTCAGCAGTGGGACAGAAACTTCTACTGGCTTTAATGAAAACTGGCTCGCTCCCCATTTTAAATGGGACTTTAAAATAGTTGTAGTAGTGGCTAAATGTGAGTGTACTATTAGGGCCAACTCTGTTATACCCTTCGGGGATTCCAGGTGTGATATATATGTTATGTCTACGGGCTTTTAAATTTATTATTGGCTCTACGTTAGTAGCTAACTGAATATGTACTTATAAGTACCTATAGAAAAATAATGCACGCAAAAATTAATCATTAGATGTAACAAATATTGTAATATAAATGTATGTTATTTTTAAGATGAGTAGCAATATCCATGCAATTAAATGCAATGCATATTTTGATTTTACTAAAGCCAAAAGTATGTTATGAAATTAATCCAAAAACCTCATTACAAAATGTCACCACGCATTCAAAAGTAGACTAAGCAGCACCTAAAATCATACACGATATCAACAATACAGAACAGGCCCATACAGAAAATAAACTAATTATCCAAAGTATCAATTGATACTAATTGAAGTACCTCCAACCAATTTGAGTGCCTTTGCTGCGGTCACGTGATATCGAAGCGTAGTTCTAACGTCATCGCGCTATCCACAGCCTGTTACGTCATGTCATGTGCAATCAATTTCCGCCAGAGGTCGGTAGCGCGGTGGCGTTTTCCAAACTGTACGCTTTGGCTATCGACACGCGGTTGATAAGCGCAGATGTGCGTTGTAGGTCGTGTTGGAATAATTAACTGTTGTTTCTAACTTTGAACTGTGTTTCGAGTTGTTGATTTGTCTTGTTAGGGGTGCATTACAATGCACCGCTAACTACGTTCATGAAATACGACGTAGGTACACGTCGTCGTATTTCATGGACGAAAATGAAGGCATGGGAAAAAATTAATATCTGATTTTTTTTTTTAATTTATGTGTACAATACCTTCCCTTTTTAATAATTTATGTGTACAACCTTCACAATACCCAATTTACTAAACCAAATACTTGTAGACATTAAAGACTCAATGTAAAAACATAAAGCGTAAGCTGAAAGAACATTACATCAACTCGATTATAACTTGCGCGTTGATCAAATCTCAGGCCCTGGCATGCTAAGACAGACCCCAGAGGTCTAATTATGTGTTTTGATTAAGTGCAAGGAACTTGTAATTTATAAAAATAAAAAAATTAATTCCAACACCTCTCCGTGCCTCGGAAAGCACGTTAAGCCGTTGGTCCCGGTCATGGTCATTCGTGGATTTTTGACAGTCGTTACGGGTCCTCAGAAGCCCGAAAATCTGACAACCAGTCTTACCAAGGGGTATCGTATTACCCTGTAATTGGGTTGTGGAGGTCAGATAGGCAGTCGCTCCATGTAAAATACTGCTATTCAGCTGCATCCGGTTAGACTGGAAGCCGACTAAGCTGGCTATGTAGATATAATATATATATGTATATATAATTGAGAACTCTTCACCTAGTCTATGTTGCATAGAGAGCGAAGTAAAACGAAATTTTGAAAGTTTTAGCGATACTAAGGTTACGTTGTTGTAAATGACCGATCAGCATAATCAGTCTATCAATTTTCCACTGCTGGGATACTACAGGCCTCCTCGCTTTGAGAGGGGTGTGGGCTGCTGTAATCTACCATGCGCATTGCAGGTAGGTAGACGTCACATGTCTTCGAAGTTTTGGTTCTAGGACATGCCAGTTTCCTTACGATGCAGTTTTCCTTCACCGTTTTGAGAGCAGTGGTGATAAAATGCCGAATGACGGATCTGATCGGTTCCAAAACAAAGTTCTCGCTACTTAAGCTTTAATTGTTGTTTTTCATTCGTAGTCATACGATATCTTTACATCACACAAAAGAAACGATATGTCAGATTGATCTCCACATTCTCTAGCTCTATAACTTATTGTGCATAAACACGTGCGGCACGCGTCAACGGCTGTCGACGCGTTGGCGACTGTCTTCGACAACGTGCTGCTTCAACTCGGCCTATCGCAGTCCACTGCTCGAGATAAGCCTCTCCCAGGCTGCGCCACAAAACCTTGTCCTTCGATGGCCGGTGGAGCAGACGAGTCTTGGGGGAATACTCCGAAGTGCAAAGTGCGAATGTTCGGATTGGACCGACACATTGGCCGAACCGAATATTATTGAAAAATGCGAAAAAAGTTCGGATCGGCTCAGTTGGGTCGGGACCATAGTCAATATTCAAAAGAGTGTAGGACTGTAGGATCGGGACCGAACGAACCAAATAGTGACTTCAAAATCAAAATCAAAAGTCATTTATTCAAATTAGGCTGAGAATCAGCACTTTTTGAACGTCAAAATTACAAAAGACAGTCCCCCAAAAATGCCCGCCCTTCGTAGCAGGAAACGGCCAAACATTCGGCCGATACTACTTCGGAGTAGACCCCCTGGAGTGGAGACCGCGTATTGGCAAGCGTAGTGTGGGGCCCAGCTAGATGAACCGACGACCTTAAGAGAAGACAAGAGATGGGGTAGACTGGATGCGAAAGGTGTATTTGAATACGGTGCTCAAATATACGAGCGGCACGATGTTGACGGTTGCAGTTGCCTCTTGTCTTGACACGTGTCGCACACTTAGTCGTGGTAGTTACTTTAACGTCGCCGTAAAATGTCACGCTTCCTATGCAACGGGGTTCTTCGCTTTACAGAAACAAATTAAATATTTCAGTATGAACGATAAAACTTAAGATAACAATGGATTGTTCGGAAGACCCTACCTCTAAGTAAATACAACTAATTTCGCTTCCAACACAAGGACTATGGCGATATTATCTTTTTAAATTACCTCTCTCGGAACAAATGGATTCGCTTAGGATGAGCCAAATGTGCATTATTAACCTTTGTAATTGTTTGTTTTTGTGTCTATAATAAGAAAATAAAATCCGCATTGTCTAACAAAATAGTTCTTTTTTAATATTAACTTAAATATTAATATTATCATAATATTCTCAACAAAAATCTTAAAAAATAATATTATCTAATATTCATAATGAAATATTACTAGCTTTTCGAGCGTAATGGTTAGGTAACAAAGCATAATAATATATCAATAAATACCACAGGCATACCTACGACAGAAAGTAAATGTAAGTAAAAGGACATAAAATTATCGCAAAAAAACATCTACAACTTTAGGTGTCTAAAAATAGCTAATATTTCAATGTAAACTTAAATTAAAATCGTATTCTCAACAAAAAAATCTTAAAAATAATATCAATATTCTTCATAATTATTATTACTAGCTTTTAAAATATTATTAAATAAAGGAAATAAATAATATCAATATTATTAACCATAATATTATTATTAAAATATTACCAGCTTTTCGAGCAGGCCCTTTGTACAGACACGTTTTTCTTGGTATACCGCCGTTTGCCCGAAATTTATTTGCCATAATATCATTTGCCTTAATAGTCAACAGCCATAATATTATATGACGTAATATTCATTTGACCTACTCTTATTTGCTATATTAGTCACGTGCTAGAAGCTTTGTTTCCCATGAAGTCACTTACCATAACTTCATTATTTTGTCATAATCATTGTAAGCCCTAATTATCACGTATCCTAATTATCACATGCCCTAATTATAACATGCCCTAATTATCACATGCCCTAATTATCACATGCCATAATTATCATATGCCATCGACATTGGGTGTGTAACGGTTGTTATATTACGAGAAACTGGATGCAATCGGGACTTTAAGGCACCCCGACTCGGATAGGTTAGGTTAGAAGGGGATGGCGGGGTCGTAGAGAAATTATGCTTAAAAAATTATGCGTAAGCTGTTATGCCTAAATAATGTTATGCGAAAATATAAATAGGAGAAACAAAAGTATACCAAGTTATATTAGGACTTACAATTTTATGAAAATGGATAGGGAACCAACATTACACACCCATCGACATCGACAGCCACAAAGCTAATAAGTAGGTAGGTATTAGAATTAGTAGTAGGTAGGTATTAGGTAGGTATTATGGCGCTTAAATATCATGTGTAATGATTATTATGGCGTTTAAATATTTGTCTAATAATTATTATGGCATTTAAATATTATGTCTAATAATCATTATGCGTTTAAATATTATGTCTAATCATTATTATGGCAATTAAAAATAAAAAAACAATACGTATGGCACTTGTATCTTATGGTATCTAAGTTTCGGGCAATTAAAAGTATGTCATATGTCCTTTAGGGCAAACAAAACATTCGGGCAAATGAAATTCGGGTAAATGAAATTCGGGAATATGATGATTATGGTATATAATCTTCGGGTAAACAATAGACAACCGTTTTTCTTGCTGTGAAAAGCTATGGTTTTATCGCCGTGTGTAGGTACTTACGGTCGTCAGTGTTGTATGGATCCTATGGAAGCTTTTTGACGGAGACGCTTTATCGTACCGTAAAGAAACCGTACCATGTACAAAGGTTACGTAATAAAACATAAAATAAATAAACATACCAGGAAAAATTATACTGCGCAAGAGGATGTTAACCTCTGAAAAAACTGAACTGAACGAATGCAGTCGTGTCTTGTGTTCAGCCCAAAATTCGCCTAAGTGTGATCAGGGCTAAAAATTTCAGAGAAGTTTTACTTCCCTATCAAGTTACATAAGGCCAAAAGTCATCACTTTTTCCCCTTCTTCTTTTTCTTCTTTTGTGGCTCTGGTGGTGTAACTATTGGCGTTGGAGTCGGCTCCTTTTCCGGATATATCCGGTGTATGTAATCAGCCAGACCTGTTCAAAAGAACAAGCATGGATATGTCGAAGGATAATTGTAAAAATCGAATCTACTAATCGAACCCGAAAATACTAGGATTATTACAAATGTCTGAATTATTGGAAACTGGAGGTCATCGCTCATTATAACAGCACCGCTCCGACACAGCAAATAACTTATGATTCAAGTTAGGATTTCAAAATCAACTGCATTGAAGTAAATTTTACGATGACAATACAGAATAGTGGACAGCTCGAGGGCAGCGCACTGCCCGCGAGCTGTCACACGTCGCGCCTACCGCGCGCTTCAAGCAAGCAGCCTGCGCCCCGGCGATGAAACGCCTGCAAGCGGTATGAATATTTCGTTCCAAAAAAGCAAAGCAATAAAATTTCGTCTTTACTCACTTTCAAGGCTGAGCGGTCTAATCTTAGCCTCAGTTTTGGGACCAGGGAAGCATCTCGAGAGACCAATTACAAACTCTTCGTCAACCTGAGCTCCAGCACTGCGTTTCATAGTTCGCATGAACTCAGGTATTTCAAGAACGTCACGAGTCTTATACTGGTCCAGCATGTATACTCTGGAAGGATTGCAGAATTTCATAAGCGTAAGCATAATGAGCATATGTTCCCACTGCTGGGACGCAAGCCTTCCCTCTTTGATAGGGAGTGGGTCCACCACGCGGGCTTAGTGCGGGTTGGTGGAAGTCACCATATTCGAAATTTCGGTTTCCTCACGATGTTTTCCTTCACCATTTTGAGAGCAGTGGTCAGGAAATAATTTGCACAAAGTAAAGTGCCCAGCTGGGTTCAAATCTAAGACCTACAATTCGTAAATCCCGGCCGCTTACACTGGGCCACCTATATATAGAATATTATTGTAAAGTGCGATACATACTTATGCATAAAGGGTTCCTTACCATTTTAGTTTGTCCGGAAAATATACAACAATTTGTAACAACAGCTATGAATGGCAACTAACTCAATAAAACCGACAGTATTGTAGGCAGGCATACACGGTAGCCAATATTCTAGGTAGGTAGATAGTTATAAAAAAGTAGGTCAGCTGGTTGAGTCGCACTAAAGCTATTAAAGTTCTTGTAGCTTCACACGTATTGCAGGATAATTTCAAGCTACGGTATTACGGTTAGAAAGCTACAATCCCGTGTCATACAAAAAGACAGACCAGCGTAGATTAAAATATAGTAGGCCCTAGCACGAACGCGCGCCGTAAACCAACTAGTCAGTCGCACTAAATAAATATTATGAGCAAAGGGAGTATTTTTAACGCGTTCGGATTTACATTACGTACAGTATTTTTATCTCACGAAACTACACGTTTTTCCTTGTGGTAACCAAGTGTACAAACATGCTGTGAATGTGTGCGCGAACACGTGTAGCGTCAGCACATGACACAAACGATGTCCCCTTGTTTCGCAGACAGAAATTTCATAGACTTTCGTTTCCCAGAAAATGTTTCATATAATATTTGGTCCTTGTATTTTTATTTCGAATATTATTGTTTCAAAGAATACTTGAATGAAACATATTTCACAGAAACACTAGATATTCAATGAATTATTATTCACATTTTTTTTTGTTTAACAAACTTATCAAGCAGTAGAATTATTTTTTAACGAATATTGTTTGTTCGGTTTATTTTTCCATGGTATTTAATTTCAACAAAAATTTATAAAAATAGACGTTATGCTATCCATAATTTTAATTAAAATATTGTTTTAAAAGTCACTATGTTGTGCTACAAAAGTTAGTGACAGGAACGAATCGCTGCACAACCGACTTCATGTAGTCTTGTCTGCCCTACCCCTAGAGTGTAATTTAAATCCGCGTAGGCGAGCAGGGGCGAGGCGGCCCGCGAGCTGAGGAGCAGGTGGTTTTAACGCTTGGCTGGTGAGCGTGAATACCATCTGCGACGATAAGCTCGCGTGGGACCGCCAGAGCCCCGCAGCGCCGGCGCCGTGACAGAAACCATGCCTGCTACATGTTGCATGCTCGCTTGCATACTTGCATGCTGCATGCTTGCTTGCATGCTGCATGTTGCATGCTTGCTTGTATCCTGCATGCTTGCTTGCACGCTGCATGTTGCATGCTCACTTGCGGCATGCAAGCAGCAGATTTGGTTAGAACTGAGACCCCCAACAGAAATTACCTCAGCCAGAGTATATAATATGTATAATAATTTTATCAACGGTATGAATTGAAACGTTTAGAAATTGGAGGAACACCAAAGGAAGCGCCTGTTATAAGGATTTATATAATACGTTTATTATTCTTTTATATTTATAAACTAGCTTCTGCCCGCGGCTTCGCCCGCGTGGATGTCGGAAGTTATCCCACGGGAACGTGCTACCAGGATAAAAAGTATGTGCTTCCCCAGGATGCCATCTATCTCTTTGCCAAATAAGAAGTTCAGTGGTTTAGGCGTGAAATTGTAACATACAGTTTCAAGTTCAAATCCTCCCCTAAAAACCGAATTTTTAACCCCTATTGCCCCGTTAGGGGTCAATTTTCGACAACTTTACATACTTATTATTAATTATTTTCTGTCGAAAGTATCAATACTGAGTTTCGGGTTAATCGGACCGCGCATTCAATTTCTTCCACACAAACATCAACACCCCTATATCCCCCTTTGAGGGGTAGTTTGAAAAACTCATAATGATAAACTTTATTACTTACTTAGGCAAGTAGATATTGTTGCCAAGTTTCAAGTTTATTAACTAAATTAATAAGATTTTTCACAAATTTTTCAAAAATTTTAAAAAAATTATAAAAATTCATAACTTGACTCAAAGTTTATTTACACCAATTTTATAATTAATCAAGCCACTTAGTATAATCCTCCCCTGTAAAATTAACTACCCCTTTTCATCCCGTTAGGGGTAGATTTTCGAAAAATCCTCATATGTGTTATTATTTATTTTTAGTCTTAAGTACACACACAGTACACTGTGTTTCGAGTTAATCGGACCGCGCGTTCAAATTCTTCCACACAAACTTTAACACCCCTATATCCCCTTTGAGGGGTAGTTTTCAAAAACTAATAATGATAAACTTTATTGCTTACTTAGGCGAGTATTCATGCCAATTTTCAAGATTATTAACCTAACGAATAAGATTTTCATATAAACTGTATCCCCGCTTTTCACCTCCACAGGAGTGGAATTTTGAAAAATCATTGGGGATGTGTTAATAACTTGACTCAAAGATTATTTATACCAATTTTCGAGTTAATCAAGCCACGCCGTAAAATCCTCCCCTGTAAAATTGACTACCCCTTTTCAGGCCGTCAGGGGTAGATTTTCGAAAAACCCTGATAAACATTATTCTTTCCTTTTAATTTTAGGTATAAATACTGAGTTTCGATTAAATCGGACCGCGTGCTAAAATTCTTCTATACAAACTTTGAAACCCCCCAATCCCCTTTTAGGGGGTAGTTTATACAAACAAAAAATGCCCAACTTCATAATTTACTTAGATAAGTATTCGTGCCAAGTTTCAAGTTTATTAACTCAAGGAATAAGATTTTTCATACAAACAAAATCCCCCCATTTCACCCTCTTAGGGGTGGAATTTCGAAAAACCCCTTCTTAGTGGATACCTACTCTTCACGAAGAATACTCCCTCCAAATTTCATGTCTCTAGGACCAGCGGTTTAGGCTGTGCGTTGATGTCTCAGTCAGTCAGTCAGTCAGTCAGTCAGGACTTTGAATTTTATATATATAGATTGGAAGTGTACTTGGTAATAAGTATTATATTATATAAACAATATAAGGATAAAGAATATTTGATTTGTTATTTTATGATATGATTATTCTAACATTAAACTTTATGTGAAACAAAAATCAATTATTTAAAAATCTTCAAACGAAAATATGAGAAAATTTTATGTGTAACGAAATTCTATAAAACTATTAGCTATAAAACAACGTACAACGGACACAAACACACACTAACGACTTCGCTATTGTGTTGGACGGTACCGAGAGCTCCTGCACTTACACACACATTCAAAAAGTGTTTGTACACTTGGTAACCACACAAGAAAGGCGCGCGTCGCTTCGTGAGATAAAAATAATACTGTACATTTACTCCGTCGGCTCGTGCTAGAACCCCAGGTTCTATTGGCACCCTTTGGGTATGGAACCCTAAATACGAAAATTAACTAACAAAATGTCGAATCCTTCGCCCTTCTTCGTGTGCGTGAGGCGCACGAGTTGCTTTAAGTAAATGACCTTCATGTCTGGCGTTGGCAGCGTATAGTTGCCGAGAATATAACCGTAGGTTATCACAGTTTCTTTTCTGAATTCTAGATTCCTTATCTCTTTTAGTACCTGAAAAGAAAGCTGCATCTACGGTAGCTGAACGGGAGAACGAATTTGTGAAACGTAATACGAATAGGGCAAGATTTTTTTGACTTTACTTTAGTAAGTAGGCGTTCCATACGAATATAAACCTTATGTTATGCATGTAATGTGCATATTGCCGCTGGATGCGAATAGCACAGCGGAAAAATTGCGTAACACACCAACAGCAGGAATGGCTTTCATTTTGACAGTTCAACAAAATTCATTGCGTTATCTACGTTGTTGAGCAGATTCGAACATAATTATTATGAAGCATTGGATTAGATCCATCAAAATGATTGTTGATGAGTGAAGGGCGGGCGTTTTTGGGGGACTGTCTTTTGTAGTTTTGACGTTCGAAAAGTGCTGATTCTCAGCCTAAGTTGAATAAATGACTTTTGATTTTGATTCAGATTGTGATTGATAGTGTGTTACGCAATTAAGATGCCGGTCGATGTGGGGATGTTTCGGAGATGCTTTTATCCAGTTGACGTCTTTCGACTGAAATTATGACAATAAATGTTTATATTCGTCAGCAAGCGCAATGTGAGCAAGTGTTTAATTCGAATATGAACCTTGTGCTTTAAAAATAATGTTCACGGATCGTAGTTGTAAAGCTACCGTTAGTTGTTGAGTTTAATTTAGTGCATCTAAACTGTACTAAAAAACAAAAAAAAAATATATCGAAACACCATTTTTTTTTTTTTTTAAAACGTTGCCCCACACTAGGAATTTCTCCTGTGACGTGGGTGCGTTTACAGACATATAAACTCACATACACAAACAGCCAGACCCGGAACAACTAATTGTAAGTCATACAAATATTTGTTCCGTGCGGGAATCGAACCCGCGACACGCAGCGCAGCAGTCAATCGCTTAACCACTGCGCCAACCGTGCCGCTAAAACGTGTGGTGATAGAGGGTTGATGTTAGTCCCATAGATAGTTGTTCTGTTTGATGGTCTGTACCCACAACCTTAACTATAAATATATTTTTTTTTATGTATAAAAAAGTGACAACATTTTTACAGATGTGTTATCTCAAACATAGGTGATGGCTTCCAAACTAGGTTTAAACCTGTGACTATGATTACCACAACGTTTTGATTATACATGCTGGAGAATTCTGTGTCAAATACTGACCTGAGCAAATTCCTTGTTGACTTCAATATTATCCATGCGAAGTTCCTTAAGCTTAATTTCCTCTTCTGTCATGCTGAGGAGCACCATCAACGCGTCTGGAGGACCAAATGGATTGCAGGACAGATCTAAAATCTGTAGACTCTTCGCCAAGATTAGATTTTTGGCTATTATTTTAGCCGCACGCGTAGTTAAACTACGAAAAAAAAATCTTTCTAAAACAAACTGTTCATTGAAAGCTGTTATCCTACTAATAATATTATAAACGTGAAACTTTGTATGAATGGACGGATGTTTGTTACTCTTTCACGCAAAAACTACGGAACGGATTTGGATGAAATTTGGCACACAGACGGTTTATAACCAGGATTAACATAAGGCTACTTTTTATCCTGATATTCCCACGGGATCGAAAATTATGCGGATGAAACCGCGGGGCGCAGCTAGTAATTCATAAAATTGACATCGGAGAGACCTTCATTCGAATTTGTCTTGAAATTTTTCTAGCAAGAATCTTATTCTTGGTAAAATCAAAATTATAAGGAAAAAGGTTGTTGATGTCCACTGTGTCTTTTTAGTTTGTTACAGTTACTAGTTATGGTCTGTGTGTTGGTTATTGGAGCATTTTGAAGAACTGCTTGGGGCCTAAAAAAGCCACTTTAGCAGAATCGTAATAGGATAACAATATGAATCATATTAAAAATCGTAAAATGGTCACAAACTGACAATTCATAATATGATCTGTGTGCAATTCATATCACACAATTTACCTGTTTGACAGTTTTGTATGGAAATTCGTAAAATGTTCCACCAATGTTTACACCAAATATGATTGATATGAAATGAATTGTAGGTGATTAAACTAATTGGTGTAACCATTTAACGAAAATTAGTGGAATTGTGGGAATTCAGGAAATGAATAGCTTTTAGAGGTACTGCTTAAAGTGGCCTTTTTAGGCCCCCATATCCGTCGTCGACGTCGTTGCTGAAAACCAGCGCTGGGGCTCTGTCTCGAATGGGTCTCAGCATTACAGAATAGAACATAATAGAATTTTTCTTTAATCCAGTAACCAGGACTCAACAATATTGTTAGTAAAACTTATGACTATGTTATTCAGCACAGACATTATGCTGAGCGATGGCCGTTTGTGTGGATGTCACGCATGTTTTCCCCCCAACTTGTTACCTATTTTTTTTGTGTTTGTTCTTTTTATGCGTCATGTTTAACATAAATAAACGTATTTTCTTTTTTTCTTCTTTCTATACCAACCTACACTAACTTAACTATACATAAATATTACTTTAATCAAAATCAAAAGTCATTTATTCAAATTAGTCTGAGAGTCAGCACCTTTTTGAACGTCAAAATTACATAAGGTAGTCCCCCAAAACGCCCTTCACCACTTCTTAGTGCTTTAGCTGGTAAGAAGGCGTGGCGCAACCAACTCCCAGCAGAGAACTCCCAATCACCAATGCCTTTGACAAAAGAGATGATTATGAGAATAACTTGAGTACTAGACTAGTTTTAAATAATAAATTGTTTATTCATCATAAAAGCATTGTAGTACATGGTAATTGTGGTATTATTAACAAATTAGTGTACTAGTTAAAGTCGAGGTGTTTGTCACGAAAGCACCGGGGGTTTGACATCCTGATTATTACCTCGAATAAACAAACCATTCCTGAAACGTCTTCAATTAAGGTCAGAATACACAAAGTGACAATAATTTACGGACATCGTTTGCCGCGTCATTCTTTTAACGTCTTTATTTACCTCTAAGGTAAGTAGCGCTCTCGAAATAGACATAATTTTGTCTCATTTACAGTTAATAGGGAAACGGATCTCGTGCTTCTTCGTTACCACAGAGTACGGAGACGTCTCGGCGGCCGCTGCTAGGGCGATATTGTCAAAGCTTTCTATACAAACAAAGTGCGTCACTATTTACTCGCACTACGAGTCTACGACACAAATGAGGTATAGAAACTGATGGGTTTGGTGGTTGACGTCATCAACGCCGGCTCTGTTTCGTAAAGGGTCGTCGCATTATGCTGAGCGATGGCCATTTTGCGTGGATGTCACGCATAATAATTATTTTCCTGGTTTCGCCCTTTTTGTGTTTGTGTTCTTTCTCTGCGTCATGTTTACCGCAAATAAACGTATCTACTTTCTTTTTCTTTCTTTGAATGGCAATCCGTAACAGAAGTTATGAAGCTGTCGGTCGATAAAATCAAAATTAAAAGTCATTTATTCAAACTAGGCTGAGAATAAGCACTTTTCGATTGTCAAAATTAAAAAAGACAGTCCCCCACGCCCGCCCTTCACTACTTTCTAGTGCTTTCGCTGGGGAGAATAAGTGGCGCAACAAACTCCCCAGCCAATACAGCTGTCTGTTTAGTTTAAAACTACTTGATAACATTTTACCTTCCGAATTTTATCTGCCGTCTCTGGATGCCGCCGGCGTAGTATTTCCATGCTCTGTGGCCACTTCCAATGTAACTTTATATCATGGGCACAATGACAAGGAACGGAAAGTATGTAATGATGGAAATAAGCGATGAAACTGTCAGTTTTAATTTGAGACTGAGGCGTAGAAACGTCGTTTTCAATTGTGGTGATAAGCATCGTTTTATGGAAACTGGAGGAAATAACAACAGTCTTGATGACAAAAATGACAGATGAAGTGCAACAGAGTTGACAAACATTTTAAACGGGTAAGAAAAGTGTAAATCTTTATACTAAGTGACTCTGACATAATATGGTGGTCGAGATTGATTCATAGAGTTCTGCTGCGATTCTCTCGCTCATGGAGATGGTGTCTAAGGTCACCTACCTTAGGCACCATCTCCACGAGCGAGAGAATCGCAGCGATGGTCTCGCCGTGCCATCAAAGTCAATAGAAACTCTATGAATCAATCTCCACACACGATATCATCGCGACGATAATTTGATGGCACCGCATGATTGTCGCCGCGATTTGCTCGCCTGTGGAGATGGCGCCTTATTGGTTGCCAATAAGCAGCACACGATCTTCGGAATCACTTGTCTACGTCACTTTTGTCCATAGACAAGAGTGTCAACATTTTTATGCTTGAGTACGAGTCTTTTTGACTATGTGTATCTTAAGTCTTTTTTCTTATTTTTTTTTATATTATTATTTTTTAGTTGTAATTGTGCGTTTTGTTTGTGCAGAATAAAATATTTTTCTTTCTTTTCTTTTACTTCACACAGACAACTCTCAACGTACCTCCACCCTTATCTGGGCCTATGTCCAGCGTTTCTAATTTTATTTATTTACTAGCTATTGCCCGTGACTTAGTCTACGATTCAGGATGAAAAATAGCCTATGTCCTAACCCAGGTCATGGTAAACCCATGTGCCAAATTTCATCCAAATCCGTTCAGCCGTTTTAGCGTGAAAGCGTAACAAACAAATAAAGAAACTCACTTTCGCATTTCTCCTCCTTCGAGTCACTTGAACGACTGTATTTAGATCAGCACCCTAATTGCGTAACACACTAATAATCGAAATCTGAATCATTGTGAAGGATATTGCTAATCCATTACTTCATAATGTTCGATAAATGTGTCTGCTGAACAGTGCAAACAACGCAATGTATGTTGTTGAACTGTCAAAATGAAACCCATTGCCTTGAAGCCCGCTGGTTGGCCCAAAACTTCTCCACTTTATAATATTAGTTAGTATTAAACAATTGCTTGCTACAAGCTTTTGTTGATGTTTAAACGGATACTCATCAAGTACATTACCTGTTATGGCTAATATCCAGCACCTTCAAGGTTTCTATGCGCAGTAAGGCTCCAATTTCGACCCCCACGCAGAGGCCGGTGTAAGACATGTTTAGCTCCACAAGAACTTTACTTTGACGGAGTGCACGGATCAGTTGGATTGCTCCTGATAGGGAAGAAAATGAGGTTATTCAAGTAAGGTAAGGTAATTTAAGTAAGGTTAAGTGAGAATGGTTTGATGACGGCATATAATTGGCTTTGTATTCTACTTTTGCAGCTGTCTGTGTACTGTTCCTAATAAACTTTAATTAATATTTATTACTAGCTGACTCGACAGACGTTGTCCTGTCCAGATTTCAATAATATATACAAAAATCTCATAGAAAAAAGGACGCTTGGTTTTTCCCGATTTTTTTAAAAACAGAATTCAAACTACTCGTATTACGAACATTCTAAAACAAAAAATAGCCAAATCGGTCTAACCGTTTTCAAGTAATGCTGTCACCAACCAACAGCATTTCATTTTTATTAAAAAGGCAGAGCCACGCGTAGATACTAATTTTAAAAACAGCAATTTGATAACTTTTTCTACGGTTTGTGGCAGAAATAATTAATGAAGGTGATAGTTCTACTCTCCACATCCCTCTACCACAACTTGTAATTTCTTTTAGACATAACCTTATTCCTCAGCCACGCTTGACAGAAAACACCAGAAGGCCAATTCTCGTAATTTAAAACGCTCAAAATCTAGTCGCAGTCTCATCTCGGCGACAAACAAATGTCAAAAACTTGAAAAAATGTAGGGAAATTAGAAGTATTTTTGACAGATAAGACTGTGAACGTTTTTAAAATTACGAGAACTGCCCCACTGGTCTCAGTTTAAGGTATGTACGAGTATATAAGGATTTATTTATTCTGTAGTTAAAGAAAAAAAAAAGGTAGTCAATTTTATTAGTTTAATTGTTCCGTCATAGTTCCTGCTTTATCCCACGTAACAAAACCAGTACCTAACTTCCATAAAACCTGATAAAGCATAAAGCCTCAATATTCCAACGCTTTATGCCTCCAAATTTCGTGTTATCCAATTTGGACAAGCGCAAAAAACCAGCGCTTTGATTGACATCACAGTTTTTCATCCTTGAATATGCATATGATATGAGCACGAAATACGCGTCAAATACATGTTCGAAATAAAAGTGTTGCGTTGCACTGGATGGCGTTCTGTTTAATATTTATGAGATCCCCTCGCGGATGGGATGGCCAGCTGAAAGTTTGAGCCCCTGGACGTTTCTAAACGGCCATGTGCACGTCCGCCTCAACAATTTTATTGCCAACTTTCATCACATTAAACACCACAAAATAAGGAGCGGATTTTATATAGAAATAGCATGTTATTTTCTGCAGGATATAGGTAAGCCTCTAAGAGAATATGTGCTAAGCAACGTAATCTTTTAGTATTTAATACTATGGCAAATACATGCACTGATGAGATTTGACGGTATGGTAACGATGAGAAAATCATATAGGAAATTATTTATTATTTATCCAGTTTATAATCAGTTTTCCTAAAACGAACATAGTACTTCTTCTGCTACTCCCACTAAGTAGTGGGAGTAACAGAAGAAGACATGTATTTTAATACATGAGGTGATTATTGACTCGTTTAGGTCGCGCAAACGTTACAGCCTACGTATTGTTTTTATAATCGCGCCTTGCACGCACTGAATGATATATAATATTGTGGATAGTAGTAGTCTACTACCAACAATATTATGGTCATGGTATTTTTTTTTCAACATGTTAGTTATAATTGACGTCAAAATTCCGCCATTTTGATATTATTTATTTATTTATCACAAACACTACTAACATTACAGGGAATTCCTAATGCGTTAGCTTGGTCCTATTTTAAATAACATAACACATACAATATTGTTTTTGTGAATAAATTCAGAGAACAGGTAAATAGATCGATCCTTTCAGCAGTATCATTCAGTGCGTGCAAGGCGCGATTATAAAAACAATACGTAGGCTGTAACATTTGCGTGACTATAGGTATTATACGAGTCAAAAATCACCCCATGTATTAAAATATCATCATGCGCCGGTGGGATGCTTCCAGGGTATAAAGAATCCCACATACATAGATACGTGTGAAATACATAACCCTGTCTTTGCTGCGGTGCAGTCGGGTAATAAGATCATATAAAATACCTGCAGTCTTATAGAATATGTTCCAGGAAACATCCAAATGCGTTGTGTGGTCATGGAACTCAATCACTTCAGCCAACAGGGATAGGCTCTCACTTGACAAACTATTGCGCCTCAGGTTTAATCTAAAAACCACAAAGATCTTATATTATTGAGCTTAAGTAAACAAAATTTCACTTTGTTTTCATGTGAAATTAATGCCTATTTTCACTTAATACAGGCTGGGCAAATAAGAGGTATACCGACACTTTATTTTTTAAATTTTATTTTATGAAATATAAAAAAAAAACTAATAAGTATTTTATTTAAATATAGTATTTAAGGCCGGCAATTCAGTATGGAAAATAATCTCAGACAAATGTTCACCTCTAGCAGCATGGCAGATGTGAACCCTTTTCATTGCGTTTTTCATGACATTTTCACAAATTTCCTGCGTTAATTCAGTGACTGTGTCATTTTGTTTTAATTCATGAAGGTTCATTGGCCTGTTAGCAAAGACACGTCCCTTTAGATAGCCCTACAAAAAACTCAGGAGCTGTTAAATCCGGGGATCTTGGGGGTCAATCAATGTCACCGTTTCTCGAAATTAATCGACCCGGAAACGTTCTTTTCAATGTCTCGATTGTGGCTCGTGCCGTATGACATATGGCCCCGTCTTGTGGAACCACATATTTCCTAAGCCCAACTGATTTACTTGATGTAAGAAAACTGCTTTATCTGTTACAATGCCATGCTGCTCAAATTTAATCACAAAACGAGTTATTGTTAGCCGCGAAGGTAAGTAATTTCTACCAAAAATTGGCCGCATTTTTTTTAAGAGTTTCCGCAATACATGATGATTGGATTGAGTAGAATGTTTTAATAATTCAAAGACGTTTTTCAATCGTAAAACGCTCCATAGCAAAATTGTCGTATCTACACAAAATAGTTTTCATGAAACAACTGTCATATTTGCCACCAAAACAAAATGGCGGCAAAAAAGTTGTATACCTCCAAGATCTGAATCATTTTGAAGGATATTGCTAATCCATTGCTTCATATGTTCAAAAAATGTGTCATTTTTTGTCTGCTCAACAACGTAAATAACGCAATTAATGTTGTTGAATTGTCAAAAGGAAACAGATTCCGATTGATCGTGTGTTACGCAATTAGGGTGCTGGGGGTCTACTCCGAAGTAGTATCGGCCGAATGTTCGGCCGTTTCCTGCTACGAAGTTACTATTTGGTTCGGTTGGTTCCGATCCTACACACCTACATTCTTTCGAATATTCACTATAGTCCCGACCCAACTGAGCCGATTCGAACTTTTTTCGCATTTTTCAATAATATTCGGTTCGGCCATGTGTCGGTCCGAGCCGAACATTCGCACTTTGCACTTCGGAGTAGACCCCCTGTACTAGGCGACACCTAAACGAATGCCGAAATTAATGCACGCTGTTGGATTTTGAACTAACGGCGCTAAGCGGAGCGTTTAAAATCCAACAGCGCGCCACTTTTTAAAAAGGCATTAATTTAGGTAGTGAGAAGAAGCTAGTTTTAAAATAAGAAGTAAACATACCTTCTAATAACAGCCCCATGCAGAATTTGTTCGGTGAGGAACGGGAAACCTGTGTCTCTAATATTGTTCTCTGATAAATCTAGCAGGTCCAGGACACGATGTTTAAGGAGATACAACGCTCTGCGCAGAAGTTTAGACCCGATGCTGCAAAAAATAATTACACCACGACAAATTAAAACTTATACCTAGGCAATAGACGAAGGATAATTGGAAAAAAAAATAATCTTTGCGAAAACACAAAAACAGTCAAACAGTCGACAGTCTTCAAAGCAAGAGTGAACAGGCATCTTTTGGGCACGCTCGTTCCGTCGTAGACCTCATCCATCGCTTTCCATCAGGCGTGATCGAGGTTAAGCGCATGGCCCATTCAGCAATATTTTTTTGTTAACATTTTTGCAAAGGCGCCTATTATTGGAAACTAAGAAAGAATTTCATAATCATACGAGTTATCAAATTGCGACTAAGTATCTATAATATAAAAACGAATCGCTGAATGTGTTTGCTAAGCGAAAATCTCGAGAACAGCTGAACCGACTTCGCTAATTCTTTTTTTAGAATATTACTTTATGTACGAGGATGGTTCTTACGAAAAAAATGTAAGAAAGTTGCTTTAAGCGGACGAAGTCGCGGGCAAAAACTAGTGTACTATAAATGTACCGTAGTTATCATAGTCAGCATTTTAAAAATACTTTGCTCATACAGGGTGGCAGGGACATCGAGGTGCTAACTGTAACCATAAAATTAGCACATGAGTCAAGACCTAGACAGAAAAAAAGCTGAAAGAAGAAAAGTGCAATACCCACGCGGTCTATATATATGTATGGAGCAGCTATTTATTTTTTAATAACCGCCGAAAAATGTGAACGCAGGGCCTGTGTTGAAAATTTTCGTCGGTTCGGAATCATATACTGAATCCATGGTTACATTTTGCGCGTTGATGTCGCGGCCACCCTGTATATGTATTATCCTACTAATATTATAAACGCGAAAGTTTGTGAGGATGGATGGATGGATGTTTGTTACTCTTCACGCAAAATCTACTTGACGGATTTTGATGAAACTTTACAGTAAAATAGCTTATATATCAGAATAATACGTAGGATACTTTTTATTTTGATATTCCCACGGGATCGACACTTATGCAGGTGAAACCGCGAGGCGTTGCTAGTATTATAAACGCTAGTTTCTGAAAATGGATGGATGGATGTTTATTACTTTTTCACGCGAACAGATTTGGATGAAATTTGGCACACATATAGTTTATAACGAGGATACTTTTTATCCCGATATTCCTACGGGATCGAAACTTATGCGGGTGAAACCACGGGTCGCTGCTAGTGTTACATAATTTTACATACATAGCAGGGAAGTCTTACTATGTCATCATCATCATCTGCCTAGCCTTTTCCCAACTATGTTGGGGTCGGCTTCCAGTCTAACCGGATGCAGCTGAATACCAGTATTTTACGTGGAGCAACGGCCTATCTGATCTCCACAATCCAGTTACTATCTGGAAGTCTTAATATGTATGTAGAATTAATATAAAACAGTAGCAATGACTTATTTACTTGCATCCGCTCAACACGAGTTCCGTCAAAGCGTTTCGGTCGCCCATCATTTGTCCGATGTGGTAGCACGCATCGAAATGGTCCAGGTAGTTGCTCGTCAAGTCCAGACGTTTCACGGTCCTGTTGCGGGCTAAGGCCATACACATTGCTCGTATACCTACTGGGTTCACACCGTAATACTGAAAATAGTTAAGCAGAACTATAGCATGATGCCTGAACCTTTATTTCATCACCACTGCTCTCAAAAACAGTGAAGAAACGAAAGAAAACATCGTGAAGAAACCGGCATGTCCAGGACTAAAAATTCGAAGATATGTGACACCTTTTTTTTTTTTTTTGTGGATGGGAAATCATCAAATGACCCCTCCCGCTCTGGGTGGAGCGGAAGGGAGTGTCAGACTTTTACTGACTAAAACCCACCCGTGTTCCTTGGATATGTGACACCTGCCAACCCGCCGCGTAGTGGATTACGGCCCATTCTCTCTCATAGGGAGGAGGCCTGTGTCCCAGCAGTTGGAACATTATATGCTGATTATGTTCTTTTATAGCCTGCTGAAAGCTATGGGAAACCCGTTGGATGCAAAAAACACAGGACGCTGTAAATGGTTTAATTGAAATAAATGCTTTGAGTTTGACAGTCAGGGAAATTAATCGTTAAGTAAATTGACACCCTACATCAATTAGCCGTGTCATAGCCATTTCATACAACTGTCAATTGAGATTTGAATTTACAGGAAATTTAAATTGGTAGTCAATTTGATTAACTACTAATTTCCTTGACTTCACCGGATAAACTTTGGATTGGCAGAAAGGACATTGAAATATGGCAACATTTACGTAAACACACTTACTTTCAAGTCAATTTCTTTTGTTATCAAACCTCTATGGAAAATCCTCACCGGAATTATATTCATTTCCTTACACAAATCCAGGTATAATTCTTGACCATCTTCATCGTATTTTTTATGTATTTCTGAAATACGAGTAGATCAATGTTCAATTAAATGGGTGAAAGAAGACTTACCTACACTGACTGGAAAGGTTCACTCAATCTGTGTGGTTCAATATTCAAAAGACCATTTCAGACATTAATCTACGTGGTCTTTACATGATCTGACCAAGATTATGTCTGGACTTTAAAGAAATTGCGACCTCTGATTTTGGTTCTGATTTTGGCCTTTCTTCTAAGAGTCAGATAGGAAACGCCGACCTCATCTAGTTTCAGGTCCAGTTGAAAACCAGCGTCAGGCACTAGTTGCTGAACTGGACCTTTTTGGCGCAGCCGTCAGGAACACTTTCCTGCTAATTTCTTACATCGAACTTCACACTTTTTATTTAATCTTTTTTTATTTTATTGTTTGTTTTATCTGATCTATGTATCTGGTGTATTGTAGTTTGTGCCAAATAAATGTATTTTCTTTCTTCTTTAGTTTAAAAGTGTTATTGACGTGTAAAAGTGTTTGTACAAACCTACTTACGGAAATACTAAGTGTAGGGGCCCAGCGAAAAATAAACAAAGGAATATTTTTTTCTTAGTATGAGCTTTTAATCATCAAATGACCCCTCCCGCTCTGGGTGGAGCGGAAAGGAGTGTCAGACTCTTACTGACTAAAACCCACCCGTGTTCCTTCCTTAGCCCTTTCTGTTCCAGGGCAGCGGTAACCCTTTCGGACGGTCCCGCGCCGCCCTGGCAGGCTCTTAGTATGAGCTTGGAGTCTGGATTTACCCCGTTGGCAATACCCTCGCCCCCTATTACATGGGACTGAAACATAACTAGTGAAATGTGGGTGTACAGAACGCCAGCACGTCAAGCTACCTGAAACTGTCAATTTTTCCCAATCAACCTTGAACCTAATGCTTTAGGGATGAAGTTGAAAATCTAATAAAGAAATTTGACAGATTGTAGTAGCTTGATGTGCTGTCGTCTGTACTATCGTATGTTCAGATTCATCTGAATCTGACACATGTTATTGCAAATAAATAAATGAATCTTCATTTATTTATTTGCAAAAACCTGTGTGGATAATAAGCATCAACAATTAACTTTAATTAAAGGAGATTGCTCTAGACCGCCCTATAACCAACAAACATTTGACGTGTACGTTAATTTTAATTATATTATAATATACTTTTTAAAAATAATAAATTCAAGCGGACACTGTTTAATTCCTAATAGGTTTTTAAAAGTGACCTCATTGATTTTATTACCAACCAAACCCGCCATCTTTCATGGAATTGTCAATGTGAATGTCACTAAAGATTTGATAGTGTTGCTCTCGGTCATATTACATAAATATCGATATCGACGACGATGTCTATAATATCTAGTGATAAATAATAGATGTTCGATATTTATCACTTCCAAAACATTGAAAATGTGCAACATAAAAGTTTTTCATGCATATTTTTTTCATGGAATTAGTTCTGTGATCATTTTAATGGGACTTATGATAAATATGGCCTAGCACGATTATGATGAAAATATAATGCAAAAAACAAACTCACAAAATGTACTTACTAGTCGAATGAGGGATTTTCTGACAAGTGAGAAAATATTAGTTTATTAAAAGAGGCGTTGGTAAAAAATACGTCACTGTCTCTGGTTTTTGACATTAAATAAGCTTTCTTATTAACGGATCTTATTTTTGTTATCAGTAGCCAGTAAAACAAAGACGTATTTTTTACCCACGCCATCTATTGAACTATGTTTTTTCACTAGTCAGAAAATCTCTCATTGAACGATTGAAATGTCATTTACGACGCAACTCTAGTGAATTGTTCTCATAACGATTCCACGACTTCAATAGCCATATACATACCACATATAAATAGAGTTTAAGTACTTTTTAAGTACTTAAACTCTATTTTTAAATGTCGCAAACTAAAACGTTTCACATTGTTCGTTGGGAACAAAATATTTTATTTAATGTGAAGTAGAATCATAGCAACAACGTGTTTATGTTTGAAACGGAACAAATTAATTTACATTTGACATATTGATCTGTCATTTTGGTCTACTAAATTAAAACCACAGATTAAATAAGTGGTCATTGATAATCGATATACAATGATCGATCTTCGAGAAGCATCTCTACGTCACTACGTCAGTCCGTCAGACGTTCAGTTGTATTGTTGTGACTACCTACCTATTTGACGATTTCTTTTGGCGATTTTGTTTCTGTTTAACGGACTACGATTTGGATTGCTTTCAACGTGACCTGGCTTCGAATAACTGATTCTGTGATCTGCTTAAACGACACCTTGGCATTTTGACAACGGATAACTGACTTCGCATACGAAATGGAAAGTGGATTTTGTATCAGCTGTGGCTCTGCTGGTGGTTCTATGTTGTTGGAAGATGAACAGATTCGTCGATATATTTAGGAAAGGGCTCCATCACTTTCGGTAAATAACTGTTAACGTGTATTTAACATAACGACATTTTGTAGAAGACATAACGTGTAATATTTTTCTAAATTGTTATTTATTTTTGTCTAAGCTTTTAGTGCAATCATAAATATACCTACATTTTAAGTAAGTATACATTCTTTCAGATTCAAACAAGTGATATTATATGCACAATATGCTGGACTTCGGCACAACAAAGCATACAAACAACATCAGAATACATTGGTAGAAATTGTGCACTATGCCATAACACACTAGGACGTCGAACTCGTTCTCATCGTCTGGTCGGAGTATGCGACTAACGACAGGATCCATATCAACTGCATAATTAATCATCCTAGCTTATTATGTAAACTTCAACCAACAAATAATAACTGTACCTAAAAGGCACAATAAAACTGTAATTACAGTAATATTTTACTATATTTGAAGTTTACTGCTTTGTAGAAACCAGAAATAGCGATTTTAGAAGGAATTACTTAAGTTTTCTTTTATTAAAAATAACCTCAAAATCTGTTCCTTTTTTTTAAATAAATCTGTTCTCTAAAGTGTCCGTCAAGATACTTTGTTCTTATGGGTTACTAAGGGCAATTTACAAATAGAAAATTATTTTTTCTATGCAGTTGGCTCCAGGGCGAACAATGTATGGGCGTAGAACAATCTCCTTTAAAAAATAGGTCAATAGTCATGCGATTCAAAATAAATAGAATAGATTCAGTCAGTATCATCACAGCGATTTATTATTTAAAAATTCATTAACATTATAATAGGCTTTTTCTGTCAGTATTTTTTTTATGTTTCCTAAACTGGTCTGTATTTAATTTCTTAACACAGCTAGGGATATTATTGGCGCTCTGCATACAACGCTTTTATATAGTAGCGCCGTCTTAGCTGGCTGAACACGATTTTTACTATTATCCTGGCGATTCCGTATTATAATGTCGGATATTGGAGGAAACAAATGGGGCAATGGGAGAAACAAATATATCCTACCTAACCCTTCAGCATTACAAGCGTGATGTTATGTTATTTTTTTATGCATCTATGCGCAAATATACAGTTTCAATAGTTTGGATAGTAATACCCTACGAAGTTTTGAGATTTTTCTGAAATATCCATACTTAATATTATAAATGCGGAAGTAACTGTCGGTCTGCCTGTCTGTATGTCACTTTCTCACAACTTAACGGCTGAACAGATTTAGATGACATTTTTTGACTGATTAGGCTTTCGGGTTTCTGACGACCCGTAACGACTGTCCACGAATGACAACCGACACCAACGGCTTAACGTGCTGTCTGAGGCACGGACGGGTCTTGATATGGAAAGATGGTCACCCATCCACGGACTAGTAGCTTAACCTCATCAATCGACACGTGGGACTGCTATTACTTTACAACAAGCCCCTCTAAAGCCTTTGATAAAGAAAGATAAAGAATCTTAGTAACATGTGAATTAATACGTCAGTACCTGGAAACAGCAGCGCTTTCTCAATGCCAGGGTCTTTAATACTTGGATAATCATAGTAAGGATGTCTTAACACCGAGCTAGCTGACGCAGCTATATACTTGGCACATATTTCTCCGCTGCCAGGACTATAGAGACCCTTCTTGAACAATCTGAGCTTAGGGGAGTCCTCAGGGTCAGGTGCAATATAGTCCTCTAGAGAATCTATTGATTCAGAAGATTCATATTCGGGAGCTACCCAGACAGCCTGGATAGGTTTTTCAACTACTACAGATTCGTCGCTATCCATACTTAATTGAACGCTTATACAAGTTGGTAATCTTAAATTCAATTTTATTGTATTTTCTTGCGAGCTGTCGTTGCAAGCAGGAAACGTGTCACTTTTGACGTAGGTACTATATTTTTTTTGGCAATATTACTGTCAAGGCTATTCTTTGAACATAAGTATATAGCCAACGAGGTTGACTGATCGAACAAAAAACTATAAGGTACTATACTTTAAGGTGCATCACACCGAAGTTACAATCCTTTCATGGTTATTATACCTCTGATTTTGCGTCACTGTCCAAATCACAGTGATTTTTACTCTCATTCTTATAAGGTTCCTGTTGGGTTATCACTGACAAGTCTATCAAAATCATTGTGATCTTTATTCTCATTAGAATAAGGTTGCAACAGCAATCTAACAAGGTTACAGCTATCAGAGGTAAAATAACTAAAAACGCCTGTACTTTCGGTAGAGCAACATTTTTGTGTTTCCATAAAAACTTTTTGCTATCGAATTAAACTGACATACACAAACAGCCAGACCCGGAACAACTACTTGTACGCAATACTAATATTTGTTCCGTGCGGGAATCGAACCCGCGACACGCAGCGCAGCAGTCGATCGCTCAGCCACTGCGCCAACCGTGTCGTCCTCTTCTTCAATGTTATCGATGTAGATGCACCTGTATGCCAGTGTGTAACGAGCCATAAGCGTATATTTATCAGCTTCGTTGGATATATTTTATTCTTAACTATTAAACAGTAGCGCATGATCAAAAATATTTCACGTCATGGTGTTTCATTGCTAAATAAACAAATCTTTTATAGAAGATATAAAAGAAACGGATTCGAAAGTATTCATAACGTCATCATTTCAACCGAAAGACGTCCACTTCTGGACATAGGCCTCCCCAAGAACTTCCACTTCGACCAGTTTTGTGCTTCTCGTATCCAACGGGATCTTGCTACCTTCACAAGGTCGTCGGTCCAGCTTGTGGGAGGTCTTCCAACGCTACGTCTTCCGGTAAGCGGTCGCCACTCCAGAACTTTTCGGCCCCATCGGCCATCTGATCTGCGAGCAAAGTGCCCTGTCCACTGCCTCTTCAATTCATAACGTAAATGGTTAAAATTCTTAAAACTTAAGAATTATTTCGTCCAAAAATATGTTAGTGACAGCAGTATGTTAGAAGGAAAACAATAAAAGACTGTAATTGTAGAAATGTTTAGCTTAAAACGTAACAATATTAAGCAAAACAAAGTACATTACGTATCGCGCACAAATTAGTTTCTCGCCCCCCAGACGCAAAACAGTCGAACGACTAATGTAACCGTGCCATTCGACAGGAAAGTTATCTTTGTAAATAGGACATGATTTCAAACAGCCGTCGGTGGCTAGAGTGGAGAGCAAAAAGCGTCATGTGGCGTGCAATATCGAGCCAAGCAAACATTTACCAAAGCCAGTTGGTGTACAAATGGTGGGATGAGTTTTCACAAGCCTCTGTCTGCGTTAACCGCAGATGTGTGCGTGTATATAAGAGGAGTAAAAAGTATCAGCCCTTTTGTTGACTTTATGAGCACTGAAACTAACAGGATAGTAAACACAACAAATGGCAGAGAAGCAATAAATTTTATAGCCAACATATTTACGTATTCACAATGAATTGACAGTAAAAATCATATTGTTATAAATTGTGACGGTTTATCGACGATTGATATAAAAGAGTTTTATGTTTGTGTGAACAATTGTAGCGTAGTAAAGCGTTAGGTTTCGGAAAATCTGGATTTGATAATGATCGCAGATGTGGATACAAGAACGATGCAGGGCCGCAATTGGCTTTTAATGGAGCTTTGTGGTGTATGACAGATTGGATTTCTATTCCGAGTCGTATTTTGGGCTTCTAAATATTGGCCAGTAACTTGCCTGCGGTCTATTTGTAAAAATGTCACCGGGAAGGCCGAGATGAAGTGAGCCGAAAGTAAACTGTCCTTCTATCAAATACTCGGGATTGACAGCTCGCTTCAAGCTTACTCACCCAAGCTTTCACGGTGAGATTTTTACAGAATAGATCGCCAGCTGTAAAAATGAAACCTTATGTGAAGTAAGCTGTCAATATAGTGTATCCCTAGCATCAGGTGGAACTCTCACCGTGAGACTAAGTTGAAGTGAGCTGTCATTACAGCTCACTTCAACTTAGTATTCACGGTGAGATTTTCACAGAACACACCGGCTCTAAGTCATTGGAACGGCCCGCGAACAGAAGCCCACCCCAATAATAACGACCACTTATTCAAATAAACAAAACCCAAATAAGTCAGAATATCAAGTTCGTACCCCATATCATTCTGGGTAATAAACTGCCATCATTTCACAGAGAACGCGTCTAAATCCACTTTAGCGGATCTCTAAACACCTCATACATCTCTGACGGAAATAAATCACGCTGCGTGGAACAATAGAGCTTTAGGCACAGTTGATGGTGGTAAAAAAAACATAAAAAACACCATTACGAAGCCGTTAACGCAACCAAGACTGCTTCAATACTGAATTTTGACGGCAAGTGATGGCAACCCCGATGCTAAACGTCTTTATCACGACGAAGATGGAAAAATAATATTCCATTACTCATCTGCTTTAGCGTTTGTCGATAACCTATCGGGAATTGAAGGTTTTTATTTTTGTTCGTGTAGGTATATGGTTCTAGGAAAAATGTTGGGAATCGAAGATGTGTGTGTTGACTGTTTGAATTTAGTCTATCGTTTTTAGCTAGAAGTGGGTTCGATTGACTTGTTTATAGGAAGCGAAAGCTAAAGTGTAGGCCTTTGTTTCAAAGGGAATTATTATTAGACGGTACTATTCAAATGGAAAAAACACACACTCACACACACCCACTCGTAAAGGAATATTACGTGTGATCGTGTTCTCGTAACTGTAATTGTCTACAAGTAGTCTTCATTTATTTTCGTTGCTTATATATTTAGTATGTTTTTGTGTATATATTTATTATTTAGGATATGTATATATCTGTGTATCTACATATTTTAGTATACTAATTATTGCACCAACGACCACCCCATTTTATGTCCAGGCAAATCACTGTCCATTCCAAGGTTGCCTGGATGAGATTCAGAAAGCGATAAGGCCACCTTTTGTATATTTTTAGTGTTCGATGAGTTTTTTTTGTTATGCATTTTTGTGGTGTACAATAAACGCCGTACGCCAAATAATAATGAGGGCCAATCGTTACAAACGGTTGGTTAACGTAACATACGTACGTCAAATGATAAAGATTACGTAAAAGTTATTATTTGACGTAAGTCAAGGCCATAATTTTGTAATTTATTGTAATCTAAAACAACACTTTTTTGGTTTGACGATAGTTAGCACCATTTTTGACGTATATGTTCGCGTCAGGTGGACGTGAAACAACCTGCCCCGAGTACGTAAACGTTATCATTTGACGTACGTATGTTACTTTAACCAACCGTTTGATAAAACCGGTCCTTAACATAGTCTTCGGTATAGCCCAAAACAGCACAACGCAAATGGGTGGCCGTACTACAATCCTCAAATTCATTCAGATAACCGAATTTCAGTCAGAACATTACTGTGTCAACGTATTGAATACGTAAGTACCTAATTAATTACTATTGTTGCTAACGTCCGTCAGGTTAGCCAATTAGTTTAATAGTCGCACAATCAGACCGCTTTACGCAACATTGTGTAATGCATAATAAAAGATACAATACACCAGATACAAATAACAACAAATAAAAATCAAATAGAAAGTGTAAATTCCGATGTAAGAAAATAGCAGGAAAGTGTGCTTCACGACAGCACCAAAAGGGCCCAAGGTAACAAGAATCCCAGGTAACAAGAACCGATAAAATCATGTCGCAAAAAGTAATCATCATGGTGAAATGTCATCATGACTTGCTCGGTAGAAAAACGTTTAGAAACAAAAAACATTTACTATAGTTTCGGATTCCTACCATAGCAATGGCCGTCATGAAAATTATGGCAGCGGGTTTTGACTTTACGGTATCAAATAACGCTCACTAGGGAACCACACCAACTTAATTTCTTACGGCAGTGAATTGCGGACACTATGTGGCGGCCGCCGCAGTCTTAGGAAACCCTTGCTTTAGCATTTATTTTGAAGGTAGTAAGCCGTATTAACCGCGTATCAGTAAACGTAGTGTGGGACGCCCCCATTCCAGATACACCAACGACCTTAAAAAGGTGGCTGGGACAGACGGATGCGGAAGGCGGAGGACAAGGTGTTCTGGCGCAGCCTAGGGGTGGTCTATGTCCAGCAGTGGACAAGTAGAAGCCTTATTAGTAGCACAGTCATAACAAATGAACAAGGCTACCCGTAAGGAAGATAAAGTCAAAATCCTTCATCTGAAAGTCATAATATTCTTTTCATAACCCCAACCTACCAAACCAACTCAGCATACCAATAAAACGAAACAATTTGCTCGGCACCACAATAAAACCGTGACGTTCTCAAAAAGCATCGTTACCCAAAGTGAAAATTATCTGTTGGAGAGAAAAAAGAATTACCTGTTCCGTTATTTACGGTGTGTAGCCAGTATGTACAAAATAGAGAGCTACAGAAGGTTGGTACCATACAGCTACCGAAAACAGACGCATAAACAGAAAAATAGACTGAGAACTGTCTCAATAGGTATGTGACAGGCTTTTGACAGCCAACCACTGACCTATATAGTATGCTGGACTAAATATACTATACGAAATGATAGTTGTTTTTTGTGCCGATTCAAAGCGCGCGGCACCGCGCCGCTCGAGCGTCTCAGGAACTAAAATTGACATAATGCCGCAAATGACCGTCGTTCTGTTTTGGTACGTTTCTGATGATTTCGGTCTAAATCGTGGAATAAGACATTTTGGTGTATTAATTTTGTGTTTACTACGAGATATTTACAACATTTTTATCCTGAAAGTATGCGCATCTCGTAAAATTTGCTATCAAAAATATTAGTTCTACGGACGCTCACGTTGCTGTCAGCGCCAAAATGGCTAAAATCAAATGTGATTTTGATTTTTTATAATTTTGCCATCGATGCATGGTGTGAAGTCCAGCGTACTTCTTTATTACAGGTCAGTGCAAAAAGGAAAAAAAACAGGTTATTTGACAGGTTTTTTGTTTTTTTTTTAAAGGTTAATTAAAAAAATACCATTTGTGGATAGAAAAATCCGGAAATCGTTGGAAATATTGAGAAGTTATCAACACGTTTTAGAAGTTATTATTTTATCCTTGTCACGCAAAACGGATTACAGCGAATACAAGCGAACTCGCGACTGGCATTTGTTTCAAGAATAGGGTGTTTGACTACTATTAAAATGAATGTCTTTGACCAACTTTTGCCCGCGGCTTGGCACGTGGGGATGTCGGAAAATATCCCACGGGAACGTACTACCAAGATTTAAAGTTCCCTATTGTTAATCCAGGTTATAAACTATCTGTGCGCCAAGTTTCATTCAAATCCGGTCAGCCGTTTTTGCGCCAATCCGGAACATACATACAGACAAAAATTCTTCGTGACCATTTCTATATAATACTAGCGGCACCCCGCGGTTTCGCCCGCATAAGGGTCGATCCCGTGGGAATATCAGGAAAAAAGTGTCCTATGTGATATTCTAATGTATTAAGCTATATTACTGTAAAGGTTCATCGACATCCGTTCAGTACTTTTTGCGTGAAAGAGTAACAAACATCCATCCATCCATCCTCACGAACTTTCGCGTTTATAATATTAAGGAGGATTATTAGTAGGCCGTATAGATAGTAGTCTGATACCCTATTCCTCAAAGAAATGGAAATCGCGAGTGTACGCTGGCACTCGCTATACGTGAAACGTGCTTGTGTGCGTTTTCACTCGTTGTATGAACCTGGGGGCCTAAAAAAACCACTTTGAGCAATACCTCTAAAAGCTATTCATTTCCTGAATTCCCAGTAGATCATTAGCAATTCCTCTAATTTTCATTAAATGGTTACACATAATAGTTTAATCACCTACAATTAATTTCATATCAATCATATTTGGTGTAAACATTGGTGGATCATTTTACGAATTTCCATACAAAACTGCCAAACAGGTGAATTGCGTGATATGAATTGCACACAGATCATATAATGAATTGTCAGTTTGTGACCATTTTACGATTTTTAATTTAATTCATATTGTTATTCTATTATCATTCTGCCAAAGTGGCCTTTTAGGCCCCCTGACCTCTGTACCTACCTGTTCTGTGTAGGTGATGTTCCCTGATATGTTGGCGGTCGTTACCGTGAGTTTTTGCCCTCGGAGGCCCGAAAAGTTTGGCCTGAACTCGCGTATTTCCTTCACTTACACGCCGCTGTCGTTATAAATCGTGATATATAGGACTACAAGTAATTATTACTTATGGCCAGCCTTATTTGTTAATTGAAAGGTACGGCTTTCGAGTTTAAGGTGACTGGGAGACAGTTTTGTTGGGGGATTAGGTGTTTATATACTGAATAGGTTTCTTTTTATTTTTACCTTTTAGGTTACATGACTTTACAGCACGTTAGAATTCCTACTTAGGTAATAGAGGCAAAGGTCTCAGTTCAATTCAATTAAAATTCAAATAGTCGTTATTTCTAATACTGTAGGTACATGCAAGTTTTATCCTATAAATATTTACTTTATTTACTTGTTTTATTCACATTCCATGCATTTGTTAATTGCATAATATTATCTAATATAATTAATAGAATAGAATTGACGTCTGAAAGTTTTTGTATGGAAGAATTGTCAAAAATTCAAAATTAATCCGCCGACAAAATTATGGCGTTGGAAAAATCAGCCCCAAGTTTACTTGTATATAGCTTACAACTAACATAATCACTTATTATTGTTTTTTTTTTGTGTTCATGTGTTGTTTATCTTTAAGCAATTTTTGCACTTTGTAGAGTTTAAAAGCAAGTTTTATTTTTGTTTGTAGATTAGTGTAAACAATTGTTGGTAGACCTAAATAAATAAAAATCTAGATTAAAACAAATATTGGTTTCATTAATTATTGTTAAAGTGTTATTAAATGCCAACATCGGTAACATTAGTAGCTGTAACAGCTTGCCTTTTTGGGAAGGCCTCCCCTCCATAGTTATAGTATAGTTTGCCATAATTTCCTGTTGGCTGGCTCTAACAAGATTCCACATCTAAGACCATTAATGTGGAATCTAAGCTGCTACGAGTATAGACAATTTCCTTATAGATTTTTGTTTTTTTTTCAACGCGGTATTCTCTGGAACTACGGATCGGAAAATAAATTTTGCATTTGATTGCCCTTTTCATGAGGTCGGCTATAGGCAAAATTAACGCTATGACCATAAGGAACCAAGCAAAAGAAAGTTGAGTGAAAACAATGTAATATAATAGCGCGAATAGGCGATGCAATGCAACGCGGTGGGTCAGGGTAACAAGGAATTTCACGCAGATGAAGTCGCTGGCAGAAACTAGTTTATTATAAAATGCCGGGGATCTATTTCCAGTCTTTTCTTGAATTTAATTGTACATAGGAATGCTTAGATTGCTCAGAGATCAAGCTCAGTAACAACCGAAGGGATTTGGCCTGGAATTTGGCACAGCAGTAGAATGTGTAGATTAGCATTTAGCAAATTGGGTAGTTAGGCATTTTCATTTCTGACAGTCCAATTAGCCCTTTTAACTTAATATTTGCATACCTCCTTTATTAATAAATATTAGAATATCCTATCCTAATGAATAGCTTTTAGAGGTATTGCTTAAAGTGGCCTTTTTAGGCCCCCAGGTTCATACAACGAGTGAAAACGCACACAAGCACGTTTCACGTACAGCAAGTGCCAGTGCACTCGCGATTGCCATTTCTTTGAGGAATAGGGTATCAGACTACTATCTATACGGCCTACTAATAATCCTACTTAATATTATAAGCGCGATAGTTTGTGTGGATGGAAGGATGGATGTTTGTTACTATTACACTTATTACGTACTATTTCACGCAAAAACTACTGTTTTTGCGTGAAATAGTACGTTCGTACGTACGTACGTTCTACGGATTTGGATGAAATTTGGCACACAGATAGTTTATACTCGTAACCAGGATTAACACATAGGATACTTTTTATCCCGATATTCCCACGGGATCGACACAAACCGCGGGGTGCAGCTAGTCTGTAATAAGAATTTAACAAACCGCGAAAATTTGATCTAAATTTACATCATAATATGTCATCGGTCATCAATCATAGTTTAATCATCATCATTTTGCATGCTAGTTTTAGCGAAATGTTTAAGAAACTATTAAAAAAAAACCGCCCATTTGTCTTGTACAACCATTCCTGTAAATTTTTATTTAATTTTAGAGTCACTCGTAATTTACGGCTAGTCAAATATCGTCTCTGGATTGTCCGATTGCCTGATCGCGATTTGTTTTTGTCACTTTCATTTGACTTCATTATATTTAATTCCATTTATCACCGAATCCGGTTTACAGATTAATTACATAATTAGTTCATAAATCCGTCTTTCCGAAAATATATCGACTAGTAAATATCGATACTTCATTGTCAACAAATATTCGTCTTTTTATCCAAAATCGATTTTCACGGTTAATTATTTATACACTTTCTGCCAAACACACGAAACGATTTTATGCAATTTATGTAATTCATTTCGACGAGAGCGCAAGAACGATGTTTGTTTTTGTAAGTTCAATATTTATTTTTAAAATTTTCACCCATTGTAAACGGTGAGTAAATCGGTAAAATCAACGCAGTGGTCAATTAAAAAATTACCTTGTGTTTCATTGGGGTTTGCTGTACGAATTAACACTGGCCAGCTTTTGTTTTGGATTAATACAATTACTTCAGTTGAATAAAACCGGTACGTTCATCAGAAAAATCAGTGGCTAAACTTTGTTTTTTACAAATATTTTAGGGTTGCCAGTTTTTAGTTTAACAAGATCCGACTGTTTTTTTTATCTTTTTTACTTCATCAAAAGAATAAAACATCATGGTCTTGTGGCTAATTTATAACAGCCGCACGGGTCGATCGATCAGGTTAAGCTACGTTTGCCGCGGTTGGTCCGTGGATGGGTGACCATCTTCACATACCAAGACCTCTTGGAAAGACGTTTGGTCCCAGCTGTCATTCGTGGATCTTTGGTGTCGTTACAGGCCGTCAGAAGTCCGACAGTCTGACAACCTGTCTTAACAAGGCGTAGGTATATTAGTATTAACCAATTACTGGGTTATGGAAATCCGAGTCGCCCCATGTGAAATACTGGTATTCAACTGCATTCGGTAAGACTGGAAACCGACGCCATCATAGTTGGGAAAAGATTTGGCAGATGATGATAAGAGTTTAACATCATCATCATAGCGCAAGCATTTTCAGGCATGCAAAACGGATTCATAAATTGGAAACATCCATCCTTTGAAGAAAATAAATTGTTGTAATTTTTTTGTATTCTTTAAGTAATATGTTTTAAAAAAATCTCTAAGCTTTACAAGAAAAGCTAAAATAAAATTATAACAACCTAAAACAAATGAGAGCGAAACGTTCAAACGCCTAAATCAATTTAAACATTCTTTGTCTTTCCACAGACTGTGTTTTATCTCGCTAACTTTTTAATGATTTAAAGAGCGGGCACGGGCAAAAAGTGTAATGACTGACCATAACACCTATTGTAAAAATATTGGGATGATACTGTAGATGAACACACGAAAAACAAATGCCACATGATATCACATGAATATGATCAAGTTTTACTGTGGAACCAAGACTACAACTACGATACTTAATAGGATATAAAATAATTGAAACTTAATAACTTCAGTTTAAGGAAAATTTATAAAGTGCTCTTTCTCTCTCTAATTATCTAAAAGTTTGCTGTGCCTGACAGGGTTCATAATTGCTTTTATTATTTTACCTCCTATAAGTGTACATTATGGATTTCAATAAACGATTTGAGATTTGACTGACTAAAAAACCTCGTTTTTTTTAACAAATGTGCTATTATATTGTTGGGGTACTTATTATATTATATATTAGGATATTATATAATTTATAATATCCTCCTGCAGCCAAATTGCGTTCAATCTAAATGATCATCACAATCTAAATGATTTTTAAGGATCTTGCTAATCCATCGCTTCATATGTTCGAAAAATATGTCTGCCCAACAACGCAATGGATGTCGTTGAACTGTCAAACTGAAAGTCATTACTACTGTTAGTGTGTTACGCAATTAATCCGCCGATCTAAATTAACAAAAAACTGTTCTTCTTTTCTATATTTCAGACTTAGGTCCTTGTTAAAAGTTGTTCTCATGAGTATCAACCCTTAAAATATTTTACAACCCATGTTAGACATTATAACATTATAATTATGTACGTGGGTACATTATAAATGTAGGGTCAAAGAAATTAATTGTTTATCAAATAGACACACTACGGCGATTTGCCGTGTTTGTGTTTAGATTATACGGACAGTTTAAGTTGGTAGTGAATTTGCGTTTTTTTGTTGTTAGCCTATACTGAAAAACACCACCACCAAACAACACTTGGGCATAGACCTCCCCCAAATCCTTCCAAGAACTCTTCTCGCACCACGTCGAACCAGCCCTCGCGATACGCGTCCAGATCGTCTCGCCATCTCTTTCTGGGCCAGCATCGCCGGCACCGTCCATCCTCAGGCAACCATTGTGTGGAGGCTTTTACCCAGCGGTCATCGTGCATGCGGCTGATGTGACCCGCCGAATCCCATTTTGATAAAAAAAAAAATCCCTGACTTTATATCTATATTTTTGTACAATGAATCAATGTTTTACGAGTGTAGAAAGGTCCCAAAAACTTGGCCGTCAACTGCACAGTTCAACAAAGTAACATTGCCTTGTCCTGGGGAAACAAGAATTTAAATTAAAAAACTTTAGCCAGCTGTAAAACCGTAACAAGAAAACGAGATTCTCAAACGTGCTCTATGAATGAATCTTTGTTTGTTCAATACTTTGTATTATTTTTAATTAGTCTTGATATATCATCACGACTGTATTCATCGAAGGAGACGGCAGAAGTGGACGCACTATTGTAAAACGAGGACATAAGTGCCGACAAGCTGTTTTACATTTTTTTTTATTTTATATATGGCATCACACAATTCAACTTATGAGGGTGTCGTCTGCTTAACCGGGCTTGCCTGTGAATACCTTAATAAATTAAGGCCTTCAGCCAGGGCTTAAAAAAACTTGCTAAGGGCACCTCCTGTGGGGTACGGACCTCGGCTTAGGGCGACGCTGGGAGAGGGCCGCAAGGGACAGTTTGGATCGGAATTGCAAGCTGTTGTACAGTTTTGCCAACATTATTTATGTCTGTAGTTGGTAAACAGATTTTGAATAAATAAATAAAAAATAAATAACATTTCGCTATGTCTCTATGTATGTGTCTGTCTTTTCTCTATGTATGTGTCTTCTGTGCCAGTCCCAAGTCTATTGCCATATCAACCAGGCACAAATGTAGGTTTTTGGCTGCTACTGAGAATTTTGAATGGAAAAACCTATAACATGTTGCCTTACGAGCGGATGGCACCCAGGACCTCACGCTTAACAGTCTCGCTAGCGACCAAAGACTACTCAGGCAGCCTTTTTTTAAAATAAATAATGCACATTTAAATGGCTGGAATTAACAATCCCAAATGGCACGGAACAACCGCGCGGTGGGCCCAGAATGAGATGGTGGGACGAGCTGGACTCCTTCTTTAAGGATTGGCCCACAATCGCAGTAGACCGGGAAAGGAGACCTTTGCCTTACAGTGAGACAACCCAGGCTCAAAGTATACCAGTAACATGCTGGTAGGGATCTTGACCGTACTTCCGGGATTTTTCTGATAGCCGTGGAATACCTCTCCATTCCTCATAAGCAGCTAGGCACGCAGCACTAGGTAGAGTGTGCAAGTCAACCCCTGCCATTTTATCTGTGTAATTTATATAAAAACATAGTTCAGGCTATAGTTTTTCCATAGTCCTAGATAACTAATTCGCTTTAGCCATCCAAATCCATAATCCAATATTTTTGTTTCCATGCCTTGCAATAGTTCAACACCAACCTTGTGTTGTCCTTGGGTGCACTTGCATAGTGCGAACAGGGATAACCGTCGGTTGGTGCCTCGTGTAATTGAAAACGTGTAACGGGCCTCTGCGAGTTGGCTTCGGCCCCTCGTACGCCTTCCAAAGGTCCGGGTCCACAGGGTCCCGAGATATGTCAAAGACTCTTTCAATAATACGGCGGTGAGAGCCAATATGCTCACACGCAGGTTCGCACGATGCACAAGAGAAGTGAAAGTTACGCTATTCAAAGCAAATTGCCAGTCCTTCTACTCAAGCGGCCTGTGGGTGAGATATACGCAGCGAGCCTACAGAGCCCTGCGCCCTGTACAATAATGCGTTCAGAATGTGACGCGCTGCACCGCCACGGCAAACCACTGCCGTGGTTTGCCGTGGCGGTGCAGGGCGTCTCGGATGTTTGCTGAAGCGCGCACTGATGGTTTCCAGGCCATCATGCACAAAAAAGCAGATTACCTGCTGGCCCGTATACGGGGTAGCAACAACAGCATTCTGAGCCCAATAGCAGTACGTTTTTTGTCCCTTTCAGAATCGGTGGATCATGTCGTGTGTAGGTGTAGCGAGTCATGGCAATTTATAAAAAAAATATTATGTAAAATGTACTAAGGTTAAGGTGTCTGGATCTATGCCACCCGACAACCAACCAATCAACCAACCCATCGGCCAATTCAACCAATCTATTTCAACCATTATTTTGAGCATTTTTTCATTTAAACGTGTAAAAATTTTAATTAAAAAATGCTCAAAATAATGGTTGAAATAGATTTGAAGATAGTAACTTGAACAGAATTTTGATTACTTTACTTATGATTTTTAAAGATGTTTGTAGCCATTACTTGCTCTTTTATTTAAGCCGTGCCCATCAAAGAAAATAGAAAATGGTGTTAAGAGGTTTATTCTGCGAATATTTTCACGTAGGCGCGCAGTGACGCTGTTGGCGCGTAAAACAACTTGTGTTGATAAATTATGCTGTTTTTCTACATTCCCTCTTCTGTTTTCAAGAACGAAAAGTATTTAAATATTCTTTTAAATAAATATTTTTTTTTTTTATCTTTTTCTTATGAATACATTTTATTTCTGACTAACTGCGTCGCGCGGTTCCACCCGCATAAGTCTCAATCCCGTGGGAATATCGGGGTAAAAAGATCCAATGTCATGGTCTACCTACCCGTATGCCAAATGTCATCCGAATCTGTTCAAAATTAAATGTGAAAGCGTAACAAACAAACATACCCGTCACCACATGACGCTGGCAGAATAGTCGATATCAGCTCAGTTGCCAAAGAAGTAAAAAGAAAAACGTACAGAAAAATCGAATCTTTTCTAGCTATCTATCTTTTCTATTTTCGTTTTATAAAGAGAATTGGCTAGATAATTTCGAAAAAGTTTTTGTTTTTATTTTTCCCAGAAAAAAACATAAATCCTACAATTTATCTCAACGGCAATTACTTCAGCGCCTTTCGATATTTTCTACAGAAAATACGACACATAAATTCTGGACAGCCATCCAAGAGAGTTCAAAACTGTGCTTAGTTTGTCCGAAATAACATTTTATAGGATTCAGGAAACTATAGTCTTGAACTAAAGTGAGCAAGGCAACATTAACGAAGTCACATTAACAGCTAAGTGTAAACAAGGAAATTTATAAAAGATACACTTTTTGAAGATGTAGAGTAGAGGGGTAAATATTTTGTAAAAATAAAGGACTGCGGGATAATTGCGTAACACACTAGCATTCATTTTGACAGTTCAACAGCATTCATTGCGTTATTTACGTTGTTGAGCAGACAAATTTTTCGAACATATGAAGCAATATCAGTCAAAATTAATTAGATTTAGTGTTACGAAATTAGGGTCTTGATTTGGACTACATTTCTTAAAAAAATTACCTTAATCTTCTCAATCACACTTCGTAAATCGTATGTAATTAAATAAAAGAATTAAATTGAAAACGAAAATAGTTTTTGTCAATGTTTATTGAAAATTAACCCTAATTGTCCTCTCAAAAGGTCTAAAAAAGCGCCGTATTCGCACAAATCTAAATTAAGAGCAAAATGGACGCGGCACACGGCACTCCATAAATAAATCGAACTGAAAAAAGGACAATCAGTATTAGTTTCAAGTGTGCAGTGTTAGTAAAAAAACTAGATAAAATTTTCATTTGTATTCACAGTAACGAGTAGTAGAAAAAAAGGCAATTTCTTTGAAAGCGCCAATGGTTTCTTTTTTAGGTAGGTACCTATTCTGTTGGATGTGTGAAACTGGATTTTTACGCCCGAAAAAAGTGTTACGTTTATTTTATTCATGTTTGGACATTATAACATTATTTAGGAGAAGCGAATGTATTGTATTTGGGGAATTCTAGGAATTGTCGGCTAAATTTTCATGAATAGGTAAATTGTGGTGTTGTTTTCGGGTGCGATCAATAATTGGTTCAGGCTGACTGCGTTAAAGAATCCGTTTTATCAGTTGATGACTGGTCAAAATTAAAATATTTTATTTCACAACCAACCAATCAACCAACATGAGCACTTATGAAACGTCAGAAGCTAGGTGCACGGTTCCAATTGGTCGTTTCCTATGGAGCCAGCAGAAACTCCACGGTTACTCTTTTAAAAATAATTGGCTTTTGCAATGTTTCCAAATTACAGTAGGTATGGGAGGACAACAGCGACAGTGATCTAAGTGAGATATCCCTAAATTTGAGTACTATGTACATACTATAAAGCTACCATTTACTGGGTACGTCTTTCATTGACTTGAATGTGCCTTGGCGCTGAGAGTATGTCATGCGCACTCTAATGTCTCGCTGATGGTGACGCACGTGTTGGATCATTTGGTTCCCTTCAAAATGGTTGAGCTGGATGGTGCTAATCTATGCGTCATGTTCGTGAGCGGGCGCCGTCAGTAGGGACTGGCCAACTCTTTGCTGCCATGGCTTATTTTGATTTAATTTAATAATAAATTGTGTTTTTTTATCATTTCATTACGGACGCTTTTAACGTTCTGCATCGTTCTCACATGCATAATTTTTAACATGAATGATGTAACCAATACTTTGTAACCACATTATTGTGATTTAAAAGAGTCTCCATAGAGTTTCTTGCCCGTTCTTCTCCATAGGTACCTACTACGCTTTGGAATGGGCAACTAGCTTCATCTTTTTGACTGAGCGACCCTTGACAATTCAAAACTGCCTGTAATTGGTTTAGTTGAAATAAGTAGTTTGAGTTTGAGAATAACCCACCATTATCTTACCTATTATAAAATCATGCCTATATTCCCCGAAGAGTTAGGCAGAGGTACACCTATAGTACATCCCATAGATATAGACCTCATAGATAGATTTACAGTTTTATTATTCGTATGCTAATTGGCCAGGGGCAGTGCACGATTCGAGAGCTCTACGCAACAGTGGACGATTTCGTAGAATGCAAAAAGGCTGGAGGTTAACTAACACAATATTACTCGCAGATAGTGGCTATCTAATTTAATTAAATAATTTACTTTATATAAAACAATGCGCTTTTACCGCCAATGTGCAAACGACAAAATCAAAAGAATCCAAAAGTGTCGGGAACTTTTTCCGTATTTTTTTTTTAAAAGTAATGAGGCATGGGTAATATGTGTATTCAGCCAAGCCAGCCTAATATTTTTTATTATTCTGCTACTATTATTACTTATTAGTCCAGTACCTGTTTTTGAGAAACAGGAAATATTAGGACTTGTAATTTTTACCGTAGTAACTAATATACTAGTAAACTAATAGTTTAGAGAAATAGGGCCCAGTAGCGGTTGCGACCACTAGACCAACGAGGTATTATCTAAGTTATATATCCAAATAAACCATTATTTCACTTTACTACAAAGTATAAATGTGGCTGTGAATTTCCTGTACCTAAACAATGGAGCTAAAAAAGGGTTGAGCTAACAATTCATGAGCTACGACAAAGGAATTGACATGAGCTAGGAAAAATACCGAAGAATAAATGAACACTTGCTGAAGGACTATCAAGTAATTTTCGGGTACCTTATTCGTCAATTGTTTTTGTAAGGGGAAGTTCTAGACTATAATTACAATGTGTAACTGAATTAAATTGAAATTGAAAATATTTATTTCAGACCAAGCACACGGTAATTGATACAAATCCATAGCTATTATAGTAACATTTAAAGTCATTATTATTTTGGACATTCATGAGCGATCAATGCCTCAGGATTTGGCTGTCCACTCTGTACGACACCACGCTCAGAAGCGTGTTGGTGCTACACTTTACTCGAGACAACAAGGAGGCCGTTCTTTTGCGAAGAACCGCCTGGAAGCACATTATGAAAGTAGTTTGTTCAGAATCGTTCACTAAATCGATTTCCGTCATTTTTAATATGAGTACTTTTTGATCCCAAAAATAATTAAAACTACGTAAATTACAGAAAAACTTCTGCTGTACAGTCTTAACAGTTAAAACAAACCAAAATGGACGAGGTACGTGTGCGACTGTGTGCTTGCATAGATTTTTAATGTGACCACAATTTTCTCCCACAATCAGTATAACTAATTTGATAAATAAACGATCATATCATCATCTGCCTAGCCTTTTCCCAACTATGTTTAATAAATAAACGATGTTTCATACATAAAAGTAAAAATGTTGTGTATGATTATAACATAATATTCTAATGGGGTATTTGCTGGTGTGCGTTAATTCCGGGGCATGTTGTATCAAAATGGTCGGCCGCAGCATGCCGATGCGTTTAGTCGCCGAGCTGCCTCAGTTGCATGTCGCAAAATGTGTACCATATTTAACCCACCAATAACGTAACACCAATAACAGCATAAATCCCACAAACAAACAGGTTCATAACTCTAAAATATTACCGAATATCTTCTCAAACTTCGACCAAAGAGTTCTTTCAGGATATTGAAAATCTATAGAATTTTCTTTGCATAGATTAGCAGTTCGCTCTCAAGGTAAGTTTCAAGTGAAATGAGATGCTTTTAAAGTTATGTTAGAGTTTCTGTAATGAGTTTGAATGTGAATGGTTTAAAGTGAACTTCGTAGTTTTGGAATCAATATGGTTCGTAGTCCCGTGGTTACGTAAGGTAAGGTAAGTTTCATTACTGAAGTATCGATGGGGTTTGAATGGAATGTGGATGCATCCTTGAAGATTTGTTGATTGATGATTAAAGGAATATGGATTTGAATTTATTCTGGGAAACCGTTAAGCGAATCGAAAAAAATATAATTTCAGCCGAAAGACGTCCACAGCTGGACATAGGCCTCCCCCAAGCACCTCCACTTCGACTGGTTCTGTGCTTCTCGCATTCAACGGGTTCCTGCGGCCTTCACAAGGTCGTCGGTCCACCTTGTAGGAGGCCTTCCAACGCTACGTCTACCGGTTCGAAAATAACAAATAGCGAAAATTTAGACTTTATCTGCATTTTTATCTACCATTTCGCCGGTTGTGTGCACCGTTATTCAAAAACATTCTAGACGGAGTTAATATCGCAGAAAGGCGATGTTGTGATGAAAACTTTATCAACGCATCGCGATGACGGGTTTTCTGAAATGACGTTCACTAGGTGGCAGCACTGAGATGTCAGGTCCAGGCGCCTGTCAAAAGTGTCAAAATGCCTATATTGTGTTTACCTAGTCATGACTGAATGATGGACGAATGAATGAAACGAATGGGGACCGTCATCATATATTTTATATTCATTGTCGAAATGGAAGACTTTTTGTCAAAAAGCGGACTGCCACGCAATTTAGGCAACTTCAAACATTTTTATAACTTTTTCAATAGTCACTCTGAAATCAACTTAATTATACTCTTAGAATAAAGTTGATATTTGTTTAACTTGAAATAGAGTCAATTTGAAACATAAAGAAAATTTGAATTTAAGTCTATCATCGCCAACCCGTCTTGAGCAAGCGTGGTCATCAAAGCTACTGCCTTCTCTGTATGAAAAGCGTTCTTTGCCCTGCAGTAAGACAATAACAGGCTGTAATTATTATTGTTATTCAGACAATCCCTTGAGGAACTTACAGGTAAAACAAAACACCGCCTTTCGCCTTTTTTCCAACACACTCACATATAGTCAATACCCAATTTCTTCCCGAACCAATACACCGAATCCTTTCTAAGTCCACTAAACCAGGTCCGTTTACATGAAACGAGTAAATCTCATGCGAGTTCAAGTAAATAAACGCAGGCCGAACACGGATCCTGTCAAACGTAATAAGCTCCTTTGAGTGGCGTTAGGCACGTAACAAATGAAAGAATATACGAAAATACATGAAAATATACGAATATTTCCATCCTTCTTTTGCGTGCTTTCGGGGGTTGTGTCAGTTGTGTGCACGGTAATGTAGGTGCGTTTGATGTTGATTTTTTGGGTTAAAGAGGAATATGGGATAAAACATGAAGTGCTGATACAAACACAGCCTGACTTTGATATTGTAGCGGTATCTACAACGCCACATGCGAACAACGCGTCACACCGACGTCACGCAAATCCTGCATCTCGCAAGCAGAGTTTACCGTGCAATTAGCATAGATACAATTTCCCAATATCAATCGTTGGGCAATTGCCCGCCAGACATAACACCCGTCTGGTCGGAGGATCCTCCCTTTTCAATGGAGGTTGAGTGAACTTTACACCCTGTTCCTCATACCTCCAAAATATGAAAAACACGTTTGGTTGGCAAACTGGCTTTTTTTTCTTTTTTTAAATGTGTCAATCCCGCTATTTTCAACTTAGTGGTGACCCACTGGAAATGGCTGCGACTTACGAGTTGTAGATCGTAGGTTTGAACCCAGACGGGCGCTGAAATTATTTCGTCACCACTGCTGTCAAAACGCTGAAGGAAACCGGCATGTACGGTCACCAAAGGAGATAAGTAACCAGGGCCGTCGGATATAGTTGAAGTTTGGCAAGAAACCGATGGATGTTTTCGAATGAAATTTAATTTCATTAATAGAAAACAAACAGTTTATTTATCAAATTAAATTTCATTAAATAATATCCAACGGTTTCTTACTAAACTTCAACTATATCCGATGCCCTGGTTACTTATCTCTTTTGCCGACTGTACATGTATACTGGGCCCGCGTGGTGTAGTATGGCCCACTCCCTCTCACCGAGTGTCTCAACAGTGGGAACATTAAAGGCTGATTATGCTGTTATTTACTGTAAAGTAGAATATTTGTTTTCCGACATGCACGTGAACCATGTCGCGAATAAATAAGCATCTAATGCGCTGTCATATTTGAGAACATCATGCGGGGAGGCACGCGGTATGGCTTGACTCGTGGCACTGCAAACACGTTTACAGGTCGTGATGTGAGCTTCCTGAACTATGCTGTGTTTGAATAGTGGCTTAAGGCGAAGCTGTTCGTTTTTCATACGGGCCTACCTACATAACACAACACACCTGTGTTCCCCGAAGGGTTAGACAGTGTACACCACATTTCGCCAGTTATGTTTAACTCCCATGCAATAGAGGGCGAGCTAAGGCTATGTAACATCACGCTACGACCAATAGTAGCCGAGCAAAAGGAAAACAAGTCGAGTCAAGCGAAAACGAAAGACGATGCGATGCGAAGGCGTGAACAAGAAAACGAAAGGCGATGCGATGCGACGGCGTGAACAAGAAAACGAAAGGCGATGCGATGCGACGGAGTGAACAAGAAAACGAAAGGCGATGCGATGCGACGGAGTGAACAAGAAAACGAAAGGCGATGCGATGCGACGGAGTGAACAAGAAAACGAAAGGCGATGTGATGCGACGGCGTGAACAAGAAAACGAAAGGCGATGCGATGCGACGGCGTGAACAAGAAATTTCACGCGAGCGGAAGCTAGTAAAAGATAAATGGATAAAAAAAGCCACAGGATTTGGCTCGAATACTCAATCCTACAATGTATAATAAATAAATAAATAAATAAACAATTATAACAGGCTCAAATTGTAACTTTATGGTAACGGTAATATAAACCTAACATGGCACTAGTTTAGTCACAAAAGTTAACGAGCAACAAAGTAAAATGACTTCATACAAACGTTAAAATTTACATTTATTATAATCTTCCACCCACATTAACCAGTCTATCCTGAACTTTCCCACCAAACATTGTCACCTGGCAACAAGGTCAGGTTACACTGGAAAGTTGAATTGTGTATTCCGGTTACGGGGTGAGGTCTCTTAATTTTAAGTGTGTACATGCCCTACAATCTCTTGTTAAGGATTCCTTAACGTAATTTAAATTGTCTTGTAGTATTTTCCCGTGGTTTTGCTTGTGTTTTTCCCGAAAACATGTGAGATAAAATTTTCATTTTCGTATTGTTTTATTAGGTATCTTTTCGGAGCCAAAAGCTCCATCATCATCATTTTATCACTCTCCTGCCCTTAATCCAATTTTAGTGTGGTCGGCGCAACATGTCTTTTCTTCCATACTGATGATGATGGAACCGTGTGGAAGATGATATGGCTCGAAAGGGGGGTAACTACCGAAATGACAACTAATAGAGAAGTTAGTTGTCATTTCGGTAGTTACCCCCCTTTCGATCCATATCATCTTCCACACGGTTCCATCACCATCAGTTCTTTACCGTAAGAAACGTTCGAGGGTAGGGGAAGTAATCCCCTCAAACATTCCTCACTGTATTAGCGCTGCGACATTTATTTTTTAAATGTCGTAGCATCATGCTTAGATAGGAGCCTTTTGGCCTCGTACAGGACTTTCTGTTGCTTTTTTCTTTTTGTTACTTTTTATACAATTTGTTTTTTAGGGTTCCGTAGCCAAATGGAACCCTTATGGATTCGTCATGTCTGTCTGTCCGTCCGTATGTCACAGCCACTTTTTTCCGAAACTATAAGAACTATACTGTTGAAACTTGGTACTTAAGTAGATGTATTCTGTGAACCGCATCAAGATTTTCACACAAAAATAGAAAAAAAAAAACAATAAATTTTGGGGGTTCCCCATACTTAGACTACTGACATACTGAAACTCAAAAAACATTTTTTCATCAAACCCACACGTGTGGGGTATCTATGGATAGATCTTCAAAAATGATATTGAGGTTTCTAATATCGTTTTTTCTCTGAATAGTTTGCGCGAGGGACACTTCCAAAGTGGTAAAATGTGTCCCGTCCCCCCCTGTAACTTCTAAAATAAGAGAATGATAAAACTAAAAAAATATATGATGTACAGACGCCAGCAGGTCAAGCTACCCGAAACTGTCAAATTTTCCCAATCAACCTTGAACCTTAATGCTTTAACGATAAAGTTGAAAATCTATTAAAGAATTTTGACAGATTGTAGTAGCTTGATGTGCTGGCGTCTGTACATTACCATGTAAACTTCCACCGAAAATTGGTTTAAACGAGATCTAGGAGGTAGTTTTTTTTTAATACGTCATAAATTGTAATTGTACGGAACCCTCGGTGCGCGAGTCCGACTCGCACTTGGCCGGTTTTTATTTTTGATTGTGTTTAGTTTTTATGATCTTCCTGTGCGAGTCGCAATAAATACTTTTTCTTTCTTTTAAATCAGACCTAGAACGAACACACACCTACAACCATAAACCTACATACCTATAATTTACACAAAAAAAAAAAAATCTACACATTACTATACGAGTATCGTACTTACAAAATAAGAACACATTAAACCAGAACACTTACGTAAATAATCAAGATTATATATGATTCGCACCGATGAGAGACCGCTGTCTCTGAGACTATACTTGTTGCACACAGGTAAACAAACGCGTGCACGCACTATGCTAGCAAATTCAAACACATTCACACAGCAGTTCGCTACTTAAAACGTTATTTGTGTTCCTCACAAAGGGAATAATTAGTACTTAAGAGGGTACCTTGGTGTCAAATTGGCCAGCTGTATTAACTTGTTTTATAAATATTGTGTAACTACCTACTTTTTTTTTGCTTTGTTTGCTACTAATGTCTTACATTGTTGTAATTGTTTTACTTGTTCTACCTCTGCATGCTTCGTCATTAGACGACGATTATTTTTTATGTTAAAATTTAAAATCTCATATAAGTGAACTGTATCTTGTTCTTATGAGAAATAAAGATTCTTTAAACCTAATTTACTGAGGATTTTTATGATTTCTAGATCAAAACTGTACTGAATAAACGTCAATGGTTGTGAACGGAACGTCCTTAGTCTTTATAAAAGGATGGTCAGCCTTAGGTCATGATGAACTCTAAATCTATTCTCATGTGCTTCTTGCCTATTTGAGTACCTATCAGAAGTTTATTCTCATTAGTGCAATTATTAACATCATCTGCCTAACCTTTCCCAACTAGGTTGCGATCGGCTTCCAGTCTAACCGGATGCAGCTGAATACCAGTATTTTACATGGAGCGACTGCCTATCTGACCTCCACAACCCACTTACTGGGTAACACGATAGCTCTTGGTAAGACTGGTTGTCAGACTTTCGGGATTCTGAATACTCGTAACAACTGTCAAAGATCCACGAATGCCAGCTGGGACCAACGGCTTAACGTGCTTTCCGAGACACGGACGGGTTTCGGTATGTAAAGATGGTCACCCGTCCACAGACCAACCGCGGCAAGCGTAACTTAACCTGATCGATCGGCCTGTGCGGCAGTTATTATTTAGCCACGTGCCCCTTCAGTACAAGTATTAACAAGTTTCTACTATTAACCCAGTTCTCATAATTTTTCGGGTAAGTGTGCATATACCTACGCGAGCGACACGCGTCATCGGCAAAAACAACTGCAGCCGTCGTCTACGCGTCGGCGACTGCAGTTACCTCAATAAAAGCTTAACGTCTTCTAAATACGGAATCGTTTCCATGTGTTAACGCTGGTCACCCATCCACTCACTAACCGCGGAAAGAGTAACGACCTAAACCTTACCTAACCTAACATAATTAAATATACATAAAATAGCTTTAAGCCCCTCAATAGAAAATTACCATGTGATTTTTGATTAGGTACAACAAAAATGATTTCATGGATATAAGATATTTTTCCTTGCCAATAGATTTCTTTTCACGTTCGACTCACTAGAGTCCCCTTTTCCGATACTCTAAGGAAGTAATGAGGGATACATTGAAAGGAAAGGATCCTCATATAATACCAAGGTTGATGTTACGTTGACCTTTGACAGGAAGATGTCATATTAAACAAATATTTTGTGCGACAAAGTAAATAATTTCATAATATATTTCCAATGGTTGTTCAAATAGTATTATTAGAGTTTCTACCGTTTTGAAATGTATCTGTGTAAGGGCGGGTGGTTTCACGTCCATTTGACGCACGCGTAAACGTCAAAAATGGCGCTAATTATCGTCAAAGAAAAACAGCGTTGTTTTAAATTACAATTACAAAATTATGGTCTTTACTATAATCTAGATGCTTACCGCAAGGGTTGGATCGAGGTGGCGCTAGAAAAGGATGCTTGGAGGGATTTGGGGGAGGCTTTTGCTCAACAGTGGGACAGTGTCAGCTGAATAAAAAAAATATTGAGTTTGAATGAATTACCTAACAATACCTACACCAAATAAAAATAGCAACTATTATTTAGTAATGATAATTCTAGTATCAGAGATAAGTCTAAATAATATCAGCTTTGAGCCATCAAGTGTGGTTCACCATTTAGATGGATTCAATTACCGAAGTATGAAACCCAAGACGACACCGAAACCGAGATCATTTATCGAAACCGAGTCGGCTACTGATATTTGAAATCTGATTATGGTTAGGTTTTCCATACTGATTAGGTCTGCGGTCTGTAGGTTATTGTGGAATGCAGCCTATTTTTCTGTTTGTTTCATTTTGTAGATGGGAACGAAGTGGGTAAAATTAGTGGTACAAAAAAATACAAAAATGTTTATTGCAGTAACATGTACAACTTTTACAGTAAAACTTACATAGGGACCTCCTTACCTGTGCTAGGAGGCCCCGCTCTTCAATGACAAATTATAAAATGGTAAAAGTGGTGTACCAAAACATAATAAAATAGGTGATATAATAAAAGTGGTGGTGGCAGACATCGATGAGCAACCTGTTATCATGGATTCAGTACATCATTCTGGATTTAAGAAGTAGTAGTCTTCCCTTGCGTTGAAAATACCTATCGGTTATGTTAGGTTTTGAAATAATATTAATAAATCGTTAAATTGTCTTAGTCGATTATTGGGACATTGTATTTCATATACTGGCAACACGACTTTTATAAATGACGTTTGGACATGACGGTTGAGAAGGCGGGAGTGGACTCGGCCTATTTGCTCGGGGCTAGCATCGAAAGCGGACGTATTTCATGTGGTCAAAAATATAATTACTTTCAATAATTCATGTGAGTATTATTTTATTACATTTCAGAAGTGGGATAACCCGCTTATTGTTCACTTATGTTATAATAGCAGATCAATATCTTAACATATAATTACTAGTATCCCTAGAATAGTTAATAGAATAAAAGAATGTGTGGGTCTGGTTTTTCGTGATTCTGTAGGTTATTTCCAAAAGTCATTTCCAAAGTGATACTAATTGGTTTACAAGATAGTACCGCTCATGCTTGGGGATGCAAAGGGACCCCAAAATTTGGTTATTTTTGAGCTACGAGGCCCCGTTTTCGAGATATTTCAGTTTTAAATTTTAAAGTACCGTCATTAACGAAATTTTTGTATAACGTGCCAAATTGAGTAGTTACATCGTTTTCGTTTACAAGTTCCAGTGTAACGATGCAACGGGCAAGTGAACCCTCTCCGCGGCGGCGCTTAAGGACGCCTACCCGGAGAGAAGCTGATCGGAGTGCAGACTCAAGCAGTCGGAGCCGCAGTCGCGTGCGCACTCCGAATCAAAAGCAGGGACGTGACAGTGTCCGAAAATTAGAACAGGAGTTGGAACGTCATCGCGAGCGACTACGCGCTCTGGAGGGCGAGCTAAGCCGGGAACGCAGCCTCAGGCGACGGGGTACACCAGTGACCGGAGCTGAACGAGGCAATCGCCGCGCGTCGAAGGACAATGAACTGGATGGGTTGCGGGCACGAGATAGAAGCTTACCTCGGGAACGCAGCCCTATAGTGCGGAGGTCCCGTGAAGCAAGTGCTGCCGCTGACAACGCACCACGGAATAAACGGTCAGACAGTCCAACTTTTAGCTCTCATGATATTGTGAATCTTTTAAACACTATTAGTAACCTTAAGCATACATCTCAGCCGTTAACAGTGACATCTCCAATACAGAATCTTAATACTACTAATATTAACCACAAGAATATTTTACCTAATTTTGACCCTTCTTCAAAAAGTCAACGAATTGATATTTGGCTTAAAAAGGTCAATGAGTGTGCCACTGTCTACGGCTGGGACGAAAGGACGGTCATACATTTTGCTATGCAGAAACTACAAGGATTGGCCAAAACGTGGTATGAGAGTTTGAACTCTATACTATTTAGCTGGAATGAGTGGCAACAAAAATTGACGAATGCCTTTCCGTTCGAACAAAATTATGGCCAATCCTTGGAGGACATGCTCAGGAGAAAGAGTAGTTTTAATGAACCTCTTGAGGTCTATTATTATGAAAAATTGGCTCTCTTGAACCATTGTGATATCGAGGGCAAGCGTGCAGTGGAATGTATAATACATGGTTTAAGCGATAAAACAATGAGGTCTAGTGCCAACGCGATACGTTGTACCCAACCTGAGCAATTATTACAATTTCTCATGTGTAACAAGGATATTGCACAACCTTCTGGACGCACCAATTTTAAAGGTCAATCTTCCTCTACTTCTGAGTCAACAAATAGTAACACCACGAATCGATCGGCTAGGGCCAATAGTAATCAAACTTCAAATAGTAATCGCGCTCAATTCGTTTGTTATAATTGCAAAGAGAAAGGACATCCTTTTTACAAATGTCCCAAGCCCATAATTCGATGCGATAAGTGCAATAAAATTGGTCATAAAACTGAAAATTGTCGGGATAAATTCAGTAACGATAAAAACCCTGACAATTCCAAAAAGACAATGCGTATATTAACGTCGGAATCAAACTCAAAATTTATTAAAGTAGGTAGGATAAACAACGTTCCTATAAAAACTTTCATAGATTTCGGTAGTGAGGTTACACTTATTACGCAGACCGCAGCTTCAGCGCTAGGCCTTACATATAATAGTCCTTCCATACCTTTAAGAGGTTTTGGTAATGACATAATACAATCCAAAGGTGGGGTAGATGTGGAATTAAACATTGATAATGTTAGTGGTCGCGTTGTGTGTCAAGTAGTAGAGGATAAATTACTTGATTTACCCTTGCTCGTAGGACAGTCGTTCACAGAGCAATCTCATGTCATCGTATATAAAACTGCGGAGGAATTAAAATTTTTTGATGGTAATAATGAATTAGGTTTTCCTCGATTAGATTTAGGTGATGATACATCTGTTACCGTAGTGGTCGCTTCTGATATCGACATTTATGGTCCAGCCGCAGTTAGGGCACGTGTTAGTACAATGATTCAAGATGGAGATATTTTATTAAGCGGTTATGGGAAAACCCCATCAACAGTTCACCGTGAATGGGGGAGTATATCGGGTCAAAGATGGTTTACTTTATATTTATATAACGCCATTGTCAAAGGTCTGTCAGTTACGAAAGACAGTGATTATAGGAAGGGGTACTAAGATCCAGGTAGTTAATCGTATATTCACGTCAGTAGATGATTTCAATGTCGAATCCGATATTATTGATGTTGGTCAGGTGAAAATAGGTGGCGCAGTCGATGAGTCCCAACGACAACAATTGATGAATATACTTGGTAGGTACAAACATTGTTTTGCCACGTCTTTAAAGGAACTAGGGTGCACGAGTGTTGCTGAGATGAATATCGAACTTAGTAGCAATCGTCCTGTTGTATATCGACCATACAGATTAGCACATAAGGAACGAGAGGAAGTAAGGGAGATGATAGGAGAAATGCTAGAGTCTGGAATCGTAAGGGAATCTGTCTCAGAATATGCTAGTCCAATTATATTAGTGCGCAAAAAGGATGGCAAGCAGAGATTATGCGTCGATTATAGGCTCTTAAATTCTGTAACCGTGAAAGAACGGTACCCAATGCCAATAATTGAGGACGAGATTGCTCGACTATCAGGTCAAGCATTTTTTATTACTCTGGACATGGCTTCCGGTTACTACCAGGTACCAATAACCGAAGAGTCGAAACCGTTAACGTCATTCGTAACCCCGGACGGCCAGTACGAATTTAATCGTATGCCGTTCGGATTGGCAAATGCACCCGCTGTTTTCCAGCGGATGATGAATAGGGTACTAGGGTCTGCTAGGTTTACAGAGGCGATGGTCTACATCGATGATGTCCTTATTTACGGAAAGAGTGTAGAAGAATGTTTGGAAAGGTTTGAAAGAGTGATGCAATTATTGGAGAAGGCTAATTTAACCCTTAACTTGTCAAAATGTGATTTCCTTCAGAATCAGATTATTTACTTAGGGTATGAAATAAGTGCTGCAGGTGTTCGTCCTGGTAATAAGAAAATTCAATCTGTCCAAGATTTTCCTTGTCCGACTAATTCACATTCCGTACGACAGTTTCTTGGGTTGGTGGGCTATTTCAGAAAGTTCATAAGGAACTTCGCGACCTTGGCACACCCATTGAATAAACTGCTTAGGAAAGATGTGGATTGGGTTTGGGCTGAGGAACAAGAGGTAGCTTTTAAGGCTCTTAAGGATAGGCTGGTTGATAGGCCGATATTAGCAATTTATGAACCGTCCGCTGAGACAGAATTGCACACGGATGCAAGCATTCTAGGAATAGGCGGGATTTTACTACAGCGTAAACGTGCATATGACCCTTTTCAACCAGTGGCATACTATAGCCGACAAACTTCTCCAGAGGAGAAGAAATTTCATTCTTTTGAACTTGAGACTCTGGCTGTAGTATGTTCACTCAAGAAATTCCGAGTTTACTTGTTAGGGCTAAGTTTTAAAATTGTGACGGACTGTAGCGCGTTGCGTTCCACATTTTCGAAACGAGACATGATTCCACGCATAGCTCGTTGGTGGCTTCTGCTACAAGAATTCCAATGTAATGTAGAGTATCGTGCCGGTATTAAAATGGCACACGTGGACGCTTTGTCGCGAAATCCTGTCGAATTGGTAGATAGCACGGTTGAAATTGACCAGTATCCGAGTATTATGCTAATCAGTAACGATGACTGGTTACACACCTTGCAGATGGGAGATTCGGAACTCCGACGAACTCGTGATATACTCACTACGGATATGGATGCTGATAGTTTAAAACATATAAAAGAAAATTATCTAATTAAGGATAACAAACTTTTTAAATGTTTGAACGGCGATAGAAACAATTTACGATGGGTAGTACCAAGGGGCGCAAGGTGGCAACTCTGCCGCATGAATCATGATGATATTGGACATTTTGGTGTAGAAAAGACATTAGAACGCATTAAGAAAACGTATTGGTTCCCTAAAATGTCTCGATTTATTAAGAAATATGTTCAGGCGTGTCTTGAGTGCGCTTACTCAAAGAAAACCCCGGTTGATGCAGGTCATTTACACCCGATCACTAAAATAGAAGTGCCTTTTCACACCATTCATGTTGACCACCTTGGGCCCTTTGTTCGTTCAAAGTTAGGAAATTCTTACCTTTTCGTAATAGTGGACGCGTTCACAAAGTTCGTTTTTGTTAAGCCAGTGCGAAACACTAAGACACAAACGGCTGTTAAAGTTCTAGAAGACATATTCTATACGTTCCGAATTCCCGACCGACTTATTAGTGACCGTGGCACATGTTTTACATCCCACGCTTTTAAACGTTTTTGCTTAGATAAGGGCATACGGCATATTTTGAATTCGGTTGCTAGTCCGAGATCGAATGGGCAGGTAGAGCGGTACAACCGCACCATATTGAACTCATTGACTGCCCAGAATCTTAATTTCGACGAGAGGAATTGGGACGATAAAGTAGGTAGAGTCCAATGGGGCATGAATAATACTCGCCAAAAGACCACGGGTAGGACGCCGGCTGAAGTCATGTTCGGATTAAAAATGAACGCAGAGATTAATCCTAGGCTTAATGAATTAGTACGGGAAACTAGGGAGGAACTAGATCCAGAAATTTTACGCGAATCCGTCAAAGATAAAATTGACGTAGAACAGGAAAAGCAAAAATCCGCTCATGACAAAAATCGGCTTCCTGCGCGTGTGTATGGTGAGGGCGATCTTGTAAAAATTACAAGAACTTCGTTTGCAAATGATGGTAAAAGTAAAAAACTAATTTCACCCTATGTGGGACCTTATCGTGTGATTGCTGTGTTGGGTAACGACCGTTATAGACTGGCTGCTATACCCGGGTTATCTAGTACCAAAAATAAGCGCAAAACCACTGTATCTGCCGATCGTATGTTACCATGGGTTCACGTAGCTGCCTTAGATTTAAATGAGGGCAATGATGATGATGTAGATGATGAGACTAATAGCTGTAATGATGAAGACACGGATGCGTAAATTTATTAATTTTAGAGATTTTCCAACGTACTAGTTAAGATTGTAAAGTTAACACTAAATGGAATAGTGCCCATTTGTTAGCTCACTACATTTGATTAATAGTACGTACCATATGATATGATAAACTAATTGAGTGATAATGTTGATCAATATTAGAAGTTAGTACAAATAAGTTTTAGTACAATTTTATTGTATATTGTCTAAAATTAGTGTTCCTACTTAATTAAAATGTGTAGATTGATTGCTTTGAGATATGATTAATGTAACTTAATTAATCGCCTAAGTGTCCTTCTGTTTTTGATATATTTATTTATATATGTTAGTAGTTAATGATTATATAAATGTTGTATTTAAGATATGTATGTGGAAAATAAACAGTGTGTAAACTAATATAGAGAAAAGTTTATAATGAATTATTGAAAATTAATTAATTATTGTCTTGTGAACTTCTATGAACATCATAATTATAATTTTGTTTGAACAATCACTACTTATTATATTTACGTATTTATTGCTTGTGAGAAGTTAACGGTTCACAAGTAATCCTGCATATTATACTTATGTATTCTACTTGTTGCGAATGTTAAAGACCACATTAGTTGTTATACAAGCCAGGTAACAGGGCTGGGTTCGACGTGAAGTCAACTGACGTTAGCATCACGAGCGAGCTTATGTCCAGGGGCGTGTATTTCTACTTAGTTGTGGATGTTAAAGACCACATTAGTTGTTATACAAGCCAGGTAACAGGGCTGGGTTCGACGTGAAGTTAACTGACGTTAGCGTCACGAGCGAGCTTATGTCCAGGGGCGTGTATTTCTACTTAGTTGTGGATGTTAAAGACTACATTAGTAGTTATACAAGCCAGGTAACAGGGCTGGGTTCGACGTGAAGTTAACTGACGTTATCATCACGAGCGAGCTTATGTCTAGGGGCGTGTATTGCTACTTAATTGTGGATGTTAAAGACCATGTTAGTTGTTATACAAGCCAGGTAACAGGACTGGGTTCGACGTGGAGTTAACTGACGTTAGCATCACGAGCGAGCTTATGTCCAGGGGCGTGTATTTCTACTTTGTTGTGGATGTTAATATATTGTAGTTTAAAAGCCAGGTCACGGGCTGTTATAATTAAGTAAATAATGATTAAATAAGTAATTACTTACCTTGTATCTATTTATTTTATTATTTATGTACACACAGTAGGATACAGATAGTTGTATGTTATTTTATCTATTAGATAATTTACATGTCGCCTACAAGAATTATGATTTTCTTAGTTACTTCTGGTAAATAAGTAATTTTATTTTGACTAGGATTGTTTAATTTAATAGGTTATTAGTAATAGCTCATAAGGTTCACAATTAATTTATATTCTATTTAAATTCTGGAAAGGAAAATTCGCAAACAGTGTATATGTAAGTTTTGAAAATAACGCGTAAATAATTGTGAGCCGAATTCGATGCTGTCACCTTTCCTGGCCGAGTGTTAGGTTTTAGAAGCTAAATAGCTTACGTGCATGAGGGCATGCACGACGTCAGGATGGTCGAGTGTTAGGTTTTGAAATAATATTAATAAATCGTTAAATTGTCTTAGTCGATTATTGGGACATTGTATTTCATATACTGGCAACACGACTTTTATAAATGACGTTTGGACATGACGGTTGAGAAGGCGGGAGTGGACTCGGCCTATTTGCTCGGGGCTAGCATCGAAAGCGGACGTATTTCATGTGGTCAAAAATATAATTACTTTCAATAATTCATGTGAGTATTATTTTATTACAGTTATTTAAAAAACACAGCTGTTTTATACATTTTGTCCGGGTAGGTATTGCACTGTTGTATGAAACAGCTGATGTTTTTAATAAGCGAAGTAAAATTTTAACGTCCAGTATCATATACTGAATCCATGTCCCTCCCTATACCACCCTGCATAGACTGGTATTATTATTTTTTAGAGGACTGAGGAACAGGGTGTTCACTCATCCTCCATAGAAAAAGGATGATAGGTACTCCGACCAGACTGGTGTTGTATCTGGCGGGCAATTGCCCAACGATTGATGTTGGGAAGTTTGTATATGTGCTAATTGCGCGGTAAACTCTGCTTGCGAGATGCAGGATTTGCGTAACGTCGGTATGACGCGTTGTTCGCATGTGCCGTTGTTGATACCGCTACAATTTTAACGCTTAACAAACTGGCAAAAAAAAAACACTAGCGTAAGGTTTTAGGTTACCTGAATCTAAAACACAAACAACATCCTAAACCCAACCGAAAAAACTAACCCAGAAAATCTAACCTCGCATTGTGTGTCAAAATTGTATAATCTAACGGTATATCCGCCGTGTTACAACTGTAATTCCGCCTGTAATAACTGTAATTCCGGTTGTTATACCTGTAATTCCACTAGGCAATATTTGTGAGCGGACGTCTGAAGGAGATTCGTGTAAGATGTTATATGCTGCTATCTTGGAGAGCGTTGTGTTTACTTAACTGAGGTGACGATTGTCTTTTGTTTTGTAATGCAAAGATAAGCCAAGGTGGTGCTTAAATAATAATAATATCCCTGGATATTTCACACAGCACCATTAGTCCCAAGCTAAGCAACCTAATGCTTTAAATGCATCGTTTATTTTGATAAGTGGATGGCATAACTACGAGACAAACATTAATTTATATTTGACGGAACGGTTGGCGCAGTGGTTAAGCGATTGACTGCTGCGCTGCGTGTCGCGGGTTCGATTCCCGCACGGAACGAATATTTGTATGACCTACAATTAGTTGTTCCGGGTCTGGCTGTTTGTGTATGTGAGTTTATATGTCTGAAACGCACCCACGACACAGGAGAAATTCCAAGTGTGGGGCAACGTTTAAAAAAAAAAATTATAACTAGCTGTTCCGGTGAACTTCGTACCGTCTCAAAATCAATAAGAACAAATGTATGAGAAATTGACTTATCGTCATTATTTTTCCTATGTTTTAATAGTTATTCTGCTGTTCGGGGCGGAGACAAATTCAACAAATCCAAGATCATAAAAAACAGTCCTGTCGTCCTTGAGTTATAAATGTCGTAACTAACCCGACTTTGTTTTATTTATATACCTATAGAATATCAAATTTGATTTTGATTTGGGTTGTTACTTAGCCACAAGCCCCTTGTGGCTAAGTAATAACAGCCGTACGGGCCGATCGATCAGGTTAAGCTACGTTTGCCGCGGTTGGTCCTTGGATGGGTGACCATTTTCACATACCAAGACCCTCCGTGCCTCGGAAAGCACGTTAAGCCGTTGGTTACGACTTTCATTCGTGGATCCTTGGCAGTCGATACGGGTCGTCAGTAGCCCGACAACCTGTCTTACCAAGGGATATCGTATTACCCAGTAACTGGGTTGTGCAGGTCAGATAGGCAGTCGCTTCATGTAGAAGCCGACCTCAACATAGTTGGGAAAAGGCTAGGCAGATGATGACCTATATAAGAACAAATTTGATAATCAGCTGAAAGACTGACACGCGTATGTCTTAATATAAAGTATAGAAATGATTTTTTTCCATTGGCCTAAATGTCTCACTGCTGGGCAAAGGCCTGCCCCATATTCTTCCACCTTTCCTTGCGCTGTGCCTTCTCCGTCCCATCGGTTAGGAACGAGCCCAAATCTTCAGGACAGCGTTTCTTAGGCCAGCCTCGGTGACGACACCCTTCTTCAGGCAACCACCGTGTGACTACTTTGGCCCATTTGTCAAAAATTTTGTTAATATTTAAAGTTCCAAATAATTACGCTTTATAAAATTAGATGGTCTTTTGTTCATTAATCCTGACACCGTTAGCTCGTAGAGAGAACTGTACCTACAGGGTGGTTTGGATTAGTCGTGTTGTGTGGTTTATCTAAGTGTTATCGTTATATTGGGACCGAATTAGGTTTGTATTTGTTGAATTGTATACTGTATTGTCAATATGAATTAGGGTAGATTTAAGATTGTGAATAATAATAATTTTGTTATCATGTTAGCTTTTGTTCGTGTCGAGTATGTGTGATCACTTATTTCTGAGATTGCTGGTAAATCTATGTATAATTGGCGACTGTGTAAGACCGAGGCTATTGTGATCTGTAGTACTTAAGATATTATACATAGAAGCTGTTGGTGTACCTTAATAAATAAATAATCAAAATCAAATCAATTTTTATTTTAGACAATGTTGGACACATTACAGTAATACAGTGTAATGCAGCTCGGCGTCTGGACCTGTGTCCATTGATGGCAATAGGCTTACCTTTAACTTTACTGGCGAAATGTGGGTGTACTATATGTAGGTACGCCTCTGCATAACCCTTCGGGGATTACAGAGGCTTGATGTTATGTTATAATAGTATTATATCATTACTAAGTTTTCACATGCCTTCTGGTTGTCGCATGACCTTTCACTTTGTTCATCATATATTTTTTTTTTTTTTTATCCCTGGACGTTTTCACACAGCACCATTTGTCCCAAGCTAAGCAACCTAATGCTTGTGTTATGGTAACAAGATGGCTGATAAACTACTTATATATTTTTTTTTTGTAAATACATACATATTATAGATAGAAAAACACCCAGACTCGGAACAAATACATGTAGGTCATACAAATATTTGTTCCGTGCGGGAATCGAACCCGCGACACGCAGCGCAGCAGTCAATCGCTTAACCACTGCGCCAACCGTACTCAATAATAACCTTGTGTGTCTTGCATTCTAAATCATGTGACGCATAGATAGATAGCTGTGTGGTTTTGTGTTGTTTCTTGTTCTGTCTGTTAAAGTTGAGAACTTAGTTATTAGTTTAGTGGATTCGTTTTTATTTTTGTAACTTTTGCATGACTACTGTTATAAAATATGTTTGAACCTATTTCCCTTTATCAACAAGTACTGTACCTACGTTTGCAAAATAAAATATATTTCTGTTAGATTTTTTGCTATTGTTGCTATTATTTGACGACATGGTTGACGCAGTGGCTGAGCGATCGACTGCTGCGCTGCGTGTCGCGGCTTCGATTCCCACACAGAACAAATGTTTGTATTGCCTACAGGTAGTTGTTCCGGGTCTGGCTGTTTGTGTATGTGAGTTTAAATGTTTGTAAACGCACCCACGATACAGGAGGAATTCCTTGTACGGGCAACGTCTTTAAAAAAAAAGTAACGTAATTTTAAGAACGTTCACAGTCTGAACTTAGTCTCAATTTGTTAAAAATATCTCTAATTTCCCTACATTTTGACAAGTTTTTGACATTGATTGTTACTGAGATGAGATTGCGACTAGACTTTCAATGTTTTTAATTATGAGAATAAAATTGGCCTTCTGATGTCTGTGCTAAATAAATGTTATTTTCTTTCTTTCTTTCTATATCTTTATCTTTATAGCCTACATATAATTCAATATGCTTGTTTTATTTTAGACATTATTTTACTAGTCACCATGTCGCAGGTGATCATGTATTGTACTTTTACAAAGATGTCTAAATTGTGTTTAATATCTTCGAAAATATAATTAGTGGGTTCTAGAATAATGTAAATTATTATATTTGTGTTGCCTAGGAGAATTAATTAGCACATTTACTAGCACAGTTGCTACTAATAGCGTGTCTGTGTTCTAATTCACGGGACTGTTATAAAACTAATGAGCAGCACATTTGTGTCGAGATTTAACGACACATAGGCTTCGATATATTTTAGGCAGGTATTATGTTGTTTTTGTTATTGCAATTATAATCATACTCAAATCCTATCCTAGGAATGTTATAATCTCACTTAATATTATAGACGTGAAAGTTTTTGAGGATGGAGGATGGAGGAGGATGTTCCTTACTCTTTCACGCCAAAACTACTGAACAGATTTTGATGAAACTTTACAGTAATATAGCTTATACATCAGACTAATACATAGAATACTTTTTATCCCGATATTCCTGCGGGATCGACACTTATGCGGGTGAAACCGCGCGGCGCTGCGCGATTAATAATCGTCTCGTTGATCTAGTGGTAGCAAGCAGTACTGCTGAGCAGGAGATCCTGGGTTTAATTGTCGGGTCGGGCAGTGTTGTTGGATTTTTCCATCTGGGATTTCTCAGTACCAGCTCGAAGGCGGGGAAATTGCGTAACACATATCAGTAGCAATGGGTTTCATTTTGACAGTTCAACAACATTCATTGCGTTATTTACGTTGTGGAGCAGACACATTTTTGGACATATGGAGCAATGGATTAGCAATATCCTTCAAAATGATTCAGATTGAGATTGATTGTATGTTACGCAATAAGGGTGCGGATTCCTACCCGTTTGATGGCAATAGATTCGCACTCTATTACAGGGTGAAATGTGGGTGTATTATAAGTGCACCTCTGCATAACCCTTTGGGCTACACAGGCGAGGTGTTATGTTTTATTATCATATTAATCAATCTTACAGTCTGTAGCATTTATTGAACCTCTGCAAAGGGTGGGCCATTTTGAAAAGCGCTGATTCTCAGCCTAATTTGAATAAATTACTTGATTTTTTGCGTAGAAAACTTTATGAATTTTATGTGATTTTGTTAAGTCTGAGAAATTAGTTGCTTAGCAAGTTGATTACCAACTTTTTTACAATTGTCCGTCCGTATATTAAAAATATAACTTTCGATCTTTGACGGCAATTTGACGTGGTTATCAATTTGAATAACAATTGATTCCCCTGACTGTACCTTACAGTATGGTTAAATCATGGAATTTGCATAAAACAATGGAGCAATAAAACAAAGAAAATATATTATTTATATAATTTATTTAACAGACTTCATCAAATGAAAATGACAACATCATTGAGCAAATCAACGGTAGAACATGAAACTTCATCGTATAAAATTTATATTAACGAAATAATCACTATTTCTAATAGCTATATTATAAATAAAACTTCCATATAAACAAATATTTCAGAGACACGTTTTACTAACAATTCTTTATTTTATCAATGTTTTTTTTTTCAATAGATTTCTTACACGAATATAATATTGTCTACATCATTTTAATACATACAGTTATCTTTAAGGTGATGTGTTGATGTATTTACTTAGGCCGCTTTCACATTAAGGCGACTTTAGCAGCGCAGCGTCTGGCCGACAGTCGCGCGACTGTCGCCCAGACAGAATTGAGCTGAGATGAGCCATTGTTGCAAGCGCACATGAATAGAGACTGCACGATGAACGAGTTTGACACCAAACGATTTATTATTGGATTTCAAATGCATCCTGTTTTGTGGGACTCATGAAGGCCCCTTCTTGAGGCTTTTTGAGCCCTTAATGAGTGATTACAACAACAGGACCTTAAAATAGAATATACTAAGCAAGAATGATGTGCATTAGCAAAGCAGGAGCAACAATGTGCCCCCGTCAGAATCCATTTTATAAATAAAGTACGCCACACTGATTTAAACTGCGGCGCGGCAGCCGCGCTACTATCGCGCGGCCGTACTTATAATGTAAAGGCATCTGCTTCTGCCGCGTTACTATCGCGCTGCTAACGTTCTAATGTGAAAGCGGCCTTAGGTAGTAGATAGTTTATAAGTGAAACGAGTGATTGATTCAATGAAAAGTATAACATTTTGAAGAGAAAATTTCTTTAGGCGTACTTAGCGCTCTTTCTGGACAGTAAACGAAACAGCCTGTATATTCTGTAAAAATCTTACCGTGAAAACTTATGTGAAGTGAGCTGTCATTTGACGTAATTGACATTATTGAAAGCACACGTCAAACTCACTTCACCTTTTCACGGTGAGATTTTTACAGAATAAGTAGAACGGCTGGTCTGTGAAGCTGAATCGGGTATAGGTACTCGGCTCCAGTCTGTTGGTGACTCTGAGTCACGTATACTCGGCTCCAGTCGTAAGTTTACATTTCAATCGTGTGGTTATAAGCGCAAACCCACTTTATCAATTTTTTTTTTTATAAAAAAAAATATTTAAACCAATCACTTCTTCCAATCATATCTCTCCGTTTCAATTAAATGCTTGCGAAAACATCAACTTATTAGTTAGCGCCACATAATACGATTATAAGCCGCATCATAATATCAATTCATTCCAAGGGATTTTCTTACATTTTTGTGGCGAGGTGTGCAGCCAGCCTTAGACCGTTCACACACTACTTTCCAAAGTAACAGTCACGATATATTATTTCATTTTAAGCGTAAAAAAGATTTTATCAGCGTTCAGAAGTTTTTTGGCATTTTTATGCTAATGTTAAACTTGGCAAGTTTACAAGTTACTCTTTGGGCATATTTTGCGTGTTCACGATTTATTATAAGACATAATGCTTACTTGTATTCACGTTAACTTTGAATTAAAACGAAGATATTTGGAACACTCTTGCGTTTCGTATTCAAGAGGAATATATTCTTATAATGCATACTATTCTTACAATGCATAATATTCTTTGAAACGTATTTTATTTATAAATAACATTTTTGTTCTGAAGAATTACTGCACCACTTGCCTTTAACAGAGCAGGTATTAAGTTTAATTAAATATGAAACCAGCTTGATGAAAAAATTACATATTTCTGAAATAAAACTGTCTGAGGTATCGCATATGCCATTAAACAAATGAATGCTTTGTTTTGAGACGAGTATATCGATATACACAAGGAGCGTAAAACATTTTTGATCAATAAAAAATTGAAGGGTGTGGACAGCCTTATTTGGAAAAGGAAGCTTACACACTGGAAGATCATAAGAGCAACATTTAAGTTGCGTAATTCTACACATAATTTATTTATTTATTTATCCACACGATGTTGAATACAATTAATAAAATTCAATATTCGTCTTTTTTATTTTTTTCTATACAATTATTTATCATTGAGTGGAATGTAGATATTGCGAGTTTTTGTCGGGGTTTTCTAATCAATAGATAATATTATAAGGGTATTAATCTATCACAAATATCACTACGAAGACCTTATGACAAATTCTTTACAACGATTGATTGAAGTGAAGCTAATGTAAATAAACTGTTTCTTACAAAACAATAACATTTAATATTTACTTTGTTTCAAAATTAAGGACTCAAACTTAAAAGGATCTCAAAAGGTCTTATTCTCTTAGAATTTTTACAATAGATGTCTGGTAGCTGCATGAGTTTTAAGATTTCCAATTATTTTATATTACAATTTTATCTTAGCCTTGGCGATTCACAATTCATTATATTTAATAATTAAACATATCAGTAACTTTTTCTAAGCTCAATGAAGAGTAACAGGACAGCTACACATATTTTTGTACAAAATAAAAATAAAAACTTAAATAAAAATTGCGCAACTCTTTGTAGTCTTAGGTAGTCTGCAAAAGTTGCGTCGTGTGTTCACGGTCTTATATGAGTGGCACATTTGTCCACATCCAGTGATAAATTACACTTTAAATTTATTTTGGCTAATATTTATCTACTAAATTCTACGGATCACACAATTTATTACAAGGACATCCATGAATTTATTATCACTTATATATTACATAACTATATACATTCCTTAATTACGTGGCTTTTCACAAATGCTACATAAATTAATATAAACGTGTTTGTAAAGAAACTGTAAATTATATAGACGTGAACATTCGTTGTATGCGATGTGAAATGTTTTTTTTACAGCTTCGTAACCTGCTTTTCAGATCTTCAACCAAATAAATATGAAATATGTAGTTGCTTGAAATTTTATAGTGTCTGAGAATGACTGTTATTTCTGCCAAATTAATGTCATATTACTGAGGTAGTATGCTCATCGTACTAACATGACTTTTCCAATTAGATGTACTGTCCGAGTTTATCTTGGAGGTTACTGACATCGTTGAGGGAAAAGACCGTGAGGAAACCTGGACTTACAGTTAATATTAGCCTGAAATCGCCATCCCATCTTGAGCAAGCGTGGTGATCAATGCTCGTACCTTCTCTGTATGAGAAGAGGCCTTTACCATGCATTCGGAAAATTATAGGCTGGTATTAATGTTGTTCTCATAGAACATTTAATATACAATGTGGAGTTGACAATACGACAATAAACGAAAACACTGGCAATAAGAGTATTTTGGAACTATCAAATAAATCCTAGCATCGAAATAAAGAAAAAGTGTTTTTTTCGAACAAACTCAATAGTTATGATGGGATGACTACGGGTTTTGCCAATCTTTGACTAGCTATAGTGACTAAAGTATTGGATATATTCGATTGAATTTTTGTATGCAGACTTGGAACGTCAGTAGATACAAGCAGTTCAATTTATTATCGCATTGTCGTCTCCACCTTGTATATTGCTATATACCATATCGTCATCCATAATCTGATTGGGTTAAAGATAATTGGATAGTTTGAACATTATTATAATGTTATTATGCATACACCCATTAAGCATTAGCCCGGCTAACTGGCAGGATTTACTTCAATAATAAGATTTAACCACAGCGTGGCTTATGATAGTTAAGCTCTCTTCACATTTAATCTTCAGTCTAATATGTTGTGGAGTTTAGCTCTGACGTATTGACGATGATATAACATGCTTCTTAATCCGAAGAGATAAGCCTTCTCATCTGATTAGGCTCAGAGTATTAGTGAGTATACCCTACATACTTTTATACAAGGTCAAATTTAATTAGCTAGTAAAAATCCGATCAAGATGAGTGTCGTTATCTGAACAAGAAAAAAAGTTTTTTTTTATAATGTTATGATAATAGATATCTCACCGGTGAAGTCTGTGAAGTTTTGCTAGGAAATTTAATTTTGACCCTGTATAATTGAAGTATTAAACTAATAAAAAAGTATCATTCAGTTCAATATTATTTGAATGCTTTTAATTAATTTTCTTTTTCTGTTAAATTTTTAAACCAATTTCATACTATTTTTTATGAAGTTGTTATTGTTATTAATTTGTAATCGTTATAATCATTTTATTTATATTTTATTATTTTTGTATAGTTAGTTCATTTTATGAATTATTTTAATTGCTTAACCAAAAACTGTGTATGTGGTGTTAGCCTATAAGTAATTGTTACACTTGTTAATGTAGGCATACAATTGAAATTAATATAAGTGTTGTGTAAACAATTGTTGGCTAACCAAATAAATAAATAAAAAATAAAATTCAATCGTTTTCATTATTTAGCTTCCCAGATTAATAAAAAACCTTTAATTACCTGACGTTTTCAGTAACAAAAGGTAAATAAAAACCACGTGTATAACTGACGTTCCCGTATACGTGTAACGGTTCCCTACATTATAATATATTTTAACTTAAAACTCAGTTTGTTATTTCAAAAATTCCCTCTTATTTACATAAAAATCGGAGCAGCCCAGTCGTCCGAGGCCAGACATCATCGCAGGATATTCCTGGAAAAAAAGAGGCGAAATTACTAAGTAGGAAACTTTTCAAACAAAGTTTATTAAATTATTTTATTTCTATGAAATCATTCCAGCAATTTTAGTAAAATTAATAAATTAAAGTCGTTGTAACAATACTAATACGTAGCGTTTTTTCGAGTAAATAAATATGACACGGTATTTCTGGTTATAAATGCCACGGACTTTATACAGCGTAAAAGTAAAAAGAGTAGAAAAGAGAAGAGTAAAGTAGCGAAAAGGGTAGTCAAATTTAAGGGTGTGAACCATCAAACTAAACATGTTTCACTATGGCACCAACATCTTAATTAAAAAATAATCAGCCGTCCTATACATTTGGGTTGAGTAGGTATTGAAGTTTTGTATGGGACAGTTGATCATTTTTTCGTTATTACGATGTTGGTACCATGGAGAAAGTTGTTCAGTTAGATGGTCTGTGCCGCAGCCTTTAATTTGAACACACCTTTCTAATACATGCTGTATAGGTACATAATTTATATTGATTTCTCAGCAAAAAAAAAAACGCAAATTTCAATAAAATAACAGACAACATAATAATAGCGTTGCAAAATGATGGCAACAGTTGCGCAACTTATTTTGTTTCGTGTATGTCAAGTCTTCGACTTACCTAAGTATGACGTCCCACATAGCAAAAGTATTGCTGACGAGCAGAAGTAGCAACGACGCTGCCACTGGACCTGAGAAAGAAAAAAAAAACAAATGAGCATGTTTAATACATAAATACCACAATAGACAAAACCCCGATTTACACGGTGCGATTTAGTGCTCATACACACGAGTGACGCGCGTCAACGGCAGAGGCAACTGCAGCCGTCGACAACATACCGCTCGTGTGTATGCACACTTAATTGCCTGTGGCATACCTCTTAAACACAAATAAAAATTGCATCGTCTGAATTTCTAAACAGTGTTTAGACGATGCAGGTAATTTGTTGCTTCAATTTCATTTTATGCCGCAGGCAAGATATTCGTGTACTTAAAAGGTTTTATGGGATTATCTATTCAGTCTGGCAGTATGTTGCCATGTATTTAGTTGAGTGAGCTGTCATTCCATCTGATGTCAGATATTGACACTATTGACAGCTCACTTCACCTAAGTTATCAAGGTAATATTTTTACAAAATAGATTGGCTTTTTTATTAATCATTCACCAATTTCTGTTTGCCTGATACTTATATTGCTACGTTTCATAACTAATTCGGCACTGACGATGTTTTGTCCTTAAAGTAGACTTGACAAAACTAATCAGCTAATTAACTCGAACAAGTTGCCCATAATAAGTAACTAATACCATATTTGTTTTCCAAGAAAACAATACATGATGACCCAAAAATACATCGTATTCGACTCGGAATAACAATACGGGGAAAATATCAGATATTGTTAATACAAATACATGGCTGCTAGATCGTAAGTAGGAAAAAATATTACTGTGTAGTTTTGTAATAACATGGTTATTTCGGTTAGTCGTAGAGAAAATAGGTAGCATGACAATCAGCCTAATAGCCTAACATGGCGTCTGAATGTATTTAATGCTTATTTTAATTTATTTTATTTGTATTTTTATCGTGCTTGCTACTTAGTTGTTAGTGATCCTAAGATTTCTACTACCTTCTCTGTCTACTCGTGAGAACCTGTAATTGGCTCTGTGTCGCTTATACAGTTGTTATTAATTTGGTTTAGCTGTTGGTTCTCCTAATTCTAAATAAATACATAAAAATAAATAAATAATGTTCCCACTGCTGGGATACAGGCCTCCTCTACTTGGAGGAAGTGGGCCGTAATTCACCACGCGAACCCAGTGTGGGTTGGTAGTTGTCACATGTCTTCGAATTTTTGGTTCTAGGATATGCCGATTTCCTTTACGATGTTTTCCTTCACCGTTTTGAGAGCAGTGGTGACGAAATAATTTACACAAAGTAAAGCACCTCTCTGGGATCGAACCTATGACGTACCCCTACCCGCCCGTACCTACCCGTACTCCTAAGTCGCGACCGTTAGATACCACTTTGAGAAAGTAGGTACTCGTATCTGAGAGTATTTAGAGCAGTATTTTATAGACATGAGAATTTGAATGGAGGAGGAAGGTAGACTTTTCACTTAAGGTCTAATTTTTTTTGATAATACACAAGTAGGCATGAAAAAGGCGTGTATTTTTATCGCAAACGACAATGATAGTTATTTTATAACCATTCGAAAATGGTATGAGATAAAAATCGCACTTTTATATAAATGTAGCTTACAATAACTCAGCGCTCAATATTATTTCACAGTGAACTGTTTCTACCTAAGTCTGTAATGAAAACACCAATTACCAGAAGATTTATTATTATTATATTATTATTATTATTTATCATCGTCATCATTCTCCGCCCATATCTCAATTTACTTGTGGTTGGCGCAACATGTCTTTTTCTTCCATACTTCTCTATTAGACACCCCCTTGCCAAAAGATTTATATCTTTCCATTATTTTATTTTTATAACAGAATCAAAACCATACGTCACCAACATTAGGGCTATCAAAAATCATAACAGAAAAATAATTTCACAAAAAAATACAGAACGTTAAAATTGGACGAATGCAAAAACTGTGAGAGACGGGACGGACAGTGGACAGCGTAATATTACTTTTTCCCAAACCACATGTTACCAAAAGGATCTTTATTTAATAAACTAGATCAAATGAACAATAGATTTGGGGCTAAAAGAAGCGTATTAGGAGCAGGGCCATCCATACCCGTGGAATATCGTGAGTATTTAGGGGTGCCGATATTTGAATTCACATATTCTTATCTTTGATTTTCGATAACTTACTATGTATTTCTTACTTCGTATATATTATTTTGTGGTTAATGTATGTTTAGCAAAACCTTCCAAGTAGGCTCCACCCTTTTTAACGTATGCGTTTTCAGTTTAAGCGAGCTTTGATCGTGTCACGACAATTTTGAATGTTCATCAGTCGAGCAAAAATTTATTTTGCTCGACTGATGAACATTCAAAATTGTCATGTCATGTCGACAATAGCAATTGCTACCGATGAGATCAGTCTTTAAATCGTACTGCAATTCTCGTTTAAATGCAAATTAGAATGACCCCTCCTAATTTCCCAGAACTATTTCCTCCCGGGCCAGCCCTAAAGTGACCTCTGTCGACGTCACTATATCTCTATCGATCAGGGCCCCGGGTTTTTATCAACATCGAAAACAGAATTCCGTATAACAAATGGGTGGTCGTTGGACGCTATTGACACAGGCCAGTTCGCGGTGTTTCGGATAAGCAGAATTTAATAATATTGTGAAGGGTGCAGCGTTTATACAAGATTTAGGGTATATATGGTAAAGGCCTTTGTCCTGGCAAGGTTTTTATGTGTAACTTTTGGTTTAGAAAGATTTTTAGATCGGTAGGAAATGTAATTTCGGTTAATAGGATTCCGGAAACACTTTAACAAGTAATATTAAATAAAAATAAGCTAGATAGATGCAGTCAACATTTCCTATCTAACTATTCCTGAGAAGAAATGGTGAAACAAACTCAGGAGTGCGACACTAGCTTGGCAGTATTTGTTGGACAACAAAACCGACCCGAAGCAATTAATTACTACACATGAATGAATGGAATAATATGCCTTGTGAGTTAAGAAATTATTTAAATATATTTTGAAATCATTTAGCTCGTGTGTATTAGCGCAAATCTCTGTTGCGACGTTTCGACGATTATAGTGTTTTAAATAGATATAAGTTTGAACACGAATACTGCTGTCTTATAAATATGTATTATATAATAAACATGGTAGGGTTAGTAATTTATACTTTAAAAAAAATGGCAAGCAACTGTCAGTTGATTTTAGCGTGCCGGTTGAAAAACTTCGATTAGCATATACTTAATCATATTCGATTTATTTGACCCCTATTTATGTGTTCGGACTAGTCACTATTCACCAGATACATCCATGAAGGTATACATCAAAATCAAGCAATTGGCCTAGCCTTTTCTTACCACATTGGAGTCAGCTTCTAGTCTATGCGGATGCAGTTGAACACCAGCACTTTGCATGGTGCGACTGCCTTTCTGACTTCCATACCCCGGTTACTGGGTAACAAGATACTCCTTGGTAAGACTGGTTGTCAGACTTATGGGCTACATCTACATAAAAGGTAAAAATTGTAATAAACCAAATAAGTAGACCAGAACATATCCGGAGGTAGAGAAACAGCGGGGTAGTTGCGTAACACAGACCCCTTTTTTTTTTTTTGTGGATGGGAAATCATCTAATGACCCCTCCCGCTCTGGGTGGAGTGGAAGGGAGTGTCAGACTTTTACTGACTAAAACCCACCCGTGTTCCTTCCTTAGCCCTTTCTGTTCCTGGGCAGTGGTTAACCTTTCGGAAGATCCCGCCGCCCTGGCAGGCTTCGGCCCTGTCGGGCTCCGTCCTCTGCTGACATCTCTTTGAGGCGCGCGTGGAACACAACGCGCCGTCCGGCACGGGCCTGGTCCTGATCGGACGGTGAGCTACCCATTACTCACCGCCCGCAGGCCCGCGCCTACGGTGGCCGGAAGTCGTCACGCGGCTCCCGACGCCCGGAGCGTCTCCCGCGGCGGCTGAGGCGTGAGGTTCTTTCCCTCAGCCTCCGCCACCTCCTTCGCTAGCATGACTGCTTCGCAGAAGGAGGTGACTGCCTCCCACTCCCTCTCGCCCCGGACCATGGCTTGCACCAGGGCCGGACGCGAGAGGTCGCCGCCGTTGCCGATCGCCTCTACGAGGACACGGCGGGGCTCCGCCCAAGCAGGGCAGACCTCCACCGTGTGCTCCACCGTGTCCTCTGGGCGATAACACCAGACCCCTGGCCTTAGCCTTATTCAACCCTTGAACAATATTCATTGCGGTAATTATGTTAGTAAGCAGACAAATTTTTCGAACATATGAAGCAATACCTATCCTTCAAAATGATTCAGATGGCGATTGATAGTGTGTTACTCAATTAGGGTGCAGGCCATGAGTTTCTCTGCAATAGGTACAAGTGAAGTATATAAATGATGACTATTCAATCATTTTCCAAAAGCGACAGAGTATCAGTATTTTGCATGGAGCTTCTGTAATCTGAACTCGGTAACCCAATTACTAGAGGATACCGCTACCCAAACGTACAGGCTATCATCAGAGTTTCAATATCAAATATCACAGCATACCACAGTATCACATTTCTTTTCAAAAATTGAAACAGACGATTGAGGAATAATCAGGATCTTTTGATATTTTAATTGTACCTACGAGTATTTGTATTATTACTGACTAGTTTCTGTCCGTGACTTCCATCCACCTGGAAGTCACTATACCCACAATAAAACATCTTATGGCACTTGACAATATGTAGTATATTTGTCTATTCGAGATTTTTTGTAATCCGATTATTACTTACAGAGCTTACCCTTCACAAACACACAATTTTACCTCTTTATTACGCGTACCGCAAGGGTAGGATCGGGGTGGCTCTAGAAAGAGATGCCTGGAAGGATTTGGGGGAGACTTTTACTCAGCAGTGGGACAGCTTAGGATAACCTAGATTAAAAAAAAAGCAGCCAAGTGCGAGTCGGACTCGCCCATGAAGGGTTCCGTAGCAGCAAGTAACAATATAAAAGTTCGTTATAGTTCGTTGTAGTTCGTTGTAGTTCGTTGTAACTTTGATCGATGTTTTACTATTAGTGTATTTTTTTTTAAATTAAGTTATTGATAAGTAAACATTATAATTAGGTACCTAAATGATGATGAAATTAAATGTTTTTTATTTTATTTTTATATTTGAGTTGATTTAATGAAAGGTAAATTGCGGTTTACGATTTGTGACGTATTAAAAAAAACTACTTACTAGATCTCGTTCAAACCAATTTTCAGTGGAAGTTTACATGGTAATGTACATCATATATTTTTTTTAGTTTTATCATTCTCTTATTTTAGAAGTTACAGGGGGGGGGGGCGACACATTTCACCACTTTGGAAGTGTCTCTCGCGCAAACTATTCTGTTTAGAAAAAAATGATATTAGAAACCTCAATATCATTTTTGGGTTTGATGAAAAAAAAAATTGGAGTTTCAGTTCTAAGTATGGGGAACCCCCAAAATTTATTGTTTTTTTTTTCTAATTTTGTGTGATAATCTTAATGCGGTTCACAGAATACATCTACTTACCAAGTTTCAACAGTATAGTTCTTATAGTTTCGGAAAACAGTGGCTGTGACATACCGACGTACAGACAGACATGGCGAATCCATAAGGGTTCCGTTTTTTGCCATTTGGCTACGGACTCCTAAAAATAGGTTAGGTTCAGTTCAATATTATGTCAAAAAAACACGTTAAAAAAACTTTTAAATGACTGAAGTAGAAAAATGACCTACTCCCAAATTACTCAATATGTAAAAAAGTCGGTTAAATAAAAAAATAACCAAAAAATGAAACAGCAAAAGGTAATAAAAGATGAAGATATATTACACAAACACAAAGTAACCCAGGCCGACAAAGGTTCAAAATTAAATTAATAAAAGAATTCTAAGCTAGCCAGTCCATAATCGATAATGTCAACAATATCTTTCACAAACAACAAACCACAACAAATAACAAAACGGTTTATGATAAAAGCAAATACGATTTTTTCGCTATAAATACGGTTTTATCTCATCTTATTTCTTGAGCATAGTGTAAACATGGACCGATCAGACACATGACAATGTAAGGCGGGCGTCACATCGGCAGCGGATAGCGAGACGAAAGCAAAGCTAATTCTATCAGGGAGTGTTTAGTTACAATCGTTCTCTGGCTCCTTACTTAGCTAAAAGCGAGTACGCGAGACCGTATAACCATGGTATACATGTGTAGAAAAAAACAAGTATGTACGAGCGAATCTTGTAGCCTTCAAGTGAGAAAGTTTGAGAGTATTATTGTTTTAACCCTTCATATTATGTTCACCATAACAGAGAAGGTGGAGTGTCCGATTGTGAGGCACTTGATCAAGGTGCATAGTTCTGGTGTCATATTTAATGTTGGATAAATTAAATTAATGTCAGTTAAATAAATTAATTAGTAAGTAGTTTTAAGGTACTAACATAGTTTTAAGCCGTACTAATCATTTTATATAGAATTATGTTCCGAAAAAAAAAACAATGTTCTGAAATAAATTATTATTATTATTACCATATGTCGGAACTGTAGGTCTAGGTCTAGGACTGTCATTACGACATTCATCAGGTTAGTGAGTAAGCTAGAGTTTTAGTCACACAACATCGAACCATAGCATTCTATTGGTCTGTAAATAGCACGTCTAGCAATTATTAGGAAAAAGGAGTACCTAGGGGTATGTAAGTGATTAGCAGGTGGCGTTCTGTAGTTTCTGCCTACCCCCATGGAGAGGTCTGAGTCTATGTATGTATAATTATTATGTATTAATAATAACAATAATTTTTTTTTTTCGGACTCTCACACATCCATATTATTGTTAGTAGCACAAAAATTGTTATAACTAAGTTAGTATGCAGAACAAAAATGAATAATAAAAAAAAATATAAATAAGTTTTCGGTATTAGAAAATGTTGTTTAAGTTACACACAATTTTAAGATTGCTTTTTTTCTTTACGGAGAAAATTTTCTATCGCTCCTCGACCCTTCTCGCTTGCAGTAGGACGAGTGCCTTAAGTATAAACTCAAATATTTCTCCGGGAAAACTTCTTGTAAGTTCTTTTCTGCTTAGTAAAGCTCTTGTGATTAATTAAGCGCTTTTTTTTCGTTAAGCAGCGAGAATTTGCTTCGACTAATTGCTTTACGATCGATTGCTTTCCGAAAGTGTTTTGGTGTTCAGTTTCTTTTACGTTGACTTTTTAGAATGTTGTTTTTTTAGAAAATGTAGGATTTAAGGTGGGTGCTTTGTTTTTTGTAAATGTCGTTAAATTGTTTATCTCCTGCCTACCTTTTCCCAACTACTTTGGGGTTAGGAACAATATTACGGTTATTTATAGTTCTAAAAAGACGTGTAAGTATAAAGTACTGAGTTCGGTATATTGTTAACAGTACACACAGCTACGGTGTGGAACTGACCACACCCATTAAGCCTAGCCTAGCCTTTTTCCCAAGTTTTGGGTCAGCTTCCAGTCTAACCGGATGCAGCTGAATACCAATAATTTACATGGAACGCCTACCTACCTGACCTGCACAACCCAGTTACTGGGTACCATGATACCCTTGGTAAGACTGGTTGTCAGACTTTTGGGCTTCTAACTACCCGTAACGACTGTCAAATCTCTATGAATGACAACTACGACCAAAGGCCTCTTTTAGGGTTCTTTCCGAGGTACGGATAATAAAAAAATAGGCATCAGCTTATAATTATTTGATTTCTATTAAAATAAAGTTTTCCTGAAATAAACGTGGTGTTTCTTTTGATATTTTGATGACAATGACAAGAAAAGGCCAATTCCTGTAATTAAAAACGTTCAAAATCTAGTCGCCATCTTATCTCAGCGGCAATCCTATTTCAAAAACTTATGTTGGGAAATTAGAGGTATTTTTGACAGATTGAAACTGAGACCTTCTTCTAAAACTGATATCTTCTTTGGCGATTACGATCGAGCGAAGGCGAACACTGAAAGCGCAGCTTGTCTACGCATTTGTATGGGATAAACACGATAACGATTCGTTACTCTATGGTTTCGTTATGAAATATAACATTGTCTACCAAATTGCGATAACGATGTCGATCGACCACGTGACTTAACGCGGCTTATGTCAATCCCATACATTTTAGTCTTTTCTAACTTCGTTATCGTTTTTAAATTGTTACTTTGTCTAAGCCCCCCGGAACGCAGAAACTGTGAACGTTCTTAAAATTACGAGAATGCCCCTCTGGTATTTTTTGTTTTATTCATGTTGAAACAAATACAAGATTGAATAAATACTAACAGGTCGAAAGACAAATTAGATTTTTTTTACATCATTCTTCATAAAAGTACGCACATCAATCATGAAAATTGTTCATTTCACTCCACTAGAAACTCGATAAAAATATTTTTGTGTCCCTCCTTTGAGAAACATTAGAAAACAGATGAATAAATTAACTATATAACTTTAGTTCATGTTAAAGTGAGATTTATATTGTACGTTACTCCTCATCTTTCATTTTGAAAGCAAAAATTTCAAAGTCTTTGTCTTCCAACATCAATCAGTTTTTATTTTATTTATTACTCAAAGACTTTTGCTAGGATCTGCCTGTGACAGGTTAGTTTTTTGTCCACTTTTCTTTGTGAAATATTAAATGAATTTTTAATTATATTGAAGTAGAATAAAAATTCTACTTCAATATAATTAAAAATTCAATTCATTTTAGATTCTAAGCTGTGTATCTCTCTCTATTCTTAAATCATTTTGAATAAACATTGATTTCATACGACTTTGGAAATGCTTTATCTTGAACATACCTATAGCTAAATCACTAAAATCTTATAGTATAAGATCCCGATATAAAACGACCTTCACCGAGATGCTTATTTAATGAAACGTATTTTATATTTAATTTAATATGTCAATAAATATAATCCATATGGGTTGCCTAGCAAATTTCAGTCCAGAGTATGTTTAATACTAATAAGTAATAATCAAACTGTTGATAAAAAATATTTTTTTTAAATTATTAATTAAACATACTCTGGACTGAAATTTGCTAGGCAACCCATATGGATTATATTTATTGACATATTAAATTAAATATAAAATACGTTTCATTAAATAAGCATCTCGGTGAAGGTCGTTTTATATCGGGATCTTAGACTATTACTTCTCATATCTTAATAACATTATAAATGTGAAAGTTTGTAGGTGTGTATGGATGTTTGTTACTCAATCACGCAAAAACGGCTGAACTAATTTGGATGACATTTGGCACACAGTTAGTTTATAACCTAGATAACATAATATAGTATACTTTTTTCCCTGTAATAGTTAGTTCTCGTGGGATAATTTCCAAACACCACGCGGGCGAAGCCGCTGGCAAAAGCTAGTAATATTATAAATTCCTTAATAAAACTACAACACAGCGATCTCTGACCTAGGATGTACAATTTATTACCAAAGTTGTACTTTATAACTTAATCCTGCAGAAATCCTACTAATATTAATTAGCAGAGTTCCCTACAAAACTCGTAGACGTGTTTAATCTGACAACTGACATTGTAATTTCTTTGTAACATAATTAAAAAGTTAATTAAGGACAGCAGATAGAGTGCAGAAAATTTTTCGCTGTTTGGTCCGTTGTTGTATGAAAAGACACCCAATTCTGCAGTGATGTTTTTTTATCATTGTCCTGTTCTTATGCCAATTTATTTGAGGTCGGCGAAACATGTCTCGGTAGTCAACCACTCAACTAAAGCATCTCACATACACATAAATAGCATAATCAGCCTTTATATCGTTCCCATTACTGCGATACAGGCCTCCTCTCAGTGAGAGGGGTTGGGCCATAATCCACGACGCGGGCCCAGCGCGGGTTGGTGATGTCACATGTCATCGAATTTTTGGTTCTAAGACATGCCGGTTTCCTCACGAAAGTCTGTCTGGCTGTCTGTCAGTCTGTGAAGGGCGGGCGTTTTTAGGGACTGTCTTATGTAATTTTGACGCTCGAAAAGTACTGATTCTCAGCCTAATTTGAATAAATGACTTTTTATTTTCACGATGTTTTCCTTCCCCGTTTTGAGAGCAGTAGTGATGAAATAATTTACACAAAGTAAAGCGCCTGATGGGTTCGAACCACGACCTAAACTCTTCGAGGCGAAGCCGATACCACTGAGCCACCACTGCTCTATACTATTTTTGAGTTATTAACCCTATCCGTAGTACCGTCAGACGGGGTGAATAGGGATGCAGGGGTGAATCGGGACGAAACTTTAAAATGGATTTTTACGTTGAAATAACATAGTTTGTTCCCAGAATGTGTTTACTGCTTTTTAATTAAAGATTAAGTGTCCTTGTTAGCAACAAACCATGTTATTTTAACGTTAAAATCCATTTTAAAGTTTCGTCCCGATTCACCCCTGCATCCCTATTCACCCCGTTTGACTGTGTATATTATTTTTGAGTTGTTTAAAATACCACCAAAGAATAAGAAGGCAGATCCTCTGCACATGTGTTTAAGGGCGGCTCAGAGAATATTACAATGTCTTCGATCATCAAAAGCCAGTGACGTTACAGCTTATGATTATGAAAAAAGTGCCACATCTTTCTCATAACTACTCAGAAAACACCTTCACCACTGAACCCTATCCATTCCACCAGCATTCCAACCACTCAACTAAAGCACGTCACACACACATAAATAATGCGACGCAATAACAAGTCGCCGAGCTAGCTGCGGTGTGCCTGTGTAACCCCAGTTATTACTTCCCACCTAACACCCCCCCCCCCTCCCCTACACCCGTTGTCCCATAGCGGCATTCTTATGTGACAACGATTTATCCACCATGTATTGTGCTCAGTTAATTTATAGTCCCGTTTAAAATACGACCGGAATTACGCTCGTATAAAAAAATTGTGCTTAAACATTTTTGGGTTATGAATTTTGAAGTGATTTTTAACTGTGGTTAGGTTGGGAGAATGGTGACAGATGACGATTTGATTTAAAGGATTTTTTTCAACTTCGGTGTGGTATCCAGCAATATTATGTTACTACTTCATTGGACTTAGATATTGGACAGGAACAGGACGCTACTGAAGGTGCCAAAGTTATAACTTCGACGACACGGTTGGCGTAGTGGCTGAGCGATCGACTGCTGCGCTGTGTCGCGGGCTCGATTCCCGCATGGAACAAATATTTGTATTGCCTACATAACAGGTAGTTGTTCCGGGTCTGGCGTCGCACCCACGACACAGGAGTAATTCCTAGTGTGGGAAAACGTTTAAAAAAAAAAAAACTTGTAGCCAAATTCGAGGTTGACTCTATTTCGATTGCCTTCGACACGCCATGAAAAAGACTTCACTAAACAGATCCACTCAAACTGGTTTGGTGTTTTCTTCAAAAGACCACCTCAGATATTAAACAGCATGGTCTTCATATGGTCTGAAAATTACAATCTAATTTTGTGGACATTGGAAAGAGACTTTAACCAGAGGGGCAATTCTGGTAAATTAAAGAACGTTCACAGTCTGATCTCATTCTCAATCTGTCAAAAATACGTCAAATTGCCCTACATTTTGACAAGCTTTTGACATTTGTTGGTCACCGAGATGAGACTGTGAGTAGATTTTGATCGTTTTAAATTACGAGAATTGGCCTTCTGGAGAAGGCGGTGTGATACCCTCGTACTTCGGAAAGCACGTTAAGCCGTTGGTCCTGCGCCTGATCTCACTCTGAGCCTGGTGGATTACCGTCCTACCGAAAAATGAGAGTGAGGGAAGAGGCAGAGCACCGGTGTCTGTGCACACACTTGTGCACTACAATATCTCCCTCGCCGAACGCAAGTCTCCGTTGACATTGGTCGCCATGGCCAAAATTCGGTCTGAGAGGACTATAATAATATAATAATATCCCTGGACATTTCACACAGCACCATTTGTCCCAAGCTAAGCAACCTAATGCTTGTGTTATGGTAACAAGATGGCTGATAAACTACTTATATACAATTTTTTTGTTGTTGTAAATACATACATATTATAGATAGAAACATATTATGTACCCTAATTTATATTATTATCGTCTCTGTAGTATATCCATTGGTCGGTGGAAGGAGCTTGCTCGAAATCGAGAAAGGTGGCACAAAGCAACTGATTGTTTTGAAACAAATCGCCCTGAATACCTAGACAAGAAACGCCGTCGCAAAGTCGTCCAAAGCCATCATAATAATGTATGTCAGAGTTATTCGTTTATTCGGAACGCCAGCGCCATCTCGTGGCGCTCGACAGAGTCTAGTCTGAGTTCGTGGGGGTGGACGAGAGCTACAGCTACAAGAGCGGTGTGAGCATAGCTCTCGGGATCATCGAAACATTGGACATAGTACGAAGAACATGTGCTCAGAAACTGTCTCGCGTTCCTTATCCTTGAGTTGTGTACCTACAGTGTGTGATTAACTTACTCGTAAATGTTAATCTGATTTGAACTGCAAACCGTTTTCTATTGCCCTATAACCAACACTACCCATAGTACGCCCACAGTAATTAAAATATGCCTCATGATAACGAGAGACAGACATACCTTCTCCGACATACAATGATGCTGATCAGCTCTTCTGTACACGGCGCGACCGGGTTTTCAAGACCAAATTCGGTTTCGCAAGTCATCAGAGAGCTCACGAAAGAAATAAAAATTAATCTGGGTCGCAGTCGCTGGATACGGTGAAGAGGGCTATATAATATTTATAAATATGTTGGATTCATTCGTTTGACTATTCGGAACGCCAGCGCCGCACAGCGGCGCTCAACAGAGTCTAGCCCATATCTTATAGTACTCTTTGGTCTAGCCTGAGTTCGTGGGAGTCGACGAGATCGATGTGGAGCCTCTCTTGGATATGGAAACTGTTTCGCATTCCTTATCGCTGTGTCGTATACCCAAAGTGTGTGATTAATTTGAACGTGAAATTATAATTTGATTTGAACTTTAAACGGTTTTTCCATTGCGCAATAACTAACACTACACTTAATACGCCCAAAGTAATTAAAATATGGCTGATGATAACGAAACACACGTACCTTCTCCGTCATATATATTACATAATTATTATTACCAAAACAAAACATCAATCTTAATCTAAGAGCTCAACAGATTTTAATCTATCTTACTTAATTATTTACATATCTTTTTGAAAGCAATGCCTTAGTGAGATTCCCTTTAATTATTCCAGCATCAAATAGCTTTTGATAGTCATTCCAAATTAAAATGTCCCAAACCAGACTTAAGTATTAACACAATAATATAATTTTAAACAGTTTTACAACTTTAATTTTGCGTGACTTGACGAAGATTCTATTAAAGTTGCTAAATGTGATTTTCAGTTGATTTTATCTTGAACTTTGTTAAAAGGCTTAGAGAGCTTAAAGTTCATTGAATTTCAAAGCCTTTTTTGGGTGATAACTGACAAAATTGGCCACGACTTCAATGTATAGTAGGTGAGGTAATTTTACGATGTGCTGCTCATGGCTTTCCGGTCAGTCACTGCCCCGGTCGGTCTCGGCTCGGTCGGGATCCACCAGTCCGCACTGGGCCCGCGTGGTGGATTATGCCCACTCACTCTCACAGACAGGAGGCCTGTGTCGCAGCAGTGGGAATATTATAAGCTTAGTATGTTGTACTGCCCCGGTCGAGCGAATCTTGACGCTGATAGTAGACGTAAAATTTCCATCCGACTCTTCAACTCCGTGATGAAATGATATCAATAGATAGTGATAGTGATATATGTTTTGGGCTCCTGGATTCTTCTGCTGGCATAATAAGTTCTTTAGGAAGTCGTGGAGGTTCTCCATAGACCACCTCAGCGAACGAGGTGTTCAGGCTTTTTGAAGAGACAAGTCTTATGTCCCTGTTATTTCAACAATAACACGTTTTTTTTTTTCTCCTGGACGATGGGGAAGGCAGAGACCACGAAATACCACCTGCTATCGATCATCAGAAAGGTGTGAGCTTATGTACATATGCATACACCTGAATTCCAACCACATTTCGTTATTTATGCTTAGGTCTCGAGCCTAGTGCCATCAACCGGGCTTAATTCCAGACTTCGGATGCTACAGAGAAGTTCCAGATGGAACAACCAAATAACACTTTGCCCGAACTGGGAATCAAACACAGGGCCTCATACTCAGCAGTTGCACTTGCGACCAAAAGTTCCACGAGGCAGTCCGAAGCATCTACATATACTTACCCATACTTTTGCAAAGCTTAAATATTTCCGGCTGTTTTCGTTTATAAATGGTGATTAAACTGGCTTTTGCTAACCATACCAAAACACCGGTTTTCATAAATTGGTTTAAAAGGATCAGCCAGAACATTATCCGTAATACATTTCACTACTCGCGACCCTCAACTCAAACATAATTATGGGGTAAGATGAAAGGCTCGTACATAATTATGCGATCCTCCCCCGCCCTCCCAGTTCCTCCCCGTCCCACCCCCATTTATCTACACGCAGTTTTTATGGTAATTACACTTTTATCGTAATGTCTTAATTCAATTTAACGTGGATGTTGAATTGGGACGTGTTCAGACGGGATTTAAGTTAACTGTGAAGGATATTAAGTTTTAAGCTTAAGCTTAATATTTTTTATTCTTTTGCTATGGATGTGAGGGATGAGTTGTTTCAAAACAGTTTCTTCTGAATCCAGTAAATTTTCACCTATAGACAACTTTTTTTTAAATTCTTTACCGTCCAACTGCTGGGCCTCCACTAAATCCTTCCATGAATTCTTTTCCTGGGCCACCTCGAACTGGCCCTCGCGGTACGGGTCCAGGTCATCTCGCCATCTTTTTTGCCAAGGTGCAATGGAACGCAGTATTCTGGGTGTAAAAAAACGGGACAGAATTCGGAACATCAGGCTGCGTTCCAAAACCGCCATTGGACCGCCAAGGCCAGCCCAGAAAGACAACTAAACAACATTTTTTTTTAGTATTAAATTCTCCTTTTTTATGTTTGTATTTCGTGTGCGTATCCCATATAAAATATGTCTTTCTTTAAATGACGCGGGCGCATGTCTGCTAAAACTTGTAATACCAGTATGGATTTTAAAATAAATACCTGGATGTAGCCGACTTTTCCTATCTGACCCTGGATAAGAAATGGCGAAAGAAACTAGGTAAATGTGTTACCCATGGGAAGGCGTATGTCCGGTTTTCTTCAAAAAATAAAACATAGTAATAGGCCGGATGGTACAAGCAAGAAATAATTATTTTAAGGGTAAGAAAGGGCCAGATGATCAATTCGTTAAAGCGAAGGCGACGACGCAACGCTGAAAGTGTAATAAATAATTTTAATTACCTGACGCTTTTAGCTAATAAGTCTTGGTGAAATCTTAATGTTGAGTTTACATCTTAAGCCTTCTTAAAAAGTCATGTTATTTTAAGAGCTTTAATGGGCTCGTAAATGGTTATGATAGAGGATATTTTTCGATGGAAGAGCTCTTTAAAGTTGTAAGGTAGTCATAAGGGAAAAGTTGTTAAGTTTAGAAAGATTAGGGACCGGTTGTTGCAAACGGTTGGTTAACGTAACATACGTACACGTCGGTTAACGTGTACGTATGTCACTTTTAATTCGATGTGTGTGTTTTCCTTTTTGTTTTTACATCGGCACCTTGTTTTTTTTTTATATTCATGTCCTTTTGTGTGTTGTGCTGTCTTTTGCGTGCGCCAAATAAATGGTTTATCTAAATAATAACGAATACGTAATCTTTATTATTTGACGTAAGTCAAAGCTATAATTTTGTAAAATTGAAATTTGAAACAACGCTTTTTTTGGTTTGACGATAGATAGCGCCATTTTTGACATTTTTTTCAAACAACCCGCCCGAGCGCTCTAAGAGTGCTACAGTTTCTTTCAGCTTTGTGGATTAGATATCAAATGATAGTTAGATAAGTCGTTATGTCTCTCAAGATCAAGAGAGCTACAATTTCTTTCAGCCTTGTGGATTGGATGTCAAATCTTATAATATTTCTGAATCGTCTTATTACAACACGAAATCTAACTTTAGTTCTAGCCTTTGAGCCAGTATTTGTATTTCGAACTTTATTCCAATTTAGGCAACGTTCTTAATACTAAAATTACATCTTATAGCGCAGGTTACATATAAATGGCGCCGGGCGCGGACATGGCCCGGGCGGCTTCCTATTGCATTCAAATTTCATACAAAATGCATGGAAATAAAACACAATTTAGGAAACACGGTATGTCGTTGCTCGGACGTGGTTATGACGCGCCACTTCGGCGCCGGCGCCTGAATTTGAATGGAATAACAAGCCGCCCGTCTGCGCCCCATTTAAATGTGGCCTGCGTTTAGCACTCTTTTTTTTTGCGGATGGGAAATCATCAAATGACCCCTCCCGCTCTGGGTGGAGCGGAAGGGAGTGTCAGACTTTTACTGACTAAAACCTACCCGTGTTCCTTCCTCAGCCCTTTCTGTTCCAGCGCAGCGGTAACCCTTTCGGACGATCCCGCTACCCCGGCAGGCTTCGGCCCTATCGGGCCCCTTCCTTTGTGCTGACATCTCTTTGAGGCGCGCGTGGAACACATACGCGCCGTCCGGCACGGGCCTAGTCCTGATCGGACGGTGAGCTACCCATTACTCCCCGCCCACAGGCCCGTGCCTACGGTGGCCAGAAGTCGTCACGCGGCTCCCGACGCCCGGAGCGTCTCCCGCGGCGGCTGAGGCGTGAGGTTCTCTCCCTCAGCTTTCCCGCCACCTCCTTCGCTAGCATGACTGCTTCACAGACGGAGGTGACTGCCTCCCACTCCCTCTCGCCTCGGACCATGGCTTGAACCAGGGCCGGACGCGAGAGGTCGCCGCAGTTGCCGATCGCCTCTACGAGGACACGGCGATGCTCCGCCCAAGCGGGGCAGACCTCCACCGTATGCTCCACCGTGTCCTCTGGGCGATCCTTGCAGTGATGACACCCAGGCGTCTCCTCCCGCCTGATGATGTGCAGGAACCTCCCGAAACATCCGTGTCCGGAGAGGACCTGCGTCAGGCGGTAGGTGAGAACGCCGTGACGCCTCTCTAGCCACTCCTCAAAGAGGGGTCTTATCGCCACTATCGTGGCGTGCCTTGCGCTGGGTTGCGAAAGTCGCTCCTTCCATGCCACCATGAGATCGCGCCGGAGGTCCGTCCGCTCCGATTCGTCCGATTTGCCGCGGATGCGGAGTTTCCCCCCGGCGTAGTGCCTCCGCGCACCAATCATGCAGGCACGCGAGGACTATCGGCTCCAGATCCCATGGCGGCAGTCCGGCAAGGAGGCTTGCCGCCTCGCCCGAAATCGTGCGGTACCCCCGGATCAGCCTTACGGCTACCACCTTTTGGGGCGCGTTCAGATAGTTGGCGGCTCGCAGCCGCAGTGAACGCGCCCACACCGGGGCCCCAAATAGGGCCATGGACCGCTGCGTTTAGCACTGAAATAAGCTGTCATTTTTGTATAAAGAACTGCATTTCTATAACTGTTAGGTTCTTATAACTGGCTCGGTGGTTTAAACCTGTTCTAAAGGAAACCCTTGTTTTGTAATAAGTAGGGATAAAGTATAATAATAATTATATAAGCTTTAAGTAATCGACGGAAAATAATAGTAAACATTATTATATTGTTTGGAAATGACCTGCCATGCCATAAGACCTTGCTGAGGCGTTGCTAACCTTAGGGCAAATTTCACCAGTCCAACTGAACTCGATTAACACACAAAGCTGTCAGTATCAATATTCCACAACAATGACACTGACAGCTCTTGAACGCGGTTTATCATGACGGTATCATGACGTTTTAATGCCATCATGATTCCAGTATGAGACAGAGAAATGGAGCTACATAAACATCCTTAAAAGGTAGGTATGGTACTATGGACCATCCCTTTTAAGGACTGGAATCATAACCACCCCTGATCGCGTTCAGTTCGCGTTGGTGAAATTCACCCTAAGACAAAGATGTTAGACAAAGCTAGGCTTAAAATTTAACTTTAATTTTAAAACAAAAGATTATTTTAAAACTGTCTTATCTGAACTCGCCTTTATCAGATAGATACCGGCTCCTTTCGCCTGAATAATGGAGTTTCAGGTTACACTTTTATTATAATTTATTACAAAACTTATTTGCTTTTAACGCCTCGGGTGTTTTCCACTAATTATTCAGTTATTTCGGCGTCTTTGAAACGATATACGATATTGGCAAGTAAATCAGAGGAATGAGGGTTAGTCAGCTTTCAGTGGAGGATTTCTTGATCATTTTCATTTTATGATTGATGATGGTGAAATGAGAAAACTTGTTCGTGAAGTTTTTGGAAAATTAAAAGCAAATTCATGTATTCTAATTATTAATGTTTTTAATTTAATTAATCAAACACACACAAGGCTTTGTGTATAGTGAAAGCGATGTAATATTTAGTAAATGAGACACTATATTTTGTTTACAAACAATGAATTATGCTATTTTAGAGTCTTTTTTTTTAGGACGCTACAACTTACCACTCTGGTTACTTCATAAATTCATAAGCTCACGTTGCCGTGAGGATAGGCAGAAACTACAGAACGCCACCTGCAACGATCCTTACATACTCGTTTTGATTCGTTTACGTTCATGAATACATCATTTCATACACGCACGTCGGTTGCGAGTACTGCCCACCTAACCTTTCTGAAAAACATCACCATTAATGTTACTGTGCGTCCTTCTAAGGAGTCTCCTCCCCTTTTTTTGTCGCCTTCATTTCCGGATAGGTTTGCCGAATGTCGGATGCATTGTAAGCTAAGTCCACCACAGCATGGGTTCTTGAAAATGTCCAACGGCATCGCGGAAGACCCAGGCGTAGATGGTGGGACGAACTTGACGGTTATAGAATGGATTAGTCCATATTGGTTCAGGAGGAGGTCTTGTGATTGTCTTGCAGTGGGACAATACAGGAAGTTTTTTTGTTTTTATTTTCTCATGTATCCTCTCATCATGACCACACACACACAACACACACACACACCCTCACATATGATATTAAAACACTTATCTACATTTAAGTGAAATGCTACCAAAAACCAGTATATCACGAGATCAAGCAAATACGCCACATTTATGCAAGTGCATGACTTGTAATTACACCAGAATTGAGGGCACGCTCGCGTTAAACTAAGATTAACTGTCGTTTAACGGGGACACGTGTTTGACAATCTTTGGTAGCACCAAAGATTGTCTCCATATTTAGTGTGCGCTGCATGATTTATGTAAGAGAAGGACAACAATAGAATTATGCATGAATTGAATTGGAGCTGTAATCTCACAAACTATATAAAAAAATGTAGTCTTTCTTTAAACTAAGATTGACGGCCGTTTAACAATGTTCAAATCGCGACACGTGTCTGACAATGTTTGGTACGTTCGGGCAACGCTTAGTATGCATTATGCTGTGTGACAGAAATTTAGTTACGTCACGAGTTTTGATAGATTTTATTCGTCGCATTGTAAAATGGAGACGTGTTCTCAAAAACAGCTGATTTTTTTTACTTTATTTTTTAAATGGCATCTGTTCGTCTTTAGTTTTTGATAAACATGTACAGACCTACGTAATAATGTCATTAAGGTTTATTTTAATCAAATTTTATATTCGTAAGCCCAAAACGCACCTTATTTTATACAAAAAATGCGACCATTTTATTATTGTTTCAAGAAGAATTTACTTAAAATTTATGATGAAGTTTTCTAACAGGCCGCTCGAGATCCTTGCATAATCAGCCTCTAATGTTCCCGCTGCTGAGACACAGGCCTCTTCTCTGTAAGAGTAAGTGTGGATGTCACATGTCTTCGATTTTTTTATTCTAAGACTCGCCGGTTTCCTCACGATGTTTTCCTTCACCATTTTGAGAGCAGAGGTGGTGAAATTAAATACGCAAAGTAACCGTGGCACGCCGCTACCACTGGGCCACCACAGCTCCGAGCTCCTTAAAAGACACAAATCAGAGTAACTTCACAACTTTAACATAAAACTATTCTTCATCCATGACACCGCATAGCATAAGTATCTCCGCTATTACCCAATGCGGAGACAGTATTACTGGGGCTGCCAGGTTGCCATGCGCATTAATCATGAGACGTTATTGTCTCAGGTTATGTGGTGACGTAAACGCAGGAATCTCCGCTCATTACCCTTATACCTGCGAACATTGACTTAGTTGGTTTGAGAACTGTGAAGTTTGATTTGATAAATTCGTTGTGGGGAAAGGAATTTATATCAGTGACATTTTGCGCTTGGTGATAATAAACTTTTTATCTATTAGCATTATACGATATTTAATTTGGTTAGCTACTGAATTGCCTTAAATAAAATAAAAAACACAGCACGTTTTCAATGGATTTTCATTTACTTTTTCTGCCCACTCAGCACGTTCACAATGGATTTTCATAAACTTAAAATAATGTTCTTTCCGACCAGGTATATTATAATAGTATTTATTAAACATACACTGATTAATTACTATGTTTACCTACAAGCTAAAAAAATATAGAAAAAGGCAGGAGCTCATTGGGCATCATTATAATAGTACATTACTGTCACGGCCTGCAAAAGGAGCTTTGAGTATGTTTGTCTCGGCCTTTTCACGTTCGTCCATCAATGCCTTTGCGGGCAAGGCGTGTATAGTAAAGTACTATGTTGGAAAAATTGGAAAGATAAAGAAATGAAGCCTAATTTGGAATGTTTGTACAGACATTAGTTTTTCGTCCATAGATTTAATGTGTTTTACATAACATAACATCACGTCTGTATTCCCCGAAGGAATAGGCAGTGTACATTACTGTCACGGCCTGCAAAAGGAGCTTTGAGTATGTTTGTCTCGGCCTTTGCACGTTCGTCCATCAATGCCTTTGCGGGCAAGGCCTGTATAGTACTTTTCTCAAAAAGGTTGTCAAAATAATGCTCGAATTTCCAAGCATGGCCGTAATTCACTATGACCACGTAATGATACCTTACTTCTAAACTACGTGAACGACACAATGAACGAAAAAACGCGTAATTGGCGTGTTTTGAACTGTCAAAATACCACACTTGACAACCGTACGTGGTTTGCATTTGGTAAGATTACGCGGGGAATAATAATTACCTAGTACAGCATTTTCCATACATCCCGAAGGAGGTTATCTGCTCAAATTCACATTGGATTCATTGTTGCATTTTTTGCATGTTTGAGAAAAAAATATTTCGTATTTCATTAAATTCGTATTAATTCAACAATTCGGTAAGTACCAACTTTTCCACCTTCAGAATTCGTAGAACACAAATTATCAAAATATTCCAAAATGATGAATGGAAACCAAACCAAATTACAAAGCCGTGTTTTAAACTTTGATAGCTTTAATTTATTACAAAAAATAAACTATTTCAAACTCATGATTCAGCAAACTCAATGAGAAAAGTAATAACTCAAACGTTCTCTTTTAAAAAAGTAATAAACATTCTATTTTCGAATTAATTACTTTATGGAATAGAACAATGATAAAAAATTAAAGGAACAAAACGAAGTAGGATTATATCAAAAAAATGGCGGAGGAATAAATTGGAAAGATAAAGAAATGAAGCCTAATTTGGAATGTTTGTACAGATATTAGTTTTTCGTCCATAGATTTAATGTGTTTTAAATAACAAAACATCACGTATGTATTCCCCGAAGGGATAGGCAGACCATACACCCACATTTCGCCAGTTATGTTTAAATTCCATGTAACCAGTGGGCCAGCTTATTGCCTTCAACCAGGCGCAAAATCAGACGCAGGCATGCAACTGAGAAATTCTTTATGAAAAAACCCAAAAATACTTTGCCCGACCCGGAATCAAACCCAGAGGACCTCACGCTCAGCAGTAACGCTAGCGACCACTAAAGAAACGCCTGTATGTTTTTCATATAAACTTAAAACAATTATTTATGTTTAAACGTAACTGTTGCTGTTTAACCGTAACTGTGCAGTTCTCGTTTACTGTTTAAACTTCACTTACGAGAGCTCATCATCATGCCTGCCTTTTCCCAAATATGTTCGGGTCAGCATCCAGTCTAACCGAATGCAGCTGAATACCATTTTATTTGGAGCGACTGCCTATCTGACCTCCACAACCCAGTTACTGAGTGATACGATTATCCATGCGATACTCCTTAGTAAAACTTTGTCAGACTTTCGGGCTTGTGACAACCCGTAACGACTGTCAAAGATCTACAAATGACAGCCGGGACTAACGGCTTAACATGCTTTCCGAGGTGCGGAGGGGTCTTGGTACGTGAAGATGGTCATCCATCCGCGGACCAACCGTGGCAAGCGTAGCTTAACCTGATGCACATAATAACTAATGCCGCCCTGGCAGTCCTCTGCTGACATCTCTTTGAGGCGCGCATGGAGTGGAACACAACGCGCCGTCCGGCACGGGCCTGGTCCTGATCGTCACTAGTGCACTCGTACGGTCATCAAGTGCACAGGTAACAAGTCATGCGGTGTACAAAACTAAGCCCAATATTTACGGTTTTCTGAGACCTTTTTTATACTTCCTTTTCGTGTCGCTGGGACGAATTAGCGACTATCTTGTTGGCCTAAAACTTCGCCACTTCCACGGCGTCATCGGTGGCAGCGCAGAGGTCACCTTCACTGCATGTTTTGGGATACACGGGGCAGGATAGGAAGTGGAGCATTGTTTGTGATATAGCTCTAAATCCCCCCCCCCCTCCCCCCCTTCTGCCGTACTTTTTTACTGCTATCCAAAATCATCATAATCCTATTAATATTATAAACGCGAAAGTATGTATGGATGGATGGATGTTTGTTACTCTTTGGATGAAATTTGGCACACGGATAGTCACCAGTTTGGCACCAGGATTAACACATAGGATAATTTTTAAACCGATTTTCTCACGGGATCAAAACTTATGCGGTTGAAACCGCAGGGCCCAGCTAGTTTCAAATAAACCAAAATTACAGGCACTTTTGAATTGTCAAGGGGTCGGTCAGTCAGAAATATGAAGCCCATTGCTAGTTGATATTAACTCAATGTTTCTCTCCTAGATCCATAATAAGATATATAATATACCATGTGACCTTTATCCCGTATTTGAAGACAATATTAAGACATACAGCCCACAGGGTAGGCTAGTCGCCTGATGAATAAAAGACTAGCGCCTAACGGCCGAATTATAAAGGGTATTATAACGTTAAAATGCAGGGTAGGTAAGGGTAAACAGGCTTGAGCCGGCCTATCGTTAGAAGAGAAACTATTACGTTTTAGGTAAAAAGAGCACCTACTGAAGGTCGGCGGGATTATTTTGACATCAATTTTTGTTGTGAAAAAAGAAACTGTTTTTAAAAATATCGTAGGTAAGTATTCATTTTTAATTACATTAAATAATGGTTTTAGGTTCCAGTCACTTGCTTTATACCATTTTTAGCCGACTTCAGAAAAGGAGGAGGTTCTCAATTGGGTTGTAATTTTTTTTTTTAATGTATGTTCGAGAATAAGTCCGTCATATAACTTTAAGTAGACGGATTTGTAAAATTATTTTTTTTTGTTCGACAGAGGTTTATTCCGAAATTATCCCATAGATATTTTATTATAAAAAATAACATGAGACCGCTTTTTCGCGAAGGGTTAGGCAGAGGTGTAGCTGCCCACACACACACACACTTAACCAGTTACGTTTAAGTCCCATGTAAGAGGGGGCGAGCATCAACCGCGAAGAAACCCAGACTGCTTCTGAGAAATTCCTGACGGAAAAACTCATTTACACTTTGCGCAACCTGGGAATCGATCCCAGAGACCTCACACTCAGCAGTTGCGTTTCCGACCATTACACTAACGAAATGAAAATAGACAGTACCGTATCCACAAGTCACCGTGATTATATCAAGAATAATTGGACGGTTTCTTTGAAACCCTACAAACTTTAGGCGGAGGAAAACTCTAATCATAAACATTGTCAGATTCAGACTATCTAAAATCTGGATTGTTATTCTTTTCTAAAGAAATGTGAATCTGAGGTTACGAAATTACGGAATCTAAAAACATAAGAGTTCATTTACCCCATATTTTGCTTGGATACAGTCATAGTCATGTACCATCATCTGCCTAGCCTTTTCCCAACTATGTTGGGGTCAGCTTTCAGTCTAACCGGATTTTACATGGAAATACCAGTATTTTACATGGAGTGACTGCCTAGCTGGCCTCCACAATCCAGTTACTGGGTAAAACGATACCCCTTGGTAAGACTGGTTGTCAAATTTTCGGGCTTCTGACGACCCATCCACGGACCAACCGCGGCAAGCGTAGCTTAACCTGATCGATCGACCTGTGCGGCTGTTATTACTCACAAGTCAAATTCATGTACCACCGAAACTTATTCACTAGTCACTCCTCAACTTGCATAAGAAAAAATCCACTTAACGGCCAAAGTGGGGGAACCAGCAAATGAAAAAAAAGTTTGGGGGCAAAGACAAAACGGACTGTTCCTAATGGGAGCAAGTTTGGGAAACACTTTGGCTAAACATCCACTAATGGAAATGGAAGGAAGCCAGCGAAGTAACACGGAATCGGTTGTTTTTTATAATTCACCCCTGACTGTTGCCAAATCGAGGGTTTCTTTGGGGTTGGAATGGTAATATTTGTCAGTGATTTCGATTTTTAAGTTATAGATGTGTTAATTATGTATCAAAAGAAACTACATATTTATGTCTAAAGTCTATTCAAACTAATGTTTCAAATTGATGTTATTTCAAGTTAAACAAATAATTATCAACTTTATGTTAATGACAAATATGTTGATTTCAGAGTGTTTAGCACTATTAAAAAGTTATAAAAATGTTTGAAGTTGTAGTGTAAACTGAACTTTGTTGTGTAGGAATTAAAGTCTGTTATTTTTCCATAAACTCATATTTGCTTACATTTTTGGCAAATAAATCGCGAATGCAGATTACATTAGCTACATACTACTAGCGCCATCTATTATCTATAAGTATAACTTTGTGACGTTTTTCGAACATTCGTAATAAATGACAGTCTGTTGAAAGTCAGTCTGAAGTTTTATTAAGATGTACTATAGCATTGAAAATAATAACAACACTGACTGACTCGAGTGTAAAGAAAAGAGTAAACAGTTAACAACCGGAGGGCGTGTTTACCGGGAGAAAATTGTAACCTTCTATAGCCCGCTTCATTTAGACGTATTAGACGTAAAAGAGCGGTTTTTTCTAGAAAAAAAAACAGTGGTCAAGTAAAATCAAAGTTAGTAATTGATACCTACTACCAATTCTTATTTTTCTACCAATCTCGTTACACATTTAAAACAAAGCACAACAAAACCAATTGAGGACCTTTTCACCTAATAAAGCCTTAAAAAGTTCAAGTAGGAAAATTTGAACACTTTGCAAGTTCACGACTGAATCATTTGGGGGCCGTTACAAACACCTGTACCATAGCACTTGAATTATTGCCCAAGTTTTACTTTTTTTTTCACTTACATTATTAAAAGTTTCAAAAAGCTGGCCAGCGATAATCTCCGAAGTTTCCCAATCTACTTGACACCTAGCCGGGTCGAGGATGCCTTTTGTATTTTTGAATATGGAAGGTTAATGATAGGACGGGTAGCGTCACGTGTGGAGTGTGGTTTATATTGAAAATGGAAAGTCGTTATAATACGTATCCGCCATATTGGAAATTAAATCAGGAATGGCGGTTAAAATTTACGCTTATTCAGCAATATCAGTCTTCAACACAGTGTTTGACCTAATTATGATTCATCATCTGCCTAGCCTTTTCCCAACTGTGTTGGGGTTGGCTTCCAGTCTAACTGGATGCAGCTGAATGCCAGTATTTTACATGGAGCAACTGCCTATTGTTGAAACCTTAGTTTCTTGCAATTCATGTTGTGAGAATATAGGAACCTTCAAGTAAACTTCAATTTAATTACCCCATCACCACATTTAATTTCTTAATTCATACCACACAATATATCATCTTTTATTATAAACTAAATTCACTAAAAATTAAACAATGCTTTCCAAATAACTCCATATGACTGAATGACACCGTCTATGCCAATTCTTTTACAATCAATTCAAAATGCTTCTAACTACATAATCTTTTCAAAGACCATAGACATAAAAACTTGCCAGTAATTCAATGACATAAAATTCTATTAAGCTAGTATTACAACATCCCCTCTGAATTTTATGTTTATTACAATTAGAATAACATCTCTTATATAACTCCCATCAACTCATTTAAAAACCCATCTTAATTAACCCACCCAACTTAACTAAATACAACAAACAAACTTTTGAATTAACTAATCTAAACAACACCTTACATAACTAACTTAAACATTAAAAATTTCAAATTAATTCTCAAACAACCTTATACTCTAATAAACCTACATAACTCATCACATTACATAATGTCCTTTACGTATCACTCACTATACACTGTCTCAATCTCAAAAACTTTGTTCTGTCCAGTGGTTTAGTTAATATATCTGCCAAATTATTTTTAGTCGAACAATAATGAATTTCCAACAAGTTCTTATCTATTTTTTCCTTAATGAAATGATATTTAACATCAATATGTTTGCTCCTTCTATTCAGAATTCCATTTTTAATCAATACTATAGCTGATTGATTATCAACAAACAACTGTGTTTTTGGTAATTTATTTGTCAACTCGTAGATCAAACTCTGAATGTATAATAGGTCTTTAATACATTCGGCTGCAGAAATATATTCAGCCTCAGTACTGGAAAGAGCAGTGACTGACTGTTTACGTGAACACCAATGAATTGGACCACCACCATAAAATATAATAAAACCAGTCGTACTTTTCCTAGTATCAGGATCACCTGCAAAGTCTGCATCACAATACGCTTTTAAAGTTAAATCGTTACCACGAACATACTGTATACCACTGCTGACTGTATTTTTAATATATCTAAATAGGTTCTTAATATTTGTAAAATCATTCAAGTTAGGATGTTCTTGATGTCTACTACAATAACCAACATGAAAAGCCAGATCCAGTCTTGTTTTATTAACCAAATACAACAATGAACCAATCAATTGTCTATACCGATGCACATCATCAACTCCCACTTTCCCCTCTTGATGTGTATCGACTAAAATATCTGGATGACTACTATCTTTTAAGCTTTCATATTTAAACTTTTCCAAAATTTGATTTATATAACTTTCCTGATAAATCTTAATAGAGTTCCGTTCTACTTTAACATCAAACCCTATAAACTTTTCAGTCTTATCAAATTTCCGCATTTCAAATTCTGTTTCTAATTTATTAATAATTTTATTTAAATCAATCTCATTTTCACCAATCAAAATGCCATCATCTACATAAATAGCCAAATATATTTCTTTGTCTTTATTTATAAACACACATGGATCTGATTTTAATTGTAAAAAACCCAATTTTTTCAAAAATTCCATTAATCTCTTGTTCCACATAAGTGGTGCTTGTTTCAATCCATACAAACTCTTCTTTAATTTACATACTTTATTCTCTTTATCTTTTATATCATATCCTAAAGGTATTTCCATAAAAATATCTTCATTTAATTCTCCATATAAAAATGCTGTCTTTACATCAAATTGCTTAATTTTAAAACCTTTTTGAACTGCAATGGCCAACAACAACCTAACACTAGTTGTATTTACCACCGGACTATATGTCTCCTTATAATCAATATTGTATTTTTGTAGAAAACCTCTCGCCACTAATCTAGCCTTATATCTTCCACCAGGCTTTATAGTAAATATCCATTTACTCGAAATTATTTTCCTATTTTTTGCTTCACACTTGTTAACGATTTCCCAAGTCTTGTTTCTCTCTAAGGAATCTTTTTCCTCACTCATTGCTTGTTTCCATAAATCTTTATCAAAACTATTAAAAACATCTGTATAAGTCAAAAACGAAGTCTCTAAATCATAATCTTCCAGCCTAGATGGCAATTTCCTTTCCCTATTCGGTAAAATCCGCAATCCATCATTAATAACTGGTTCAATTGCATCTTCAAACTCATCACTAATTTCAACTACTGTATCATCTCTAACTTCCCCTCTCAAACTATTATTTTCTTCAACACCAACTCCAATGTCTTCAACACTATCTTCAAAAATCTCATTATCTTCAACACCAACTCCTCTAACTTCAACGTCTTCACTACTAACTCCAACTATAACATCTTCAATACTGCCTTCAAAAACCTCAGCATCTTCATCACTAACTTCAGCTCTATTTTCAAAAACTACTTTATCACCAACAGCTCCATCACCACTATCATTACAAAAATCATCACCACCTCCACCACGAAAAACATTACCTTCACCACGAAAACCATCACGTTCACCACCAATATCGACACTAACCTGTTTAAATAAATTTTCTAAATCACACTGTTTCACTCTACAATTACACATTTTCAAATAATCTGCAACATCACTCTTGTTATTATTAAACACCACATCTCTCGAATAAACAATTCTAAAACTTGAAGGATCCCATATCTTATAACCATTGTTAGTAAACCCTACTAAGAGCCCTTTGCTACTCCTGGAGTCAAGTTTATGTAAATGAAAATTATTTTTATAATATGCTAAAGATCCAAAAATGTTCAAATGTTTTAAATTAGGTATTCTATTAAACCACATTTCAGCTGGTGTTTTAACATTTATTGTATTTGCACTCCTATTCAATAAATAAGCAGAAGTTAAAACGGCTTCGCCCCATAATATATGTGGCAGCTGCATATCAAAAAGCAACGCTCTTGTTCGTTCCATTAATGACCTGTTTAATCGTTCAGCTTTACCATTCAGCTGAGGAGTATAGGGAATAGTATAATCAATATTAATACCTTTGTTACTACAATACATTTTAAATTGTTTGCTAGTATATTCACCCCCATTATCACATCTGAATGTTTTAACTGTTGTATTAAAATGATTTTCCGCCAAATTAATATAATTAATTATTTTAGAAAATGCCTCGTTTTTATTTTTGATTAGAAAAACTTTGATAAAATGAGTATAATCATCCAAGAATGTAATAAAATATTTGTAACCATCCCATGTTTCTGTTTCAATAGGACCACAAATATCACTATGAATAATTTCTAAAGGCTTACTAGCTCTGTGTCTATTTGTTTTAAAAGATTTTCTACATAATTTTGATTGTGTGCAGACTTCACAGATGTCAATCTCCTTTACCAGGCCTCTATCTATACCACGGACAAGATCCTTTGTCCTGTTAATAGGTACATGACCTAATGCACGATGCCAGAAATCAGCATTTATTTGAAAGATGTTTACTGACCTTGAACATACAACTGGCTTTGTATTTACATTCAAATAATACAGACCGTCTTGCTTCAGTTCAGCAACCTCTATGCATTCAGAGCCCTCACTTTCGATATGACAACTCGTTCTGAAAAATTTTAGTAAATAATTATCATCAGCTAATCTAGATACAGATATTAAGTTCTTCTTGAGTTGAGGAACACATAAAACATCTTTGAAAGTAATATTTTTAGTATAAATGTTGCCCATAGTGTTGACATGGTGAATATTACCATCTGCAGTCATAATTTGATAATTAATCTTCTTCGTATCTTTAAGATAACTATCAGATGTCACAATATGACTACTGGTACCTGAATCAATTATAAATTCAACCTCTGCTTCTGCACTATTATTTGCATAGTAGTTACTTACATTTTGCTTTAGGCAGAACTTTGTAAAATGTGAGTCATTCTTACAGTTCACACAGTTAAACTTTGTGTTGCAATCTGCATGTCTGTGTCCACTCTTCATGCATTTATAACATTGAGCTATGTTGTTATTAGCTTTACCGTCACCATTCATTGTTCTGCAGAATCTCGCAATATGTCCCTTCTTCCCGCATCTAAAGCAACTCCTTACATGAAAACTATTTTCTGTATGTTCTACATTGTCATATTTAGCAGATGTTGTAGGTTTTTGTTCTTCAAAACTATCTTTATATTCTTGTCTCATCCTTATTTCCAGATTTATTCTTGATATCAAATTAATTAAATTTTTATCTGCTGATGATGTAGATTCCCATGCTGTTCTAAAATGATTTAATTTCTCCGGTAAATTTGAAAGAATTTTCGTTATTATTTGTTTATCATCAAATTTGTATCCTAAACTTCTTAGCTTCATTGCTTTATTTTCAAGTTCTGCTATGTCCGTCATTAAATCCCTGTTTTCAAATTTAAATTTATAATATTCCTCTAATAGTCTTGAAATTTGAGTATCTTCATGTCCGAGAAATAATAAATCAAATTTCTCCAAAATTTCCTTAGCTGTTTTGCAATTTATTGCATAGACCATATACTTATCGCTAATAGCGCATATAATCAACAGTTTTGCTTTCGCATCCTTTTTAGTAAAATCTTTCTTTGATTCTGCGTCGTTGTCCAAAACAGAATCCAGCTCCTTAGCTGTCAAAAATAACATTAACTTTTGTTTCCAAAGAATGTATTCTGACTCGTTTGTCAGTTTTGACAATTTCAGATCGTCAGTCATTTTCAGCGAATTTTTTAAATAATTTCTTTTCGAATAATTTTAGCTTTTACCCCAAGATATTTTCCAGGCTCTTCTCTTCTTCTTTCTCACAACATGAGTTCAATTTGCCTCTGGGCCCATAACCTGTTGAAACCTTAGTTTCTTGCAATTCATGTTGTGAGAATATAGGAACCTTCAAGTAAACTTCAATTTAATTACCCCATCACCACATTTAATTTCTTAATTCATACCACACAATATATCATCTTTTATTATAAACTAAATTCACTAAAAATTAAACAATGCTTTCCAAATAACTCCATATGACTGAATGACACCGTCTATGCCAATTCTTTTACAATCAATTCAAAATGCTTCTAACTACATAATCTTTTCAAAGACCATAGACATAAAAACTTGCCAGTAATTCAATGACATAAAATTCTATTAAGCTAGTATTACAACACCTATCTGACCTGCACAACTCAGTTACTGGGTAATACGATACCCCTTGACTGATTTGGCTTGACCAAATTATGATTACGAAGCAAATATTGACTGGGTGTTTGCACGCTCGTTTCATCTGAAGAGATTTTTGAAGATAGTGAACACTGTCAACCATCGCAATACCAACATTCAAAAATGAAAAACACATCTATTACTGACAGTTAACCAAATAACGCGACCTGTCCCGAAAGGTAACCTCGAACAGTACGGAATATACGTTAACACAACAAGCATTATATTCACATACAAAGCGCTCGAAACTTTAGCACAATCGCTCGCTCCACAAAACAAAGAAACGCAGGCGACACACAACTCACAAAACCAATTTACTACAATTTTTAATTTACAAAGCAAGTTCCCGGGTACCCGGGTCCCGTGTACCCCACACTCGAGTTACGAACCCACCTTGTTTACGATCACAGTTTAACCGATTGCTCTCATTTTATTCTCGATAAGTTCCCGCTTTTGTTTGTTTTATAAACAAGCGGCTACAATAACTTTGGTGGAGAGTTTACAACAGTTTCAATGAAAAATGTAACTTCGCGCCAAGTTACAAGGTCCAATTTCAAATGATTGGTAGACGTGTTATTATTTATGTTCGAATTGAAATTTTGTGTCTGTAATTGCGTAGGTTGGGAGGTTGAACAGATCTGCCTAATTGTGTAAGTTCGATATCGAAATAGGTTTCATTTAACTTTTCTGCCAATTCTATTGACAGCGAAAGAGAAAGGTGTTATTGTCTGAGTATATAATCAAACCTCATTCATGGAACTGCGGGGTGATTGCGCAACACTATCAGTATCAATGGGTTTAATTTTGACAGTTCAACAACGTCCATTGCGTTATTTACGTAGTTGAACAGACACATATTTCGAACATATGAAGCAATGGATTAGCATTATCCTTCAAAATGATTCAGATGAGATTGATAGACTTTTAAGGGGATTGGGCTGGGTAGCCCGCAAAATCCAATCCTATTGATTGATATTTCATGAAATACTCATTCAATAGGATTATAATTAAGAGCTTGGAGGGATGTACTCGTATTGACGATTTTAATAAGTATAATTCTGTAAAGTCATATTTGTTACGCTCGAGAATCATAATTATTTTAATCAACATGACAGTGACTTGCAAATTACAAAAAATGTAAGAACTACACACTCACACATGATTCAAATATCGTAGTAGGTAGATGTCCAAAACTATCAGCGTAGATTTTTCCCAACTTTGTTGGACCAACGACATAACATGCTTTCCGCGAGGCATGAGTCGGTAATCGGTAAAGGATGGTCACCAATCCACGAACCGATCGCGGCAAGCGTAGTGTAGTATATGTAAACTCAGCATAACGCAGTACGCGTTCACCCAACTCAATTATTCCTTCCCTATATAAATTCCTTAGGCCTGCAGTCGGACAATTGCTGGTTGATACTACCTACTATTATAATAGTGCAAGCAAACGCGTTACTGAAGCAATATAGCCCATAGTTCGATAGCATGAGGCACCTGTCCCACCTCAGGCGAGTAAAGCTGGCAACTAAAAACTTGACGAGAGATTACTCGCTGTGATGTGTTTGTACTAAGCATGAGACTCTTAGCGAGCACTCAGTTTGATAGCTCTTGTCGCTGCGATAAACAAGTACTCGCCAGCGGCTGTGTTCCACGCGCGCCCCTATAGGACGTCGCGGGGGAATATTATAGCTCACCGCCGATTTGAGGTGGCCCGCAAAGGCGGGCCGGCATCAGTCGGGGATCTTGGAAGGCGTACAAGTTCCCATGATCCCAGTCCAAGTGTGGGAAGGGAACATCGGGGTAGTTTTTAGTCAGTAAGAGTCTGATAGACCCCTCCGCCCGCCTCCGAGCGGAGGACATCCATGAGTACTTTCCCACCAGGAACAAAAAAAAGGACGTTGTCAGCTGCTTAGCCGGGCTTGCCTATGGTTGCCTCAATAAATTAAGGTCTCCAGCCAGGGTTTAAAAACTTAATAACTAAGCGACTACACGCTATGGGCACTCCCTTTGGGGTCCGGATCTCGGGTTAGGGCGTCTCTGGGAGACGGCAGTAAGGGACAGGCTGGATCGGGTTATAGCGGTGTGAACACTCAGTGATCAACTATTAATACTTATGTGTATCTCTTTTGCTTAGACTAGAGAACATTTTGTACGTTTCGAGAAAATTATTGAAAGCTAAAGTTCGTTTTTCAATCCCAGATACTAATCTGACATTTAAGTCTTTTGTGTTTGCGTTTTTTTAGTATAGAAATTTGACATTACACGTGTCAAATTAGTATCTGGGCTTAAAAAAACGAACTTTAGTCGCTTTCTCTTCGACGGTGGGACAGGGGCCTAAAGCTCCCTAGCCACAGACGTCTCAATTCCACCCCCAATCTCTCGGGCGATTAATAACAGGTACAAGGCATCGTATCGGTACTAAATCACCGATACACCACCATCTTAATGACTGTAGTTTAGACGGAAATCTAGATGTAAATCTAGACAGGTGTTTAACAGGTGCCCACACAAGAAATGGGGGATTATTGGTTTGATATTACAAGTTTCGTTCATTAAAACTTATCTCGTGTTAAGAGCTCGGTTCGCGTCGCTTGGTACCAGCGAGCGATGCTGAGCGATGGCCGTTTTGCGTGGAAATAACGCATGTTTTCCCCCAGCTTGTTTTTTTTGTGTTTTGTTCTTTTTACTCGTCATGTTTACCGCATGTAAACATATTTTCTTTCTTTCTTTGTATACATCCATTTTATTATCTACTGGGGTAGAAACTGCTCGTCATTTGAAAATGCATGATTTATTTGATGTGAAATCTCGAAATCCAAATTAATGAGGTAATAATTTTTACAAGCTTTTCGTAATACTGGATTTCTCTTCGTCGACTATATACGAGTAGGTATGTTGAGATTTGTTGTTGTGGAGTTTCTTGTCGGCTCTTCACAGGAAACGATCAATTAACACCGTGCACCTAGCTTCTGAAGTTTCATAAGTGCCTATGTAGATTTATGTGAAATAAAATATTTTGATTTTAACATAGGTACGGGAGATATTATCAAGACTTAAATAATATATATACAGGGTGGCAGGAACATCGACGCGCAACCTGTTACCATGGATTCGGTATAAGATTCTGAACTTTAATAACCTTTAATTTATTAAATATAATATATTATTTATATTATATTAGTTATTATAATTTTAATAATCTTTAATAACTGATATAAAAATCCGCAGGGAGCGTTGGATTTTTACGTCGGTTATTAAAAACAAACATAGCTGTTCCATACATTTTGACCGCATACGTATTGCACGTTTCTATGAAAGACCTGTTTTTTTTTTAATTTTCGGTTTGCGAGGCTTTGGCCCTGCCACCCTGTACCTATATATACAAAGGCTTAAGCACAGCTGGTGTCCTATTATACACCCTATTACACAGACAACAATATTAAATTCCTCTATGCTAACTAGGTACAAAATCTTCAACAGAAGACAAACGTTATCAACATTAATTTAACTTTCAAATATCTCGGAGTCAAACAGAAATACTGAAAAGTCAGCATAAACAGCCAGCCGAGTGTAAGTACTGAATATTTACTCCTATATACAAATACTGAGCAAAACTTAGTAACACAATAATTGTTTTGTCTGTACAAAAGTTAATGTCAGCAACGGCGCTTCAACTTTTATCCTAATTAGCAATTAAGTTATCAAAATATGTACAGTTCATTCTGTGTAACAGACTGAAATAATTAAAAATTGGTTGTTTAATGAGGGTTTTCTGAAATAAAGTTCACTAGGTGGCAGCGCGTGACACGTGAGGCTCCTTCTTATGGGTAGCTTGCCCACGCAGCACCTTTCGTTACGCGGCCTCCACGCCAGCTCCCTAATTATGTACGTAATACGCTTTCAATCATAATCCGACGATTTTGAAGGATCGTCATCTACAGCTTTCTGCCCTTGTCCCAAGTTACTTGGGGTCGGCGAAGAAGGGTAATAGGTGCCTACATTGCGACTATATCTAAGTTAGCAATGTATCGTCCTTTGGATGCCATCGTGGTGAAAGGATTAGCCAATCAGCGTGGACAACCCGCTGATTGCCCAGGGTGCGCAAGACGTATGGTGGCTCTGTAGATATGTAGTTGGGGGAGGCTATCAACACGCTAAGAAGAATGTATCGGCCAACCGTTTTGTGTTACAGATGTATGTATATGTGGCGGGTTGTAGCTAAGTAATAATAGCCGCACGGGTTCATCCATCAGGTTAAGCTATGTTTGCCATGGTTGGTCCGTGGATGGGTGACCATCATTTCATATCAAAACCCTAGTGCCTCGGAAAGCACGTTAAGCAGTTGGTCCCGGATGTCATTCGTGGATCTTTGACAGTCGTTACAGCCGATCGACTCTGTAATAGTCTCACCGTGAAATGTTAGGTCAAGTGAGCTTAGAGTGAGCTGTCAATAGTGTCAATCCCTGGCATTAGTTGGAATGACAGCACACTTCACGATCACTTCACCTAAGTTTTCACAGTGAGATGGTTACAGAATCGCACTGCTGGTCGACAGAAGCCCGAAAGTCTTACCAAGGGTATCGTATTATAACCCAGTAACAAGGTTGTGGAGGTCAGATAGGCAGTCTCTTTATGTAAAATACTGGTATTCAGCTGCACCCGGGTTCGACTGGACGCCGACCCCAGAATAGTTGGGAAAAAGCTAGGCATAATTATGATGGTGTATGTATACGTGAGCCGTCGATAATTCGTCGTCATTTTAACATTCTTTAATTCACATTTTACTTAGTAACTGTAATTAATTTAGTGTTTTGGATACCTGTCTGTATCAAATCAAACGCGTGTACAAAATGTGGTTGGTCATCAATTCTAAATGTTCCAATCAATGATGCATTAAAACATTTACTAATTATGCTGACATCGCTTTTGTCAATAAGATGTTGAGTCAAATCACATGAATTCCAAAATACTGAAATGTATACCAAAATGAACTGAAATTTTGGTGTTTTGATTTCAATAGGTTTATTGGTAAATTGCCGCAGGTATGTGTTAACGGTGAGATTAATTGAGAATTATTTATAATTAACAGTAATATTTGGTAAAGAATGGTGTGTTTTCCAGCAATGTATTTCGAGCGCATTTAACAATACGTAGGTAGATAAAGTTTCAGTCTGCGGATGAGCGATTTGTTTTCGTAAACAAAACCAGGCTTGGTTTTTGTTTACGAGAACACATCGCTCATTTTAACGTAACACAACATCAAGCCTGTAATCCCCCAAGGTTTAAACAGAGGTGTAGCTATAGATACATACATACACAAACTCACGCCCTCGGCCCACGGGGGTTGGCAGAAACCACAGAGCGCCACCTGCTACGAGCTTTATACACTCCTTTTGCCTCATTTACGTTGATACATCTGAGGGGCAACTCTTGTAATTTTAAGAACGTTCACATCAGTTTGATCTCAGTCTCAAACTGTCAAAAATACCTTTAATTCGGGCGGCCCGGCGGCGTATCTATAGTACACCCATATTTAGCCTAAAGCCATCAAAAGAGCACAAAAAAGAAATATAGAAATAATATTTATTTGCACAAAACATGGTATATAAAGTTGTTTTAAAAATACATTACAGAGCATACGTACATGTTTTGCTTACCTATATCATTAGGTATAGGTTACATTACAAAATGTTTGCCGTCAACAAATTCTTTAATGCTGTAAACATTAATAATTCAACCATTTATGTACTTTTTTTTAAACAATATAAGATCTAAAGTTTTTAAATAACTTGGAATTTTATTATATAATCGACACACATGGCTAAACAGCTTTTACTATATTAAGCCAACCTTGGCAACTCATTTAATATGAACCTGTGAGGATCTCGCCGGTTTCGAGTATATACATCCTCTGCCTTTTTAAATAAGTCCTTATGGTTAAAAAAAAAACAATGGGTACGTGTACTTATGTACGCGCGTCAGAAGTTAAATATACTTTTAAAAAACAATTTTTAATTGCATGCAAATAATTAATTACAATAAAGTTCGTTGTTTAGGCTGAATAATGTTGGTAACAAGTCACGGGCCTTTTAAAGAAATTAAAAGCATAATAAAAAACCAGAATTTTACGGCATCCAATTTTTTTATAGTGAAATGTCCGTTGCCTTTTTTTAATCGATAAGAACAAACAGGTTGCTATAAAAATGCTCAAAATAGGTAGGTACAGGCTGGTTTACGCTGAAAAAAGTGAATAATGAGCGGTTTTGCGGACAGCTTCAACCTATGAATTTTGTGTGACGGTAATGCGCGCGAATCTTAAAATGTCACTCTCATCATTTTTTCATAATGCGCCTAAAGAAGTACTCGTATAACTTCAAAAAAACAGTGCCACAAGCCGTGGCCACAAGTGACTGCAGTGAGTGAGTGGGGCTTGTGGATAAGTAATAACAGCCGCACGGGTCGATCCATCAGGTTAAGCTAGGCTTGCCGCGTTAGGTCCGTGGATGGGTGACCATCTTTACATACCAAGATTCCTCCACGTATACGTCCTACTTTACGTACTTTAAATACATGAGTACTAGGCTAGCATAAAACGGAACATATTGTTAATGATAAAACATTTCAAACTGACTACGGTTCGTTATACCTCCAAGCCAGCATCACTGCATCACTAATGAAGTGACTCGCAAATTGAATCGGATGTAATATGCAAAATGTTCGTGAAACTCAAACTGTTTAATAGTCGCTAAAACTAGAACATTTATTATGTGCCGTAGTTTACGGGTTTTCATAGAATTTTTTTTTGCAATTATCACCAATCTATAAAAGTAATAATACTTTTTAGGGTTCCGTACCCAAAGGATGCCAGCGGCACCCTCTTACTAAGGCCCTTTGTACACGGCACGGTTTGTTAACCGCGCCGTAGAGAAATTGTGTGACCTTGCATGTGACACGGTTCCATGGTATACCGAGACGGCGCCGTGTCGTCAACAAGCTTCCTTATGAGCTCCACACGGCGAAAAAACCATAGTTTTTTACGGCAAGAAAAACGTGTGTCTCAAAAGGAGCTCTCCGCTGACCGTCCGTCCGTGCGTCCGTCTGTCACAGGGTTGTATCTTTTGAACCGTAATAGGTAGACATTTGAAATTTTCACAGATGGAGACAGAGTCGTGTGTAGGTACTACTAAGGTCGATATAACAAAAAATACATGACGTTTTTTTTTATAAATATTGTCCTGCAGTGCGATTCTGTAACCATTTCACCGTGAAAATTTAGGTGAAGTGAGCGTGGAGTGAGCTGTCATTCCAACTAATGCTAGGGATTAACAATATTGACATCTCACTCTAAGCTCACTTCACCTAATTTTTCACGGTGAGATTTTTACAGAATCGATCGGCTGGTATGGTAATTTTTTCGGAGTTGCTGTTCTATACAATTCTATCTGCCGTAATATCAGTATTCACCTTTTTAGCCATTTAATATTATAGACAAATCTATCCATCGTTTCTTTGGCAAGTTACCTAGTAATTAAACGAGAAATTTTATGACAGCTGCGCGCACATATAATTACTTTAGCCGATGGAATGGAATGTTGCCATTTAAATATTATATTTATATAAAGATTTAGTACTTGTGTTGAACAACTGTCAAAGAATCACAGTTGTGTTTTGAATATACGGGCAATTTAAATAATGGTTTTCAATTTTATAAAAAATGTTTTTTTTTGACTTTACTTACAGTCAGAAGCTTTAAACTACACTTTGATACGCAAGTGTATGTTTTATTGGTCACAAGTGCCACTGCTGAGCATGAGGTCCTGGATCCGATTCTCGGGTCGGGAAAAGTTAATTTAGTTACGACTAGCTGCGCCCCGCGGTTTCATCCGCATACGTTTCAATCCCGTGGAAATATCTCAATAAAAAGTATCCTATATATTAATTCTGGTTATAAACCATCTGTGTGCCAAATTTTATTCAAATCCGTTTAGTAGTTTTTGCGTGAAAGAGTTACAAACATTCATCCATCCATCCATCCATACAAACTTTCACGTTTATAATATTAGTAGGATTTTCTCAGTAGGTGCATGGAGTCTGGATTTGTACTCGGCTGATGGCAATATGGCCCGCCCCCTTTTGCATACTATAAGTAGGTACACGTCTGCCTAACCCTGCGGGGAACACATGCGTGATGTTATGTTATGTGTATGAACCATTGCAGCCAATTAAAATACCCGCCATCTTTTTCTAAGTTCTTTAGCCGTCACTTTGTTTATTAAATTCTATTTTAATTATCGACCCTCCGCTTAACATCATTACAAAATTAATGAACTTTTATATTCACAAGCTTTTGTTAGCTCTTGTTTGTTACCAAAAGTTCGGGATCGTGTAAAAAGTGTTTTTAAAATAAAGTAATTATAATAAAAGCGGTAAATGAGGGTGTTAAGCTTGATGGATAAGGTACTGATTAATTCATTATTAGAGATTAAGATTCTCATTTAGTAAAGTAATAAAAGGAGGTCAATCTATCTAAACTAATAATAAAATTTTATTTGATCTCTGAATCTACCGTTCTGAACTATTTTTTATTTGATAGCCCAATTCTTGAGAAACTTTATAGGCTATTTAAAATCACGCTACGACCCTTCCATAACTGAACAAAAAGCTTAAAAAAAAATCCTAATTCCAAAAAAAAAAGCTAAGAATGAATAATGTTTATTTGTACACAGTTCGTGAAACACAAAATACAAAAAAACAAAATAAAAAAGTGAAAATAATGTTTTAAAAACAAGTAGTATTAGAGTGACAGAACAACACATTAATTTTTGTGGGCCACAATTCTTATCCCAAACACGTGAAAGTCTTTCATAGGCAAGACAACCATTCGTCTTTGTCAAGGGCCCCGTATCGATGGACAGACCCGAGCTTTGTGGAGAGCCTTATCTTATGATTGTTGGTTTACGAGTAGGTTCTGCATAATGTTTACAAAGGAAAAGTATGGTTTACAAAATGTTTACTGAGGAAAGTTATGAGGAATAAGATGCGGTTTTTAGTTTTGAAAGAACCAAGGGAAAAGTGAAGTACTCCTGTAATTTTCAAAGAGGTGGAGATTATTTTTATTCAGCATTTTGCTGACGCTAAGATAGGAACTAACCCTTTCCTGATGTGCAAAAAGTTAAAACCTCCTCCTTTTTCAACTTTTAAAATAAATAAATAAATAAATCCCTGGACATTTCACACGGCACCATTTGTCCCTAGCTAAGCAACCTAATGCTTGTGTTATGGTAACAAGATGGCTGATAAACTACTTATATACATTTTTTTTTTTTTGTAAATACATACATAATATTATAGATAGAAAAACACCCAGACTCGGAACAAATACATGTAGGTCATACAAATATTTGTTCCATGCGGGAATCGAACCCGCGACACGCAGCGCAGCAGTCAATCGCTTAACCACTGCGCCAACCGTTTGCCTTTCGCTAAATAATTGTCCATATTTAGCGAAAGCAGAAAAAGAAAGAAAAGTACTTAAATGCGTTTGTTTGGGACAAACATGATGCAGAGAAAGAACACAAACACAAAAAAGATCAAGCTGGAGGAAAATATGCGTCACATGTACAGTCACGAGCACTAATATGTCAACACTTGAAAACTTTCAATAGCGATTTTTGCGTGAAATAACGAAAACGACAATGAAATACAATGCGTACAACATTGCAAGGGGTTCGAGGTTTCGAGGTTCGAGGTTCGGAAATACTATGTTCGTAGCAACATAAAATTTCATTGAAAAATAAAGGAGTAAATCGCTTTTGAATAAAGCCAAGTGTATACATACTTACGCTCGTGACTGTACGCAAAGTGGCCATCACTCAGCATAATGCAACGACCCAATGCGAGACAGGGCCCCAGCGCTGGTTTCCAGCGACATCCACAAGTAACTACTGATCCAACCAAGAGAAAACAAAGTACCTACCTTCCAAAAATAAACCCAACTGAACCCACTAAATCATCCGCAGAAACGAATAACACAACAACAAAAAAATATTGGCATAAATCGGAAGCAAAAACCGTTAAAATTTCCGTACCCTTTCCTCTAAATCCGGAGTTAATATTCCGAGAGCAACGGAACTCTGAACCGTGGGTAATACCCGCCTTAAAGCGAATCATATCAAGCCATCAACTAAAAATCGTAAAGCGAGAAAAAGCATCCTACCCTCGTTTCAGATACGTTATTGCAATACAGCAACGCCATTACGCAGGGAATGTTCTCGAATGCTCTATAATATGGAACAGAAACAAAAAATAAGCTCGAATTCCCATCCGGGGGAACCCTTGAAGCGTCTAATTCAACAGATTCCGATGCAGTGACAAATGTTAGGTTTTTCTCGGCCTCGGCGCCGGGGTAGACTGGATGTCGGGCCTCGAGTTTAGCGGGAAAGGAGGAGTAGATGGTTGAATAGTTTTAGTGCGCTTGAAACGCTGGATTGAGCGATGTGTGATTTTACACTTCGGGTGGCAATCACTAGCTATCTAAATACAGAGCGTTTTTGACACTTTATTTTTTTCAATGTGCGGAATTTAACTAAAATTTCAACTATGTAGTACGAAATATTACGTGTTCAATAAAATATTAAAATTGATGTTTTTTATTTCTGTGCCTTTTACGATTCAGTAATTTTTTGGTGAAACTGCGCGAATGGCAAATTATAATTGGCGCCCAACGTGGGACTACCGATTTCGAGTTTTAATTAGCCCCTGCGATTAACGTTTGTACCATCTATTCGAATTGAATAACAGTATTCGATTCGAAAGAATACCCAATCTAAATTTTAGCTAACGAGAAACCAAATAGCCACCTGAAGGCCAATTCTCGTAATTTAAAACGTTCAAAATCTAGTCGCAGTCTCATCTCGGCGACAAACAAATGTCAAATACTTGTCAAAAATGTAGGGAAATTAGAGGTATTTTTGACAGATTGAGACAGATCAGAACACAGAAAATTACGAGAATTGCCCCTCAGGAGTGGGCAATCTGCCCCAGTACCATTTTGCTAATCATTCAACTACTGCACGAGCTATTATTATTTAGTTCGTGAGGATGCTAGACAATACGAATTACTTATAGAAATATCGGTCGTAGAATATAGATCGTATACTATAATACAAGGTGTAACTTAAATGACTGCAAACGTACTACGGGGTCATTGTACTCATAATTACGCACAACTTTTAGTATGAGAACAACCCTCCTATATTAGTCCTAAATCCATCTAGTACTAAACTCGCGTCTGAATCCGCTTCTCCTATAGCCTCTAGTAAGGCCTCACAAAAAACCGGTCCTAAGCGGAAATTCAAATTGAATGACAATAAGATTGACGGGCCGCAGCTTGATAGCGGACCCGTTTCATTTCGCTAAGGTTTTATATACAGCTTGAGGAGACATATTACTTTTTCGATGTCAAACGATACGTCGGATCAAGACGTGTTGATGTATAGCTGGCTTTAGTGTCCCCCTTGATGTATTTGCGGGATCGATGGGATAAGCTAAGATGTTCTATCAATGTCCTAGGCCGAGATAGGTTGTGATAACAGACGTTGAAGATTTGGGGTTTAAAGTTTCCGGTGTCGTTGAACTGGAAAAGAATGTCTATAAATGTGTAAATATTTTTTAAACCTGCCAAAATCGTGAGGTAGGATACCGGTATGTCCTAGAACAATAAATTTAAAGACATGTGACATAAACCAACGAGCACTGCGGCCGCGTGGTAGATTACAGCCCACTCTCTCTCGAAGAAAGGAGGCCTGTGTCCCAGCATTGATTTATGATATTTATTCAAGAGCTGACAGCTCTTGAACGCGGTTTTTCACCCTAGGATAATAATTATTGTAAGAAATATACATTCCTTAAATACTCAGTCATGGATGTCAAGCAATCTAACTACCCTCTTAGCATTAATATTCAAGTAAGATACTTCCAGAAATACTAAATGTTTCAACACGATTATCTTGTTTAAACTGTCCAGCATTATTCGGAGCATGAAGCGAAACTTTTCAACTATTTAAAGTAACAACTAGGAGTCTTAAAATATTTGCCTTGTATTTAAACAAAAATGTTTAACATTCTGCTGTGTTGGGCCTGGTTCACACTTGTAGATAAGCTTGCATTCAAATAAAAGGAGGAAGTGGCTTCAAAGAGATTAAATCCTACTAATATTATAAACGTGAAAGTTTATATGGATGGATGGATGTTTTTTACTCTTTCACGCAAAAAATAATGAACGGATTTGGATGAAATTTGGCACACAGGTGGATTATAATCAGGATTAACATATAAGATACTTTTATCCCGATGATCCCACGGGATCGAAACTTATGCGGATGAAACCGCGGGGCGCAGCTAGTAAATAACTGAAAATGTCTTACTTATGTCTTAATTCATGTCATGTCTCGCAGGATATCGTACGCATAAAGCATAAGCATAATCAGCCGATAATGTTCCCACTGCTGGGACTCTGTGAGAGGGAGTGGACCATAATCCACCACGCAGGCCCAGTGCAGGCTGGTTGATGTCACATGTCTTTAAATTTTTTGTTCTATAGGACATTGCGGTAACGTACTTCACGATCTTTTCCTTCACCCGTTTGTTAGCAGTGGTGTAAAATAATTTATACAAATTAAAGCGCCTGACTGAGTTCGAACCTACGACCTACAATTCGTAAGTCGCGGTCGCTATGACTTGGCCACCACTGCTCTCGTGTGGTGGTACGTGTACCACTACACGTGTGGTGGTGTGTGGTACGCGCTGTGTAGCAATCATGCCAATTTTCTTTGTAAGACTAACGGTCTCGATGTTTTAGTCGTAACAACGGTCGTGAGTTCTCGGGTTAAAAGCCTACTGTTATTTGATTTTCCTAAAAGGAAATTCATAAAAAGAGTATGGATGTGTCCCCAGTTAATCGCAAAATACTTTCTAGACTTTGATCACATTGTCAAAATCTGTGTATATTCCAATTTTATTTATGTTTCTAATTGAAGTTATTTCAAGTTAAACAAATATCAATTTTATTTTAATAGTCATTAAGTTGATTTCAGAGTGAGATTATAAAAAGGTTTGAAGTTGTAGCGCAAACTGAACTTTATTGTGTAGGAATGAAAGTTATTTTTCCATAAACTCATATTTGTTTGCATTTTTGGCGAATATGTCGTAATTTTATTTTAGGTAAGTTTTGTTTATGCACCTTTTCAGAGACAACACGAAATTTCCTTGGAAGCTTCAATATTGGCGTTACTGTACTGTTACTGTTAGCCAGCATCATCCCACCACTGCTGGAAAAAGGATTCCAGTTCCTTTGATCCATGGCTAGCGTGGACAACTGGTTTGGTTGTTTTGTCGAGCTTATCCCACTATCTTCTACGGGGTCTACCGCGACACCTAGTGGTGTCGTAATATTTGCGTAAATTTCGAAATTGTAACTACGAGGTCAAATTAAATTAGCTAGCGAAACTCTGCACACGTGATATGTATCGCTATTTAAACACAATAAAATAAAAAGATATGATTGATTTTTTTGGGCTTACTTAAAGTATGAGTTGGGAAAATCTGTTTTCTTTAGTTTTAACACAAAACTGACACAAAACACAAAACTGATATTTTTAAGTGACTACACAAACTGCGATCCATGAACAAAAAGAAGTCTTTTGTTTTATCTTTTTGTTTGAACATGTATAGGTATGCTTGAAAATAATTTGCGTGGATACCAAATAAATTAGGATAAGGGCAGGAGAAAGATGATGATACTTGAAAATAAGTAAGTATTTATATACTTAATTTACATTTATATCTAAGTACTAGCGGCGCCCCGCGGTTTCCCCCGCATAAGTTTCGATCCCGTAGGAATATCGAGATAAAAAGTATCATATATGTTAATCCTGGTTATAAACCATCTGTGTGCCAAATTTCATCTAAATCCGTTCAGTAGTTTTTGCGTGAAAAAGTAACAAACATCCATCCATCCATCCATACAAACTTTCACGTTTATAATATTAGTCGGATTAGCACGCGTCGTCTTATATGGACGAGTCTTTACCAGTCCTGTGGAGAGCCAACTTGTTTATATAGCAAAACAAATTGGCCTTTGTGGTTCTAAGTAGTTTAATTAGTGTTGAAGTGCTGTGCACTGATTACGTATGTCGTGTAGTCGCTTAAAGTGGGTTAACATTAAAAAGTGTTGTGTGTTGTTTTATATGTAAATTAAGACAATGTGCTGACCAATAAAATAGCGAAAAAGCAATGATAATAATATTTTTTGGGTATTCTTATCATTGAGGCCGTTTTAAAGTACCCTTCGTCCCCTGGTTCCCAAATAATAAGGATTACACCACGCTTGTATTTACTTAAAGGGTTAAGCAGAGATGTACCTATAGGAAACATTTCGCCAGTCATGTTTAGGTCCCATGTCGACTGTAGATTACGGATTTTTCGGTGTATAAGTCGTCAATCACGATTTAAGTCAATACTTTAATAAAAAACTGAAATTGTTCTTACGACCCCGAGTTTGAGGTCGAAGACCATCTCAGACATCGATCTCCATGATCTGACCAAGATTATGTCTGGATTTTAAATGAGACTGTGACCTCCGAGTTTGTTTCGGCCTTTCTTCTCAAAGTAGTCAGAAAGGAAACGCCGACCTCATCTAGTTTTTAAGATATGATTGACGTGTATTTGTGCAAACCTACTTACATAAATAAAATCATTTATCAAGCGAGCCTAATGCCTTCAACGGGGAATGAATCCAGACTATGGACCCTGTGGATTTTTCGTCAATCATGTTTTAAATGTGGTACTTCAATTAGATTTAAAATCCTTCTCTAAAACCCAACTTCGAGGTCGAAGTCAGACTACTAACATTTAATCGAATATACCACCCGGGGCCAAACTTTTACAGTCGCATTTGGTACAACAACCCAATGAGTATAAATAAAGCTTTAATTCGAGTTGAACAACAGAACATAACTGTATTCGTATGAAAATCGTTTAATTTATGCCCCGCCGAGACATCGGGGATAAAACTGAAATGCTTTGGAATATGTCCAAGATTCAAATGTCTATTGCTCTAGTGATGTGAAAGCTTTTCAGGTACCGATACCAATTTGTGGTATTAGTTTAGAGACACCTGATTTTTATGACGTCGTCAATTTTGTTTTATTTTATCTTGGCTTAAGTAATATTAATAAATTTGGCATTAAGATATGGACTTGTCTCTTTTGTCATAACATACCTACGTACAGACGCCAGCACATCAAGCTATTACAATACCTATGTCAAATTTCTTTAATAGATTTTCAACTTTATCGCTAAACCATTAGGTTCAAGGTTGATTTGGAAAGTTTGACAGTTTCGGGTAGACCTTTGACCTGCTGGCGTCTGCACAATCAACTTTAGGATTGTGTGATGTAGAGATGAGAAATAGCAGGTCAGTTTTTTCATCGTTCATTCTAAAACGTGCCCTAATAAATTTATAGGCAGAAACTAATCATATTCTCAAAGAAGGATCGCTCTTAGTGATAAGACCGCCCATTGTGTCACTCTTTGTAAAATTTATATATTTTTGTCTAATTTATAGTATAGTGTAGTACATATTATAGAGTATTCTATTATTTGAAATATGTCAAGCAATAATGCAAATTAATACAATGTTACACGTGTACCTCGAGGCTATTATTTAGCCTAATAATGCAGAAACCCTATGTACCAGAATTATGTAAATAAGCTAAAACATAACAAAACATTATCTCTAACTATTATTCAAACTAGTGTCGACGTAACAAACGTGTAGGTAGTGAACAAATATAACGAGAACAGTAACAACAATACGCGCATAATTTATATCCTACGTATGAACAGGGTCACTTTAAATTTGATGGCGAAACTCTGCAGACGTATGGGTTGATATCTAAACACGATGAAATAAAAAAGAGTTGATGGTTCTTTGGGGGGTCAACGACAGCTGATAGTGTTTTTACTTAAAGTACGAGCTGAGAAAATCTGTTTTCTTTTGTCCGATTGTTGATACCGATACCAATCACGTCTGTGGAGTTTAAATAAAACGGAATAGATTTTTTTAACTTGATATTTCTAGTGACTACACTAACTGCGGTGGATGCTACACAAAAAAATCATCAAATTAATTTATTTTTCGTTTTATCATTTTTAGATAGCGATACCCACCACGTTTGCGGAGTTTTGCTAGCTAATTTGATTTGACCCTGTATATCTTTATTTGTTGAAGCTGTAAAATGAATAATGTACCCGGCTATTAAATAATACCCATCATAAAATCTGTCCTCTTTCTGACTCTTTAAAATAGCATAAGAAAAAGCTGATCTGTGCTGATCTCTCTTCTAAACTAGTGACGATATAAAGCGACCAGTATCTGGACACAGTGGGCACTTCTTTATCTTACAAATAGACACGTCTACAGTAACTAAAATAGCAGGCCTTTCAAATACCGATATGTGATAGTGTTAACCTAATACTTTGTTGCCGCTCAGATACCGTCTGGTATCGACATCCCCCATCACTAGAATCGTACTAAGCCTTTTGCTATTCTCCAGACGTCACTAAGCTACAAATGCAGGGAAACTGCACTATATCCTACTTTTGTAAACACTTTGCTAGCTTTTACACTCATTTACCTAGTTTATACTTACCCTGGTTTAAGTGCGGACTTTTTAAGAAGTCAATTGAAGAGAATTAAAATGTATGTTTATTTAAACATACGTAATGCACTCAGGGGTATTGTATGGACTTCAAGAATGTGAGTCTATTTTATACTTTTCTAATTTTTTAAAAACACATACCTATGCTCAGGCCTTCTTCCCTTGGGGAAGGCATAAACTGCAGAATGATCCTTACATACTCATTTTGCTTCGATTCCGTTCATACATCAGCATTCGTAGTATGACCACCATTGAAATGGGTTTTGTCGTCGGAAGAATAGACAATAAGACTGGTAGAATAGACAAAATGACAGATAGAATAGACAAAATGACAGATAGAATAGACAAAATGACAGACAGAATATACAAAATGACAGATAGAATAGAAAAAATGGACCAAATGATAGAACAGACAAAATTACAGAAAGAATAGACAAAATTACAGATAGAATAGACAAAATTACAGATATAATAGACAAAATGACAGATAGAATAAACAAAATGACAGATAGAATAAACAAAATGACAGATAGAATAAACAAAATGACAGATTTCTTTAGAAATCCTTCAACAATCTGTAATTTTGTCTATTCTTCCGTCGACAAACCCGTTCATATATGAATGGTGGTCATGCTACGTGCTAGTCACACACGTACGCCGGCTGCGAGTACTACGCACCTGACCTTTCTAAAAAACATCACCAATAAGGTCATTATATGTCCGAGTGTGTTTTCCTAATAGAATAAAATAGAAAACTTTTATTTCAGACAGGAGTCCATAGGGTTCATCTAAAAATTTTACTTAACTTCTATTTTTAGTAGGTTACAGACACAGATAGGTTCACAATTAAAATATTAAGTCGGGTAATCCCACCGATCTGCGATATCATATCCTACTAATATTATAAATGTGAACGTTTGTATGGATGGATGGATAGATGGATGCATGGATGGATGGGTGTTTCTTATTATTTCACGCAAAAACTACTAAACGGATTTGGATGAAATTTGGCACACAGATAGTTTATAACCAGGATGAACATATAGGATACTTTTTATCCGGATATTCCCACGGGATCGAGACTTATGCGGGTGAAACCGCGGGGCGCAGCTAGTAATAAATAAAGCTAATAAAGAGTTAAAGTGCAAGACAAACACCTTTCGAGATAAAATAATTTATTACAGTTTATAGTTTTATCTCTGATAGTAAAAACAAGTTAAGCGAAAACTTTAAATGTGTTGTTGGACAATAAGAGCTTATAAACAAGCCGTGAATGTTTAATTTTCCTTAGTTTTACGTTACTTGTTCAGTAGTGTTGTGTATTGCTCGTGGCTTTTTATAAGGCGATAACCATTTCCAGTAGCTGAGAAATTATCGTGTTCTAAACTAAGTTTTATTGAACACTATAATCTACAACACAACTGAAAACACAACCATTCAAAAGTCATTTATTCAAACTAGGCTGAAAATCAGCACTTTTTGAACGTCAACATTACAAAAGACAGTCCCCTGAAACGCCCGCCCTTCACCTATCCTTAAGGGAAACAAGACATGTGTAGCGTTGCAAGGGTCTCAATGACAGCTAAATGACTAATAATTAGTAAGTTACAAGTCACATCACTGGAATCATGGCACAACTCTAATTTAATAAGAACATTCTGTCATTTTAACATCCGCTTGCTTAGCTAGCAGGAGTGATTCCCTGACCCCCAATAGACTCTAATACCCCAAATCTAGGGGTTCTACGTACCAGTTCTACGTACCAGTTCTACGTACCGGTTCTACGTACCGGTTCTACATACTCATTCTACGGCCAACCTCCTACGTCCAGGCTGAGGGCAGGGCCTCTAATCGCTGCACGCGCAGCTGAACTGCGCGCTGCATGCGTACTGAGCGCTGCACGCACAACTGGTCCGCGTGCTACCGGCGGCTTGCAGCCGCCGCTATCAGCGGCCTGACCGACCTTCTACACCTAAGCCGACAAGCCCTGTTCCCCGGTGTCCCGGAACCAAGGACGGTACTGTAGAGGTCTAGAAGAGCCCTCTGAGGCAACAGGAGGAATCAAACAACTATATGACTCCTTTTAGATTATATTGGCAGAACGTCTTTACATATTTCTGACTAAATTACAACTCTAAACAAAAACCCTAATTAAAATATTTGACACTAGCTTGAACTTTCAAATGCAACCCGCGCTAAATTATTGCCGGCCTGCACCACATATGATTGCCTTCGGCAGACAAACCTCTACAGTACCTTCCCTACCTTACCAAGTGCTATTGCTCATAAAGACAGTGTGTCCTTGCCCGCGACCTAGTTACTATCTATGTAACCTACGTGTTTTACGTATAAAAAACATTATACCTGTGAACTTTGCTTGTGTGTTTCTAATACCTATTAATTCTAATAACTTATTAACGGCCTGCGCAGCCTAACTGCAGCCTGCTGTTGGTATGTCACGTTTTACAATTTATGTCTTCTATATATATATGTCTATTTATACATATTATACATTAAAGTGTTAAAATTTCGTGTCTATCGGTGTGACCGCGTTGTTCTTCTAAACTACAAAATGGATTTTGATCCAGTTTTCACCATAATTTACACAATTTATTTTGGAAGCCCTTCGTATTAATTAATGTAATTATATAAACCTTTGATTGCATAAGATTTCTTCATGATATAAAAGTATAATTACTTAAATATGCCATCTAATACATCTAATTTTACTTTAGAACTGCGTTTACTCGGTTGGTGATTAGTTCATATTTACTTTTTCTTTTTTTTAAAACTACCTTCTTATTCGATAATGTAAATTTACTTTTAACGACGTTAATATGTATAGGCTCGTAAACATATATGTAAAAGTTTCTCAGTAAGTGAATTTTTGTTAATGAATATAAAGTTCTTAAACCATAAAATGATAAAGAAGCACACATACACAGCCTGAAATGTTCCTAAATCTAGCAAAATTAACTGTCTAGCAACTCAAACTATCGGTATATTATTCTAGACAGTTGTGTGAAATGGCTATAATACAGCAAATTGACACAGCTGTGTGTCAATGTGTTAAACAATTACTTACCCTGACTTTACAATGGTAATTATTTGTTCCTATAAAAGTTAGATAGGTGCGTACTGAATCTAATAAACGTAACTTCCTCTACTTATCGAGTTTCCTGGAACAGGAATTACTGTCAAAGATAATGAGTAAAGCGTCGGAAGGTATCCAGTGAAGACAAAAAATTAATTGCCTCAGAGCTTCGAGCGTAAGTGACTGTTTCGGGCATTTAAGGCATAAGCAGTAGCGATAACAATTTTTGAAGTGATTACTTCTTCTACGCGTTACGGCAGCGGTAGGCAGGCTCTTCCTCTCTCACTCGAACCCACAGCGCTAGTAGTATTTCGGACAGACGCTTCCCCCTCTCTCTAGTCAGTGTTTAGTGTGCGATAGACATATAGATTAGTTTATGTAATCACTTCTGTCGGGCGTCCCGAGACGCACACCTTTTTTTTTTCTTGGAATATTTGTTTAAACAACTTTTTAATAAGTGTGTATAGTAGTTAGTATAGGTAAATAAATGACGATCTAGACAACGACTCTGACGCTGCAATAAATGTGGCCATCTACTGGGCCTAAACAGTATAAAAATCACAGATGTACCGTCGAAACGAAAAAGAAAAGAAGGTAAATAAATCAGTTTTCCGTTTAAGTATGGCAGATCAGATAAACTGTAGAAAAAAAGATAACTAAGTTGCGAGCAATGATATCTAAGGCTAAGACAGAAATAGTCGTATAAACGTAGGTAAGCAATGGAAAAAGGTGTAAATGGAATGGATTACGTAGAATCAAAAAAGTACACATGACAACTGAAACGGTTGAGTAATAAACAAAACGTTTAACACAGTTTTTGCTGGTTTTAATGAAAGAATTCTAAATAGGTAGCTGATTTAAATTATTCAATTCCATTTTTAAAATGTAATTCCATGATGTACTTCAGAGCATTACTTAGTCTGGACTTAATTGAAAAGCTGTTTAAATATTTATCAGTGAACTGAAAGTACCTACTGTTTATTTGAATACGGTCCACGATTGATCGATTTAATTTTCACGTCTCGAGTCTCTAAGCCAAATAATTTACTCGGGATGCCCGTTCTATGGCGGATTAAGTAAAAAAAATCGCCATCCATTTGTATCCAATTTAAAATCAAATTAGAAGTAAATACACTTTCTATTTTATCCAATCACGTGCGATCCCGAGCATCGCTTAAGTTCGCGAGGCGCGGTAAAGGAAAATTCCCCATTTCCCCAGCCGGGTGGGAGATTTACCCCAAATCGAATTCCGTTCTCCATCCGAAATGGCCTTAATTTAACGGACGAATTTGTCTAATTCCAATTCTTATGCTGTGACAAATGTAGTGATTTTTATTCAGGCTCCGTCTTTTTTCTTCAAGTTTCGAAAAGCGACAACATTCTTTTTTTCCCGCTTGGGGTTTGAACCTCTAATTCCGCAGAAGATAAAATGTACTTCGGAATACACTGAATATAAATTAATTACAGATTATGAAGGTCTAATGCTATTAAAGTTGGATGAGGTATTAAGTTCCGTTTCGCCTTCAAACTGGCAACTTACGAAAATTTGTTTTTCTCTAAAAAATGTGTTTTTCTCTAAAAAGGTTATGCAACAAAGATGGCTCCTTAGCTTATTTTGGCGCCCAATTTGTTTTAAAGCGTCGTTGTGTGTGGAAATAAATTAATTTATGGATTCTAATAAGGAAATAACGAAACTGTTAGTAAACGTGTGTATACAAAAAAATTATGCATTTTAAATTATGAATTGCATATAATATATTATTCGGTCCGTTAATTATAGGAATCGACACCTATAAATTACGGACCATTATTGTTAAAATTAAGACTTGTATATTTACCAATAATAAAGCAAAGACCTCATACTCCAATATAGAAGTAGCTATCACAGGTAAAATTAGCTTACACATCTATTTACATGCCCAGTTTGGCAAAAAAATGCTACGTTAAGCAAAACGATTCGTTTTTGTTTATAGGAACGGACGGCACGGTTGGCGCAGTGGTTAAGCGATTGACTGCTGCGCTGCGTGTCGCGGGTTCGATTCCCGCACGGAACAAATATTTGTATGACCTACATGTATTTGTTCCGAGTCTGGGTGTTTTTCTATCTATAATATGTATGTATTTACAAAAAAAAAAAATTGTATATAAGTAGTTTATCAGCCATCTTGTTACCATAACACAAGCATTAGGTTGCTTAGCTTGGGACAAATGGTGCTGTGTGAAATGTCCAGGGATATTATTATTATTAGTCTTTTTCAGATGGAGACTACGTATTGCAATTTATAGTTATAATAAATGTATCTCGCATAGTCTAAATTATGTATCTATTTAGACATAAATTAGATAGATATTAAGACATTATCGAGCCTAAAGACAAATCTTTTCATTACATGAAACTTTTGACCTCGCAAATATCGGGTGGTCGGTATATATCGGTCTACACGTAACAATATAACCACCAAATGTTGCCGACGTATTATTTAGCCTCTCACGATAAAATATTATTGGACTAATATGATAATATTTTGAGGGAAGCATGGCGTAGTCTGAGAATATTACTGTATTAGAAAAATATAAGAGCATCTTCGTATAAATTAGATTACCTATAGTAAATATCATACTCATACTTGAGTTGGGGTCGCAGGGTCCTTGTTTGATTCATTAGGGAGAATGTTGATTTTGGCATAATCAGTTAGTTAAAAAAAAAAAATTAAAGGTACATAATTATTATTATTAAAAGCATGTGATGTCCAACTGCCCGGCACAGTCCTCCCTACTCTCTTTCCACTGTTCTCTGTTTTAATCATACATAATTTATCATACTAGATTTTAAATCTACTTCATGCATAGATAAACGAGAATTAATCATCACGCTTGTTAATAACAAAAATGCTGTGATGAATTATCAGCACCCTAATTGCGTTATACACTATGAATCACAATCTGAATCATATTGCTAATTAATTGCTTCATATGTTCGAAAAAATTGTCTACTCAACAACGTAAATAACGCAATGGATTTTGTTTAACTGTCAAAATGAAAGCCATTCTTACTGTTACGCAATTACCCTGCAGATGGTTCAATCCACGTTTTATCTAAATATTTTCATGTAACACTAAAATTGCATAATTATCATGTTGAAAGTGGTAATGGTGTCTACATGTTTCAGTATTGCCACACGTTATTTATACTAGGGCGGGGTTATAACCTCCAATTTTGACAACCAATGAGGTACCCAGGTACCTACCGATATAATTTACGAGTCCTAATATACACACCCTATCTTGGTATATCAACGATGTTTTATAAGATGACTTTATCTATTCTTTTCGACGATATTATTTTGACGGAAGTCGGTAACATTATGTGAGTAATATTTTGTTGGAACTAGAGACGTTGAAGGTTAATATAAAGAATAATCTAAGTAATGTTATATCCCTTATCTTGTACAAGTTTTATGTCTAAGAAAGTATTCGGATTGTCATCGTATTTTGTTATTTTATGAGCATAGATTTGATAGACCGTGCTTAGGAAGCACGGTCTATCAAATCTATGCTCGATGATGCTATCCGATGATAAGAAACATGTTCGATCTTTATTCAATTTTCAACCTATTACAGGGTCTGACTTACATATTATGAGTATTAGTTATGAGGAACAGGGTGTATAGTTCACTCATCATCCATAGAAAAGGGAGGATCCCGCGACCAGACATGCTATTCACGCTGTTAACTCTGCTTGCGCGATGCAGGGTTTTGAATGACGTCAGTATGATGCGTAGTTCGTTTGTGGCGCTGTAGATTCGAGCACAGGATAATAGCTTGAAAATAAAAAAAAAACTCTTATGTTACGACTTCACTTCACTTTACTTTGTGTAAATTATTTCATTACCACTGCTCTCAAAACGGTGAAGGAAAACATCGTGAGGAAACCGACATGTCCTAGAAACAAAATTTCGAAGACATTTGATATCCATCAACCCGCACTGGCCCCGTGTGGTGGATTATGGCCCGTTCACAGAAAGATTAGGCCTGTGTCCCAGAATTGGAAACGTTGTAGGCTGATTATGCTAATCTGGAAAAGACCAGAGACGAACCCCAACTGTAAAATGAAAAACCACAAAAACCAGATAATCTTTTCTTTCACGCCTAAACAACTTACCGAGGACGTCACCCTTTGAAAGTTTACTCTAAAAAACGCACTGTTTTTATTTCCCTCCTCAATATAATATAGAGTAACAGCGAGCACGTCAGGCTGTCTTGCACGGCCTATATTAGAGCTGTAACCAGCTAGAGTGGGAGCGTGACAAGTAACACGGTCTTACGAGGCCATGACTGTCACTTGTCGCCTGTCGCGGCTATGAGTGTCAGTTGTCACGTCATGAGATTGCGTGACAAATTGCGCGGCCTTGTTGACACTTGCACTTTTATTGGTGGCGAAAACGGTGGTTCTGGGGAAAACATTTTGTTTATTTTTTCCGTACCTACTTGTAACAAGGAGAGAAAGCGAACGAGATCAGTATACGTGCCCTTTATTTTACGCTGCTGGGACACCTCTTGGCGAGGGGAAGTTGGCTGTAATCCACCTGACGTGGGCCCAGTGTGGGTTGGTAGATGTCACATGTCTTCGAAGTTTTGGTTCTAGGACATGCCAGTTTTCCTCACGATTTTTTCCTTCACCATTTTGAGAGCAGCTACTTCATTATCGACAGGTTTAATGCTGTTAATTTAAAAGCACGCCGAATTTCTGTCACGTAATTTCAATTGGTGTACACTTATTCGTAATTTGTACGCTTTTCGCATTTCCATTTTAATCGGAAGTTTCTTTGTGAGATTTTCATAATATCTAATTGGCAACATATACCGTTACTATGACTACAAGCGTACGAAATTAGATCATGATGAAATATATATTTTATGTACATTTATGTAGGTGTGTCTGGTAGAAAATGAATATTAATATTAAGTCTGCCTCTGTACATTTGTGTGCTTAAAGCATTAAAATAAAAATAATATACAGTCGCGGTCCAAAAATGTTTATCAATTTTTAAATTAGCAGTATAGTCTAAAATGCTATACTTATCTAGGAACTTTCTATTCTAACAAAAAGAGTATTAATAACTTTTTGCTGATGAAACATATTTCTGTATGTAAACATTGACACATTGACATACCTAACTGCATTTGGTGTACAGACGCCAGCAGGTCAAGCTCCCGAAACTGTCAAATTTTCCCAATCAACCTTGAACCTTAATACTTTAGCGATAAAGTTGAAAATTGATTAAATAAATTTGACAGATTGTAGTAACTTGATGTTCTGGCGTCTGTACATTTAACAAAAATATTAGGTGTGAAATCTAATGAAAATTGATTGATTGAAATAAAATGGCAAGTTTAACCCTGCAACAAACGGCTGAAATATTATTTCTCCATGAAGATGACTGAACATTAGTGCTATATAATGTTGTTGGCATACACAATAATCGACTATTTAACTAATATTATTCGTGGGTTGCAACATTGTCATTTTTAAACATTTATGCTTTTGGGTTGTGGCAACCCATAGATGACTTTTGATGAAAAACGGCGGGAAAGTGGGCTTGCATTTTCTCTTAGCTAGAGATGATGAGACCAAAATATAGTAATTACTATTTTACAGTGTTGAGTACCAATTAAGTTATTTGCACAAGTATACGAGTGTATAATTCTTTCAATCTCGATTCGCCGTGCTATTTTGGATTCGGCATCATGGCGAAGAAGGACAAATAACTGATCATAGAAACAATTCAGGACGACCGCCCATACTAACCACCGCGCAAATAACTGATATGGTTCGATATTACGAAGAGCTCGGCTTCAAACCAACAAGTCGTTTTGCTGCTATATATCCTGTGAGTCCTCGGACGGTTCGACGAGCTTTGCACCGAGAAAGGCTACAAGCTATTTAAAAGAAATATATATATGTTTTACAAAACAGCTTCCGTAATTTCGTGATTTAGTATGCACTTATTATTTTTGGTTTAATACAGCTATTTATTGTTAAGTATAGTATCAAGGCTTCAACAACCGAATTTAAAGACACGTGGTCCATCGGGAGCAGAGAAAGTAAAACTGGACCGAATTTTAATGAATCCCTTTCTCATTTCCATTTGTACATTCATCATTACACTCTGATATATTCTCACCCCAGCTGATTCAGCAGAAACAAAGATGGCGGCTTGACTTACAAAATCGTATATTCTAAAAACGATATGTAGTAAGAAAATCGTTATTATTTCTGTATGCGTAACATTTCATTTTTGGAGAACGCATGAGGGCCATTGATTGACCTCACTTGAAAATACGAAAGACAGTGAAGTGGAGAATACTGAGAAGGAAAATAACCCCTAACAACAAACCAAGATGAAGAAGGAAAAATACACAAAGGAATGAGTTATGCTGGGATCTGAATCTTATACTATTCTCATAGTAAATTGTGAGTTCCTTTGGTTTAAGAATCAATTCTTTTTAACCTATTATACTACAACTAACATAAAAACTCGGTAGTTATGATGTAGAGATCATTGTTTCTTAACCAAAACTCGGCTCCAAAATCTCTCCTACACCGAAATTTGCATGAAAATCAAAATCACTTAGAAGCGTTACACCAACAGCTTTGGTTGTTCCAATATCGGAGGGAGGCAGTTGCAATGTCATGCAATTACCTACGTGTTCGCTATGTGCCAGTCATTGTACGCAGTTCCTTCTGCTCGAGAGCATTGTGAAGGTCGCTAGGGGATGTGGCAGAACTTGCTTCTGTTTTAGTTACTCCGAAGGAATCTTTGTTGCTCATTGTGTTTGTTGAATCTTTGTTTTATTTATTAAGTAAAATCGTTAGTATCTTTAGTCATACTTGGATACATGATTATTATGAAACCCTCAAGTAGGGTAAAAATATTTCAATTTCAGGATTCAGAATATTCAAGAAAAAAAATATAGTACTTAATAATTATGTTTCAAAAATTATAGGTTTCCTAACTAAACCGTTATTTCCATTTAAATCATACACAGCATTAATACATATATTGCAAAGCTGGAACGCCATAAAATCTAATTGCCATTTGCATAGCCTCCAGCAATCGGATATCAATCACGCACTTTACATGCAAAAAGTAAATATGCCTCTATGAATTTTACAACAATGGACGTGCAATATCCGGCTCGAACGGTTTTCTACCGGCGCGTACTGGAAAGGCCTATCGATATTCTGAAATCGAAATTTCAACGAAGTCTTTGCTTGATTGCTTATCTATATTGCCGATTTCAGAATAATAATGATTGGTGCAATTTTCTGTTCATGGTTCAATGTCCTTTGTTATGAAACGACTTGCAAATTTTTACAACAAGAATCAATTTGGAATAGCTGTACCTACAATAGTATCAATATTTACGGGAACCTAAACTAAACAGAAAACTGTGTTGCACAGCAAAATTCACTCAGAAATATGAAATTCCCGGACAAAAGCACAAACAGTTCTCCATATCATGTGGTAACTGCAGTAGGCCTCAATTCACACTGGTTTTGCGGGCTCGTTCGGCAAATTTGCAGTGTGCGCTCATTTCGATGAACGACATCGGTATATCGATGCAAATGACCCGTACAGCCTGGAGCCCAATTCTCGCGCAACTCGCGTTCGTTATTGACATTCGAATCGAACTTTTCCCTCGAAAAAATCAAGCCGAGCTATTCTCGCCATGGCGATTCGAGCATTTCACGCAGGAAAGACACGCGACATGCCTTAGTTTACATGCGTCATGCAACGAGTGGTCATGACCAGTCGCGACGTGACGTATGACTGTGTCGACCTTCGTGCGAACGTCAAACAGTGGTTATGTCAATCATAATTGTGTCAATTGCGAAAGGAAATAATAAATATATTTTAACAAAATGTGTTACGAGTTCATAAACATCTTAGAAGAGTCTGCGACCGTCACAACAAGGAAAAACACGAAGAAAAGGAACTTCAGGCTTCCGCCAAAGTTGTCAACAGTGGATAGTTGTTGCTTGTGTAGCGTCGATGAATGAGACACTTAGGATACAGAAGCGGAAGGCACCGGATTTAAAACCAGTCAAATGGACAAGGACGGCTTTACCAGGCTTTACTCTGGTTGAGGGCCAGAAAGGTCGATCGCGTCGCAACCACAACAAACGCGGTACTACTTCTGCAAGCGAGTATTTTTGAGCTGTAGTGCCCACTTTGCTCCCGTACATTTCCCGGTTGGATCGACAGATATCGAGAGAGAAAGAGCCAAGGTCTTATTAGTGCCGAAGGAAGGCCGATGCAGTCGAGCTAGACTACGAATTTTGACCGGCTGGAGTTGTGGTTAGATGTTACAGAGAAGCATGACCAAAAGTAAACTACCATGTGTGGTGTGATAATAATTATGTTTTAGTGGTTTATACTTGGATGTATATACTGAATTTATTTATGAGTCTGTAAGGTATTCCTATAAAGGTACTTTTGTCAGTGTTTAGCGAGACGTCGTTACGCGTACACGTATTACTTAACCTTGTTGATATTTATGGTGTATACGGTTGGGTATTTATTATCCTCAGCCTAGCGAGTGATGTCGGAAGCTAGTGGTAATGATGACGATAAAAGTGATCCCGAGATAAGTGAAGAGTGTGTGGTGGAGATGCATAGAATGCAGGATTTGCAACAGCGTAGTTGGAGTGCTGTGACGGGTAGTGAAACAATAAACAATAATGATGGGAAATCGGTTGGAGGAAAAAGATTGCGAGAAATTAGTGAAGAAAGTAGTGAAGAAGGCTTCATTACTGTTACGAGAAGCAGGAAACCGAAGAGATTAATAAGAAGTGATTCTTTGTCAGCTGATAAATCGATAAAAGATATAGAACATGAAGGTAGTTGCGAAAAAATCGAGGTATGTTTAACTTCTGCAGAGATGTTGCCTAAACAAATGGCCTTAGCAAAGATACTCAGGAATGAACAAATTAATAACATCATTCGGATTCATTACAAAAACCCATTTAAAGTATTTATACAATTGAGCGATAAAAAACAGGCAGAAAGTCTTATTAATTGTCAAAAACTTGAACAATTAGGAGTGCGAACTCAACTCACTAGTGGGCTTACTTTTTCGTTTGGAATTGTTAAAGGAGTGGATTTAGATGTATCGGAAGAAGAATTTTTGGATACTTTGACCAGCTCGTCCGAAATACTGTCCGTTAAAAGGCTTAGACGCATAGATTCGGAAGGAAATTGGATAAATAGTGAGACTGTAAGAATATGCTTCAAAAATCGCTCCCGTCCGACATTTGTGTATGCTTACGGCTGCAGATTCCCAGTAGAACGTTACACATTCCCTGTGAATCAATGTTCCAATTGTTGGAAATTTGGTCACATAAAAAGATTTTGTCCAAGTAAGAATATTGTATGCCCGAAATGTAGCAAACATCACATAAACTGCGAAACAGTTACTTTTTCATGTCCTAACTGTAAAGGCCCTCATATGGCCCTTGACAAATCTTGTACGACATATCTGAGAGAGAAACAAATCCGCTTAATTATGGGAGACAAAGATCTGTCATATAAGGAAGCATATGAAGACTATCTCAGATCTAATAAGGAAATTCGTAACAACAATATAGATTACATGAACACCGTATTTAATAGAGAAACGATGACATCATCTGATCAGCGTCAACCTACAATTAGTCAGACACAGCCTAATATATCCGAGGAACCGACGCCTGTAAATGAACAAATTAATCAGCGGAAAGAAATAGAATCGTTAGGTTCGCACAGTGGGAAAAATGGAAATATTGCTAAGAAGGGCAGAAAGAAAAAAAATATCCAAGATCCTGATTTTTTAATTATGGAAATTGACAATGAAGCGACAGATACAACAGAAGCGGAACAAAGACCAACCAAAGAGGACTCAAAGAAAGAGGAGAGAGAAGAAAGGAGAAAGAAAATGAAGTCCCTTATGCGAAAAATTGAAGAAGTTATAATTTGCGAAAACTCCACGATTTTTGAGAAAATAATTATGCTGGTAAAAGTTATTTATGAAGAATGTAAGTCTTATTTTGTTAATATGTTTTGTGGGAAGAGAGCATTTATGTCATTATTTAATTTATTTGATGGATAGTACGAATAAACTAGTATCAATTAATATATGTCAGTGGAACGCACAAAGTTTAATTCCGAAATTAAATAGTTTTGATGCTTTATTGGTTCAAGAAAAAATACATATAGCTATCGTGAGCGAAACGTGGTTAAACTCAGAGTCTGACGTGTACATCAGTGGTTATAACGTATATAGGCAAGACAGAGATGACTCATATGGGGGGGTAGCAATTTTTGTCCATAGATCATTACAATCCAATGCATGCAACATTCAATTATGTAATTCAGGAATTGAAGCTGTTCATGTTAAAATTTATAACTGTTGCAATTTAGAGAACATAATAGCCGTTTACTGTCCACCTACAATACGTACTCAACAAACTGATTGGGACAATTTATTTTCTACAGTATCAAACAAGACTATGATCGCGGGTGATTTTAATGGTCATCATAGTAACTGGTCATACAAAACTGACCAAAGAGGGAATCAGTTGTTGGATTCGTCATTGGATTGTGGTTTTATATGTACCAATAACGGAGATGCTACTAGAGTAAAACTGGTAGGCGGTGTCATGCAGAGAACTTCTCCTGATATAACTTTTGTGTCTACAGATTTAGGAACTAAAATAAAATGGCAAGTTTTTAACGAGAATTTAGGTAGTGATCACCTCATTCTTAAGATGTCTTTGAACTTTGAACAACAGTTTCCTCTTATAGAAAACCGTAATTTTAAAAGAGCCGATTGGAAAGCCTATAGTGACTACCTCCAGATCCATCTTTCTGACTGGAACTTTGCAAATAGTAATGTTCAATATATGTATGATTATTTAGAAAAATACATCAATATATCAGTTAATAAGCATGTTCCCAAAATTAAATTATGTAATAACCCGTTAAGAAACTTTAAACCAAAAAAATATTGGAAGCCTCAATTATCTAAGGCGGTAGCCTTGAGGAGACTAGCACTAAAAGAATTTAGACAAAACCCAACTCCAGATAATCTAACGAAATTGGAAAAGAAAATTGAAGAAGCACGTTTACTAATTACTCAACATCGTTCTCAAAATTATAAAGATTTCTGTTCAAGTATTGATGAGTGTACGTCAGCGTCAGATATGTGGAATAAAATGAAGTGGCAAAAAAATCATCGTAAACCTACATTCTTTGTGCCGACATGTAAAAGTAAGGACTTGTTATACAGTCTTACACCAGATATTGCTTCGAATAGGCAACACATAATTGTTTCGAATAATCAATCGCTGGATGTACCATTTAAAATGTGCGAGTTAATTAATTGTTTAAAAAAAAAGGATACTGCTCCCGGAATTGATAAGATAACATATTCAATGATATATTATTTACCAAATAGTAGTAAGATGTTCCTACTTAGATTGTTCAATATGATCTTTGCAACGGGCTCAATACCAGATCAGTGGAGAACCTTTCTGATTATCCCAATACCAAAAGCAGCAAATAATAGCAATAGCCCAGATCTGAAATTAAGACCTATCTCTCTGATGTCATGTCTGTGCAAGATTTTTCATAACATGTTATTAAAAAGAATGGAATGGTACCTAGAAAAGAATCTTATTTTGTCCCGTAGTACAACAGGATTCCGCAAAGGTCAATCATGTTTAGATAACTTAACCAGAATCATAACACATATTCAAATTGGGTTCGCGAAAAAGTTATCGACTGTTGCTTGTTTTTTAGACGTTGAAAATGCATACAACAATGTACTTACAGAAAAACTTGTTAAAAAGTTGGATGAATTGAAATTTGGTTATCGCATTTGTAATTACATATCGTCTTTTTTAAGTGCGCGATGCTTAACTATAAAGGATAGATTTACCAATGACATTATTTGTACTAGGTGGACTGGTATGGGCCTAGCCCAGGGAGACCCACTTTCCCCACTTTTGTTCAACGTGGTAACTTATGATGTATGTTTAGGTAATGAAGATCCACAGATTATGATATCGCAATATGCAGATGACTTCGTCTTTTATATAAGTGATAAGCTTTTAGATAGTTGTAAAATTAAGTTACAAATATTATTAAAGTCAGTAGTGGAGAAATTAAACTGTATTGGACTTGAGATCTCGTCAAACAAAACTAAAGTGTGTATATTTAGCCGGAAGCGCGGACCCCAAACGATTCATGTGACGATAAATGGTAACATTATTCAGTCCGTGGATAATATTAAATATTTAGGTATGTGGTTAGATAAAGCTTTACTTTGGAGTAAACATATCAATGAAGTAGGTCAGAAAACTTTAAGAAATTTAAACTTATTAAAAATGTTATCAGGTCCCTCATGGGGCGTGCACCCTAAGCATCTGCGTAATCTTTATATAGCCTTGTTACGCAGCAGGATCGATTATGGCTCATTCTTATACGACCACAGTGCAAAATCACATTTATACAAGCTTGACAAAATTCAAAATCAGGCACTTAGAATTATTGGTGGCTATATCAGGAGTACTCCCATACATGTTATGGAGGCTGAGTTAGCTATACCTCCTTTATTTAATAGAAGATTATATCTCGCTTTTAAATATTCTGTTAAATGTATGTCTTGGACTAATAATGATACAATAAAGTTAATAAAGGACTTATCCACTTTAGAAAATTGTCAGTACTGGCGGAATAAAAGAAAGCCGTTACTCTCTACTGTCTATCATGATTGTAAACTATATGACATCGATTCATCCTACCCACTTAACATGTTTTCATTAGATATTTGGACAGCATATATAGATGAAAAAGAAATAATACAATGTAACCTGGATTGTGTTAAAGACTGTAAGAGAAATTATGAAAATTCAGTGATTCATTCAGAGGTTATCAAGGAATTAAATGAAAAGTATGACGGATGGTACAAAATTTTCACCGATGGGTCCAAAACTGAGAATGGTCACGGAGCGGCGTATTACGATGCGAATCAGAAGACCTCATCTATGTTTAAAATTACTAATTGTAATGCATCGATTATGACGCTGGAGCTCATTGCAGTTTTAGAAGCAATTAAAAGTATTAGTAATTTGTTTTGTGATAAAGTGGTGATTTTCACTGATAGCAAAAGCGCTTTACAGCACATAGCTCGTTGCGCCTCTGGCCCCAGAGGTGCATCGCTAGCTTATGCAATATTAAAGCAAATGTTTATTTTTAAAAATTGCGGCAGCGATCTAAGACTGCAATGGGTTCCTTCTCATATCGGACTAAGTGGTAACGAGGAGGCTGACAGGTGGGCAAAATTAGCAACTACTCATGGTCATGACTACAGGGTAAGTTTATTTTATACGGAATATCTAGCGCAAGTTAAAAATAAATGTTATGATATATTTAAAGAGTATTTTGATGAAAGAAGTAAAGAGAAAGGAATTTGGTTTAAAACAATTCAATGTCAACCTCCTCGAATACCATGGTTTGTTAATCATAAAGTTTGTAGGAATGCTATAGTCATAGGAAATAGGTTACGATCAGGACATTATCCCACTAAGAAATTTGGATATCTTATGAGAAAAGTTAATTCCCCCAATTGTGAGGTATGTGGGGTGTTGGATGATGTACAACACCTACTTTTATACTGTGTAAAATATAAGAGAGACAGGGAATTACTGATGCGTGAATTTAAATTAAATATAATGGATGTTGGTACATTTACATCAGTTCTAGCAAATCCTACGTCACCTGCTGCCGCCACTTTATTTAAGATGTTCACGCGTCAGTGAGGTCTTGTTATCGATACCTTTACCTTGTACTGAAACCATGTCATTTATGATGTTGTATAATTAGATGTGACCTAACGGGGCTGACATGTTCTTACAAGAACAAAAGTCCCTAAAACAAAAGATTAAAAAAAAAAAAAAAAAAAAAGGTACTTTTGTAACTAGAAATAAAGTGTTTCAAAAGCATTTCAAACAATCAATATTTCAAATGTCTTTATTTTATTTTTTTCAATGTAAAACTTAGCTAAGTAACAAAAATAACATACGCAAATTATTGTAGGGCTAGGCTGCGCAGGCCGTTAACAAGTTGGGTTAGGAAATAGAAACACACAAGCAAAGTTCATATGTATAATCCTCACTGGGTGACAAATTTACAATAGGTAGGGAATGTAGGGATAGATACGTAGTAGTGGATAGGTGTGCGTGCAGCGCCCAGTTAAACTCCACGTGCAGTGCGAAGCGATTGTGTCCTGTCTTAAACCTGAACGTAGAATCCATATGTAGAACCGGTACGTAGAACCTCTAGATTTGGGGTATACCGTATAGTGAGGGTCAGGGAATCACTCCTGCTAGCAAGCGGATGTTAAAATGACAGAGTGTGTGAAACGGACAACCGGGGTACGTCCAGTACCTACGGTCGTACCTGGGACAGTCTCCCACGTTTTGACGTATGCTCTGATGTACTACTTTCGCTGGTGACATACGTCCCACGCACCCCTGAATGCGTAGTCTGTACAACTACTAGGGAGGGAATAAAAGAAGATTTTCTTGTTGAAGTTTGCTTGCAGATTTCGGCTTCTTGCTTGTAGTGTTGCCTCTTCGACGGCTGAGCTGCGACTGACTTTTCGTCAAAAACTGCGCTCTATTTATACCGGCCTAAGTTCCCTTAAGGCGGACCGTGTATTTTGAGCCCTTTTTTACTTTAATTTTCGCTAAGCCGAGATCTGTCAAGCCCTTGTTTTATTTATTTATCCATATTATATCCTTACAATTTTTACATATATTATTCCTTACGTAATCCTTAACCTAATTACAGCGTAATAATTAACTTAATTATACACAATAAAAAGTTTCTAGAAGAAAAACTGTTCAAAATATCAACTAGGAACATTTTGATTATAAAAATCTCACTATAACTTCTGAACCAATGGTCCGATTTTCATAATTCAAACGGTATTATTGGTTTTATATCTAGACCTTTCATTTAAAACAAAAATTATTAAATTCTACCCATAAACAAAAAAGTGATTTTCCAAGTTACGTAATTATGTATGAACAAAATTTTACTTATTGGAATCCTTTCAAAAACAGTCTTATTCGTTCGGGATACAAAAACTAATAACAAATACTGATAACAAATACTAATTAGAACATAAGAAACATAAAATAAATCTCTTTAAAGTATTAACTATTATCATAGAATTATTTACTTTACGTTTTCTTTGTAGCGGTCCCTCCACTACTTGCGCCCTGGTACCCAGTGGGTGCCACTGTAACGGCTAGAGCACTTGCACATTCTCGCTATCCATCGTAGCGGTTTAGTTAATAACATCTTCTACATGAAGCTATCAAACTAAAATAAACCTAAATCTGTGATAATAATAAACACACACAACAACACAGTACAGTGCAGCACAGGACAGTATATGATCACTAGTTTACACGAACGGTCGGCGTGATGAGTCAAGCGTTGGCTTAGGAATCGGCGGACCACTTCACGTTTCGCCCAGTCTTCATGTTTGTGAGGCAGTTTGACAGTTTGACCACAAAGAAATTTGAATTCGTGTTGTGACGAGACTAGTAACGCGACCCTCAGGGTGAAATCTGTTTTCGCAAGGATTTCCCAACAATCTTTTGGGCCTTTGTAAAGTAATGAAGCCAGGACACGTAGATACAGAAGCCTAACGTCGTTGGAAAAGCGTGTAGCAGGACGGTCCGATTGGTGCAGTACCGCACTCTTCAAAACAATGACCCTTTCTCCTCTTCTTCTCCATCTTGATAAACTTTTAGGTTATTGTGCTGGTCATCAGCTTACTTATAATATCATTAGCAGTCATTCTGTTTTATTTCATTACCTATTATTATGTAGACCAATATGTAAACAAACAACATAAATTGTATTTTGACTTTACTTTGACGTGACAAATATCGATGACGTTGACAAATCAACATGAGCTATGCTTTCCGTTGTACGGAGGCCTTATATTATATCAATGTTAATAATAAAATAAAAATGGAGTAACGAAAACAATAATGATTATTAGATTGATAAATGTTAATGAAATACCTTTATAATGCTGCTCAAAATATGTTTTTGCATTAAAAATCATTTTTTAAGATGGTCAAAAGTACATTAACGACTACGACAAAAAATCGCATCGTTATGTGGAAGGGATTACTTCGTGGGACGCATAATGGCAACATTATTGTCCCTAGACTCGTGATTTCTGATAGACTTGTAGTGAGAATAGATGTTTCTGGATATCTCACCGTTTTATAAGCGACATGCGGAGACGACCGGCAAGGATTTCGTGCGGGACGAACGCGATTTGCGCGAGAATTGGGCTCCTGTTCATTATCATCCACATCGGAAATTAATTCTCGGCGGGATTTGTCGAATGTTAGTAAAACTGTTTTACATCGAGCGTTTGATTGCGTATGTCATGCCGTCGTTTTGCCGGGAACGTTTCTAATAGATGCTTGTGCAGTCGAGTTTGTTGGTTAAGTATATATAAAAGGATTGTTTGTTGAAAATATATAAATACAAAAGGTTGAAAAAATTATTGTGCTCATAAAATATGGGTTGCTACAAGGAACTATCTTTAGGCCACACTAGATGTGTTTAAATGCTCTTAGTTTGTGTAGATTATTGACTAATTGGATTGAAAATGCTCTTTTATTCCTCAAATGCTTACTTATAAGATTTTGAGCACAGGAATGAACCTTTTTAAAATTGAATAAGCATACAAATATTAAGTATTTGATTAGTTCAATACCAAAAACTAGAATGTATACATGAACTTTACGGAATAGATAGACGACACTCAAAACAGTCCTCGCATAACATCAAATAAACAACAATATACGTCATCAGACCCCAACAGAAATCGATAACCCCATAAGCTATTCCATACATGCATAATCTCTATTCCCAACATTAGCTAAGTAACAACAAACCAAACACTACTACGTATGCATCACCTAACAGCATCCCGAACTGCCGATCTAGTTCCTCAAATCCCATTAAATTTCAATATAATATTAGTTGAGTTTCAAAGTCAAACACTGGTGGGAATCGTGGGAATCCATCGTGTAATGGAAACGAAACCTGCGGACTAGGATATGTTAATGTAAGCGCTCACATCGTGATGTGTGCTTGCCTGTTTGTATTTGGAAGAGGTACTGGTAAAAGTGAGACTGCTATTTTACAAAGGATCGGTGTTGAATTTGGTAATATTTTGTTATGATGGTGTATGCAACTGCGGTTTTACATTTTTAGCATTTTATTTATTTTATTATTTATGTACACACAGTAAAATATATAGGGATATGACATAATTACAATTTGAGTACAAAGGTACTGCTTACCAGCTGCTGGTTGTATCTACTTGCCTTTTTTGTTTGTTTTGTTTTTCTCTTTTTAACTTCATTGTTTATGGTTTCAATGGTTTTTGTCTTTTAGTAAGAGAGTGCTTTTATTTCTACCAGTAGTACCGATATTGTCATAGAAATGAATTGAAGAACCATGAGCTTAATTTTGTTTGCTCATAACTTGATTCATACTTAAATAATAGCAATCAACGATCACCATTAACGCGTACAAGGGCTGAAATTACAATGATTCCACGAATATAATGTCAATTAATGATAAAATGTATTATTTCCGATATTGCTATGTAGTTCTATCATCGCTACATTACTGTAATAATGCCATATTATCAGTTAGCGGTTGCCTGTGCAAATTGACTCTCTGGGATAGGTACTACCATTCACATGAATAATGACTGAGCTGTAATTGATTAATTAGTGGTTGCAAACTTGCAGTTTGTTTAGGTGTGAGGAGATCCCTTTATCTAATGAAGGGTGTAGAAAGTCACTTATCCGTTATCTTTGTATTCTATACATCAAATACATATAACAAAAAATATTGCTGGGAAACGAATTTTATATTTGGCAATAAAATCGCTATTTACGGCAGTTCGCAATGTAACAGACTGCAAAACATTGTGCTTCTGGGTGCATGGAACATTATAGTTATTGTATTATAATCCAAAAGATAATTTTGTAAAAAGAAGTTAGATCCATATCTCCGTTCAATAACCAAAGGTAAGAAGTATGGTTCAGTGCAGTATTAATTGTTCATAATATCTTTGATTTAAACCGCATTCGGAACAAGAAATAATTACGAGACTTCAATAGTCTCTTATTTCTTATTCCGAATGCGGTACTCAATCACGAATACTTCATTTCTAACTCAATATTCAAAAACCAAAACAATAGTTCCATAAATATATAAAAGACATTCCAACTTAACTGAACCCATCAGAACCTGTATAAACGAACTTACTAAATAAATAAAGAAAACAAACTGACGTCGAGCTGGTACAAAAGTTACGGAGCAGCCTTAGTGCCACTGAAATATGCAAAACGGTTCTTATAGTCATTATCTTTGAACCTATTATGCAGGCATCTCAGCGTCGTAAATAAAAGTAATGCACGTTTTATTAATTATTCAGAGTGCATCGAGCAAGCACTTCGCAAGCGGTTGAAAAAGTTAATTTTCAAGTCTTGTGTGGATTTAGTTTTTCGTTTATTTATAGAGCGTTTTAGATTAAAACTCTCTTGGGATGGTTGAGTTACAGCTCCGGATTATGTTTTTCTTGGTATTCTTTCCGTTTTTAGTTTGAATGTGTAATTGGATAAAGCAAAGATAGAATGTTACCTGGATTCGTAGAATATACAAAGCTGTAAGGTTATGCTAAGGTGCTCCCACACAGTAGTTATATCACGTTATAAAACATTATGTAGCACGATAACAGTTTATAACAGTGTATAACATTTGGCTACAACATTTTTAGAATGTTATTTTATAAATGCTTCCACATTGGTTCAGCTCATTGTATAACATTCTAAATGGTATAACAGTTTGGGTCTACCTTTCGAGAAAACTAATAAATGAAAAAAACCAAATGAAAAGGCACAATTTGTTACATGAACTTGTAGAACATCACTAACAATTTAAACTTTTGTTACAATTTGTTAAAAAAAGTTTGACAACAAATGTTATGAAACATTCTCTAACGTTATATTATAACTGCTGTGTGGGAGCACCTTTAGGTTACACGTTATTGGTTAGGATTTAAAGTCTTTTGGGTTTTTTTTATTGAGACGAGTCCTTGAGTGGAGAGTATCGGCAAGCGTAGTGTGGGTCGCCCTCCAGCTATAAGGACGGACGACCTAATGAAGGTAGCTGGAACAGACTGGATGCGGAAGGCGGAGGACAGGGTGTTGTAGCGCAGCCTGGGACAGGCCTATGTCCGGCAATATGCTGAGTTGATTGATTGGGATTTTTGAGATATCAGCTCGGTTTTTCTTATTATTCTTTCCGTATTGTTAGTTTGAATAAGTAATTGGATAAATGAAATATAGAATAGTACCTGGATAATGGCCCACACAAAGGGTTAGGGTTAAAAGGTTAGGTTTGGTTATAGCGTTATTTTTAAAGCGTTTTAACGCTAAATTTAAAATTAAAACTGTTTTGGGATGTTTGAGATACTGCGGGGTAATTGAGTAACTCAATACCAATAGCAATGGCTTTAATTTTGACAGTTGGTCTGCTAGGGCCAATGCCTGCCAGAGCCGCGGGTTGTTCGAAAGAGATACCGTGGCACCTGGCACAGGCAACTGAAGGAACACGGGTGGGTTTTAGTCAGTAAAAGTTTGACACGCCCTCCCGTTTCGCCCAAAGCGGGAGAGGTTATTTGATGAATTCCCACCCAAAAAAAGGGTTAGGCAGAGGTATATCACATGAAGTGATTTTTTGCTCCATTGGTGTAATTGCCGTATGGCGTTCCGGTGTGAGGATAAATAAATAAATAAATTAGTAGGTACACACACATTTCACCAGTTACGTTTAAGTCCAGTTTAACCTATTGGCATGGGCCTATTGCTTTCAACTGGGCACACATTGTTCTTATTTTTAACCCCCGGTGTAATGAGAAATGTCCTGACTTTAAAACAGTTCTGAAATAGAGTTACTTTGAAATTTCAGTCAAATAGAAATCGCCAATGCGATCTACTTAATTTGCGTTAGCGATTTATTTGCCAAAAATGTAACCAAATATGAGTTTATGGAAAAATAACTTTAATTCCTACATAATAAAATTCAGTTTACGCTACAACTTCAAACATTTTTTATAACTCTTTCAATAGTGCGTCACTCTGAAATCAGCTTAATACTCATTAAAATAAAGTTGATATTTGTTTAACTTGAAATAACATCAGTTTTAAACATTCGTTTGAATAGACTTTAGAAAGCGACTCTACTAAGAAAAATATATTAAATCTTTGTATATTTTATATTTAATCAAATGATTAATTTCATGCTCAATCAACGGCGCCACGTACTGGGCTCAAACAATATAACATATCGAAGAAGAGTACCATCGACACAAAAAGGAGTAGAAGAAGATTTCATGCTCTTTGAGAAAAAGCACAACATGAAGGAAATCCTCTTAGAAAAAAATATTATGAGTGGGATGCAGTGACTTGTCAGTTTACGAGTCTACTTCCATAAACATGCCTAGTTGCAAAAGCTGATAAAATGTATTTTTTATTTAAGTTTATGTTTTTCTTTTCCTGCTTTATTAAATTATCGACAGGTTACGACGGGTTCTATTTTAATGAAATATCCAATTTTATTGAACTTCGTGAAAATTGTTCGACCACAATCGCGCGCACTGTTGGTTGCGTCACGCCCGTCTGCCTAAGCCTTAATCTATACTAACAATAAAGCTGAAGAGTTTGTTTGTTAGTTTGAACGCGCTAATCTCGGAAACTACAGAAACAGACAAAAAAGTTAAAGAAAAAGTTAAAGTTAAAGAAAACAGAAAAAGCAAAAACGAAGTAATAGCTTGGGCAGGCGTTATGATGCGACGGGCTGGGTTGGGGGTACAAGAAATTTTACGCGGATGAAGTCGCGAGCAGAAGCTAGCTAGTATATACTAATAATAAAAGTTATGAGTTTGTTTGTTTGAACGCGCTAATCTCTGGAACTAAAAGTCGGTTTTGAAAAATTATTGTTGCATTTGATAGCCTAATTCTTGAGAAAGGCTATAGGCTCGGCTATTGAACATCACGCTACAACTAAAAGAAGCCGAGCATAAAAGAAAAAAGTCCAAAAGAGCGCTAAGCGAAAACTTAGTAATAGCGACGGGGGGCTTAATAAAAATGTGGCTAGGCATTGTGTATCTTACGATTTCCACGCGAATGAAGTCGCGGTTAGAAGCTAGTACATTATAAATACTGATTAGCTACTCTCGTAATCCTTTTGAATATATTTCAAACGGATCTCTGAAGCTTTGTCCCACTGCGATTAAATACCGTGACTGTTACACGTAGGTAAGTTAAATTAATAAATACATGTTGTAGTCACATGTATTTATTAATTTAAGTAGCTAGGTATTTAATTACGAATTTGTAATATCTGATGGCAGACTATTCATTATCTTGACATATTAATTTTGACTCTCTTAAACAATATTAGAATACATTTTGTCGGTGAAATAGATGATTGAATTACTAATTTTGTTTCTAAGGGTAATCACATTGCCTCAAAGAGATGTCAGCACGAATTGACGGGGTCCGCTAGGGCTGGTGCCTGCCAGGGCCGCGGGTTGTTCGAAAGAGATACCGTGGCCCCTGGCAAAGGCGACTGAAGGAACACGGGTGGGTTTTAGTCAGTAAAAGTCTGACACGCCCTTCCGCTCAGCCCAGAGCGGGAGAGGTCATTTGATTGTTTCCCACCCAAAAAAAGGGTAATCACATTTTGTTTTTCATTAATTCTAACTTTTACACACACAGGTTTTTATTAGCCTTGCTCAGGCAGGTCGCCACAAGTTATAATGTCAGTACCAACGCACCTTTCATAGGTAATTAAAAACATATAAATTAAACTAGCTTTTATATTAGTATTTAAGCCAATCTGTTAAGAACTTGGTACGTAATACTAAGTATTTATAAGTTTGTAAAAAATTTATTACTTTGTAAAAGGACCTTAATAAATATTTATTTATTATTATTTTATTTTAACTACGATAGCGAATATCGCAGTGAAGTATCTTCGGCATGCATACATAAGCACCCACAGGCATGGCTATTGTTACTAATTTTATTCTCAGTCGGTGCACAGTCAGCCTATAATCTTCCCACTGCTGGGACCTCTCTTCGAGAGGGAGTGTGATATAATCTACCACGCAGGCCCAGTGCGGGTTGCTAGATGTCACATGTCTTCGAATTTTTGGTTTTAGGACATTCCGGTTTCCTCACGATGTTTTCCTTCACCGTTTTGAGAGCAGTGGTGATGAAATAATTTTAAACAAAGTAAAGCGCCTGTCAGGGTTCGAACCCACGACCTACAACTCGTATGTCAGTGTCGCTGACACTGGGACACCACTGCTCTCTCAGTCTGTGCAATTTGTGAAAAATACCCCCTAAGAATATTTTTGATGAATTAAAACTATCGTCAATTTATATAGAAATGATGTTAGACTAAAAATATTTATCTTATTGCATATTGTTCGTGGGAAGCTTGCACATGAATGCAACCAACGTTAGGCACTTCTAGTTGTCTGGCATTTTTGCTGTCTGAAGTGGACATTCCTGCTAATTTCTCACAACGCACTTTACACTTTTTATTCGTTTTCCTTTTTTTCTTGGAGTATTGTGTGCTGTGTAGTGGTGTGCTAAATAAAAGTATTTTCTTTAATTCAAATGCTCACTGAAAAAGTTTAGTTCTAAGATAAAAACTTTACCTAGTCGAATGAGAGTGACCTACAACCATCATTGTTGATGAGGCCAATAAATTCAAACGGTTTTTCGTCCGGTGCCCATAAATAACGTAAGGCTCAACAGTAACGCGCCATAAAAACATGACAGCAAAAAAGAATACTCACATATTTCTCCCATTAAGCATTTGACAACCCGTTTTTACCGCCTGAACAATAAAATCTCTTATTTAATAACACAACTTGACAATCAACATGTCAGATGAAGTGTGAAAAAAATAATCCACAAACAAAAATTGAATAATTTTTATATCTCGCTATGCAAATACAGGCATCATTGCCGGTTTATATGAATAAAATGGCATAAACGTCCGGGCCGTTAGGTTATAGCTTCCGTTTAAGCGCGTCGGTGCTGGTAGAACAAAAATGTATAAAAGTGTCTGCGTGTATTGTTAATATGCCTCATATATTTCTTGTAACTATTGTCTGGGTAATATATGGGCGGTGCGAGGCAATTGTTTTTTTTAATTTTTCGGAGGAGCGCATTCGCAGGGTTTCAAAGCTACAACTACTTTTTTTTTATTTCAATGGCAGCCATGACTTTTGTTTGAATTTGGAATTGTTCAATTTAGAAATGAGTTTTTGTTGAATTATGACTCGGTTTTAATTGGTTTTTTATTGATGTAGGCTGGTCAGCTACGTAGTTAATCTTTTGTGGTATTCCGTATTGGATTGGTGGACGTGTTTATGGTATTTAGTAAGCAGAGCTATGGAAACGGAAAATGCACGAAAAACGTGCTACTAACTGACTTGAAAAAACTTCAAACAAAAACTTCCTATTGAAAAAATACCCAATTTCAATCAAATCGGAAGGCAAATTCATGTAATTAAAAACGTTTGCAAATCTAGTCGCAATCTCATCTTAGTGACAATCAACGTCAAAAACTTGTTAAAAGTGGGGCAATTAGAGGTATTTTTGACAGATTGAGACCAAAATCAGACTGAACGTTCTTAAAATTACAAGAATTGCCCTCAGATCTATAAAATGTTATTGTTCCCAACCAATTTTATTTCCCAAACGCGTTCAAATCTCAAATAGAACTAATTACTCAATAATCGATCTTAAAACAATACAAAAGTCAAAGACGGCGTCCCCCAGAAGTGGGCACTGGACGGTTAAAAGAAATATCTTTATTAAAAAGCTTTGTTTTGTAATTAGGGGGGCGTCCTGCTCCGGCGAATCATTAGCGTAATAGCGTTAATGGGAGCCTCCACTAGAGATGGCACTTGACGAAAAATATCGATAATTTTCACTTTCTTGGTATAAAAAGTACCTTTAGCCTTCTTGGTCAAATGACTGTGATAATTATCACAATCGTGGAGCGTGGTTCGTGTTCGTGGTCAAGGTAAAAATGATTGTCAGACTTTCGGGCTTCTGAGGAAATAATTGAGACTCTGTGTGAACTCGAAATATAATAAGCTAATCGAAAATGTTTACAACACAAAATCATTCTTTTGAATACCAAAATGAAATTACTTTAAAACTCAATTTCACGTTATTGCTATAAAGAAAGGCGATAAAAGGATTATTTACGTATGTGTCACCAATAAAAATAAAATAAAGGCTGTAAAAAATGCAATATCGATATCGATAAAATCTACCTGAGCCCAGTAATCCGGCCTATCTCACTTAACAAAAAAGTGCCAAGGCTTTCGTGAATTTTCGTCGAAAAGAAAGAAAGCGCGATAATTCCTCGTAATGAATATTTAATTATTGTTTTTCTTTTTTTTAACGTTTTATCGTAAATTAAACGTAATTATTTCATTGCTTTACACGTTTTTCTACTCCGTTTGAGATTAGTTTAATTTGTTACTTAATTTTTTTTTGTTTTAAATAGGAATTTAGTGTAATGCTTGAATGCTATTAGCTAGATACCTATTAAGTTGAAGTTAAGTTAAACTTTTTAGGAATTTTGTATTTTTTATTACTATCACAAAATTTAATAAACCTGTGTGTTTTGAAAATATCAGATTACTATGTAATAAGGAAAAGTAACCCCTAATAAAAATAGCGTCTTCAAATACTGCTAGTAACCCCTGATAAAAACAGCGCCTTCTGTGCTTAGGAAACCTTTTAACATTATCATGTAATAGAACTCGCAGCACCCCGCGGTTTCGCCCGCTTTCAAGTGTCGATCCCGCGGGAGTATCTATGTAAAAAGTATTATATGGGTTATTCTGATGTAAGCTATATTACTGTACAGTTTCATCAAAATTCGTTCAATAGTTTTTGCGTGAAAGAGTAACAAACATCCATCCATCCCTCCTCACAAACTTTCGCATTTATAATATTATAGGATTAGATTATTATAAAAGGCAGTAGGATGCAACTCGTTATTGAAATAAGAACAAATTAAGGGCCGGTTTTTGATCCGTTAAACTCAACCAATTGTTAAAAATAGCAACTAATGGTTAAATTTTTGCAAAATGTGTTTTTCGATCCATTTTTAGTTCATTTAATGATATAATATCATTGCTAATGGTCAAATTATTATTTATTTATTTACCTAATTATTTTTTTTTAATTATTATTATTTCATTTTATTTATATAATATTTATTAACGTTGCCCCACACTAGGAATTGCTCCTATATCGTGGGTGCAATTACAAACATTTAAACTCACATACACAAACAGCCAGAGCCGGAACCACTACCTGTAGGCAATACAAATATTTGTTCCGTGCGGGAATCGAACCCACGACACGCAGCGCAGCAATCGATTGCTCAGCCACTGCGCCAACCGTGTCGTCAATTAACTATTAGTTCAAAAAATAACCATTAGTGCAGACCGTTAGATAAACTAACAATTGATCAAAAAACACATTTTGCAAAAATTTAACCATTAGTTAATATTTTTAACAATTGGTTGAGTTAACTACGGATCAAAAAAACTGGCCCTTAGTCACTAACCCTGAAATTATCTAACTATCATATGCCATTTAACAGTCACATTAACTTCCTTTCATAAAAAAACTATAACGACAAATAGCTCTAAAAGTAAAAGTAAATCCTGACTAAGGCAAGGCGACTCGTTATGAAAACTGCAGAAGTCAATGATCCTGAAAATTATCTTACTGACATTTGCCATGCCATTCAACAGTCACACTAAGTGTTTCCTTTCTAGAAAAACTATAATACTAAACTAGTCTAGAACTAAAAGCATGTCCTGACTAACTAGAGAGACAATTACCAATAATTTACGCTTGATATTGCATAGCTCCGATAATGACTGAACGACTGGCGTAGTGTATTCCGTCTAGACACGGGAATGTATGCACCGTATACAAGATGAGGTTTTGAACAGGGATCACTATGGCAACTGGGTAAGGTACCTATATAGCTGTGCTGCTGGGGAATTCGTTGCGCCACTTTTTGTTACCAGCACCTTAATTGAGTAACACACTATCAATCTGGCCAAAGAATTAGCATCCAGGGATATTAATGTTGCCAGTTTTGGGCACTGTTACTGTTGACAGCGATGCGGACGAATTTTTTGATGCCCTGTGATTTTTTTGCTTATTTTTTCACATGTAGATACATATTATTATTTTAAATGTTAGCTTATATAATGTAAATATTATCTTGATTCAGTAAATAAATATTCTATCAATCACAATCTGAATCATTTCGAAGGTTAGAACTAATCCATTGCTTCATATGTTCGAAAAATATGTCTGCTAAACAACGTAAATGACGCAATGAATGTCGTTGAACTGTCAAAATGAAAGCTTTTACTGCTGTTAATGTGTTACACAATTACCCTGTTGCTAAAGCACCTGGAAGTGAGGAAGGGTGGGCGTTTTGGGGGATTGTTTTATGTAATTAAATTGACGTCTAAAAAGTGGTGATTCTCAGCCTAGTTTGAATAAATGACTTTTAATTTGATTTGATTATGCCAAAACTACGTTTGCCTTTTCATGAAAGCGTTTTAAAATTACCTTCTTGTTCTAGTCTCAAGCTGAGGCTGGGGTTCTGGGTTCGGTTTTTCATTAGAAATTTTGGATTTTTCAGCACCAGCCCGGAGTCTGACATGGGCTAAAAACACATAATTGGTGAAAGGTAGGATCCCATGTATCCTACCTTTCGCCAATTATATATACAGTGTCCTACATTCATCGTTCATTGGTATTACAGCAAACAAAATCACCTTAAAACTATAAATAGCAGATAACAATGCTTTTAATGCCAAAAGAGCTTCATCTCGACATAACGTCAGATCCGACACAAGGTCACCACTTGACGCTGATTTTCTGCTGCAGCCCACGAGTGCTGGAATAATAAACAGGGAAGTGCATGTGTCCGTTTTAATCAATTAAGCAACTTAACCCTTGAAGGAACGCAGGTAGGGGTTTACCGTTTAAGTAATGGTTATAGATGCATAGTTTTAACCTAGTGAAAACATTCATCTATTACCTAACCTTTTAATGTAGTTTAACATGAAAAACTCTAGATAAATTTCAAATATCATTTCATACTATTTCTATCTGGATTAGTTACTATTGTGATCCCCGTTCAAAAACTCACCCTGTGTAAGTTCAACGTTACCATTCGATACATAAATACGTAGTTCCGACCTTCGTTTGTTTGTATTTCTGTATTTTCAGAACGACGTCTAGACATCCACAGCAAAGTTGTTTATTTAAAGAAATAAGCATGAAAATAAGTGGCTCCATTTATTTTTATAGACCGTGAAAATTGTTGTTATTGACTTTGTTGAATAGATCAATGACCAACGAAAGTCATAGTTAAGTAAATTATTGTGTATGTGTGAGAAAGTAGTTTTAAAAACTGTAATTATGGAAAATGAAGTCCGTTCAATAGTTATCTATTTTAGTTATACACTAGCTTTTGTCCGTGGGTTCAACCGCGTGGATGTCAGGAAATATGCCACAGCAACGTACCATCTGAATTAAAAGTGTTTCTGTTAATACAGGTTATAAACTATCAGTGTGCAATATTTTATCCAAATCGTTCAGCCGTTTTGGCGTGATTGAGTAACAAACATCCAAACTTACACATTATATATCATTGTTTTGTTAAATTAACACATTAAATACTATTTTTACAAGCTAACACTAAAATATATATATTATATACAAGTATATAGGTAATAAAAAATAAAGAAAAAGGCAGGAGCTCATTGGGCATCAAAAAATTCGTCCGCAGCGTTGTCAATGGGATAAGTACCCAAAAGGCTGGCAGCTTATCACGTTGGATGGCAATGCTGATTCTTTGGGCTAAAAATAGGCCAGCCCTCTGATCACGTGAAGAGTCAACCAAACGCTTGGCGATGTCCAGAAAAATTCGATGAGCACTCGGACCCCAAGGCCCTAGTGTTTCAACCCCAAACGGCTCAACCATATAGCTCCCAATAAGGCTACACATTTATAAATTTAAAAAACCCTTAATTTTTCTCTTCAATATTCCTATTCATAAAAAGTAAATTTGTATCCAAACACAGAACCGATTACAAAGTAAATTGGTAATGAAACCATGCTATAACGAAGTTTGCAGTTTGTAAACTATTGCGAACAGCTCAACAATTGAATTAGTTGCCGGAGGCGCGGGCGCTGCGAGTTGTCAATGTTGACGTCCGACCGCAACAACTATCAACTTTGTAGCAACTCAACCACAACGGGCTTAGATGTAAAAATGTATTGGAGGTGATTAAAGATGTAGATTAACACGTTGACTGCCAGAAAACAGACACAATAGAAAATCTTATGATGGCGGAAACCGGTGACGACGGTGGCAGCCAAAGACTTAATAAAAAGCTCTCTGGCAAACCTCGAGCGTGGACCTCTGCTGAATTGTCAAAGACCATATTTGAGAACCATACATGAGGGATAGTGGATGATCGCCTTTCATTTGATCTTTCAGGGCCCAATAGCTCTTTCAGGCATTTTCAGCGTCTTGCAACTTCTTTGTTTTGTCTTTATGTCATTTATGTTCGGAATTGGCGCAAACATGGCTGAATGAATTTGGATGAAATTAGGCACACAGTTAGCAGAACAGGTGGCCGATGGAGCTGAAAGGTTCTGGGGTGGCGACAGCGCGTGGCGTACCGGAAGAGGTTGGAAGGCCTCCCACAAGGTGGACTGACGACCTTGTGAAGGCCGTAGGAACTCGTTGGACGTGAGAAGCACAAATCCGGTCGAAGTGGAGTTGCTTGGGGGAGGCCTATGTCCAGCAGTGGATGTCTTTTGGCTGAAATGATGATTAGGCCCACAGTTTATTACTGAAATGATGATGAGGCCCACAGTTTATAACTGAAATGATGATGAGGCCCACAGCTTATAACTGAAATGATGATGAGGCCCACAGTTTATAACTTAAAATGATGATGAGGCCCACAGTTTATAACTGGATTAACGCACAGGGTAGATACTTTTAATTCTAGTAGTACGTTCCCGTGAGATATTTTCCGACATCCACCGGGTGAAAACGCGGGCAAAATCTAGTACCTAATAATGTTTAATTAATCGTTGAACAATGAAGTAATTTTATTTCCTATCGAGTTTTCCGCGTTCATTTGTTGTTGACGCGATCAGTCATAGCAACTTTTCAATTTAACAATTATTGAAGTAATTATCAGTTATTTTCAAGGAGTGTACTTTCTTAACAACTTTAAAAAAAAGTTTAATGTCTTCCCATTTTGAGCTTCTTCTCTAAAGGATCGTAGCAGGTGGCGTTCTGTACTTTCTGCCTACCCCCATGAGAAGAAGACGTGAGCTTATTAGAATGTTTATGCATGTATCCAATATTTTCATTTTCTGTTAGTTTATTTGATAATACCTATAACGATTGACATTGACATTCATACAAAGTAATTTAACAATGTTTGTCGTGCAGTGTGACATGTCTCGCTACTAGTTTCGCACAGGTACGTTTCGACAGACAACAATAATATAAGTACTGATGTTTTATTCAGCTTCGGTGACGTGGAACATTTTGGCTAATCTTATCGCGTCTAACTTGTAGTAGAATTTGGATTTATCTATAATGATATGATTTATCTTTAATCTACCTATACTAATAATTAAGCTGAAGTTTTTTAACGCGTTAATGTCTGGTAGGTACTACCAAGGGATTTGAAAAATTATAATAGGAGGATAATAGGAGGTTTAAGGCTGTTTCCTCACTCACACAGATGTTCTCAACAGACCAGGAAAATTAATCAACTTCTGGAGGGAGGTGGGCTGGTTGGAATAACCACCGACGGCTGCCATGGCCCACGCACAATGTTCCACTTGAAGGAATAAGTGCGGAAACCAAACCCACAACATGGAACATAGGCTGTTTCCTCACGATGTTTTCCTTCACCGTTTTCACACAAAGTAAAGCGCCTGGGTTCGAACCGACGACCTACTACTCGTAAGTCGCGGCGGTTACCGCAAGGCCACTACTGCTCCCAGAGTGTAAGCTAACAATAAAATCGTGACATATTCGCCAAAAATGTAAACAAATATGTGGTTATTGAAAAATAACTTTAATTCCTACACAATAAAGTTCAGTTTACGCTACAACTTCAAACATTTTTATAACTTTATCAATAGTGCGTCACTCTGAAATCAACTTATTACCTATTATTAATTATAATTACCATTATAATAAAGTCAATATTTTTTTAACTTGAAATAACGTCAATTTGAAACATAAATAAAATTTTAATTTATATCTGTTGTTTCATTTTATCAAATTAAAAACATTATATTTCACATACACCTACATGGGCACTTATTAGGGCTCCCGCAGACAGAGGCGACGCGACGGTGCGTCGAAATTCTGGTAGATGAATTTCCATGAAGTTTTCACAGAAATTGTTCTACAATAGTCGCGTCGCGGTCGTGCCTGTCTGCGAGCCTTTAAATGTAATAAGCTCAGCGCACGGTTTAAATTGGACGTTTGCTATGGAGAAATAGACTTCATGATAACTCTATTAATTGGAGTAACTTTGGTGTTTCTAAAGGCAGAGTTTACCTCAATAAGCTTGTACTCAATTCAATATTCATAGTGGATTCAAACAACCCCAAATAGTTGCAAAGCACGAGGGAACATAATCCTACTAATATTGTAAACGCAAAAGGATGGGTGGATGGATGTTTGTGTGTTGGAGTGCCTGCCTATCTGACCTCCACAACCCACTTACTGGGTAATACGATACCCCTTGGTAAGACTGGTTGTCAGTCTTTAGGGCTACTAAAGACCCGTAATGACTGTCAAAAACGATGAATGACAGCCGGGACCAACGGCTTAACGTGATTTCCGAGGCACGGAATGGTCTTGGTATGTAAATATGGTCACCCATCCACAGACCAACCACGCCAACCGTAGCTTAACTTAATCGATCGACTCATCTGTTGTTACTTAGCCACAAGCCCCTCTTCGAATTTTCCGATTATTTGTAGGAATTAACTAGAAGAAAAAATCTGTCAAAGGTTGAACTGGAAAGGGTTGGAAACGCCTCTTTCCTCTTCGAGAAATCACAGACTTTTACAAGTTATTTTACGCATTGGTACTGTATTTATCCGTCCAAGTATTATTCGCATATAAAACATTGCCCTGACCTTTACTCAAACCGTAACTTCAGCATCGATAATCTTCCAAAATATAACTATAAGCCAAGTTCCATATATGCAAATACGTGATAATCCAGGGTGGCGGTAGATAGATCCAACCTATTTGCACACAAACAAGGAAACTACAACGCAGTGAACGCTAAACATTACCTTTGTCTAGTGGACCGGAACGCTGGCAGTCGACAAACAGCCTCAATGCTAGAAGCTAACACTGGCAAATATTTGAGTGATTGCCTACATATAGAAGGATTTGCCGATTCTGCGTTCCGCGTACTGTTAATACTCGGGTATTGACGAACACCAATATCCATGTTTTGAGTGTATCTGAATGCGAGTGCGAGTACCACTGTAGAGGCAATCTTTTTGAGGTTTTATGGAGTATTCTAAAGTTTTTTTTAGAGTTTTTAGCAGTGCGTGATAGTGGGTTTTGGTAACGACGGATTTTAGTGATTTTGTTTTTATTTTTAATATAATAATATGTGAAAAAGAAGTTGTTCATATATTACTTGTTCTCAATATTGTTCACTGTTTAGCGTCTAAGTAACGATAAACGAAGAACAACATGAGCCTTAATTAATTTTACTTTATACATCGCATCGTTTATCTTATCAGAATAAAGCGCAGTTTTCAACTATTTCAACCGCTTTCAAATAGTGTGTGCACCGACAATGGCGGAGCTATCGGCAATCCTCGCCTTCATATACTCCCTAAGAATAGTTTCCATCAACAAAATAACTATGTTTACAATGTATTTTTTTTTTTGCATTTTTCATATACCTATTTGCCAAGATGCAGCGTTCTGGAAAACTTCTCGTGGCAAATTGCAGTGCAAGTCGGCTGCTGCAAATATTTGAATTGTAGAGTGGGATTGGTTTGCCTTCCACGTATTCAAACGTTGTGTTTACACCGAGAAATAAAATTCTTAGCGATTTGCTACTCAGCCGAGATCCCAAGTCTAAATCTCAAAGAAATATTCTCATTTTTCGAAATATTGGTTCGGCTTGTTCGTGTTGAATGAGGCCAATTTTCTAGTATATTTCCAGTTGCCGGGTCCAGGTACTGCATAATGTTGTTTATTGGACCGTGACGAGCCGTGAAAGCTTTCGATCCGTTCGTGATTAATGTCGAAAAACGTTTTAAATGCTTCGATAAAAGCGATGATTTATACGAATCGGAGTGTTTTCCACGTTCAGTAATAATAGTATTTATCGCATTTATTTCACTTTTATTGCTTTTCTGATATTGAGTTTGGATTAACTTTCACAGCGTGTTCTACCTGTGAAAGCAATTGCTCCAGGCATTTCTGTTGTTACTTATGACTTCATAATTTGTACGATGTCGATATTATTAGTTTCTTTGGTAGTGGAGCGATAATACTCGCCCGCTCTTCAGGGAATGAACTTTATTAAAGAGGTCAGTTTATTTATGTGTAAGTAAATAGAGACATTTTTCTTTGTAATGACGTGGCCAGATATCAGGATATCAGAGGGGCAATTCTCGTAATTTTAAGAAAGATCACAGTCTCAGTCTGTCAAAAATACATCTAATCTCCCTACATTTTGACAAGTTTTTGACATTTGTTTGTCGCCGAGATGAGACTGCGAATAGATTTTGAACTTTTAAAATTACGAGAATTGGCCTTCTGGTCATATCGTTTGAAACTACGTCCTTTATTCTATTTTTTCAAACCGTATATTCATTTCTTCTCATGTTATCTTACTGTAGTAGTTTGTTTGGATCAACAGTAAATTTAATTTCATCCCAATTGGTTTAAAACGAACTTCATAATTCGGTATGTAAAGAAAATAAATTCTACACCGATTCCAAAACCATTTTGAGCTTTTAGATTTCTTAACCTTATTTTGTGTTCTACTATCGCTTACCTCCCGCCGCATCTCTAGTCCCAAGGACGCTCGCTATCTGCGGCCGCTCCTCATTGATGACCAGCTCGGCTTGCTCGCTGTACACCGAGTGGACCGTACTGATGCAGGTCAGCCTCAGCTGGCCGCGCTCGAAGCTGTCAGGCCTCACCATGAAGGACAGCTGGCTTATTGATGCCACCTGGAAAATGTTAGTTTTGTTGATTTTTGTACTGGGTTGGTTCAGAAATGTAGGTTCATTTTTATTGACTATTTTTGTAGGATTGGAGTTTTAGTTCCTGAGAGAGAGAGAGAGAGAGATTTAGTTCCTGTTAATTAATAGTATATTATTTTTACAAATTTATTTATATACCTTTAGAAAAACAAGTACAATAGTGAAGGAAGATTTTTGAATATCCAATTACATTGGTCTCAATATATAAGGATCTGGTTCTGTTTGGGAACGACCTGGATGCTGACTAAAGACTGACCAACCATGCGACAAATGCTTATTTTTCGTAAAAATCATTTGACAAAGTTTATGGTAAAAAGCAACCTCGATGTAAAAAAAAATTATATAATACACCCGGCTGTTTTATGGGAGTCAAAAAATAAAAATAATCTGCTTAATTATTGTTGTACCTTATTGGACGTCTCTGCAGTGGGCATCGGATCTGTAGCATCCTCATCTATTGAACTGTCGTGATGCCTGGGCGATGGTAACACCACTGTGTCTTGACTTGGTAATAGTTCACCCTCCTGTAAAGATAATAATAATATGCTAATTAACATAGCAAAAACTTGGGACAACTTTATGGCTTTCTTAGAAGTTGTCAGTGCTCTAAAAATCTGCAGTGCCTATATCCTGTCCATTCGGTTATTCCGTTTTTTGACAGATATAACTAGTGATTGCAGCAACACACAATACATTGATTGATACACGTGTGGTATTATAATGTCTGTAAGAAGTCAGAAATAAAATAATTCAAGAAGATAAGGCAGTTTATATATTTATTTTATTACGCATTTTAAAGTTAACTTTTACGTAATCAGGAATATGTACGTACTAAGACAGCTGTCAAAAACGGTTAACATCATGGACAGGGTATAAACTATGTTTTCAACTCGCTGACAAAACAGAAGTAGCATTCCTGTCAGAATTGTTAGGTTAATCATGCTTCGAAGTTAATCAGTTTGGCCCATTGCAGTCTTATGTTGGACATAAACTTCTCCTAAGTTACGTTACGATAAAAATTGTTCAGATGCTTTGCAAATCATCCAAGAATTAATTGCTAAGCAAAAAAAATCATTTTTGTCTATACCACAAGAACCGTTGCCAAATACTACGATTTCACCCTCCATAATGAATATGTTCGCGGCAGCGAGACGATTGGGGGGTGCGCAGGGTGCTTCATCTCATAATTAATCAATGTCAAAAACCAATTAGAGAGCAATATTTGTTGGGAAGGTTTCTGTTTTCTATAGAAAATATCATTTTGGTAACTTTAAGCTGATTGTATGATAATCTTGAGTTGTTTTAGGATGGATTTGCGACGAAGTCTCACAATTAGGGTTTATTGATTCACTCAAGGGATTTGCTCAGTTTTTCATGGGCAGGTCCATTTTTGCCTCCGTAGGTGTCACCAAACGCAACTGAGGGATTACGTCAGACAGATTGACAGCAGCATCCTCTTTTGAGGTCATAACAACATTTTGCGAACAGTAATCCTGTTGCCGAGCAGTGGTGGCCCAGTGGTAACGGCCGTGACTTACGAGTCGACGATTGTAGGTTCGAACCCAGACTGGCGTTTTACTTTGTGTAAATTATTTCATCACCACTGCTCTCAAAACGACGAAGGAAAAACTGGCATGTACTAGAACCAAAAAATTCGAAGACATGTGACATCTACCAACCCGCACTGGGTTCGCGTAGTGGATTACAGCCCACTCCCTGTCACAGAGAAGAGGCCTGTGTTCCAGCATCCAGCAGTCGAAACATTTTAGGCTGATTATGTAATCCTGTTGCCGAATGTTGTTTTTATGAAAAAAAATCTACGCTTTATTTCAATGTTGGTAGATTTATACAGCATTGACAAAGCCATTGACTGCTAGGTCAGCTAAATTCCGTATTGAAATGTCGTTTTTTTTTAAACATTGTGGGTGTATTGAAAAGTCATGCATATCTACGTACCAATTTTCTTATTTCTGAACCAAAGTATGAGCTACATTTTAATATGGTTTTTATTAGAAACTAGCTTCTGCCCGCGGCTTCGCCCGCGTGAATGTCGGAAAGGATAAGAAGTATATCCTTCCCCAGGATGCCATCTATCTCTTTGGCATCTGCTGGCAGGCAATTTTATCGAAATCCGTTCAGTGATTTAGGCGTGAAAATGTAACATACCTACAGACAGAATATATAATTTTATATAGTACCTATAGCTGTTGCCCGCGACTTCGTCCACGTTTCCGCCGTTTTTCGTAAAAAAAAGTAGCCTATGTCCTTCCTCACGGTTCAGTGGTTTTGATGTACCTACCTAACAGACAGATTAACTTTCGTATTCTAGTACGGAAATATAATATGTCAATCTACAATACTGTTGAAAAATATCGCAATACGGAACCGCACAATATTATTGTTAATAGCTGTGCCCGCGACTCCGTCAGCGTGTAACTCCTTGTGTGTTATTAAGTTAATGTATTGGTAATATTGTTTAGATCACGTTCACATGAGGCTTAAGTACCTATAGAAGGGGTAGCGGGATCGTCCGAAAGGTTACCGCTGCCCTGGAACATAAAGGGCTAAGGAAGGAACACGGGTGGGTTTTAGTCAGTGCTTCGAACTGCTAAGCTATCGGGAGTTACACGTGTTATTGTGAGTCAACCATAAAAGATAGACATATGCTGTCGTGGGATATTTTTTATATAATTTTAAGGAGAACATTTCCGTCATACATGATTTCTGTGTAGCTTTAACCATTAAGGTTGCACACGCGACGGAAGCGTAAAAAATGGAGTAACTTCTCCCGTTTTCCCAACATTTCCCTTCACTGCTCTGCTCCTATTGATTGTAGCGTGATGAAAAGTATACTATAACCAGCTCAGGAGTATGAAAAATAATTGTACCAAGTTTCATCAAAATCCGTCGAGTAGTTTTTGTTTCTATAACGGTTATACAGACAGACAGACAGACAGACAGACAGACAAAAATTTTACTGATTGCATTTTTGGCATCAGTATCGATCCCTAATCACCCCCTGATAGTTATTTTGGAAATATATTTCATGTACAGAATTGACCTCTCTACAGATTTATTATAAGTATAGATAATGGAAAATTTTCAGTGTTCTTCCATTCACAATATATTTTTTTTGACCAGCCTACAACGTTCCCATTGCTGGAACACACCTCTTTGTGAGACGGAGTGGGCTATAATTCACCACGCGAGCCCAAAGTGGGTTTCCTCACTATTTTCCTCCATCCTTTTGAGAGCAGTGGTGACGAAATTACATACACAAAGTAAAGTACCTGCCTGGGTTCGAACTAAAAACCTACAACTTGTAAATTGGGGCTGATACTGATACTGGGCCATCACTGCAAATATTTCTTAGTATCATCAAACTAAACGCCAATTAAAACGATAACAAGGCAATCAGAAATATTGTTCCTCTTCGCTTAATAAATATGACTTGCGCTGTCCACTCCTCTTACAAATTACCAAGCGAAAAGTTTATAAAAAACTTAATTTCTTAATATTTAGGTAAGCTTCAACTTCAAATACTTATTATATTCATGAGGTTTATAGGATAAAATATTTTCTAGAAATAGAATAACGAGTAGGTATTAATTATGTAGGTCTTTGATTCTGAGAAAGATAATGCACGACCCCTATCTCTTTAACATAGGATAATCTTAGCATGGAGGCTTATAATCATTATTATCTCAGGATTTAATGTTTTTAACTTAGATATTCAACGTTGTAGTGGTTACAAATAGTAATCTCCATATTTGATCTCCTTACACTGCTTAATATAATATTTTTTTTGTTTTAATCTTCGGTGAGTGTAAAAAAAATAAACAAGAAAAATATGTAATCTATTAACTTCTACGATTTAAGCCTTAATCCACCTACTTTTGGCCAGTGACCGTTAGCACAACTACACAGCAACAAGTACCAGTTGTCTACAGCTGGGACATTCCGTACGAGAGGCTGGGCTATAATCCACCACGCGGGCCCAATGCGGATTGTTGGATGTCACATGTTTTCGAATCTTTTGCTTCTAGAACATGCAGATTTCCTCACGATGTTTTCCGTCACCGTTTTGAGAGAGTCGGGGTTGCTAACTCTGTACCACCTCTGTTTCCATGCCAAGTGTTGACAAAATATTAAACCACGAAAAAAATTAAAAAATTAAACCACATTTTTCAACTACACATTTTTTTTGTCAAAGGAATACCTGTCCACATTTTTTGGAATATTGTTTTTTTTTTTATGTAAAATATTTCTTACCTGTATAGTGTCGACAAAGGGCCCGAACGCCTTCCATGGGCTGAATATGATGTTATTGTGGTCATCGACAGGAGTTGCTGTACTCCTGTATGTGTGGGGAGCATCGATGGACACCACAGGACTTGGCAGAATTCTCTGTTGGATTATTGGCTTGCCTTGGATCTGTGAAAAAAAATAAAAAATAAAGTGCAATAATTGTATTAACATAAACTGCGAATAGCTCAAGATGAAGCTTCCTACAAGGTAGACCGATAATCTTGTGAAGATCCTAGGAATCAGCTAGATGCGAGAACCACAGAACCGGTCGAAATGGCGATGCTTGGCGGCCCATGTCCAGCGGTTGACGTCTTTCGGCTGTAATGATGATGATGATTATAATACTAGATCACAAACCCAAAATAAGCACGTTAACCCGCTGGTCCCGGCTGTCATTTGTAGATCTTTGACAGTGGTTACGGGTAGTCAGAAGCCCGAAAGACAATCAGTCTTATTAAGAGGTATCATATTACCCAGTTACTGGGTTGTGGAGGTCATTAGACTGTCGGTCCGTTTAAGGTACTGGTATTCAGCTGCATCCGGCTAGACTAGAAGCCGTTCCAGTCTAAGCAGATTGGTTCGGCGACATAGTTGGGAACAGGCTTGGCAGATGATGATGACTGAATCATAAACCTAGGTACCTACTAATATGTCACACCTTTGTAAAAAATCAATGAGGAATGAAATGTTTAGATACATGATACATGTAACATGAATGTCTGATAAAAATGACTAAACACAAAAACTGTTTGTGGTATATTGCACAACTTGATTTTCGTTGAAAATACATAATATTGCCACGAGATTTGCAAAAGGAAAGTTAGAATTTCCAAGTGTTTCTGTCTGTCACTTGCTCCTATTTAATAACAAAATTGCCGGCGGACGGTTCAAATGCAATAATTCTACGAATTCCAAAGAATCTTGTGAAATATTTCCAATTTTAACAAATAATGCAAGACTCACATCTGGTGACCATAAGATGGGTTCGTAGGCCGTGGGCCCGATACCTGAATGAATCCTTAAAACTATTGAGAAATCGTCCAAAAAAGAGAGACTTTGAAAAGGGGCTGAGCACCTGTGCGTGGGCATTTGAGGATATGAGGACCATAACGAAGAGGTATGGGCAGTCGGTGTCAAACCGCTATCGGATAGGTTCCTAGTCCAGGCAAGTTAAGTTAGGAGATTTGGGGAATACCAAGAGGCTCTGTCCGAGTGGGCTGTCGCGAGATAGCGATTAAGTTGTTATGTTAGTTATTAAGTTAAATATAGCTAGGTTGGAGCCAATTGAGTATTAAAAGTGGTGTGTGTGTGTTTTTGTTGGTATGACTGGGTGAGTCCTTCTTCCTTCTTTATAATAATTATCCTAGGCTGATAGAGTTATCAAAGTTCTTATGACTAATCAGACAGAGAAATGTTGCTGGGGAGTTTGTTGCGCCACTTATTCTCTCCAGCCCAAAACACTAGGAAGTGGTGAAGGGTGGGTGCTTTGGGGCTGTCTGTAGACCTTCAAGAGAGTTGATACACGACTCCATTAATTAATAATTCTTCATTTTTGACTCTTAGCTCTATTATCTAGTAAATCCTAGTACTATAATTCTCGAACGTTGTGTTCTTTGCCACCGACCAATAATAGTGCCTTAAGAGAGATTATTCAAAACTCTATTAAAGCATGGTTCTTGAGTTTCAAATCTCAACTCTATTATCTAGTAATTCTTGAATGTTGTATTCATTATCTCAGACCAATAATTCGGTCAGACTGACATGAACACGTGTCTTGCAGATATGCTTGTTGTGCAAAGGGTGAACTTCCAGGGGTTTGGGTGACCACATCTATCTAATATCCAGTCCAAGGACTGATAGGAACCATGTCTCCTTAAGAGCATGATGTTGACGCAATGCCGTGCCGCTGGAACTAGCCGATCCATAGTCAGACAAGAACAGTCGCTTGGTTACCGCAGGAAAAGCCGCTTCGTCACGTTTATCAGCTTGAAAGAACTGCTAGGAACCATGTCTTGAAAGAGCATGATGCCGACGCAATGCCGCTGAAAAGCCGCTTGCGTCACTATATGGAAGTGTAAGTCATGAATTTGATAATAATAATATACTTTTCATCCCCCTATTATTACTAGCTTTCTAGAACCACATTCAATCTATGTTCGTAACTATGAATTCATAAGTTTTATTCAACATTTCTTTCAATCCTTTCCTTGGTCTATTGATGAGACAAGGCATTGGACTTCTTCTTATCATTTGGAATTCATTTAATCTACATATATCGGTGGGAGAGTGTCCAGTCTGGAGCCGAACTCTACAGACCAGCACGGGAGGCGTGCTGATCTTCCCCGAAAGGGGAACCAACCCATATTGCTGACATTTCCACATAATTAGGAAAAACAAAAATGTTATCAGCCTAAGGTAATTTAGGATCTGTCACACAAGGAAATCCTAAACTTAACTAATATTATAAATGCAAAAGTAAGTTTGTTTGTTTGTTACGCTTTCACGATAAAACGGCTGAACGGACTTGGATAAAATTTGGCACATGACTAGACCATGACCGTGAGAAGGGTATAGGCTGCTCTTCATATTGGATCTTAGACGAAGGCGCGGGCAACAGGTAGTTAATCAAAAATATTTAAAATAAATTAGGTCAAACTAAGCAGGCTAATTGGAATTAGGTAAGTAGCTGTTATTTTCCGTAGATGGCTACGTGATCCCGCTCTCATTTGTAGGCGTGAGTTACAAGGAAATGTTTAAATATTCCATCTGTACGTTTGCAACCTTTAAAAGGAATTTATCGGGACAGAGTAAAAGGCTTTTCCTATGAAAATGAAAAAAAATTTGCAATTTCACGTTATTCCTCGTTAACTGGCTCGTTGATCGAGCATGATGTGGTGGAGCATGGGTTCGATTCTCGGGTCGGATAAAGTGTTATTGGGTTTTTCAATCTGGAGTTTCCTACCAGCTCGAAGTCTGGATTTGTGTTCGGTTGGTAGCAATAGGCTCGCCCATGTGCCATGGGAATTAAACAGCGAAATGTGGGTGCACTAAAGGTGCACCTCTGTTTAACCCTTCGGGGAATACAGACGTGATATTATATCTACTTTATTCACTTTGTTGGTGGCATGAACACTACAGAATAAGGAAACTTGCAAAGCATGACTTTTGAAGTAATGGCTGACCTCAGCGTTTGGGCTGGATTTTTAGAGAAAGACAGATAAGAAACGTCAACTCCAGCAGTTAGTTAATAACCAAAAAACTGAATTGTAAAATTCTTCGAAGATCTCTGCGAGTCTTAAATAATTAATTAGATTTCGGAGCTCTCCCTTTATAACAGAGTGCGAACTAAGTAATAATTGAATAGCTATAAGTATGATATAATCATTATCGTCTAACAAAAAATATTAAAGGAAACTTCGCTAGTTTTAATTAACTATCAAGTTGACGTAACGACCGAACATACTTCAGCTAGCGTCCTTTGCGTACTTTTAAATTAAAACTTTGTTTAATAAGTAGTTATAGAAGAATTAATTGGTTCAAACTTGTTAATATACAGGATCGTCAGTCAGCGTTAATAATGGTTCAGTTTTAATTATGGTTACGGAGTTTCACCTTTGTTTTTGGTTTGTGGCTTGTAGACGTAGAGGTCATTTTGGCTTGAATGTTATTGGAGATTATTTTGAGGGCGTCTGGCTCTGCTTTAGTTAAAGGTGCTTTATTATTAGAACAATGTTTTAGTCGCAGTAATAAAGGTAAGGCTTAAGATTCTAAAATTAATTTCGCAATTACTTATTAATATTACTTATTAATTTGAATACTGTTTTTCTCTGAATTCAAAAAAAGGAGGTTTTCTTTTGACACTTTCGACTTACGATCATAAAGTAATTTACAAAAAAAAATGTGTTTTTAAGGAAAAAGCGTCAGGGTAGCCCGCGAAATTGTGTGGCCGTAACAAATATTTATTTATTGAATTATAATTATTACCTTATTGAATGACTATTTCATGAAATCATGACATTTGAGGCCAATTCTAACTCAAGGAGTTGTATTGCTGATCCTAATGATTATAATTCTGTAAAGTCATATTATTTACGGTCGCGAATCCTAATACTAATCAACATACAACCCGACACTGACCTGCAAATTGCTAAAAACGTAAGTAAACTTTAATTTCGCCGACTACCTTAGAGCATCCCCTTTAAACGAAATGTTTATGAAACCGACTGATAACAGTGTTAAGCCTAGGTATAAAAGAAGAAAGAAAGAAAAAAAAAATATTTGGCACAAACTAAAAGACACACAATACCCCAGATACATACATCAGATAAAACAAACAATAAAAAAAATATATTAAATAAAAAGTGTGAGATCCGATGTAAGAAATAAGCAGGAAAGTGTGGCTCACTGCTGCGCCAAAAAGGCCCAGTTCAGCAAAAATATAAAAGGTCCTATTAAAATAGGTGGACAAACTTTAGAAATCATTCAGACCACCAAAATAAGGACAATGGTAAAAAAAATATATAAGAAAAACGCATTAGATACTTACAATTAAAATAATCAGCTAACAAAAATACACTTGTAAATGTTGGTTACCCAATGCATAAACACTTTGTTAAATACAGAATGATGTAAGGATGTAACAGAACTGACTATGTACCTACTTACGAGCATGCGCGCAGCGGGGCGCGAGTGCAAGTAGGTATCTACCCATTATTTTAAGTCAAAATATAATCATTTTAATCAGTGTTTTTTTTGCTTGGATATCTTTGGTTAGACGTACTGAGCGCTGTGGAAAAATTTGTCCATCTATTTTAATTGGACCCTGTATATGGTATGCATAATCAGCCTTTTTTTCGTCTGAAAACCCTCTTGGATAACCTCCGTCTGGGAAGAACGAAGGATTATGTCAGACTCCTACCGACTAAAACCCCACGGTTCCTTCTAGTACCATGAGTCGGGGGCCCGGGAGATACTTGTACATTTGCCGCACCCCCGCGCTGGTATCAGCCCTCCATGCTTAGCGGACCCCATCACCAAGTGGGGCTGATCCCACGCCCGCACGTCTTTCTATTAAGGCGCGCATACTACGTGCCACCTCTTTGAGCCTGACTGCTCCCCAGTAGAGCCACGACACCGCTCCAATTTCGCCGCCCGCAGGCCCATGCATAATCAAACTAAAATGTTCCCACTGCTGGGACACCGGCCTCCTTTCTTCGAGAGGGAGTGGGCTGTAATCCACTACGCGGGCCCAGTGCATGTTGGAACCCAGGGATGTTTTCGACGAAAAACAGGAAAAACCAGGCAAGATTCTATTTTAAAATCTCTTTCTTCACCTAAACCTCACTAAAACTATACTCTCCTTCAAAAACCCATCTTTCTCTACAATAGAATAAAAACCCTTTACAACTAAGACTAGACGGTGATCAGTCAGCATTATATAGAGTCCAGACGTCTCTAGATAGCGACGATAGAGATGCGGCGATGATTGAGCGTTACATCGCTCATTGCGGACAGAATGCTCTACCGATAGTGATGGGGTATTACCTACACCTTTATCGATAAACTTAAAGAACCCCATTTTGATGTAAACTATTTTATTTAACCAATTTCGAACAGAGACTAGAATTTTATTTTGTCTATCGCAAAACATGACATTGCTTTTTATTTTGTGTTAAATATTCTTGAATAACCTGAATTGATTTGGCCTCTCTCTCATCTCAGGTGTTTTATTTATATTCTTAAATTATAATTCTATTCTTGCTATTAAGGTTCGATGTATTAAAAATTTAACAGCGTTTTAGTAGCTAAGGACACAAAGTTCATTATCTCACTGTGTTCTGAATGAGGTTAACGAAACAATCTTTATAATTTTTGTAGTTGATACAATATGTTGGTTATCGTCTGCCGACTTTAATTTAAAAGCTTAACTGCAAACTAATACTTTTATGGTCTTACCGTTACCAATAATTTATTTTGTTGTTTATGTAACTATCTTACCGAACTGCCTCCCATAAAGTATTTACAGCAGAAACCTCTCACCATAAAGGAAATCAACAAAAACATAATCTTAAACAATAAACCATACTCTTGAAGAATACTTCGCAAAGGCGCTACAAAAATTATGCTTAACATCAAAATAAATACTCTATAAATCGACATCCACTAATCCATCAACAATAACATAATTTCCAATGATTTATTTATCGACAAATATTTATCGATAACGACAAAATCCATCACTAGTTATCAAGCGAGCAATGTTGGGGTTTATTATGAACGGAACTGTCATCGGATGCCTATTACATCCAATTGCCTCATAAATTTCAGTTTCAAGAGCCTACTGTGCTGTGAAACATTGTTTTGTCATCCATTGCCATTTTACTACGATACTATTTATGTAGCTTCCGTTGGAAGCCGTAATGAACCGCAAAGTGAAAAATGAGTATCGGATTTATTAATTTTGGGTGAAGGTTTTTGTTCGTTAATTCTGGGATAAGTTTTGTTGTTTCAATAATAATATTGTTTTACTATCGTATAAATAATACACTGGCACTGCCTCCTCGGGCTCTGACTACAACTTCGAGCCGGTTTGGCATACTGAACACGAGGTTTCGGAGCCGATGTTGGGGAATATTTTGCATACTCGTTGAGAATCTCTTGGGCATATCTTTCCCCAGTCAGAGTGCCATGGTCGGGACCATAGTCAATATTCGATAGAGTGTAGAAGTGTAGGATCGGAACCGACCGAACCAAATAGTAACTTCGTAACAGGAAATGGCCGAACATTCGGCCGATACTACTTCGGAGTAGACCCCCTGGACTCTTTCTGAGAAGCAGTCTTGAAGGTATCAGAAGTTTAAAATGAGAATCGAGACTCATCTGTGAACAAAATTCTTGACCACTCTTTTTCATCCCACTGTATGTGTCCACGGGTGTATCGCAGTCTTGCTAGTCGATGCTCTCTCTCGAGTTTGGGGCCACTCGCTGGTCTTCGGGGTTTCAGATTTGCTTCAGCAAGTCTTCTTCTCACTGTACTGTCACTAATGTAGTCCCTTCGGGTCTGAAGTTGTTACTGGACTTCAACTGCATTGGAAACAATATAACGGTCTTCTCGGGCACAAGTACACCTCGGTCTGCCATTACAAGGTCCCCTCAGATCTTCTGGACCGTTCGTAACGTCACACCCACCATTCTTGCAGTACGACGCATACTGATGCCTAGTTCAAGAAAAGTCATGATCCTAGCACATTTTTCAGGTGAAAGAGGCATGTTACAGTCATCGGTCATTAATTCATTAGCAGCTTAACGACTGTATTGCTGTGAACACGCGGTAAAGGCCGTACCTACGTCTGTGTGTATAACTGATATATCAACACAGTGACAGAACGCACACCTCAGAATTCGCATACTAGCTGGCGTCGCCGTCGAACGATACCAAAATCATACGTAATTACGCATGACCAGTGAACGAATTTTTTCGTTCACTGCGCCTGACCTTGGTTGGTTCATACCATTGCTAAAATTCAAATGGTTAAAAGTTATTCCAATTTTAAAAGTGTGATTCTTTTAAAAGGTCCGTTTTTTGCAGGCCAGTGTATCATTTCCGATTCTCTATTGTAGAATCATTATTGTAAATTAAGTGAATTTGAATCTCTCTGTGATTCCAGGATAATATAAAACGGGATGTTCAGAAAAAAACATTTTTGCTATTAGGGAAAATGTCATTGTTTGGGAATAAACTAAGTTTTGAATCGCGATATATTCGCCAAAAATGTAAACAGATATAGAGTTTGGAAAAATTACTTGAAATACACAATAAAGTTCAGTTTACGCTACAACTTCAAACATTTTTATAACTTTTTCAATAGTGCTAGTCACTCTGAAATCAACTTAATCTCCATTAAAATAAAGTTGATATTGGTTTAACTTGAAATAACGTCAATTTGAAACATAAATCAAATTTGAATTTAGACATTTGTATTTCAGATACATTATCATGGCTTTCAAAAAAAGCTGATATTTTAATATTTTCATGTTTTTGAACACCTTTTTTAGCCAGAGCTTAGTAAAAGTATGAATAGAATAGAATGCATTTATTTGTCAGAATATTCTACAAAGTTGTTATGTGCATTAAGTATTACGATCATAATATTCTGCCGTTTCCGGCGAACCAATATGGTTTCTTAAATTATGGGTTATCATTACATTAAAATTAAATTATTAATCATGAGAATTACAAATAAATTAAATAAATTGAAAAATTTTTATAAAAGAGATTACATAAGTCAAAATTCAATACGGTCAAGGAGATAAAATGTGATTTATAGGTAATAATGTCAAATATTTAGGTAAATTTTTCTTTCATAAAATCTTCAGTCGAGTTTTACATTTACTTACTTTAAAAAAAAATTAAATAATTTACATTTAAATGTTCTGAGGCTGAGAGTTTTGAATGTATGTAGATACCTACCTATGCATAACATTAAAAAGCACATTGTCATTTCAGCTGAAACGCGTCCTCTGTTGGGCATAGACCTTCCTCAAGCATCGCCATTTTGACCGGTTTTATGCTACTCGCATTCACCGGATTCCTACAGTCTTCACAAGCTCAACAGTCCACTTAATGGGAGGTTTTCCAACGCTACGTCTTCCAGTATCATCATCATCCTCATTTCAGCTGAAAGACGTCCACTGCTGGACATAAGCCTCCCACAAGCACCTCCACTTCGACCGATTCTGTGCTTCTCGCATCCAACGGGTTCCTGCAGGCTTCACAAGGTAGTCGATCCACCTTGTGGGAGGCCCTACAGTTAGTATTTCGGTATATCCGTATCATTCTTCTGTACGTGTGTATATCACCTAACTCCTCCTAAACCGCTGGACCGATTTAGATGAAATTTTGTGTGTATATTTCAATGAGTTCCTGGATGGTTTGAAAATACAATTAGACTAGGTAGTTGGCACTGTTTTTCCGGACAGGACGACGTCTGCTGGGTCCGCTAGTAAGGTATATAATATTATCAACACCCTTTAAATAACTTGTAATCCAGTACGAAGCGTACCTACTCGTAAAATACGTATTTCTATTCGACTCTGAAAACAAAGCCTCTACAAAAGTAAAGACTGTAACATATCCCCTATTATCGGTAATCCATTCCAGCTTGTCCAATTTATTTGGGATTAACGAGATTGTTAAGTATATTTGGAATAGCGTATATACCTAATTGGAAAAATACTGGGTAGTACTGACAATACTGGGAGTTTCGCTGGAAATAAAATTGAGCAAAGTCCTTTATTTTTGTGGGTTTTGTTCAAGGTGATTTTAATGGAATTACTTAAAAAATAAGAGCAGTGGTGGCTTAGGGTAACAGCCGCCACTTATGAGTAGTCGTAGGTTTGAAACCCAGAGAGGCGCTTTACTTCAATAATTTTTTTTTTTAACTGTATTGTGGAACAAAAACCACACATTTATTATGACTTCTGCAGAGTAATTACGTATTTACATGACGAATTTTATACCTGTTGGGTCCATAATAATTATACAGGGTGTCAGGAGAACGCTTCCGAAGCCAGAACGTAGATTATATACAACCTTTATGCAAACGGATACCACTAACCTTTCGCCTGAAATTGATTATTTTCGCGCGTCACGTGGACTTGGGGTCGTCAGCCGCACAGCTGTCGGCGAGCGCGCGCGCACTTTGAACTTGAGGTCACGCGCAAGCGTCAGATGATATTTATTTACGAATACATTGCTTGTTAGAGTTGTAAAGAAAAAAAATGTGTTTAATAGCAAATAATGGTTTAATTTAACTGTTCTCACAGCATAGTGTACGAAAAATGCTAAAAATTGTTCATTTTTTTTTCTCATTTTTTTATGGTATCGTATCGAGAATCAGTAGCCCTATCACCTGTCTTCGTTTTCGGAAGCGTTTCCCTGCCACCCTGTATATCTTGTAATGGTCACCCATGCGCGGTTGATCCGTGAATGGGTGACCATCTTTACATACCAAGAACCCTCCGTGTCTCGGAGAGCACGTTAAGCCGTTGGTCCCAGCTGTCATTCGTGGACCTCTTTTTTTTTTCTTTTGGATGGGAAATCATCAAATGACCCCTTTCGCTCTGGGTGGAGCGGAAGGGAGTGTCAAACTCTTACTGACTAAAACCCACCCGTGTTCCTTCCTTAGCCCTTTCTGTTCCAGGGCAGCGGTAACCCTTTCGGACGATCCCGCTACCCTGGCAGGCTTCGGCCCTATCGGGCCCCTTCCTCTGCTGACATCTCTATTCGTGGATCTCTGACATTCGTTACGGGCCGTCAGAAGCCCGAAAATCTAACAACCAGTCATACCAAAGAGGTATCGTATTACCCAGTAACTGGGTTGTGACGGTCAGATAGGTCTGCTGCATTCGGGTAGACTGGAAGCCGACCCCAAAAACATTACTACAAAAACAAAAACATTAAAAAATAGTGTTCCGAACCGCATTTTAACAATTTCTCCATGTCGCGACCGCTACAACACATAGTTGTGTTCCACCGTGCATCGTTTGAAACGACGCGTGTGATGTCACGGAAAGGTTCTTTTAGCGAGTATTGTCGCTGACATGTTGTCACGCGGAAAGTCGTGACGCGTGATGACAAACCTCCGGTTCACGGAAGGTTGATGAAGTCTTCGAAGAGTTTTGTATTATTTTTTTTTTGTTTTATTATTTTATATTTGTTATCTATTGTTGCATTTTTATGATTGGGTAGCTAAGCAATGAATCTTTAAAGCGGTTTTGCACAGCATCCGATCTGAAACCGAGAAATGACGATGCGAAGTAGCCATAGTACTATTTGTATGAAGGGTTGCGCACTACATCCGAACTCAATGCGTCCTAATTTAGATCATTCCCAATTTGGATTGAACTTGGATCTTGCATTCTGATTCGGATCGGATGCAGTGCAGAACCGCTCTAATTGTGTAAGGTGACATGACATTATTTATGGTTTAATTAACTATTTAATTGATTTTCCACCCGTATGAAAGTTTTTTCCATAATTGAGTGTTCTTCTTAAGTTTTGGAGCATCTTAAGTTTCACGTAAGATTATTTTTGTATGCGACATGTTTTCACTTTGACAGCTACAATGAGCCTTTTCACCAGAGGGCTTTTTCGTTTTCTGAAATTATGTAAGAATAATTATAGTTCAAGCTTAGATAAAAGGTTATATTATTTTGCATTCTTATAGTTTACAAAACAAATAAACAACAAAAAAAATTGTTTTAAAATTTCCTCCACGTCGCGATCGCGAACGTTGCGATAGATTTGTTCCGCCGTGCACCGTTTAATTCGGCGCGTGTGACGTGCACGCAGAATGTTTTTTCCTTTTATTGTAAACTGTCCCTGTCACGGTGTGTCGTGAGCGTGATGCGGTCAGCATGACGTCACTGACCGCACGTGTATTAGATTGTAACCGTTATGGAATTTGTAATTGAAATGTTTTTCAGGAAACCTGGTTTTGTTAATGGAGAACTTTGTAAGTTTGAATTAGTTTTTGTTAGTGTCTAATTTCTTATTAGAAAAGAAAAGTAAATAGAAATATATTCTTTATTTCGGACAACAAGTACTCACAATCAAAATAGTATTAGTAACAATGACTTAAAAACTATGCAACTAAACTTTTAAAAACTAAAACAACAAAAAATTATGTGGCCCAACACACATTGGCACGTGCCTCCGTACCCAGTACCTTATAAAAGGACTTTCCACTTCATCTATTGAAGTTTTTAGGATGCTGTTTAATCTTCCACGCAGCGTACCCATAATTGACGCTGTTCTCTTCCTCACAATGACACGAAAATCGTCAACAACGCTTCCGCGAACATCTGCGAAGCGCGGAAACCCCATGAACATCCTAAATCCATTATTATACTGTATGTGTAGGACGTTGTAGGTTCTCTGTTTATTTCAGCAACAAGCCAGCCCATAATGCCAGTTCTTGCATCATCCATACTTCGATTCTGATTGTGTCAATTCCGACAAAATTTTTAACCCGTATTCACAAACATCACTATGAGGTCTCACAGTGCGCGCGGACGCACAGTGTTCCAAAAACCTATTCATAGACAATACTTGAGTGGCGATCGGCACTACGCTTTATGAGTTTAAAGGCTTGTCATAATTATGGACCGCATTGAGAAATGCCTTACTTCGCATAGTATTGCTACTTTACTTAGACAAGTATTGTTTGTGAATACTGATGTTAGTATCTGTAGGTACCTACGCCAGGTTTCAACGCTGTAGTAAATTTTGTTACACCGTCCATAACATTACAAAGCATCAGGAAAATAATGTCTTAATGTCAGTCCTTTAAAAAAATCTCATTTACTTAGACAAACTTAAATTGAGAAAACATTGACCGATGCCCGCTTTGTTGAACGCACGATACAAAAAGACGCTGTCAATTTTTATAAGAAAGAAAATGTCCTCATTTTTTGTGTTCATCGAAAAGTATCTGACAGCCGAAAAAGTTTTCCGATATTATTTTGTTTGAAAATATAATGTTTATTTACTTTGATGTTTAGGGACGCGACATTTTATCGATGTTTGAAGCGAAAAAAGTTTTGATGTAGGTAAATATTGTTGTGAATGGGTGCTGCGATGAATAAAGATGTTTAAAATGTTTTGAATAAAATGTTTGAAAATAATTTCAATGTGTGTACGACTTACATAGGTTCTTATAAAGATAAAAATAAGTTGTTTTGAAAAATTGGTATTGTTGTTTTATAAATTAGATGTTGTTGCAGTAACTTTGTTAGATACTTACTGAAATAAATTAAAATTGTATTACGAACCTAGACAAAAATAAAATAATGTTGTGAATTGGTTCTAATTTGTATACAAGGGCCAAAGCTTTAACACCTACACGAAACCGTTGAAATAAAAAAAGTAGAGAAAATGTTCCACAAAGATCCTAATAAAAAACACAAAAAAGAACTTCTTAACACAATTAACACCGCCAAACGGCAAACAAAAAACGGCCATTCATCAAAAAAGAAGAAAAAAAGATTACCTACTACACAGGATTTCACCAAGATCCCGTTGAATATTATAACGACGTGCCTCCGAGGTAAATGACATCAGAATAGAAAAGAATAAAATGGAATTAGCAACACAAAGAGGCAACCGCGGACGCGAGTGGAATAAATTTCTCATACATGACTTTTGTACCTTTGCCACAGACGCCACAGCGAAATTAGCAGAGAACCAACTTTGTATAAAAAGGAGGTGTTACCCCTAACCGTTGGATGGTGTACAAATAATTTATCGCCGGAAATGTTTGGGAATTTTCGTGTTAAGGCTCCCGCAGATAGTAGAACAATTTCTATGAAAACTTCATTACCAGAATCGCGCCGCAGCGTCGCGTCGCGCATGTCTACGAGAGCCTTTATGTTATCCGGTATGTCAACGTGCTTTCGTTGTGATTGGGTTTGAATTATTCGTTTGATTTGTGCTGCATCTATGTATTTTGATTTGAGTTTACAAGAGTAAAGAGAGAGAGAGAAGAGAAAATTTAGAGCGATTAAATTGAAGTCATTATCATCTTCCTAGCCTTTTTCTTACTATGTTGAGGTCAGCTTCCAGTCTAATCTGATGCAGCTGAATACCAATATTTTACATAAAGCAACTGCCTGTCTTATGAGTGGTCGTGACTTCAACCCCAGACAGGCATTTAGCTTTATGTATTTAATTTAATCACCATTGCTCTCAAAAACGGTGAAAGAAAACATAGTGAGGAAACCGGCATGTCCTAGAACCAAAAATTCAAAGACTTGTGACTTCCAGCAACCCGCACTGGGCCCACGTGGTGCAGTAAGGCCCACTCCTTCTCACACAGAGGAGGCCTGTGTCCCAGCAGTGAGAACATTATAAGCTGATTATGCAATCAATCTTATGCAAACAAATCAGTTTCATTCACTTCACGGGCACTACTTTTTTGAAGTGAAAACTTCTTTAGCGGCGTTGTGCACTTTTTTTGTGACGGGTAAAAAAAGTTAATCTCGCGTCAGGACACGTGACCTGATCGAAAATTCGTAAGACGGAGCTCGCGTCAAGACACGTGACCTGATCGAAAATTCGTAAGACGGAGTGAGAGTAGACCGCATTCCATAATATCAAAATGCACAACGTTAATATTCAAGTTTTCACTTCTGCCGGCACTCCCGGAGTGCAACCCGTTTTTTCCACATAGTGACGCCATTGTCTTACTCATAACTTTATCCTATGTCATATCCGTCCTTACTGAAACTCGTTGTATACATTTAAAATTTATTACCTAGACGTAGATAAGTCTAAAAAATGTGACGCGGGTTTTATGAATACATTTTAATGAAGCAGCGGCTTAAAATGAAAGAAAAATAGGACCTCGGTTACTTGTACAGACAGGTTAGTTAGCCAGAGTTTATTTAGTTTAGTTTCTAAAAGTTTAGCATGAAATCATTTCCAAGAAAATCTTTGGATAATAATTTTCTATGTTTTTTGGTACAATAGAATATCCTTTTGGGAATTGATGTCAGAAACAGATTTGATCTTGAGCAGCACCCTAATTGCGTTTCCTAAACGCACTATCAATCTCAATCTGAATTATTTTGAAGGATATGGCTAATCCATTGCTTCACATATTCGAAAAATTTGTCTGCTCAACAATGTAAATAACGCAATGAATGTTGTAGAACTGTTCAAATGAAACCCATAGCTATTGATAGTGTGTTACGTAATCACCCCGCGAACTACATATATTCATGAGGTTATCTACTAGCATGAAGATTTTGTAGAATATATAATAGATTAAACAAATGATTGATTGTTTCGAGATGGTCTATTGTTTCATATAAATGTGAGGACTGTTGTATATAGGTCACTGTTTTTTTTCTGCGTTAGTTTTAATGATAGTCTGGAAGTTTGACTAATTTATGCTGACTACCAAAATTTCCTTTCTTTGGTATTGTTCAAAGAATCGTTGAAACCCGTTCGTAGTTCTGAGCTGAGCTGAAGAATTACTGACAAATGCGTGCATTGATAGACAAGTCCACTTACATCTTTGTGGTTCTTTCCTCAAAAGACCTTTTCAGATACCAATCTATATACATGGTCTTCACATGATATGATCAAGATTATGTCTGGACTTTAAAAGAGACTGTGACCTTTGAGTTTGTTTCGGCCTTTCTTCTCAGAGTAGTCAGATAGGAAACGCCGACCTTATCTATGTAGTTTTAAATGACTCGTAAACGTGTTTGTACAGGCCTACTCACAAAAATAAACACATTTATCAAATAAATAATGACTCAAGTGACTGATGCAGAAGTTGGTAGTGGTCTTCGGATAAGCCACGCATAGTGAAAAATTTAAAACAGTGAAAAAAATATTACTGGGTGTCTTTGTTGTCGCGCAGTCGGGTAAAAATACTAGGGTTTGGAATACATAAAAAGCTTCACTTTTCAAATAAGTCCTCAATGAATAATTATTCCTGGAAACGTAAATAAAAACCATGATAGATCAGTTTTAATTAAGAGAAGATGACAAGAAAAAGTAAAGCATAAATCAGATATTACTTGTTGTTAATTGTCAGTCAACAACAAGTTATTTTATTTTTGGATACTCTTGGATAAGTAGAATCGGTTCCAAGAAATCTTTCCATTTTGTAATAAAATTTGTTTATTTTGACGATTTCTTGGAAGTATCAGTAATTAAGCACTGTACCTACCGATATTATTAATTTCTGGAAATAAGAAGGTTTTATTATTAACTTTCTGATTATAAGCGGCATTTGTATCTTCGATTTTTGGATTCCTTCTCTAGCACCTTGAATAGGAGAGTTTTCCTAACTGACCGGACAGCTGTGCTGCTGGGGTGGTTGTTGCGCTACTTCTTCTTCCCAGCGAAAGCACTAGGAAGTGGTGAAAGAAGGGCGTATTGGGGGACTGTCATAAATAGTTTTGACGTTCGAAAAGTGCTGAAACTCAACCCAATTGGCAAAGTAATTATTCTAAAACTATACATCAAAGATTTTTTCGCTTTTGACTATGTAAACAAATGGATTCTAAGCCGCCCAAAAAAAGGAGGAAGCTTTGTATTCAACGGTATTATCTTATCGATTGACACTTACTTTTCTCTTTACATATTTTCTACCATTTTGTATAACTAATAATGGCCGATTGATCCGTGCGTCTGTTATTACTTAGCCACAGATCGATCGGTCAGATTAAGCTACGCTTGATACGGTTGCTCCGTGGATGGGTGAACATCTTCACATACCAAGTCCCCTCCGTGCCTCGGAAAGCAAGCTAAGCCGTTGGTCCCGACAGTCATTCGTGGATCTTTGACAGTCGTTACGGGTCGTCAGTAGCCCGAAACTCTGACTACCAGTCTTACCAAGGGCTATCGTATTACCGAGTAACTGGGTCGTGGAGGTCAGATAGGCAGTCGCTCCATGTAAAATATTGGTATGCAGCTGCATCCATTTAGACTGGTAGCCAACCCCAACATAGTTGGGGGAAGGCTAGGCAGATGATGATATGATTGTATAACTGAGAATAAAAGGTTAGTGAACTCGTATCTGCACAATATAGAATATTATTAAGTGAGTGAGTGAGTGGTGTTATCTGTGATACGATACATTATTATTATAATAGATAGGTACGTGATTAACATCATTGATATTCATGGAAATCTCACTCTAATCAATTTTCTTTCATATCCCCTTCCTCTCAATAGCTGTGGTTCAGGGTTGGCATTCCTTCTGCGTTCCTGTTGGTTTTGAGGGGAGAGGCTTATTTAAAATGGTTTGGATAGGCGTAAATTTATATGAAATATTTAATTGATCCCCAAAAAACTTATCGATCTTCTGATGATGCACACTTTTTAAAATTATTGAACGTCCAAAAACTTTTTGTGCTTTAATGACAAGCTTCATTAATTTTACAAAGTGTATATTATTAGAAGGTCAATTCATCATCATCTGCCTAGCCTTTTCCCAACTATATTGGGGTCGGCTTCCAGTCTAACCGGATGCAGCTGAATTCCCGTATATTACATAGAGCGACTACCTATCTGACCTCCACAACCCAGTTATACCCCTTGGTAAGACTGGTTGTCAGACTTTCGTGCTTCCGACTACCGTAACGACTGTCAAAGATCCACGAATGACAGCCGGGACCAACGGAGACACGGAGGGGTCTCGGTATGTAAAGATGGTCACCCATCCACAGACCAACCGCGGCAAGCGTAGCTTAACCCGATCGTTCGACCTGTGTGGCTGTTGTTGTTTAGCCACGGGTCAATTAAAATGAGCCTCAAATAACTTTTTGGGTAAATAAGAAGCCCAGCTCACACACACACATACAGCACACACACAGCACCATAATATTCAAAATTGCGAAGTTTGCGATATAAATAATTATGATTTAATACCTGAACTTCCTCACATTTACTAACCGAGAACCAAACCAGCGACAACCCTAAATTCCAACCAGCAAAACACACAAAATAAACCAATCCCAGGTTCGAGTCCATTCCATAATTGAAAGTGGCAGCCCTAGGTGTAAACAAGACAATAATTCACGCTGTTCTGCGACACATATCGAATAAGTAATTCTATAAAGTCAGACGCAAACCTGAGGGACTGGCAGAATAATGCAACACGTTGGACCGCGCCCGGGGAATACGAAAGGAGGTTTTTCAACAGAGGTTTGTGCAGAGGTTGTGTTTAGGTTTGGTTAGTTAAAGGTTTTGTGCGATTATGTTTACGTTTGGTTATTTTATGAATTTATTGATTTGTCCGTAATTCTATAAAGTCAGAGCTAAATCTGTGGGCATGTCGGAATAATGCATCACTTCGGATCGCGCCAGGGAATACAAAAGAAGGTTTTTCAACAGAGGTTTGTGTAGAGGTTTTGTTTAGTTTTGCTTAGTTGAAGGTTTTGTTCGACTATGTTTACGTAAAGTTTTAGTAGAGTCTGTCTGTCTATCAAAGCCTAAGTAGCCAGTTGTTCAAAAAATACGTGTATAGAAATTACACATTCCATTCTGGGCCACAAGCCTCCTCTTTGCGAGAAGGAGTGGGCTGTAAACCAACACGCGGGCCCAGTGCTTGTTGCTAGATGTCACATGTCTTCGAAATTTTGGTTCTAGGACATGCCGGTTTCCTCACGATGTTTTCCGTCACCGTTTCGAGATCAGTGATGATAAAAATAAATTACACAAAGTAAAGCGCCTACCCTGGTTCGTACCCTCGACCTACAACTCGTATATCGATCAAAACTTAATCGGTAGATTATATTTAAGAGGTACGGTCACCAAAGGAGATAAGTGACCAGGGCTGTCGACTATAGTTGAAGTTTTGTAAGAAACCGATGGTTGTTTTCGAATAAAATTTAGTTAAATAATAGAAAACAGTTCTTTTATCAAATTAAATTTCATTAGAAAAAATCCATTGCTTTCTAACTAAACTTCAACTATAGTCGACAGCCCTGGTCTTTTATCTCCTTTGGTGACTGTACATTGATGTTAATAAGTTAAAATTTTCTCCAGACCACTTCTATCTCTAAGAAAAGGCATGGCTTACACAAAAGGAAGCTACTTACATTTTAATCAATGAGAACACAATCAACAACAAACCAAGTTAACAATCTCAATACAAACTTCGCTTGAACTAATAAAATAACACGTTTAAAAGTGTTTGTAACTACAATACTAAGACAAAACGAACTGTGTTTTAAACTGCCAACTTTTATTTGCCTAACAAAGTTTCTAAAAGCTGCTATTTAACGATAAAGGAGTTTATTGTCCGAGGGTACTTGTACATTTCAAGTAGTTACTGTGGATGTACTGTGTATTTGTAGCTAGTTTTAAAACTGTGAGGGACAGTTTTATAAGGAAGCTAGGTATTGATCGGTTTATTGCTGAACGATTGGGGACAAATTGGCAGTCAACCTCACTTACCTCCTTGCTGACTGGCAAATATTTTTACTATAGTCTTAGAGGATTTGACAGCTGAGAGGGCGGGGACATCACGTCGCGTCGCTGCGATGACGCTGTTAGTGGTGGGGGTGATACACCGTGAGCTTGCTCACTCGCCTCGTTCACTTTTGCTGCGAAGCTCGGATGGTGGACGCGTGGAGTGATCATACTGAGCTATTTTCTTGTAACGGTTTTTCTTTTCTGATCTAAATAAATAGTTGCAGGCCGTTTTGTGTTTTCTTTAAAAAAAAAATTTGGCTTCTGATCCCTAAGAATAACATAAATTATAGTTTTTCTCGTCGATACGAGTTGAAAGATTGGGTAACTTGATTGTCTTATTCTGGTGCTAGAAGCGATGTATGTATGATACCAAGTCTAGGCAACTATCATTCACTTACCGTGAATGTGTTGATGTTGCCTAGGCTTCGTATTGTTTTTTAAACTGGCGCTTATACTTCATACTCGATAGAAAAGGACATTATTGTATAACATTTTATTGTATTAATGTTTTGCTTTAAAAATAGGTCGACTAAATCATCCCGAAGAAAATTGCCCTTCAAATATGGTAATAACGGCAGAACGCTAGCTCTAACCAATATCGACATTAAAGTACGAGGGACATGCCAAAATCCACTTAAACCATTTTCTTTGAACCTTTGACAAATTCAAGCCCTAAATATCCTCACAGCTTACCAATTAAAAACTTCTAATGAATACCTGACCATTAACACGCCACATATCCTTTATCACACACGTGGCGTTGGTTAACAAGTTCCGTAGTCCGTACTTTACTTGGCAACGGAGCCGGAACAAAATGTGCGTGAGCGTTTCGTAATGGGTTTAGCTAAACCTTTGATCCTGGCAGAATCTGGCATTTAATTACATTTCCGCTATTATGTTGGGCCGGATCATAACAAGGTGGCCTAACAGACAGGTGGGGACGTTATTGAGTGTGGGGAACGTATGATGGATTTTGGAGTTCAATTTGCTCACGGTGAGAAGGTTTTGAGTATCGTGGTATGTTAATTAAACTGCTTACTTAGTACTTGTGGATATTTAAGAAGTGAATCGGTGAATCTGAGGTGTGTCGTTGCCAGGGGATCCTATATAATATTCATGCACAAGCAGTGGACAAAAGCTTAGTTATAAATTAAATATTTAGCATAAGTTAGTATAATCGGCCTATAATGTTCCCACTGCTGGGACACAGGCCTCCTCTCTTCCAGGCTGCAATCTACCACACGGGTCCGGTGTGGGTTGGTAGATATCACATGTAAAGTGTCATTTCATTTGTCATTGAACAACATAGTGACACTTTTAATACGCAATTTAGATTTTGCTAGGTCAATCATTGGTTAAATGGGCTATGTAAATCTACCAAAATAGCAACATAGCGTGGGAAAATGTCCATAAAAACAACACTTGGCAACAGGATTACATAATCAGTATAAAATGTTTCGATTCCTGGGGCACAGGCCTCCTCTCGGTGAGAGGGAGTAGGCTCTAATCCACCACGCGGGCTCAGCGTTGTTGGTGTTGTAGTAGATGTCACATGTCTTCGATTTTTTGGTTCTAGAACTTGCCGGTTTCCGCACGATGTTTTCCTTCGCAGTTTTGAGAGCAATGGTGATGAAAGGATTTACACAAAGTAAAGTGCCTGCCTAACCGCAAACCGGAGTTACTGACATAGCTTGCAGAGTAAGCAAACTGAAGAGGCAGTGGACTGGCCATGTTTGTCAAAGGACCAATGGCTGGTGGAGCAGACGCATCCTGGAATGGAGACCGCGTATCGGCAAGCGTAGTGTGGGATACCCCCCAGCTAGATGGATGTACGACCTAAAGAAGGTGGCTGGGACAGACTGGATGCGGAAGGCGGAGGATAGGGTGTTGTAGCGCAGCCTATGTCCAGCAGTGGCCTATGTCCTGCGATAGGCTGAGTTGATTGTAAGCACGCAAGTTGATAATTGAAGAATCTATCAGAAGGTAATTACCGTGCTGTTTCTATCCAATGCAGCAATGTGAATATTGTCCGGCGTGCCTGTATGACCAGAGCGGTAATTCTCGTAATTTTAAGAACGTTCACAGTCTGATCTCAGTCTCAATCTGTCAAAAATACGTCTAATTTCCATACATTTTGACAAGTTTTTGACATTTGTTTGTCACCGAGATGAGACTGCGGGAAATTACGGGAATACGGGCCCAGATGTATGAACATAAACGAAGCAAAAGGAGTATATCAGGATCGTAGCAGGTACCGTTCTGTAGTTTAGTGACGGAACGGCAGTAAGGTGTGATTGTGGAGCTATGTCGCAATCCATGCTCCACCTCCAATACTGCCCTCTGTGTCCCAAAACATGCAGCAGTTAAAGTGACCTCTGCGCTGCCACTGACGACGCCACGGAAGTGGCAAAGTTTTGAGCCAACAAGATATAAAATTTAGTCGTGCCCGCGGCACGAAGGAAAAGAATGTCCTGTGTATGGTTTTGTCTTTGCTTTCCCTTCTACAACGTTAGTTTTGAATCAAACCATGGATATAATTAATAGATGGACACGCGTTACACGGACAAAATAGAACAATGGCACATAAACTAAAACACATCCGTTTTAATCCACTCGCAAAACCCAGGCTAAAACTTACGCCACCATTTATCATGGGAACCGTCAGAAATTCGACCTAAATCGTGGAAGGTTGTCAAACAAAGTGACATAAACGGCACAAAGGACCCGCGATGGGACTCCATACTCCCATCGCGATAAAGGGTTGAAAGGTTTATTAAATAGGTCGGGTTTATCAGCCGACTATCTCCGAAGCCTGCCGAATTAAAATACAATTACCGACGTGTATGTAACAATAATTTCGGACGTCCGTTTTCATTTGAGGAAGGTTGACGAGAAGTGGGTGGTTAATTATATTTTTACGCTGTTACGTCAAATTCGGATGATGGAGGATATATGGGGACGTTTTTTGGTTGTATTTTATGTTTGCTTTTTGTTTGAAATTGTATGGCAAACATGGGGTGGGGCTTCAGGATCATAGATGAGTTTTTGTAAGGCTATTTGAGATGAGCTTTGAGAGAGTACCTAATTGTAATACATCTGGTGTGTCTTTTTTACGTCCTTTGTGGTTTTTTTGGGAATAGAATAGAATAGATGCAAATTAATGTAATGAATTAGGTATAAAAATGTGTTGTTATAGTTTTTATTTGTGAATCCGTACATTTTACCTTAATCATTTGCCTAGCCGTTTCCCAACTGTTTTTTAAGTCAGCTTCCAGTCTAACCAGATGCAGCTGAGCACCAGTATTTTACGTGGAGCGACTGCCTATCTGACCTTCACAACCCAGTTTCTGGGTAACACTATGCCCTTGGTAATACTGGTCATCAGACTTCTGTCAACCAGTAACGACTTTCAAAGATCTACGAATGACAGCTGGGATCGACAGGAGAGGTCTCGGTATCTAAAACTGGTCGGTCACCCATCGACGGACCGACCGCGGCAAGCGTAGCTTAATCTGATCGATCGACCCGTGTGTCTGTTATTTCTTAGCAACCCCCTCATTTATATTAGAGTATATTTTGCCTTATTAAAGCAAGGACATTGTTGTTGTTGTTTGTTGTAGTCTTGGGAATATACCTCCTGTAAGTATCTTTTTAGTCCTTTATGTTATACCCACACAAACAATAACAAACCTACCTCAACATTTTATCTCAAGTTCGATCAATTGAAAATGCTCTAAGTACAATACTTTCCCGCTATCAACTAATAATGATAATAATAATAATATCCCTGGACATTTCACACAGCACCATTTGTCCCAAGCTAAGCAACCTAATGCTTGTGTTATGGTAACAAGATGGCTGATAAACTACTTATATACAATTTTTTTTTTTTTGTAAATACATACATATTATAGATAGAAAAACACCCAGACTCGGAACAAATACATGTAGGTCATACAAATATTTGTCCCGTGCGGGAATCGAACCCGCGACACGCAGCGCAGCAGTCAATCGCTTAACCACTGCCCCAACCGTGCCGTCAAAAATAATGGTTGTTGGTTTAGCTCATTATTTCTAAGAAAAACGAAGCAATTGAAGAAGTATGGCTTTGATCCCCCTCTGGCCCCCTCTGGTTGAGCAGTAACTTGTAAAATAAAAACAAACGCTAAGAATAATGCGGCCAATTATAGAAGAGAGGTATACTTCTTAAAGTATTGTGTTTTTACATCTTTTGTTTTATTTTTAAAAGAGCAGTAGTTGGTATGAACTTATTGCGCACCAATGTTCTTTTAATTTCGTTTTTTTCTATGAACACGAAGATAATATCACGCCTGTATACCCCGAAGGGTTAGGCAGGGGTGTACCTATAATAGTACATACACATTTGGCCATTTATGTCATTAATTTTTTTTAATTTATTCGCTTATAAGCTGCTCATAAGCTGTTCATAGACTACATATTTTTGAACCAAACTTTTCCTACCATACCTACTTATATTCTTATGACCAACTTTTTGGTTTCTTAAATTGTTTACTTTAATGATTTTCGCTTTTTTGATAAAACTGTCCTACGCCCACTGATATATCTATTTATTTAAAACTCTACACACAAATGTACAGAGGCGGACCTTGTACCACCTTGCAGTGCAGTGATGCAGAGACAAAAAGTGGTAGATGTTATTGTGAAAAATTGAGGAATAAATATTTTGAAATATAAAGGGACGCAAAAACCTATTAAAACTATAATATAATAAATGTGAGTTTTTGATTAACACTGAATTGAATCCGACGACCACATAAAAATAGGAATTCGAATTTAACAAGCCGTGGCGTGGCGTGGTGTTACGGAAAAAACAAAGCAAAGCCGTTAAATTCTATTAACTTTTTCGCGTGGGTCAACGTTCGAATAAAATACGAAGCTGAACGTGGATCCACGCGAGACGAAATGGCTTTTTAATTGTTAAACTGTGTAATTACGGCATTCAAACCGGTTAATTATAATGATAAATTATAAATGATTTTATTTTGTAAGTAGGTTTGTACGGTTACGAATCAATTCAGAAACACAGCAATGCTATACTTTTCTACATAGACAAGCCACAAACACTCTCTTAGTCTTTCTTAGTTTATGCGAGATACTATACCTACCTACAACTTCTAGATCGCTTTATACGAACTCTTGACTTCCCCTAAGCTTGTTTTCCTCGTGCTCCAGCTAAGTTACCAACCGTTTGTTACCGTTTAAGGCACATACTTAAATATTTGCTGGTCGTTATTTTATAATTGACTGGTGGTATTATCGATGGGAGATATTAATGTCTTGTTCAACGTTTTTAACGCTCTGCATGTAGAGCTAAAATGGTTTGCTTGGTGATAACACTTAACAACCGTAAATGTTTTAAATGGCATATATTTTATCGAACCACAAATAGTTCTCATTTTGTTTTCTTAAAAATATTATTGAACAAGCTAATATAATGATTGCACTTTTTTTTGTGTGATTCTACATATTTCAGTTAACTGCGACTCGAGCAATCAATTCGGTTCGGGCGTGATTGGCCACGGTTCCAACCTAACCTTACCCGTTTGGCCGGAGTACCTACCCTAGCTTAGTTACTGCGTCCAACTGCGAAAAAAGGCTCAATTATTTAAAAAAGTGTGCATCATGAGAAGGTCAAAAAGAATTTAGAAGATCAGGTAAAGGTTTCCCATTATAAATCGGTTGATAATCTCATCTTGGTATACAAAACTTTTCGTGACAGATGGATAGATAACGTACAGCCTAAACCAGTAAAGATAGAAACATGTTTGGAAAACATTTAATGTATTATTTTTTTTTGATTTATCAAACGTAAATTGTATGACCATAATAATTATTTTTAATAATGAATGTAAGATGTTAGAGGTCAACTGAAACAACTAATGCAATGGATAACAACCACCAACAATTAAGAATGTAATTGTATTATTATCAAATATTTTTAACATAGCCAATAATATTGACATACATATAAATATTGTACACCCCATGGGTATGTTACAGTAATCTAATTATGTTAATTGTAAGGACTGTCTTTTCACCTGTGACACACACAATAAATAAATGAATATGAAAACATACAGGAAAATTCTCCGACAAAAGATATCTTTAACTAACTTTGCATGGTAAAACCAAAACAAATGAAGCCGTGAGCCAAAAGCTGGTATTCAATAAAACAAGTTTCCATGAAAATAATTACCAAAAAACCTGAATATTCCACGGAGACAGGGCACAAACTACGACAGGAACCATTTGTGCGCTCGGATCAATTTATCGAAAACTCGGACGTCGCCTAAGCTTGTTTTTCTCGTGCTCAGAGCAAAAGTTCTTTGTATACCGACCGTTTAAAAGTCCATACTAAAATATTTGACGTTCAATTCTCAGATTTTTTTAATTGACCGAGCTTTTTCTGGATGTTTTCAATATTTTCCGTCATGGTTTTAATCGAGGATACGATTCCTCTGGTTGCTTTTCAGGTGATAGAAAAACTGGTTTGAGTTTATTAAAGCTTTATGCACAAGTAAAAAAATAGTGTACAAAGGTGGACTTAATGCCTGAAGCATTTTCTACCAGTCGACCGGTGATAAGATAAGATTTCTTTATTTGTTTAAACATTGTATACATACAAGAGCATGCAAGATATCTGGAGACAATTATGGCAGGTGCTACATACGGGATATATAGCTAGGAAATGACTATAAAATACAAGAATAAATACTAATACATAGTTATACACATACATACATATAAACAAAATTAACTGTCAGGAGAAAAAAATGTTCAATGTTGTGAATGTTCTTTTTTTTTTTTTGTCTTCATGATTTTTATAATGTTCTTTTTTATTGTTTGTATTTTCTGTGCGTGTCCCAATTCAAATAGTTATTTTTCTTTCTTTATCATTATAACCTCGTTAGCCTTATATTTATCACGAATATTTTATCCATATCTTTATTGCCTCTTATGAATAATTTTAATATTTAATCACACAATAAATTTTAACATACATATGGGTTTATTTATAAACAATGATTAAAGTTAAGGGATCAAAAATGTATGGTTGTACAGTCGCTAATCATTACTTATCTTTAAGTAACGTTTATGAATAAAGAGGTAATTGTATTGCATTTATTTAAGAATAACATTTTAATAATATTTTGACACTTAACACACAACTTATAGATTATAGTATGTAAAGCTACCTTCGTTCCTACAAATAAACAAATTCTGATTCACATAAAAATGACGACGATAGAAAATAGGGACTCACTTATATAAACAAATATAGTCCTATATTGATTAGTACAAAGTTTAAAGAAGCAAGATTCATCATCATCTGCCTAGCCTTTTCCCAACTATGTTGGTCGGCTTCCAGTCGAACCGGATGCATCTGAATACCAGTATTTTAAAAAAGCAAGACTATTCTTACTTAAAAGCTTCTCGTGATCACTTAATAAGCTTCAACATCAACATACCTGCTCAAAAATAGCTCAAAAACGGCAACGCGAGGAGATAAGTACCCAATATAGTTCATGTTAATGGTAATAGCTATCTATGGCCGCAGCCGATATTCACTTACGAGCCACGCTATATTACCCCAGTAATGCACGCTTTTAAAATTCTGTTTACACTAAAACGAAGTAAGTGAGCTATATTTTGAAACGAGTTTTGCCCGCGGCTACGTTCGCTTATACAGGAGTGAAAAGCATCACGTGTAAATTTTGTTTGTTTAATATTTTTTTGGCGTAATAAACAGGTGTTATTTTGGAGAAAATGCCAGCAAACGAATTAATATAGTTTCATCTATGGTAAGTAGAACAATTTTGTCTTCAGTTCAAACTGTTTTTTAACAAATTTCAGACCATGATTTTTTGTGTCATGATTTTTTTCCGAGTCAGGGGGGTCTACTCCGAAGTGCAAAGTGCGAATGTTCGGATCGGACCGACACATGGCCGAACTGAATATTATTGAAAAATGCGAAAAAAGTTCGGATCGGCTCAGTTGGGTCGGGACCCTAGTCAATATTCGAAAGAGTGTAGGAGTGTACGATCGGAACCGACCGAACCAAATAGTAATTTCGTAACAGAAAACGGCCGAACATTCGACCGATACTACTTCGAAATAGACCCCCAGGAGTTTGACTAAAGATACTTTTCACTGAGATTTACACTCAGTCGAATACGTTTGTGCGGTTCTCGTCTGTAAATTGGTAAAATTTCTGGGTCATTGTAAAGGATACTGGGAGTTTATATGGGAAGTGATCCATGGACCAATAGCGGTATGATACAACGGTACATCTACAATGGTACAGATATAACGGTTAAGGTAAATCCCTTGTTAATCCTGTTTAATATAAAAGTATATTTTTCTTAAGATTTCCGGGTCAATATTCTATACCGTTTTACACAAGGGTTAAGACGAGGTATCCGTACACAAATACGGGTTTTAACCGTATCGCTATTGATCCATAGACCACTTTTGTCCAGTCTCCTTTGAACTACGTTCAAATAAACATTTACTTGCCTGGCCAACATTTATTTGTTAAATAAGATGTGAATGGCCAAAAATACCCGCTTACAATTGAAACTGCTATAAGCGGTTATTTTTCCCGCTAATGTTTTTAAGATAATCGGGTAAAAAAAATACTGAACTTCGAAAGCTTGCTTTTATTTATAAGATAACACTAAAATAACAAAAATATATCCTAAATTAACTAAAACTATTTACAAACTAAAATATAGTGTCGAAAAATTAATCCGCATCGCTGTCGAAAAAAATAAATAAAAAATATTTAGTTATTTCTTAATCTATGGGACATTAACCAGTAGCATTCTAGTATTTGGTTTGACTGCTGGACTGTTGGAGATAGGTCTGTCCAAGGCTACGCCACAACACCCTGTCCTCCACCTTCCGCATCCAGTCTATCCCAGCCACCTTCTTTAGGTCGTCTGTCCATCTAGCTGGGGGGTGTCCCACACCACGCTTACCGATACCCGGTCTCCACATCACGCTACCTTCATCAGAAATCCCCGGCACGTTACAACACAAATCTCAATAAAATTCCGCACTAAAACACTTATCCTGCCTCTTCAAAGCCAGCCTTTTAACTTGGAAAACTTAAACTGCACATTTAATTCAACCGATACAGAGGTACATATTTGAATAGTGAAATCCCACTTCGCTGAAGGCGGGTAGCACTCAATATTTTGTTCGATTCGATTCAATTTGTTCAAACTTCAACATATTGTAGGGAACGCTGAAAAAGCCGCTCTATAATCGGATTTGATTTGCTAACAGTTTAAATAAAAATGAATTTGTGAAAAGTGTGTAGGTATGTTATTATAAAAATACTAGTGTTGAGCTACCCAAAATAATCATTGAAAAAAAAATATGATTGGTAGGGTTCTAAGATTGTGTGACCATGCGTCCTAACCGAAAGCGAATGTCGTGCGAATACGCGATTACACGATCGTTTACCTGAATAATAATAATAATATAATATCCCTGGATATTATTATATTATTATTGAATTGGCCTCATTCCACTGAATGAGGCGCAGTGTAATACGGCGATCGGTTAAGAAACGGCCTGATGGTCAAAATATCAGCAACATCTATACCTACGCCTGCACAAACACATCATACCCGTATAATGTTTATTGACGTCTATACTACATTATTACTGCAAGGTTTCAGCTGGGCCTGTCACCTTGCAGCAATGATATCACAATCTGTTTGATTTTGGTTTGGGTTATTGTCTTTATAAGAGTATTAGGTACTAACATAGTTTGTAAGTACATTGTTACTAACACGGTGACTCTTGTTGCTCGAATTAAATAAATAAATAATAATTTGCGATACAAAGAAAATTAATTAAAGTGTAATAAATCATTTAAATAAACACTGAACGATGCGAAAACGAGAATTTAATCCTATTATCGAATTTGAGATGAAGTATCTTGAACTTGATCCCAAATGAATGCAATCGGAAGGCCAATTCTCGTAATTTTAAACGTTCAAAATCTAGTTGTAGTCTCATCTCGGCGACAAAGAAACGTCCAAAACTTGTCAAAATGTAGGGAAATTAGAGGTATTTTTGACAGATTGAGACTGAGATCAGTCTGTGAACGTTCTTAAAATTACGAGAATTGCCCCTCTGTTCAAACATTAATCATATTGAGTGACATTCAATTACAAACTCATTTTATCAGAAAAAATCTTGTCAAGATAATTTCTTCTTGAGCCTTCTATTTTTCGAAAAGAATGATTTAATCGAATCTGCTTCAGATACAAAATAATTAGTTAATACACGAAATGACTTGTGAAATGAGGAAGATAAAACGACACACGGCATCTTTAGTTCATCAGCAAAGCAGTTGGCTACTGTGCTAAACTCATTTATTCCAACTAGGCTGAGAATTAGCAATGTTTGAACGTCAAAAATTTTAATCGATTACATCGAAGCATAAAACGGCAGTGTGATAGGATACGGATGATGTGGAATGTTACAATATTGATCAAAATAACAAAATCAACATATTTTCAGGATAGCCCATTTACATATTCTGTAAAAATCTCACCATGAAAATGTAGGTGAAGTGAGCTTGATGTCAACTGTCACCTTACCTGACGCTATGGAATCTAGGGATTGACAACACACTTCACCTAAGTTTTCACGGTGAGATTTTAACAGAATAGCACTACAGGTTTAATAAAACACTGAAACTATGAAAGAAAACCTGTAACTGTCGCATGTCACCTGTCACTTTTATTATATCGATTCTGTAAAAATCTCAACGTGAAAAGTTAGGTGAAGTGAGCTTAGAGTGAGCTGCCAATAGTGTAAATCCCGAGCATTAGTTGGAACAACAGCTCACTTCACCTAAGTTTTCACCGTGAGATGTTTATAGAATCACACTGCAGGTCAGCCTGCCTCAGGTAGGTAATATTTGAGATTTCTGATTATTCTACGCACCCAGAATTCGAAGAAATTACGATCCGTAAAACAAAAATACAGGAACAAATAAAGGAAATATTCCACATAGAAAAATAAACATAGAAACAGCAGTATGAGATAAAACAAGTGAACTAGTTGTTCGGAGTCATTTATCAAGCGTCGCGACACACAACGACGAACTGTGACGTCGGGACAACACAAATTGATTTCATTATTGTTGGTATGTTGTCTTGTCTGTCAAGTTTTCCTTTTGTATTATTGTTCCGGAGTAGTAGCTCTAAAACGGTTAAGGAAAACAACGAGAGGAAACCGGCATGTCCTAGAACCAAAAATTCGAAGACATGTGACATCTACCAACCCGCACTGGGCCCGCATGATGGCCCACTCTCTCTCACAGAAAGCCATGTGTCCCAGCAGTGGGAACATTATCGGCTGATTATGTTATGTGGTTCTAGAGTATGGGGTGGACCTCATGATTGAATGTTAACAGGTGTGCGGGTCTATCGAAGGTTAGTGGATGGGAAAGATGGTCACCCATCCGAATCCGATGGTCATGGACCAACCGCGGCAAGCGTAGCTTAACCTGATCGGTCGAACCGTGCGGCTGTTATTACTTAGTAATCACAAAAATAGCGCTAGCTCAACATTATGACAATGATACTAGGCGCTCATCACGAACGTAGTGGTTACAAATATGATCCATTTGACTCTTCCCGTGACCCAAGGGCTGGTTTTTACATTAGCCAGGCAATGCTTACATTGCCATAAAACGTGGCAATGCCGCCAGTCTCTTGGGTACATTACCACTCGACAGCGATGCGGAGGAATATTTCGATGCAATATTTTAGTTTTATAATAGTTTTAGTTAGACTATGATACGAGTATATGTTACTATGTTGTGACTATGATGTGTGTTATGTTAGTTTTATTTTAATAATTTGTAGTTTAGTTACTATTAGAAGTTTGTACATATTAGGTAATATACAGGGTGTCAGGTAATTAATGGATAACCATTCATTATCGGACACAATAATATTTCAGCCTTATTCTATAAAAAATATCATCAGTAAATATATGAAAATGATAAGATTATCCTCAAACGAAGACTAAATCTCAACTTATGTACGAGTATTTTGGCTTGAAGTAATATTGGTCACCTCAGCAGTATGAGAATATACTAGGCTCTCATAACTAAAGCAGCGGTTACACACAACCCAGCGATCGATGCTAACGTCGGTGATTCATTGCTCATTAATTAACTCGGCGTCGCGAAGGATGCACGCTGATGGCGACGCTAACGAGCGGGTGTTATGACGTCATCATAGTGACGTTTATTGGGGGCTTGAGGGATGGCAAGATTTGGAGCGGATCTTCTTTACGCTGTTGGTATCTTTGTAATAAAATATTTATTTTTATTTTTATATTGGGTTATTTGTAAAACACTAACAACTTCGCAGGACTATAATACTCACATCATAAATAACAAGCTACTTTTGTTTTATGACTTTTAATTATTCATCAATTTTTTTTCATAATATTACGAAAATTATTTGAATTGTTTGCTCTAAATATCAACAACTAATTGCGGTACCAAAATAAAGCTAAATAGCTAGTAAGTAAACAAACAGTGCGCTGCAAATGGCGGTACTTTCTACCAAATACAGATCTAAAAAGTGTTATTATAACAAAACCTTGACATTATTTTTGGTATTAAGTTTTGTAAAAAGTCATAGAGCAAAAGATGTTGTTTATGATGTTACTAATATATGCAGTCCTACTCGAGGTTACTAGGGTTTCAAAAATAACCCTGTATAAGCCTGCGCCCGAGATAACCCATTGGAAAAAATGGCGAACTTCGATAGAAACTGTCATACCGAAGGAGAAATTTTTTCAAAAATCCATTCTTTAATTCATAAAAGTAACTCTTGTGCCAAATTTCATGCTTCTAGACCCAGTGGTTTAGGCTGTGCGTTGTCTGTCAGTGAATGAATTGATTTAAGATTGTTTTGAAGTAAAACAAGCAAGAAAGTACAGCCCGATAAATATCTATAAAACCACAAGCCTTTTAAATGATTTCGATCGCTATTGTTTCAGTCATATATGTATGTTGTATTGTGAATTCATAACATATCGCTGCATCGGTTCTGAGAACGCAAGTGATACCAAAGCTTGGGATATCGAATAATTCCCAGGTGTTGTGACGTATGGGGTATTGAGCGATGACTAGACACTACGGATTCTCAGTGAAACCAATATACAAGGCTACCTGGTACCTTCCAGTTAAGCACTGAATGGTTTGATAAATAAAAGCCTCTTTTCTCGCAGTTATTTTTAGTTATCAGCCACAGACAAAGTTCACGTCTGACGTAATACAAAGTTAAATATCAATAGCTTGAAACGTAGCTCGAAGCACGTCGATACTACGATAGCGTAGCCGGCGTAGCAGTGACGTCATCGCGTGAGCTACGTCGTAGCATTTTAAGTATATATGGTGTAGGTAAAAGTATTTTGACAATTTCATATAATCACGTATGGTTTAACAAGATTAATATGGATTGATTATTTATGATTTCAGAAATAAACTTAACATAACACCTGTTTTTCCCGAAGGATTAAGCAGAGGTGTACCTGTAGTACAACCGGGCACAAATCCAGATTCCAGGCTGAAACTAAGATATTCCAGATGGAAAAACCGAATACGTCTTTGCCCGACCTTGGAATCGAACCCAAAACCTACTAACTAAGTACTCAGCAGTAGCGCCAGCGACCACTAGACCAACGAAGCACAAATCACTAGTAAAATGTCTGGACATAATGTTTAAGCATTTTTTAAACTATACAACTTAATGTAAAAGTATGCATAAAAAAAGTTCGGAATCATACATGTAGGTACTTCGCTAATTTTTAGTATTGAGTACACAGGCACTGCTTATTTCTTAAGAAATATCTTCAAGCAGACCTGGGAAAGGAGAAATTAAAAAGAAATGTAGACAATAGTGTGTGAGAACAAGAAGGTGTGTGAGAACAAGAAGAGAAGAATTTGTTTTTGTGACATCTTAAACTAAAATATTAAATATACCTACTATGTTATTGGTAAAACACAAATAAACTTCTAGAACTGTATTACTAACATCATCAACAATAACTTTTTTTCTATGACTTTTTATAAAACATAATACATTTACCAACCGTACGCAAAATACGCGCATTGTCGTGGAGTTGCGGACACCAGCCCGCATTACCTACCCTACATTTACCAAAACAAACTTTCAAAATTTCGTTGTTCTATCTAACCCACGCTCCTCTTTGCTGCATTTGGTACTAGACATGCCAGTTTGTTTACCTAACAAGAGCTTTCTTTTGCTTTGCGTAGAGTTCGTTTCATTGGATTGAAATATTTCTATTTTTGTATGAAATGAATTATTAAAAGTCTTATAGTCCAGGAGGAATCGGCGCATGAGTACCGAAAACTATTCCACCTCAATTTTTTTACGTGATCCTCTTCAAATTGCCCTACTGATGATATAAATGCATGTTGCCATGGGGCAACCCGGTGCCATATTGTTTAAACCGAAATTGTTTAAACAATTGCAAGGAATTGTTATTTTTCAACCGGACAATTTTTTTTTATATTTTTTATCGAAATACCAATAAAAAAGGTCCTATTACTTTTCACGATAAAGTTAATATTTTCAAAGATATGAATTTTTTAAGGTTTGAAAAATCTCAAATTTGGGTACTTTCGACCCATGAAAAATTTATTTAAAAGAAAAAAAATATATAAGTAATATTTTTTTTTCAATTCTCTATACAATAGTTAATAATATTGTTAATAGAGATTTAAGAAAATGTCATTGTTTATATCTGTTTTTTAATTGTTAACTTCGCGCGCTCACAAGTATGCGCCGCTTACCTTTTTACCAATTTTAAGATCTTTGGTTTTTTGAGAACATTTCATTCTTTTAATTAGAATCAAATTGCAAGTGTCAAACAACTAGGCCAGTGTCAATAACTGGGTCTTTTACCTTACTTTCTGTTTCAATAACAAAAAAGTAAAATAAACTGATAAAAAAGTAATTTTAATTACATGTTTCGATTTATGCTTAAATAACTTTAAAAAAATTGATTTCAGAAAAAAAATTATAAGAAACAAATTGTAGACAATTTAATTATTAATAAGATTGCTCTCTTTAAAAATCTTGATAAAGTTGATAGTTTTTAAGATAAATGATAAATAATGATTCAAGACACAGAGAGGCCGATGCAGCGCATGAGTCAGAGAGAGACGGCGATACTTAAAGGTAAGCGGCGCATACTTGTGAGCGCGCGAAGTTAACAATTAAAAAACAGATATAAACAATGAAATTTTCTTAAATCTCTATTAACAATATTATTAACTATTGTATAGAGAATTGAAAAAAAAAAATTACTTATATATTTTTTTTCTTTTAAATATATTTTTCATGGGTCGAAAGTACCTACCCAAATTTGAGATTTTTCAAACCTTAAAAAATTCATATCTTTGAAAATATTAACTTTATCGTGAAAAGTAATAGGACCTTTTTTATTGGTATTTCGATAAAAAATATAAAAAAAAATTGTCCGGTTGAAAAATAACAATTCCTTGCAATTGTTTAAACAATTTCGGTTTAAACAATATGGCACCGGGTTGCCCCATGGCAACATGCATTTATATCATCAGTAGGGCAATTTGAAGAGGATCACGTAAAAAAATTGAGGTGGAATAGTTTTCGGTACTCATGCGCCGATTCCTCCTGGACTATTAGAACAAAAGTTGTTGTTTATGATGGAAGTAATATAGTCCTGAGAGGTTGTAAGTGTTTTACCAATAACCCTGTATAATTAAAAAAATAAACATACACTTAAATGATAAATAAATGACAAATCATTTATTTTCTCTAAGTAGGTTTGTACAAACACTTTTACACGTCAATCATATTTTTTTTTAAACTCGATTTGGTCGGCGTTTCCTCTCTGACTAGACTACTCTGAGAAGTAAGGCCGAAACAAACTCAAAGGTCACAGTCTCTTTTAAAGTACAGTCATAATCTTGTTCAGATCATGTGAAGACCACGTAGATTGATGTCTGTAATGGTCTTTTGAGGAAAGAACCACCCAGATTGAGTGGACCTGTCCAGTCAGTGCACGCATTTGTCAAAAATCGTGCAGCTCAACTCAGAACTTGAGGAGCTCCAATAAAAAATAACAAATTAGAACTTTAATAAATACATAACCACATACCACATGCCACACCATGCCAACCACATGTTACTGAGTAACGACAAGAAACTTGAGGGATACAAGCATCTTATTTTTGTTCACTGTATTTCATGTTAACGAGACGTCGTCCGAATATAATGTACCTACTTACAATGTCATTTACGTAATAATATTTCGAGTTGGAAGTAAGAACGGTAGAACCATTCATCAGCCGCAAAGCTTGTTTAAACAGGGTCGATTTAATTAGCTAGCGAAACTCCGCAGACGTTATGAGTATCGATGTCTCTACATGACCTTTTTTTAGTGGTGAGAAAACAACCTGTCAACTTCAACGTTTTTCACGACCACTCTGAAAGGTTTTTAGTTTCAGGAATCGTCTAGAATATCATAAAAAAAAGTTATTACAGGGATTATACCACAAAACTTTACAATTACAATTTACAATTTTGTATATCTTACATCTTACGTGTACCACAAAACTCTAAGCCACACAATTTTAACGGAAAAACCTTTACAAATATGTAAATTGCAGTGACAAGTCTACAATATTGTAACTCATACATATTTATAATTTCGGTGTTATGAAATTTTTTCTACAATTTAACAATTTTGTGGTACTTATTGGATCTGGACCACAAAACTAAAATCTACAAAATTGTTAAATTGTAGAAAAAAATTCGTAACACCGAAATTATAAATGTGTATGAGTGAGCGTGATATTTTTTTTGCGTGTACGATGTTGGTCCCATGGAGAATGTTCAGTTTGATGTTCTGTACCACACCCCTAAATTTTGCCACACCTTTCTGGTACACCATGTATGAGTATGTTATCCTGGGACAAAATGTTTATCTCTTAGTACTATTTGTACTCACATCTCTTCCATTCAGCAGCCACGTCAGGTTGGCTGGGGGATCAGCCGCTGGTGACGAACACTGTGCTCTGAGGGAGTCACCGGAGGCGTACCACCCCTTTTCTGCCTTTATCGTTGGTTTCTCTGGCGGCAGTTCTGTGGACAAGAGATAAAAGGGTTAGAATGGGAGAAGTTGATGTTGAAAGTGCATGGTCATAGGGTTCGTCTTGATAAAAGTGACAAATAACACGGTGTCATAAATTAGCCTCATAATCGGAAACAGGCCTCCTCACTTCGAGAGGGAGTGGGCTATAATCTACCCCACGCGGGCCCAGTGCGGGTTGGTAGATGGCACATGTCTTCGAATTTTTGGTTCTAGGACATACCGGTTTCCTCGGGATGTTTTCAATAACATGGTTAAATAGTTTAAATGCAGTATGTTGAATGTAAACATGTAACATTTAAACTCCGTAGGACAAAAGGAAGTAGTTTTAATTCAGCTTGCACCAATTGGGCAATACATACTAAATAACTAAGTAACAAGGCAAGTTAAATAAAAGCTTGTAGTAATCATGCTTTGCTATATTTTTTGTACTCCTAGGCTATTTTTTGCATGTTAGACGGTATCCCTAATAATTATTCCTTTAGATCAAAATTCTAGAAATCTAAGTTTTGCTAATCATTTCACCCGCAAAATTCATGTTTTATTACATGCCATTAATTTGATCAATAAATAAATATAATAACATAAAAAAAACAAAAAATAACCATTACTGTTTTGAAATGTTGGAATTAAATTAAAAATATTTTTTATCATAAGAAGATTTACAACACATCAATACAAGGGTTCCCATAAATTAAAAAAATTAAATACAAGCAATACCACAACAACAACATAGTCGATTTAAAACACAACCTAAATAACACACCACAATTGATTACATGTTTCTGCAATCTGGACACCGTTTGAGCCCCAAGCTCCCAATTACAACGATCTAAACGTAGCGCAATTATAAGTAAGATGAAATATGGGGAGTGCCCCAAGTCCCCCGGGGAATTATTTAGGCCCTCGGGGGTACGAATATGACACGAATTCCCTCTTTTCGGGGAATAAAGTTTATTAAATTAACTCAATTTGATTTTAGTTCGTTGAGATTAGGGTAGTTACTTGGTTATGTGATTAGGATGTCCTTTTTTATTTGATTCTGGTAAGATGTGTAAGATGCGCGTCCTTTGTTTAGTATACCTTGTTTTATCTTGGTGTAATTAATCCTGGCTTGTGACAGGGCCTACATTAAGCCAATTATCGATATTGTGGTTGACTGAACTTGATACGGTGTGTGAGCATGTCATTGGGTAATAATTTAGTAGATAATTACTGTACCAACACAATCGAAAAACGTTAAATAGAAGAACGCCCATTAGTCTCTACGCATGCTCTAAGCATTTTAACATTTTAAACTGTGTATACCAGAGGGGCAATTCTCGTGATTTTAACAACGTTCCCAGTCTGATCTCAGTCTCAATCTGTCAGAAATACCTCTAATTTCTCTACATTTTTGACAAGTGTTTAACATTTGTTTGTCGCAGAGATGAGACTGCGTCTAGATTTTGAAAGTTTTAAATCACGAGAATTGGCCTACTGGTTTCGATTAGCTACTTTCCTGTATCGAGCACAAAAATATTAATATCGGCCTGTGCCAGGTCTGAAAACGAAAACCCGAAGCGCCTTGTCAAGGAACGGTCAGTCAACAAAACACATCAACAAAAACAGGAAAGATCTCTCATAATCTGAAACGAAAACTCACAAAGACACATTTTATTCCCCAAATCCCGTATTCCAAGAATCCATAATCTGCCTTCATATCTCCGTTAGGTCTAAACTTGTAAAGTAAATCTGCAAACATACGTGCTCCAAGCTAAGGTCGAAGTATTAGCGTTACCGACGTCTACCGCCTATTATATACAAACAAACTCGTTGCGTAACGTAACATGCTGCGTTGCGTGTTGCATAACAATTTGGTATGTTTGTCTAAACTTATGTCGGTTATTTGCTGTTGTTTGGATAGTAAATATTAATTCAATACGAGGTTACCCTTTTGTATATTGTTTTTGGATGTTTAGACAATATAAATATTGTTATTGATAATTGGATTGAGGCCATATGCTACTCACCGGTTAATTTCCTGTATTGCAATGTAATAAGTACCCGTAGGGGCTGATGTGCCAGCAATATAGAACACGTTTGATCTTGTCTGTATACCGCGACATTCATCCAGTTTTGGTTTTTTCTATCATGCCGAGTTCGGTCGCGGACACACTATCGCCGTCACCGTGACGTCACGTTCGGCTCGAATAATCTCGTTTCTCGGTGACGTCCCGGTGACGGCGGCGGTTGAAAAACGCCCTCAGTCTAGTCTTGTTTAGAGTTTTTTTCTTGTTTACTTTTGGCCGAATTCTTTGTACAGGGTACGCAGATCAGCACCCAAAATATTGATAATATATTAAACAAATAAGGCTGTAGGTAATCAAGCAGTTATTGTTACAGCAACATTTCGTGTAACGTGTACGTTATAATCCTAAGCTTCCTGCGGCAAAGCCAAGGAATTATGAAAACTTTTGATAAATGGTTTTAGGCTAATTTATTCTGTTACGGTGCTAAAGGGGATGTAACAAAGAGATAGGCACTGGTTTTGGCTTTTTAGATCAGTTTACAGAAGAAAAATCGTTTATGGTTTCACAGGATAAAGTAGGACTGCGCATTGTAAGCAAAAGGAGGATCGAAATAATTCGAGTCAGAATAAAAAATATTATGGTTCAATAGCAAACAAAAGATGGTACCTAAACACCTTCCAGGTTTTATTTTAACAAAAAAAAATCGTAAATCACGAGGAGAAAATAATATAACAATTATCACTACATATTATAATTCAAATTCCTAACGCCGCGTCTGTCTATCTGTCTGAACGCGATATACTCAAAAAGTATCGAACGCATTTTCATACGATTTTCAGCAATGAACGAAGTAATACATAGGGAAGGTTTAGGTGTATAGTTCAGTAAGGTTTTGTGTAAATTGGCAGAAATATGACGATGATTGTTGAAGATGTCAAAAAAATCATGCCGACTGGGAGCTTCACTGACATGCACCGAGTAAACCAAAGTTATATGAAAACAATATATTGCGGAGTTATTCCTCTAGGGTACTTTGAATCCCGGTAGTACGTTCCCGTGGGATATTTCCCGAGATCCACGCGGGCAAAGCCGCGGGAAAACGCTAGTTTATTTTCATTTAAAGTAATTATTCAATATGGAAATTATTTGCTTGCAATATTTTACGGACACAAACTGTACATCCTGCTTGAACACAATCTAATCTGTTGTAAAATTAAGTAAAACCTTTTCAAATTACGTTATAATATTTTGACCAAAATTAAGTACCTTGATATGATCTACAAATTAATGGCAATTTATTAACTTAAACTCTTTTGTGCCTAAGCTTTGTACAATTACGTTTTAAACACACAAAAATATGCTTTATTTCAGTGATAATAAGTAAATATTGTAACATGCCTATTGACTAAGACTTCACACAGCATAGCATAATCAACCTATAATGTTCCCACTGCTGGGACACAGGCCTCCTCTCTTCGAAAGAGAGTGGGCAGTAATCTACCAAGTGCGAGTCGGACTCGCGCACCGAGGGTTCCGTACAATTACATTTTACGTTATATGACGTATAAAAAAAAAACTACCTACTAGATCTCGTTCGTACATCATATATTTTTTTTAGTTTTATCATTCCCTTATTTTAGAAGTTACAGGGGGGGGGGGGGACATTTTACCACTTTGAAAGTGTCTCTCGCGCAAACTATTCAGTTTAGAAAAAAATGATTTTAGAAACCTCAATATCATTTTTGGAGACCTATCGTAGTCGACTACTGCCGTCGACCCATAGATGCGTATGGGTTTGATGAAAACAATTTTTTTGAGTTTCAGTTCTAAGTATGGGGAACCCACCAAATTTATTGTTTTTTTTTCTATTTTTGTGTGAAAATCTAAATGCGGTTCACAGAATACATCTACATACCAAGTTTCAACACTATATATAGTTCTTATAGTTTCGGAAAAAAGTAGCTGTGACATACGGACGGACAGACAGACAGACATGACGAATTCATAAGGGTTCCGTTTTAGCCATTTGGCTACGGAACCCTAAAAACGGATGCGATGAACAAAAATAACTAACTGTCTATCAAACTCAAGGCATTTATTTCAATTAAACCACTTACAGGCACTTTTGAATGGTCAAGGGGCGGTCAATCAGAAAGATGAAGCTAGTTGCCCATTCCAAAGCGTAGTAGGTTCTTATGGAGAAGAACGGGATTATTTTTGTAATATTTCCTTGTTTACAAACGTGTCATATTTATGTATGTGACACTGACACTCCATGAACACTTTAAATCACTAAATCGTTACCTAATGCAAGCATGATGAAAATATCAATATTTTCCTGTATCAAGTTATAGGTAAAATAGTGAGCAGATAATATTGATACCTACAAAATCCTATAAATCAGTCCCTTCCCTATCTAAAGTGGCACACCCTGTACAGCCTGGTTTATACCTTCTTCAGTCAAGTGATTCCACGTATACCTCTAAGCTTCCGAACAAGTATAGCGGTAACGTTAGAGTGAGTCCTCTCACGTAGTCGCAAGACCCTCTTCCTCAGATGATTGCTTATGGCATATAAGGAAAACCGCGTACTCTCATGTCCCTAAAAACAAAGAAAAATAAATGTTTCACTTTGTAGTCGCTTTTTGTTTTTTTGCTGTTTAAAAAGGTTTTAATATTTGATTTCATACTGAATGATTGGACTTCTACTACTACATATCAACGCTTTATAGGGTATGAGGAAAGGGGTGTAAAGTTTACTCATCCTCCATAGAAAAGTGAGGATCCTCCGACCAGACGGGTGTTGTGTCTGGTGGGAAACCACCCGACGATTGATGTTGGGACGTTGTATATATGCTAGTTGCGCGGTAAAATCTGCTTGCGCGATGTGGGATTTGGTGTGACGTCAGTGTGATGCATAGCTTGAATGTAGCGGTGTAGATGCAGCCACAACCGCTATTGACTGCCACGTTGGTCTCGTGGTCGCAAGCGAGACTGCTGAGCGTGGGGTCCTGGGTTCGATTCCCAGGTCGGGCAGTATTATTGGGTTTTTCCGTTAGGTATTTTTTAGTAGGTAACAGTAGCCCGGAGTTTGAAATTTGGCGTTTTAATGAAGACCACCGTGCCTCGGAAAGCGCGTTAATCCGCTGGTCTTGCACCTGATCTCTCTCCAGTCGTGTCGGATTGCCATCCCATCAGACTATGTGAGTGATCCAAGTGGGAGTGCACCTGTATCTGCGCATACACTTGTGCACTATAATATCTCCCGCGTCGAAGACTACTCACCGCTGAGGTGGACGACATTTTTTCTGGAGCACTATTATTATTATCACCGCTGATGAATTATGAATAAACTACTCCCCCCCCACACTCACACTCTCTCTCTACTATCCCTACTTTTAACATCTCTTGCATTCTGACAATTTGTGTTGTAATATGTATTGTACTCATGTTTGAGCAAATAAATGATCATCTTATCTTATCTTAACTATTATAATTTCCTTTTGTAGTTGGTTTAGAACCACTAAAGTTAACATTTTTAAGGGAACATTTATCTCAGGATATCTTTAACAAATTAAAAAAAAACTTATCTAATGATTACTTAACCTCCTCCGTTTTCGAAGTCGGTCAATAAAGAAACAAATCATTGAATATTTCCAAGATTCCCAGCCAGTTGTACAAATGGTGGAAAATAAAGTGAATTAGTTGTTCGGTCCGTGCAAGTTGAAAGACTTAAAGTTTGAAACGAGTTGTTCTTTGTGGGTGATGAACTAGCGAAATTTTACGTATTCTTCTTTATTCGAGTATCTTTTGGAGTGTTATTGATAAACTTCGTAGTATCTTTATAAGGTTGAAGGAAACGGGCAAGCGTTTTTATGCAGGACTTTATGCGAGTTTATAATACAAACAACAGATGCACAAAGCACTGGGAAGTGGTGAAGGGCGGGCGTTTTGGGGACAGTTTTATGTAATTTTGACGTTCAAAAAGAGCTGATTCTCAGCCTAATTTGAATAATTGAGTTTTGATTTTGATGGCTTGTTTACTGTTTAGCGATCAGCCTGTAGCAGTTTCTAAATCATTTTCTGAATTGAGCTTCATGATAACTGATAAATGCGTGCACTTACTGGACAGGTCCGCTCAAATCTGTGTGGCTCTTTCCTTAAAAGACCATCTAAGTCATCAAACATCAAACATCAAAAGTCATTTATTCAAATTAGGCTGAGAATCAGCACTTTTTGAACGTCAAAATTACAAAAGACAGTCCCCCAAAAACGCCCGCCCTTCACCACTTCCTAGTGCTATTGCTGGGAAGAAGAAGTGGCGCAACAAACTCCCCAGCAGCACAGCTGTCTGTTCAATTTAAAAAAAATACTTGAATGTATACAATACTAGGTACTTATGTTCGGTAATTAACATTACAAAAACCAGAACATAAAATTTAATTATTTGCCATAATATGTCAGCTAGCCACGCCAATATACCAACAAATATAATAAAAACTATACGTACTCAAGCTAAAACATAATTAATTAAAATGTAAATAAAAAAACTTACTACCCAAATAAGAGCCTCCAGGCATAAAGGGCGTGACAGCTTACACATTTATGCATTGCTGGGTTCTGCAGTAAGCTAATTCTGGAGAAGGAACATAAACATTGTCTTGCGTTAAACTAGGGTGACCAACTATTCTTATCGTCTAAGTAGTCGTTGATAGAATAGTATGCCTTTGAACAAAGGTTGGATTTTAGTTGAGCTTTAAACGCATTAAAAGGCAAGTCTAGAAAAGAAGAGGGTATCTTGTTATAAAAGGTTATACCAAGCCCAACAAATGAGTTATGAACCTTATGAAGCCGGTGAAAGGGGGCACGTAGTTTGTCCTTATTTCTAGTGTTAACACTGTGAATATCACTATTTTTAGTGTACAAGTGTAAATTTTGCCTAATATATAAAATGTTGGCAAGGATGAATTGTGATGCAACCGTGAGAATACCAATATCTTTAAAGAAATCTCTTAGAGAAACTCTGGCACCTAGCTGGTAAATTGCTCGAACAGCTCGCTTTTGAAGGACAAATATATTTTGTATATCAGCGGCTTTGCCCCACAGCAGAATACCGTAGGACATAACGCTGTGAAAATAACTAAAATAGACTAAACGAGCTGTATCAACGTCAGTATATTGTCTTACTTTCCTGACGGCGTAGGCAGCCGAACTGAGCCTTCCTGCTAGACTTGATATATGAGGTCCCCACTGAAGTTTGGCATCTACTGTTAGTCCTAGAAAAATTGCATCAATCTCCATGGTCCTCATATGTCCTGACTAAGATTATGTCTAGGCTTTTAAAGAGACCGTGACCTCTGAGTTCGTTTCGGTCTTTCTTATCAGAGTATTCGGTAAGGAAACTTCGAACACCTCCAGTAAAAAATAATTAATTCAAAAAAGGGCATGGCGGTCGTGTTATTAATTTTTTTAAATTCTTTATTTTTATTTTATACATTTTAGGGACAAGCTTTATTCGTGCTAGGTGGCTTTAATAAGGCCTTCAATTTGATACCCATATTGTAATAATTGAACAAAAAATTTTTTTTTCACTTTTCAAAATTGAGCCATACTGCCGCCATATTGATTTTTTTCAAAAAAATATTTTGCCAGTGTCTCTCGGGATGATGTAAGGATTCTAACGGTACGCATACATCCAAATCTGTTCAGGCATTTAAAAGTTATGGTGGAATAAAAAAAACTCACATACATGCATACAAACATACATCAACCCTGAATCCATTACACTCCTTTTTGGGCAGTCGTGTAAAAAAGAAAAAAAAAAAACGTGTAAATGATTTTTTTTTAACCAATTCACAGAAATAATAAAAATAATTTATCATACTCGTAGCTAAAACTAATCCTATAACCTAGTTCTATCACACCATGTGGACTTCTTACAACGCAGTTTGAACTTTTGATTTGATTTTTAAGTATTTGCAGAACATGTGTGGCTTTAGTCCGTGCTAAATAAATGTACTTTCCTTCTATCTTAAACTGCTGCTAAACGTAAGCTAGGATTTCCTAAGATTGCGGTGACCGCAGCGGCGAATGACGTCAATGAAACGTTATTTATAGAATAGAATAATTTATTTAATAAAAACGTTTTCAAAAGTTGTACGGACGGCAGCAGGTCAAGCTACCCGAAACTGTCAAATTTTCCCAATCAACCTTGAACCTTAATGCTTCAACGATAAAGTTGAAAATCTATCAAAGAAATTTGACAGATTGTAGTAGGTTGATGTGCTGGCGTCTGTACCTACATGTAGCCAACAGTAGTAAACCCATACAATTTTAGTGCTTATAAATAAACTAAAACTAAAATATTTTTTATTACAACAGGTGCAAGTAATGATGGTTCGGGATTAGTGTTAGGTAGCGACCCGCCCGAACTAGGTTTATCCAAACCTGTGTTTCAGGCCATCACTTATTACATTGACATTAAATTGGGGCGTTAATTTTTTAAATAAAACTAAGAAAAAAGTATGTAATCAAGTAGGTATTGTGAAGCAATGTAAACGTTATTATGAAAGTAAGTTGGTGTTTTTTCGTAGAGAGTGTTTTTGATACCGTAAAGTCAAACCCTGGTGCCATCAATTTCATGACGGCCTTCACTGCGGCTCTTCTGGGAAACTGTAGCTTTATTTATTTTATTTTTGTTTATATATCAGATTCAGTCAACAATTTAGTTAATAATACAAAAAAATGACTTTGTTAGTAAAATATCTTATAACTAGTGTTAGTAGTAAACAACCAAGAAACAAACAACAAAGTAGGTGTCTGAGGCAGAATATGCAGAGAACGACAAAGTGAGGAATGAGCTACCTGACCATTATCCCCACATAGTGCCTCAGAATAGGGGAGTAAGGACTTTCTACAACTGTTTTTAGGATGGTATTGTCACTGCCCCGCGCTCTTCGCATCAGTGATGCGACGTAAGACAGACAGGCTTTAGGCCTATCTACTCTATGTCCACCCCGAAGTCCAGACCTTCCGTAAAAAAACCCGAACAAAATCCATCTAACGATTCCTTCGATGCAAAACTCCTTTGATGTCTTTTCGAACAAAATTTAGAATTTTGTTGAAAAAAGGTTTTAAGTAATAATTCTCGCTCCCTTACTCTTCAGGAATTCAATTAGATTGTACCAGGCTTCCAATGACGGGACTGTTGTTCGTCGCCTTTTAGTGTCACTCGCAGATTTCGTGTTTGGCGATGAAAAATAAATAACTTTGGTTGACTTGGAAACTTTAAGTTTGTGTGTTGTGCTTCGTGATCGTGTTTTGATAAATATACAGGGTTGTGAGATGGGACTTTCGAAAACCTAAACAATGATGGGTAGCAGGGCTGAAAAGAATCATGAGTAGCATTTTGGAGAACAAAATCTGTATTTCAAGAGTTTTTCATGTATTTTGACAACTTTTGACACTTCAGCTGAGGTCCAAGCTCGAGGTTTGCCAGCAAGCCATGGAGCGCAGTAACTTGGGGGTTCGAATTTCTGACCATATAATAAACAATACTGCGCGCCGAAACCAAGATACCTAACGGAAGTTACCCTGAAAGCCGAGAAGCAAGTTTAAATTAAAAAAATCAACGGGTTGCACTCCGGGAGTGCCGGCAGAAGTGAAAGCTTGAAAATTAACGTTGTGCATTTTTGATATTTTGGAATGCGGTCTACTCTCCCTCCGTCTTACGAATTTTCGATCAGGTCACGTGTCCTGACGTGAGCTCCGTCTTACGAATTTTCAATCAGGTCACGTGACGCGAGTTTTTAACATTTTTTACCCATCACAACAAAAGTGCACAACGCCGCTAAAGAAGTTTTCACTTCAAAAATAGTATCCCATGTCCTCCGGTTACAATCGCTGTAATTTTTATAAGTCTACGAGTATATTGCAATAAAATTAAAATCATTGACTCACCACTTGATTACGTAATAATATTATATTTAGTTAATCACAAGCGACTGAATCTCCCACAGATAAATGTGGATTATATTCTCAATATCGCATTAGTACCTACTGTTAAATACTAATCTGTGAACATTTAGAGACTAGATGTATTAAATCTTTGGGAATTAGCATTGCTTACTAAACTACACCTGAATTAACCTTGTCTAAGTAGATTTATATCACAGACAAGTTTAGCATTCATATTTCATACCCGTCGATCGGCAAAAGGTTTACTTAGTTATAGAATTAAACCCTAAAACGTATTAATGTCATTTTCATAGTTTTAACGTCAAACTAAATGTGTCTAGACTGGCGCAGATTAAGTTTAGCAATGTATATAAATCGTATTATAAAAGTTGGCATCGAATTGTTATTAACAACAGATGTTCGGACTTCGACCTTAATAGTTTGGTCCTAAGAGTTGAAATTATTTATATGTTCACATATCAGTTGATGTGGATTATAATTCGGGGCTTTGAAGTCAGTCTTTAGGGATTATGAAGTTGAATAGTTGAGTATATAAAATAGGATCAAAGTTTACGAATATTCTATCTTATTTTTTGTCCGAACATGGCCGCCGTTCTATGTCACAGGGATTTAAAAATCTGATTTGAAAGAAATAATGTTGAAACCCTCATCCCTTCATCTACAATCTGTTGAGGCCTTATTGATATGAGCCTTATCTTGGCCATGACACCCATTTAATTCCGTTTCGAACACCAACCTACCCACTTGGAATGACTGACATACAGCATGTATCAGAGAGATGTTGTCATATTTAAGTGAAACTGAACAACTTTCTCCATGGGACCAATATTGTAATCGCGAAGAATATCATCTGTCCTATACAAAACTTCAATACCTACTCGATCCAAATATTTGGGACGAGTGATTAGAATTTGGTCCCATGGAGAAAGTTGTTCAGTTTGATGGTCGGTACTACACCCTTAATTATGACCACATATTTTTTCATAATTTCAGCCGAAAGCTGGACAAAGGCCTCCCGCAAGCACCTCCACTTCGAACGGTTTTGTCCTTCTCGCATCCAACGGGTTCCTACGGCCTTCACAAAGTCGTCGGTCCATCTTGTGGGAGGCCTTCCAACGCTACGTCTTCCACTACGCGGTCACCACTCCAGAACCTTTCGGCCAACTCACACTTCACAACTTTCCTTGATAAATCATTTACTGTCCAAGCCGCTCGTTTGTGGAATGCATTGCCAGTTGAAATAAAACGCGCGCAGTCTTTACAGGTCCGCAAGCGCCGCATCCGCCCTCCGGATGCGGAAGCCACGGAGGCGGAGCTGTACGGGGGGTACAGAGCGGCGAAGACCGCCCTCCGAGAGGCTGTCCAGCGGGCCAAGGACTTGGCCCGCGAGGAGATGCTGGAGACTCTGAACAGAGATCCATGGGGGCGCCCTTACAAGATGGTGCGGAATAAACTCCGCACCTGGGCCCCCCCGCTGACACAGAGTCTCCGCCCTCAGCTGGTGGAGGAGGTGGTGAGCGCTCTGTTCCCTTCACGGGGGGAGCATACTCCCCCGCCTATGGCTCCGCCAATAGCGGTGTCCGAAGCGGACCACACGGACGACGATGACGACACCCCTGAAGTGACCGGGGTAGAGCTGGGAGCGGCGGTAGGCAGGCTGAAGGCCAAAAATACCGCCCCAGGACCCGATGGCGTGCCGGGTAAAGCCTGGGTCCTGGCCTCGACGGCTCTCGGGCCTCGACTGGAGGCGCTCTTAAGCGCATGCATGGAGAGAGGCCAGTTTCCACTCCGTTGGAAGACAGGGAAGCTGGTCCTCATTCAGAAGCCAGGGTGCCCTGCGGACTCTCCGTCCGCATACCGGCCCATTGTGCTGCTCGACGAGGTTGGCAAGCTCTTCGAGAGAGTGATTGCGGGCCGCCTCGTCGGGCACCTGGTGGGGACGGGGCCGGATCTTGCGGATAACCAATTTGGCTTCCGCAAGGGGCGCTCGACGGTGGACGCCATCATGCGCGTTAGAGCCCTCACGACGGGGGATGCGGTGTCCCGGGGCGGGGCCGTCGTGGCGGTGTCACTTGACATCGCCAACGCGTTTAACACCCTGCCCTGGAGTTGCATTGGGGAGGCACTTCGGTATCACCGGGTGCCGACCTACCTCCGTCGAATAGTCGGGGCGTATCTGACGGATAGAGCCGTCATCTACCCCGGTCGCGACGGGAACTGGAGCCGGCGAGAGATGTCGTGCGGTGTCCCACAGGGATCGGTTCTGGGGCCGCTCCTGTGGGACATCGGTTACGACTGGGTGCTGCGGGCAGACCTCCCTGATGGCGTCAGTGTAGTTTGCTACGCTGACGACACGCTGGTCCTGGCGCAGGGGAGGTCGCATCAGGCGGCAGCCGACGCAATGACACGCGGGGTTGCGATAGTCGTGGATAGGATCCGGCAGTTGGGTCTCGCGGTGGCATTGCACAAGTCCGAGGCCATGTCCTTTCATGGGCCCCGGTACGGGCCACCTTCGGGATCTCAACTGATGGTAGGAGGGGTTCACATCGGCGTCGAGACAACGATGAGATACCTGGGTCTCGTCCTCGACAGCCGGTGGAACTTCGTCGAGCATTTCCGACATTTGGCCCCCAAACTGGAACGGGCCGGGGCCACCTTAAAGCGGCTCCTGCCCAACCTGAGGGGGCCAAACGCCTCCTGCCGGAGGCTTTACGCGGGGGTCGTGCGGTCCATGGCCCTATATGGGGCCCCGGTATGGGCGCGTTCACTGCGGCTTCGAGCCGCACACTATCTGAACGCGCCCCAGAAGGTGGTAGCCGTAAGGCTGATCCGGGGCTACCGCACGATCTCGCGCGAGGCGGCAAGCCTCCTTGCCGGACTGCCGCCATGGGATCTGGAGGCGATAGTCCTCGCGCGCCTGCATGATTGGCGCGCGGAGGCACTACGCCGGGGGGAAACTCTGCACCCGCGGCAAATCGCTGCGGAGCGGACGGACCTCCGGCGCGATCTCATGGCGGAATGGAAGGCGCGACTATCGCAACCCAGCGCAGGGCACGCCGCGATAGCGGCGATAAGACCCCTCTTTGAGGAGTGGCTAGAGAGGCGTCACGGCGTTCTCACGTACCGCCTGACGCAGGTCCTCTCCGGACACGGATGTTTCGGGAGGTTCCTGCACATTATCAGGCGGGAGGAGACGCCCGGGTGTCACCACTGCCAGGATCGCCCAGAGGACACGGTGGAGCACACGGTGGAGGTCTGCCCTGCTTGGGCGGAGACCCGCCGTGTCCTCGTAGAGGCGATCGGCAACGGCGGCGACCTCTCGCGCCCGGCCCTGGTGCAAGCCATGGTCCGGGGTGAGAGAGAATGGGAGGCAGTCACCTCCTTCTGCGAAGCAGTTATGCTAGCGAAGGAGGTGGCGGGGAGGCTGAGGGAAAGAACCTCACGCCTCAGCCGCCGCGGGAGACGCTCCGGGCGTCGGGAGCCGCGTGACGACTCCCGGCCACCGTAGGCGCGGGCCTGCGGGCGGTGAGTAATGGGTAGCTCACCGTCCGATCAGGACCAGGCCCGTGCCGGACGGCGCGTTGTGTTCCACGCGCGCCTCAAAGAGATGTCAGCAGAGGACGGGGCCCCACAGGGCCGAAGCCTGCCGGGGCGGCGGGATTTTCCGAAAGGTTAACCGCTGCCCTGGAACAGAAAGGGCTAAGGACGGAACACGGGTGGGTTTTAGTCAGTAAAAGTCTGACACTCCCTTCCGCTCCACCCAGAGCGGGAGGGGTCATTTGATGATTTCCCATCCACAAAAAAAAAAAGAAAAAAAAGTCTTTACAGGTGTTCAAAAGACTTGTAAAGGAACACTACTTGTCGTTGTGATCTTGTTGTCCTAACTGCAAGCGTCTACAATCTTCTTTTATTTTTCGATGCTTGTATACATAGTATGTATGTATTTATGTATCTATAATTTTGAATATGTATATATTTGTATATCTATTTTAGTGTATTGTATACATAATATTTGCACCAACGACAGTCCCATTTTATGTCCAGGGAAATCACTGTCCATTCTAAGGTTGCCTGGAAGAGATCGCAGTAATGCGATAAGGCCGCCCATTGTATATTTTGTAGTGTCTCATGTATTTTTTATGCTATGTATTTTTGTGGTGTACAATAAAGTATATATAAATAATAAATATGTTGTGTTTTGTTGTAATAATTTTATTTTAATGTGTTGATTATTATGTTTTATAATAATTACTAATTGTGTGAAAGTGAAAGAGTGTGCACCTAGGTAAGTAGATTTTTTGAGGAACTGGTTATTTATCATTAAGATCTCATCAATCACACCAATAAATGAATTTGAATATTCAATGTTCCATAAGTAAGCCGAACAGGCAAACAGCATACATTTCGCATCCCTAATCCAGATTAAGAACTAAAGCGACATCCACTCAGAAACAAAAGATACAAAAACTTAAATACACTCAAGTTTTTCAATCTACGTTCCGTCTCGAAATAATATTTGCCATGTCTCCCCAGTGATGGGCTCGTTAGCCTGGCTTTGCCCTCGTGTTGAGTGTATTGACTTTGCCAGTTCGTTGGATTCAAGAGGCAATGTTTTACTTTTTTGCGAAGCATGACGGGTGACGTGGAACGAAGCAATCGATTTTTTTTTTGGAACACATAGTGTTTGAGAGTGAATTGGCGATGTTTGACTTCATGGATGATTACGATGAATTTTGTGAAGCGTGAATTTTTGTTTGGATGTTTGTGATTGCGTTGTTCTTTGTTATGTTTGTTCTTTAGTATGTTGAGGCATAAGGGTCTATAAAGTCTCACATTAATTTCATAAGTCAAATGAATGTAAGAATCTTTAGACCCTTAGGGCCCTTATTAACTTAACAGCCCTTATTCGTTTTTGAGAGTATAATTCACATTTATCTGTGAAGGAGCATGACAGGTAGCGCGGAACGAAGCAATCGTTTTTTTTTTCGAACGATTGAGAGTGAATTGGTAATGTTTGCCTTTCATGGATGATTATGATGGCTGGATTCTTGTGGAGCGTGAATTTTTGTTTCGATGTTTGTGATTGCATTGTACTTTGTTATGCTTGAGGTTGTTCTTCAGTATGTTGAGGCTTAAAGGCTTAAGCGCCTAAAAAGTCTGACTGTTAATCAACAGACTATTTTGAATGAAAGAATTTCTTCCCATTTGGAACACACGCCTCCTCTCGGTAAGAGGGAATGGGCCATAATCCACCACGCACGTCCATTGTGAGTTGGTAGATGTCACATAACTTCGATTTTTTGTTTCTGGGACAGTCCGGTTTCCTCACGATATTTTTCTTCATCGTTTTGAGAGCAGTGGTAATTAAATAATTTACACAAAGTAAAGCGTTAAAAAAAAACCCTGACAAGTTCAGGGTTTTTTTTTGTTTGTGGGAAATCATCAAATGAGCTCTCCCGCTCTGGGCTGAGCGAAAGGGCGTGTCAGACTTTTACTGACTAAAACCCACCCGTGTTCCATCAGTTGCCTGTGCCAGGGGCCACTTGTCAGGGTTCGAGCCTACAACCTACAATTCAATAGCCGCCACTGGTCGTTTTTTACTGCAGATTAAACCAAAAAGACACATTAAGCTCATTGATTAACCCTTACAGCTGTCAAAACGACAGGTTACTGGTCAGACGTACGTACATTCGCGGTCTCATGACGTTTTCATCAAATAAATTCAAGATTAGTAAATTGTGAATAACTAATTTCTCTACAGCATTCTAATGGCTATAAATAAAGGTTATTGTCCTTGTTTACTCTGCTTTGTAACGAAAGCCATAAAAACTCCCATAGTTATTTAAATTTCCAAAATAAGGGACATTTTGTGAATGAGTTAAAAAGACCCAGAGGGGTACTGAGCAAACCCTTTTAATTGCGAAAATTTTCGCGCCCCTGGGACCAATCTGTATTGACATAAATTAGATTATAAAAATTCTAATGAAATGGGACAGTGTTTTGAAACGATTTTATCAATGTAGGTACTTGAATAATAAAATTGAACCTCTTTGAGCAAATACAAATAGGCTTTTTTAATAGATAAACACTCGTGCAATTAACACTAAGGGACCGAAGGACAAGGAATTATAAAATATATTATGTAGATTCTTGTTCAATACTAGAAATATTGATGACTTAATGAATGATGAATTAAGTTATATCTATCCTGCACATCACTCCCCGAAATCATTATAAAAAACAAACGTAAAACTGACACAACAAACTAAACTGCTTACCGAACAATGTCCCCGAAACACGACAGGGTAAACGCACATACAGACGAAACAATCCGAAATAATACCGGCATTACGATCTACTATACACTGGAAACACGTAAAACCCTTCAAAGGTTCCTTTTCAACGAAGCAAATTCACCCGGATGCAAGGACTTAGGATGAATGTATTATGTACGAGGTAGGTACATGTCGGATTGGGTAAGAATGGTTTATAGATACGGTAAAATAAATAAAGCGAAAATCCTCAATGTTTTGGAAATAAAAATTGGTTTATGAGTGTGGAGTGTTCTGTTTCATTTTATATATTGATGTAGCAATTCTGTTATTGACACTCGTGTGAATATTGTCACGATATATTTTCAGGGGCTAAATAGAAACGATTTTTCAATCGTCAAGTAATCTCTATGTGAGGAATAATGTTATAGATTTTATTTACTTTTATATATACCCCTTCCAAATCTATCTGTCTTGTGCGATTTCTGGCCATGTTGGCCCCGCAAACGTTACAAGATTGTCACACCACCTTCGCCATGGTCGACGGCGATGTCCTCCTTCAGGCGTCCAGTGACGATCTTTGCCTATCTCTCCGGGTAAAAAAAAGGAAAGAAAAAGGGGAGGAATTTTGCCCAGCATTGGAATATAATGTAGGCTATACAAATATATACAGGGTGGCAGGGACATCGACGAGCAAACTGTTACCATGAATTCAGCACATGAGTTTAGTTAGCGTCGAAATTTTTCGTCGGTTATCAAAAAAAAAACTTCTGTTTCATAGAAAAGTGCAATACCTACTCGGTGATAACGTATGGAACAGCAATATTTTTTTTTTAATAAACGACGAAAAATTTCTATGGGGTCTAAACTCATGTGCTGAATCCAAGGTTACAGTTTGCGCGTCGATGTCCCTGCCACCCTGTATATGTATATATACTCCAGAAAAATACGTAACAGAAATATTATGAGGCACTACAAAATATACGATCGGCATGGCAAGGGTATTTTTTTATATCTATGTTTAGAATAGTTGTATTTTTTTTCGTTTACTACTTCGTTACTTAACTGACCAAGATAATATATCGATTTTAAAAGAAACTGTAACCCATGAGTTTGTTTCTTCTCAGAGTACTTGGTTAGGAAACACGCCTCATGTATTAGATAAGGCCAACTAATAATAATATGATTTGCATGCCCATGTGTCGGTAGAACATGCAGGACTCTTAAAATAAAACATCTATGTACTAAATACCCACCCACCGCTGACCGACCGACGCGACCTTTTAAAAACGTTATTATTTATATTTTACGTTACAGTGGTTTTTTCATATCAATTAGCAGAAATATTGCCATATCATATATCGCCACTTCAAAAATGTACGTCGTAATAAAATCCGTAATAATTATAGATATTCGTTTCGTGATTCTTGTACCTATTACATCCTACTTTGTACGGGTCCTATCCAACCTATCAGCTAGGGTCTCACGTCCACTCGGTGACCGTGTATACCTACCATATTTCACACTCGTATTCGTGGGTTGAAATTTAAATAGTCTGTGGAGTTCCATATTATTAGCATTATGGAGATTTTAAGGGACGGCTTGTAGGATATAGCGTACGCATTAGTTAAAATTTAGGTTGTGAATTGGTATGTTTACTCATTAAAAGAAACGTGCTTTTTTCTTTACATAATCAGCCTTTAATGCGGAACTGCTGGGACACAGGCTTCCTCTTGGTGAGAGGGCGTGGGCCCAAATCCACCACGCGGGCCCAGCGCGGGTTGATAGATGTCACCTATCTTCAAATATTTGGTTCTTGGACATGCCGGTTTCCTCACGATGTTTTCCTTTACCATTTTTAGAGCAGTGGTGATGAAATAATTTACACAAAGTAAAGCGCCTGTGTGGGTTCGACCGGCCGTCACCGCTGCATAAATAGGTATATTTACTCATTAAAAAACGTACTTTTGACGTAAATTTTCATGATGTAGCAAAGTATTCTAGTCTAAAATACACCTAGTTTAACGACGGTTAATAGAAGTGGAGCATAGTAGTAGTGGAGTGTAGTTCAGATTTTTGGTCGGCAGGAGTTGTGTACAGACGTTACAGGGAGGCTCGACCAAAACCCACCTAGAAGAATTATGATTTTTGTAATTACGAGTATGTAGGTTAGTTTATAATGTATTTATGTTATGAGTCTGTGTTGCCCGAATTAAATGATTTCGATTTTAGTATTATTGGGAGGAGGGCTAAATAATAACAGCAGCACGGGTCGACCGATGGTTAAGCTACACTCGCCGCGGTCGGTTCGTGGATGGGTGACCATCCATAACATATCGAGGCTCCTCCGTGCCTCGGAAACCACGCTAAGCCGTTGTTCCCGGCTGTCATTTGTAAATCTTTGACAGTCAATACGGGTAGAAGCCTGAAAGTCTGACAACCAATCTTACTAAGGGTAACTTGGTTATGGAAATCAAATAGGCAGTCGCTCCATGTATGTAACATACTGAATCAGATGCATCCAGTTAGACTGGAAGCCGACCCCAATATAGTTGGACAAAGGCTAGGCAGATGGAGATATTATTATAATAAATTATAAGAAATATACAAAGTAGGTACTCCAATACCAGGATCACACGCATACATAAGGACCAAATCCTTGAGGTCCGCAAATTACAAAAAGAACTCTTCATTATTCCATACAGCCGTGAAATTTTAATTTGGATCGTCGAAAATCTCTGCATAAAAGGCGAGATGTTGATGAAAATACGACGTTTGCCTTTAAAATCCACTTTATTACCATATAATGAACCACTCAGTTTTTTATAGCTAGCGATTTAACGAGCGGAGCTGAATACTCATTTCTAACCAATTCATTTATTCTTATTTATGTAAATTTCAGTAGCTTTTTTTCGTGTTCTTCTTTCGGTGTTTTTTGGCGTGTGGGATGAGTCAGAAACACCACACTACGCTCCATAACTCAAGTAGCGGATGTTGGAGAAAAAACAGCCAGGCTGAAGTAGGAGTGGGCTGGATACGTTCTACGAATGCACCCAGAGAGATGAGCAAAGATCGTCACTCCCTGCCGCCTGAAGCTGGTCGCGCAGTCGAGGTAGACCACGGCGAAGGTGGTGTAACGATCTAACGAGGTTTGCAAGGCCAACATGGTCAGAGATCGCCGAAGACAGGGAGGTTAGGAAGGAAAATGGGGAGGCATTGGTCTAGCCTGCAGTGGGACATAATATAGGCTGACGAAAAAAAAAGTGGGATTATGTTGTTTCATGTATATCCGTGCAGTGTAAGATTTAGACACGGACTGCCTCGTTTGTCTAGTTGTCCTGGGTTCGATTCTCGGGTCGGGCAAAGTAGAATGTCAAATGGGTTTTTCCATGTAGCAGTCTGGCAATACAGGCTCGTCTGTTATTACATGGGACTTAAACATAACTGGTGAAATGTGGGTGTAACCACTATACATAGGTACCTACATCTCTGCCTAACCTTCGGGAAATACAGGCGTGATGTTATGTATAAGATTCAATGTATAATGGCGCCGACTCCCTTGTTCACAAACTTAATTCAATTTAAGTTCAGTGTATCTTTTCTTTCTTTCTATTTCACTAAGAAAAGGACAGCAGATACATATTAGTTTAGTCATGTCAAATTACTCAGTGCCTGACGTAAACTGACGTATTTTTAGTAGCCATGTTTTTAATCACGTCTTAACTTGCTGTGGAGTATCTCACGACTAAACTAATATTTATCTTCTGTCCTTTCCTTAATAAAATAAAAAGAAAAAGATGCACTGAACTTAAATTTAATTTTGTGAACAAGGGAATCGGCGCCAGTGATGTTTTAAACGACTACTTAAGAATTATTATTATTATTATTTAGCTATCGTTTAACATCGTTTTTTAACATTGTTAAACCGACTCAGAAACTCTTTTATTCTACCTAGATTTACAACTAGGTACCAGTTTCTCTGAAATAACAGCTAATTACATCTAGATTCAGATAAAACCTTCCCCTCCAATTATAAATAAAATACACAGCAAGGCAAAAAACAAAAAGGCCAGAACCCAACCCGAACTTGTTTAAAATCCGTACAGTTGCTCACAAAAAACGCTGACAAAACTAGGACCACAAAAACATTGGGAAGCCGCTAATACCCAGAGGAGATACATTATTGTTCCTCTGCTTATTTGGCAATAATGCGTAGTTCATTCGTTTTACTCAGACCGTGCGTGACACATGTCCTTCGTTTAAGAGACACTAAGTCGAGTTGATAAGTGGGTAGCGAGTAGCGTCTGTACGTTAGTGAGGGTTCTGAAGCACAAAAATGTAGATAAAAGGACAACGTTTTAGTTTTCCAGCATTTTACTGTAGACAAAAAAAAATGTTATTCGTGACTAGAAATACCCTTTTATACGATAACGGCGACTATATTTTATTGTTGACTTACAATACAATTATAGTATTTTTATTTCACGAACCGACGCGCTCTTTACTTGTGGTTATTTTATTTATATAGTTCTCCTTATCGATTTCGATAACGCCCTTTGAAAGTATTATTTCCTAGCGTATATTATGTATATAAACCTGTGTGTGCCCGACAATTATGTATTGCGAAGGCGACAGCCACGTCTATTGGCGATGCCCAGTAGTAGGACCAATCTACTAAGTAAAGCCCCTGTAACGCGTACCTTGCGTGTACCTAATGACGTAGCGGACAGTATAGATCTTTTTACTTGTTCTCTGAGTGAGTTAACAAAAAACACGATGTACAGAATATGTTATTGTAAATAATAATACTGTAATTATGGCCACACTATTGAATTAGGAAATTCCTGTAATGATAGTGATGTTGAGTTTATAAATAAATAAATAAAAATAAATAAATATTCTTATTAGGCCACTTAGGATTATCAAGTATACAGACGCTAGCACATCAAGCTACTACAATGTCTCAAATTTATTTCATAGATTTTCAACTTTATCGCTAAAGCATTAGGTTCAAGGTTGATTGGGAAAATTTGATAGTTTCGGATAGCTTGAGGTGCTGGCGTCTGTACAAACACGCTGTGAATTTATGTGTAAGAGCAGGACCTCTCGGTACAGTCCGAGAAAAAGGCGAAGTCGGAAGTGTGTGTGTGTGTTTTGTGCTGACGCTACTCGTCTTCACGCACATATTCTCAGCGTATTTGTACACGTGGTTAACACAAGTAAAGCGCTCGCCGCTTCGTGATATAAAAACACTGTAATATGCTTTTGATAATTGGATGTTCAGGCGATCTTCAAGCGATGCATATAAATTAATTGAAAGGTCGCAATTGACTGAATGTGCTTGATAAATTGAACGTTAAATATTGATTGATTCGAACGAGACGACCTGTTAATTAATTGAATATCAGCTGCGACTCCGATGAAATAGTAATCAGTGGTATGGGTGATAAATTCATTAGGATTGATTAAATTCAGCAGAATTCATCGATAGCTTCAAACCTTTTTTTCAATTTCAACCGCAACACATAACAAAATGTTCCCTTGTTTAATTTAGTATCGTTTTATTTAATATTTATTTTATAATTGCATGCGCAAAACCACCACTCTACCAGTATTAAAAAGTAATTAAAATCTGAAATGACAATACCGGTAGCAAGACCAGCCTGGTTTTGTGCCTTTTTATAACAGATTACTGACCCATCCCATCCAATATCCAGTGCGAGTGCGGTACCTCTAATCAGACCATGCCCCACATGCTGGAGTACCCTAAGTGCCTTCACCTGCACCTTGGATGACTTAATGAATGGCAACCTACTGGGCTCAAACAATATGAAATATCGAAGAAGAGTACACACGGCTACACATCAAGCTATACATAACCAGTATAAGCTGATTTCTGACTGTACGATAAACCTATATAATGTGAGGTCAGCTAAAACTGGAAATGTATAGCTTGATGTGTAGCCGGGTGTACCAGTAACACGAAAAGGAGAAGAATAACAGAATAATAACTGTTCGTCGAGGTACAATATAAGGTCACATTAAAGTAGCTAGCGAAACGCAGCAGACGTGATGGGTTTTTTAAACAATTATTATTTTTCTGTTTAGGTATCGATACCCATCACGTTTGTACAGTTTGCACAAAAAAAAACTGATATTTCAAGTAACTACACTACCCCAAATAAAATTACTATGATTTTTTTGTTTTGTCATGGCTTTACCCAACACGTCTGTGGAGTCTCGCTTGCTAATTTAATTTGACCCTGTACACCTTACAGAATAGAATATAATAGCAAACTGTTATTTCAGACAGGAGTCCTTAGGGTTAGTAACAATTTTACTTAACTTCTAGTGTTAATAGGTTACAGACACAGATGTACATACAACTAAAACTCAGCGTGGAGCTGCATTCACCTCCGCAACATCGGGGAATCCCACCGATCAGCGAACACCCTGAGAATACTGTTGGTGCCGCCGCGAAGACGCGTCATCAGGGATGCGCATCTTCTCCTAATAATGGCGGTAAAACCATTAATATTATTATCCGCAAACATCCCTGACGCACTGCAACACCACGGCAGCCGAAACAACACTCTCAGAGCATCTTATAAACAGCAAAACACTTTAAAAACAGAGGCACAAAAAGTAACATATCCAACACTTCTTTTGCCACATAACCCTTGTTAACCTAAGCCCGAACCAGGAATAATCTTGTTCACTGTCCGCAAACAAGCCTAGGTTTCAGAAACTCATTTAATAAACCTCGGCTGATCCCTTCAGAAACTATTATAAAATTAACTGGGAAACTATCACAGGACTTAAAACGGGGATTTTGAAAGCGGTTGAGCTATGAGGTCAGTTGAGCTTTGTAATAAAGCTTGTTTTGAATAGGTAAATATTTTGAGTAATTCATTTAGAATTTTAGGACAGTTTGCAAAGTTGGAGATTATACCTGTGAGGAAAATGGGCAGGTATGTTTTTTGTCACAGGTCTAAATTGAGACTGATGGACATTTGTCTGGATTATATTTTATTTTATTGTTTTATATTTTTGTTATTTCCCTAGTCGAATAATTTATATAATGAGTCCTTAAGCGTTTCCGTGGGTGATATCACAGCGAGCCCAATCGGAATACCAGCGCTGCTGTTTTTTTTTTTAGGCGCACACAGGTCCATTTTATTTTTGTTTATTTTTTGTTTTGCCTTGCCGCGGTCGGTTTGTTGATAGGTGACCTTCCATTACATATCAAGACCCCTCCGTGCCTCGTAAAGCGTTAATGACCCCGTCTGTCATTCGTATATCTTTGACAGTCGGTACGGGTACTCAGTATCCCAAAAAGTTTGACAACCAGTCTTAGCAAGAGAAATCGTGTTACCCAGTAACTGGGCTGTGGTGATCAGATAGGCAGCTCCTTCATGTAAAACACTGGTATTGAGCTGCATTCGGTTAGACTTGAAGACAGCCGGACTCAGGGACATCCGCCGGCTCCCATCAAACAGAACACGAGTCGGCACGTGCAGTGTTCCACGCGCGCCGCTATTGGTCGTCATGGGTGGCTCACAAAGGCGGGCCGGCACTAGTCGGGGATCGCGGAAGGTGTACAAGTTCCCATGATCCCCAATCCAAGTGTGGGAAGGGAACAGCAGAGTGGAAGTCGCTGCCGGGGAGATATTGTATGATGATAATGATGAATATCATATAACATAAACGACACTATACAACACCCAACAAGACTTACAGCTGCTACAGAACTTAGCCAATATGAAACAACTAACAATCGCAATATACATCGCAAACCTAATCCTATTTCCCGAACTAAAGCACAAGCAAAGCGACATAATTCACTATTTACCGGATTTAAAGGCGTTATAAGACGCATTATTAAACCAGGGCCGCACTCAAAGGCAGCAGGCACTTTAGTTAGCAAACCTCATATTTCGAGGTAGCGACACGGGAAGGCGCGGTCGACTTTGTAATTCAAATCCAGCCAACGCGTAAATAGAAATGCTTCTTCGGCCCTGAGGTGAGACGAGGTGGGTTAGAGTTTCAATGGGGCGTTTGGCTAGGAAAGTGTCGGGTCGGAATCTACCACGTACGTAGTCAGTTCTGTTATGAGTTGAATGGTCGTATACAGTTTCATCTTGAAGGGAATAACTGTTTTTTTTTTAAACTGTTTGGTCTGCATAAAAACTGTTATTCGATTCCTGCTTAGGTAGGTTTATTTGTGCATTTAAAATGTTGTGTTTATAAAAGCATTTTTTTCCGATACGTAGAAAATCCTGTCGTTAATAATATCTAATAATAAAATAGGTTCGAGTATACTATATACGGCAGCATGCGTGCAGCTGGATGAGAGTTGCCGAAAATCGAGTTGAATGACGTGCAATAGGAGAGGCCTATGTCCAACAGTGGACTGCTATAGGTTCATGATAGGTACTTTAATGTTTTGATGACAGGTCCAACATAATCTCGCTTCATGTTAGCCAGTGTTCAGATGGTATTTGACAATACGCGGCTGGTACGGGCGTTAAGGCGATGCGATATTTAAATTGCGGAATATTAGATTGAAGTAATGCTTTTGACTTTGAACGAGGTATTTTTGTAAATTTTCTAACATTTTTTTTTTATCTTGTACCGTTTTGTTTTAGTGTTTTGGTAGTTTAAAGTTGGTACATGATAGTGGGATGTTTAGATGCTGATTTCGATACAGGGAATTTTTAAAGAGACAACTGTTATACAGGGTTGCAGGGACATTGTCGCGCAACCAATTACCATAGATTCGGTACATGATTTTGAACATCTGTGATGAAATTTTTCATCGATTATTTAAAAAGAAAGTTAGCTGTGCCATACATGTTGACTGCGTAGGTATTTCACTTTTCTATGAAACAGCTGTTTTTTTTTTTAATTCATATAAATCTCCGTCACCGTGTTTATTAATAAAATGTTGTACAAGATCTGACAAAGGTATTAGAAAATCAGCGATTTACAGTTATAGAGGTATGAGGAAGAGGGTGTAAAGTTCACTCATCCTCCATAGAAAAGGGAGGGTCCTCCGACCAGACGGGTGTTTTGTTTGGCGGGCAATTGCCCAACGATTGATGTTGGGAAGTTTGTATATATGCTAATTGCGCGGTAAACTCTGCTTGCGAGATGCAGGATTTGCGTGACGTCAGTATGACGCGTTGTTCGCATGTGGCGTTGTAAATACCGCTACACAGTTATTAAAATTAGAGCTATCAACGGAACCTTTTGCCGAACCTATCATAAGAAGTGAACCAAATGCAATCAATGAATGAAACGGGAATTTAACTTTCAGATATTGTAATATTTAGTCATGATAATATGATTTTAAAATTATTATTTTTAATTAATTCTATCAATCTATGCTAATTTATCTTTACTTAAATAATTATTGTATTGTTATTATTTAAAATTTTAAGGTGTTGGCCATATTGGTTAATTGACATGTCGAAGTAATATTGAAGAAATGGAAATTTATTATTTTTAAATTATTGATATTTATGAAATTCAAATGTAATTTATATTAGTGTGTTTACTGTGACGAACTTTTTTATGACTATTACAACAACTGACAAACAGTCTTACCAAGGTGTATCGTATTATCCAGTAGTTGGGTTGTAGAAGCTGACCTCTACAATACGGAACGACTGCCTATCTGAATAGGCAGTTGCTTCATGTAAAATACTGGTACTTAGTTGCATCCGGTTAGACTGGACACCAACCCCAGCATAGTCAGAAAAAGGCAAGGCAGTTGATGAATGTTACGAACTTTCTTCTTTTAATTTGCCAAAATGAATGTATCACTTCAAAACAGCTCCAAAGAAAAACGTTACTTACCATATGAAAAAAAAACCGTCACAACAAAGAAAATTCTTCCACATAATTTCAATAAAACACCCTTACGCACCTGTTATGAATTTCAAAGTAGAGTAATTTACGGGAAGACATGATTACGCAATTATAATTACACCGGAGTAATCTCTATAACGTGCGATGTCAAAATTTTACAAGAAAATCACTTGGAGGTGAACCCTCGTTAGCCTATAATACGATGTTACGAAATGAGATCGCGTTAAGATTAGCGTGTGGGAGATTATTTTGAAGTAGCGCCTTAAGTTGAACGGTTATTATTGGTTCGGGTCTAGGTTTTGAGATAGGGACGGTGCTTTAGACACTATCACAATCATAGGGCGTGATTATGGGGCTATGTTACAAACCATGCTCCACCTCAAATCCTGCCCTCTGTGTCCCAAAACATGCAGTCAAAGTGACCACTGCGCTGCCACCGACAACGCCGTGGAAGTGGCAAAGTTTTGAGAAAACAAGATTTCAGTCGTGGCAGCGAATCGAAGAAGAAGGATCGCAATCATTATTGTCTGCCACTTTTGACCACTTTCCACCTGGAATTTCTCAGTAGCAGTCCAGAGTATGGATTTGTGCCCGCTTGATGGCAATATAGGCTCGCCCTCTATAGAATAGAATAGAATAGAATTGTCTTTATTCAAGTAACAGAGACTCAACAAGATTGTCAGTAAAACTTACGACTATGTTAGTAAGCACAGACATATAACATGACAGTATAACATGGGACTTAAACATGACTGGCGAAATGTGGGTGTAGTATAGGTGCACCTCTGCCTAACTCTTTGGGGAATACAAGCGTGATGTTATGTTATGTTATTATTGACGTGAATAATTATTTACCTGAAAATACTATTTCGATGTGAAAATTAACTTTGAATTGTAACTATCCCGTTAAACACTAGCATAGAAAGAAAGAAAAAAAAATATTTAGCACATACCAAAAGACACAATACATCAGATACATACATCAGATAGCAACTAATAAAGAAAAAAAGTACTAGAAGTCGTTTGCATGTAAGCGCTTTTATGGGGATCTCGATCGTATTTATTGTAGTTTCGAGTGTATTTTTCTTATGAACAGTCGCTAGTTTATATGACACTGGTTGGGTTAACGACAAGCCAGTTTAGTAGAGAAGCTACAGGAGACTCATTATCATCATCATAATCAGCGTATAATGAGCCCACAGCTGGGACGTAAACCTCCTCTCTTCGAGAGGGAGACTGGATAACTACAAATCAGTTTTTACGACGAAATCTGTCACATCTTATAAATTTATTTTATGCCAATAAATTAATTTATTTACAACAGAAAACTCTCTATATATTTAAGAGAACAGCTAGTCCCGCCACATAAAAAATAAGTAGTATGTAAATATTTTCACCCATTTTTTACATAAAAACCATATTAAACTCATGTGGCGATATTGTAACATTGCCCTAAGTTGGCGCCTGGCCGACATTTTACAGCGGGCCTTTCTTGAATGTAAAATAGGTGAAATATCAAACTTATTATGTGGCGATGAAATGAGCGTACTGGTAAACTACCCCGATCCCGGTTTTGGTACCGAAATAAGCTTTCTTGTACTCGTTTCGGTACTAAATAAACGCTATGCGAAATACCTGCCTTATTATGTTTAGTGATGTAAGAAAATATTAAACGCGTTTACCTTCATATTTTGGAAGAGCGCCAAATCCCGGGAAATGCGATAAGGTGCATTACATGTCGTATAGATGTTATATAAATAATAAATTATCCTATTTAATAATAATTATTATAAATGTGAAAGTTTGTATGTTTGTTACTCAATCACGCAAAAACGGCTGCACGGATTTGAAATACATTTGGCACACCACTTTATAACCTGGATATGCAGTAAGAAAAATACTTCCAATTGAGTCAACTGGTTAAAAAATGTTGCTATAATTGTTGATTATTGTTATCAATTCTTCTCAATCTTTATTATCAAAAGGTAAAATTTCCGAAAATTATCCAAAAATCATTTCACTAGTACAGCTGAAGAATGACAGATTAGAGAAGGCACACGTAGTCAAGACATTAAACCTTACAAGGTATTCTGAATATTGTGAAGCACAGTCCCAGATATCAATCGGTTATATTATTTAATAAGTTGCATCTGAATATACTCGTAAAAAGCGCTATCTACTCAAGCTCTTTTAAAAATCAACTTAAAATTTTCCTGTTGAATAAATATCTTTATTCTGTTGAAGATCTATAACTAAATTCATATACATGTTGTATTTACGCATTGTTGTAATATTTAACGTGTTTTTTTTTCTCCGTATGTAATTTTTTTTTTTATACCATGTCATTTCAGATACAATTTATTGTTCATGAATGACTATGGCTATGACTAATGGGAAGATACAGTATGGCCGCGTGACATAGAATATATTCTATGTTAAAACAACACATTTCACGCGGACAGAAGCTAGTTGTAATATAAATAGAAGACAAACAAGCCATGATGAGCCAATATCAAAAGTACAGACGGCAGTAGGTAAAGCTACCCGAAAGTGTCAAATTTTCCCAATCAACCTTGAACTTAATGATTGAGCGCTAAAGTTGAAAATCTATTAAAGAAATTTGATAGATTGTAGTAGCTTGATATGCTGGCGTCTGTACACAAAACTTTAAACAAGTTCACGTGTTGAAAAGCAAAAATGGTACAGCAGAATTCAATAGGTCAAAAATCATATTCCGTAACAGCACGGCTTCCCGCGTCAAATCACAATACTCTACCAACTGACGGCTACATACTTCCTAAACTCACTTATGCAAATCAAGTAGCTTAAAACGCCGTAGGAATGGTTGACGCGGAACCCGCACACACTCATAAGTCACGTAATATTCGGTTGTACGATATACGTATGAGGTGACAACAGACAGGCACTGAACACAGAATAGCGACGTCGAGTGCCAAAATGCAGTTCATTTTGGTTTCTGATGTTGGTCAGGATCTAATATGAAGTAAATATTATGTAGAAAGACGCAAAAGAACCTCAGTACTACGAACTTGAGGAATGACAGCCTTAATAAATTTTGAGAAGGTTAGCAGAATCATAGCGGCCATTTGGGGAATCAGTCGATAGTGTTTTCGCTTTCATTATACAGGGTGGCAGGGACATTGACGCTCTAACTGTAACCGTCAATTCAGGACATGATTCTAAACCCCCTAGGGAATAAATGTTTCGTCTGTTTCAAAAAAAAAAATCATCTGTTTCATACAAAAGTGCAATTCCTATGCGGTCAAAATGGAACAGCAATAATCGGCGAAAAGTTTTTATTGTAGTTCACGAATCATGTACTGAATCCATGGTGACAGGTTGTGCGTCGGTGTATCTGCCACCCTGCTTAAACATGGTGGCAGAAACATCGACGCACACCTGTCTGTCAACAAAACAAACAAACTAAAGAAACAAAGTGTAGAGGGTATTATGTAAAATTTAGTATATTTGGGGTATATTTATAAATGATGATTTAAGTTAAGTGACGTTTAAACGTCCAATGTATGATTAAACAGTCGCTAATCACTACTTAACTTTAACCACCGTTTATGAATAACAGGGCTAGTGATTAGTTTCTGCTGCAAAATACAGTCTTTAAGCCAGCAGTTACCAACACGGGTTTCTTTACCACAAAATAAATGTTTTAAAAGGATTGCTTGGACAGGAGCTTTCTCTGGTCAATAAATAAGCACCATTAGTTGGTATGTAGCACTAATAATACTATCACACTAGCAAGCGAACAATAAATCGCTATTATAAATGATGATTTAAGTTAAGTGACGTTTAAACGTCCAATGTATGATTAAACAGTCGCTAATCACTACTTAACTTTAACCACCGTTTATGAATAACAGGGCTAGTGATTAGTTTCTGCTGCAAAATACAGTCTTTAAGCCAACAGTTACCAACACCGGTTTCTTTACCACAAAATAATTTTTTTAAAAGTATTGCTTGGACAGGAGCTTTCTCTGGTCGATAAATAAGCACCATTAGTTGGTATGTAGCACTAATAATACTATCACACTAGCAAGCGAACAATAAATCGCTAAAATCATAGCCATACACTTAGTACCAACAAGAAAAACACATTTGTGGCAAGTGAAAACTTTCGCCTCGGCCGGAGAATTCAATGGCCCAGTGATCTCAGAGGTTTATGGGCCGACTTTGATGGCCCGATCTGCGACGATATTGAATCCGGCTCTGGATTAATTTAATTTTCAAGTTGGCATACAATCCGAGGGTCGGAAGGTTATTAAGAAATCTGTTGTCGAAAATGAAATAAAATTTTACATTGGAGTTTTTGGGACAGGTGCCAGGTTATGGGTGAAATTGAAAAGCTTAAGTGATTTGTAGTTCCTCTTCTGTTTTTATTAGACTTTGGATTGTCAGAATTTTATCTGGAACTACTGTCCTAACAACTTGGCTTCGAGAACTAATCAAATTTTTGAGCATACCAGTAAAATTATGATATTCATGCCTCTGTTTTTTATTAACTTCGAGAACTGGAGATTTCTGATACTTTGATAACTACTGGGACAAATTTTTCACCTTTTGAAATAGAAAAGAGCTATGATCAGCGGCATACGACGGCTGCGGCGGCTACGACGTTCAAAACATCATAAGATAAAACATAAAATAACGCTTTGTTTACACGAAGTGTTGGGCAGAGGTGTATTTATTGTACACCCACATTTCGCTAGTAATATTTTAGTCCCCTGTAATAGGAGCTGAGCCGATGCCATCAACCATCATAGCTAGAAAAAACTTTTTCCGTTCATCACAAGCACAACCCACTATCACTACACACACACATACCACACATACTACACTACCCACTACACACACACATACTATACACACCCACCACACACACACTCGCTACTCACTACACACACACACACGACACTACCCACTACACACACTGTGCACTATCTTTAAAATCGAATACGTACAATCAACTCATTGTTCGAAACCAATGATAGCTTAATTATTAAACTTCAAACTTAGTTGCTGTGTGTTTGAGTAAAGCATATGAAGGGCTATTGTGTTCGGAAGCCATTATTGTTACTCTCATCTCTCGTCAGGGTGATTGACATTTCATTAATAATATCGATTCGTGACTCCATATTCATAAAATAGTTACCTACATTTATAGCATGCCCGGATTTTGGGAGCGTCCTATTGATAGTGAGAGCAGCGGTGGCCCAGTGGTAAACAACCGCGCCTTACTTACTAGTTGTATGTCGTGGGTTTGAACCCAAGGCACTTTACTTTGTGTATCATTATATTTCAATAGAATTTGCCCGCGGCTTCGCTCGCGTTAAGAAGTATAGTATCCCCATGGGGTTGGAATTTATCAAAATCCTTTCTTAGGGGATGCCTACGTCGTAGTAGCTTTATGCATGCAAAGTCTCAGCCCGATCGGTTTACAATTGACAAAGTTTCATACAAATTTTCATCCCCTATTTTATCCCCTTGGGGGTAGAATTGATCAAAATCCTTTCTTAGCATCCGCTAAGAAAGGATTTTGATCAATTCTTGCCTTGATTGGATGCCTACGTCAAAACATCTACCTGCATGCCAAATTTCAGCTCGATCCGTACAGTGGCTGACTTAATGTGCTTTCCGAAGCACGGAGGGGTCTTATAGCATGTGAAGATGGTCACCCATCCACGAACCAACGCGGCAAGCGTAGTTTAACCTGATCGATCGACCTGTGCGTGTGTGTGTGTGTTATTACTTAGCCACAAGCCATCATTAGCCACCAATAAGCATAAATTATAAATAAATGTGAGTACATCAAGCGAACCAATCACAACCGTCGTAATTCGATATTTTCGTCCCACAGCTACAGTATCGAGCGGTTCGATTTAACTTGAGTGGGATTCCGATTTCAAACCGAGTTGAGTCGATGACAGTTGTGATTATGTCACTTAACTGTCATCGTGATAGCTGGCGGTCTGGCTTTATCTAGCCGATAGTGTTGTAGCTCGTACCTTTGAGTGTGGTCGAAGTTTGGGTATCGTTGGCGATTGGTGTTACAGTTTTGGCGTTCGGGATTTGTGATGGGTAGTGAAGTTTTATTGGTCAGGAAGTGATGTTTGATTTTTGTATATCATAACTTTTAATTTTTAGCTTTTTCTTTCATTAAGTTAATTATGCTCATTATGTTACCTACTATTATCTGTTTCGTAAGTCGTTTTTCTAAGGTAGCCTTGACATTGTTTCCTATAAAAAAAAATCTTTAACTGTTCCAACTAGAATAGAATAGATCATTTATTTGCCCAAAACACACAAACGGTATGCAAGATGTTACATATAATTATAGCACAGTTATGTTTTGCCTTAACTATTTACAGGTAGGTTATTTTTATTAGTACGTTTGTACATTATTAAAAATAATAAGGCATCGAAACAATCACCATTATGTTAACAATAACCTGAAAATTTTTCCTTTATGAAATTTCCAGATTTGTCACCGACCCTCAAACCTTTCAGCCATCTAAGATCATATTTTAATAAAAATATTTACCAACAAACTCCATCAATCTTGCTGAGTCCGTGGACACACGAGCACATCAGCACGCGATCATTTATCGCGACTCGCGAGCATATTCGATTCGGTATGAGCCGTGTGATTTATCGGACCGATTCGAACGATCGCTTCGGTTCGACGATTGCGATAATCGATATGTAGCCCGCTTCACTTTTATTAAGGCTTGTGGCGGGCCGTGACGATTGCGTTGCAACTTTTCGCGATATGAATTTCTTTGGGGATTATTTTTTATTGAACGCTTGCGCTTCGCGGTGAAATTAAAAATGAGGTGTGGCAGACTGTTTGAGTACTAATATGGAAGCGTAATAATAGCGTCATTGCTTCTTATATTAGCTTGTGAACGATGTCTGGACCTTAGCGGCGCGTAATTTTATTTAAATAACACATCGTGTTTGGGGAATCACATAATTATTATCATCGGAGGGGTAGAGTGTGTCAGAATTTACTCAAAGGTCAGTTTAGTATAGTAGACTAAACGAATATAGAACCAGAATAAGAAAAATAACTTTATTATTATTTTCTTGATATTCTTAAAATTTTAGGGAAGACCCCACAGACCCCTTAGTAAGACTGGTTGTCAGACTTTCGGGCTTCTAACGACCCGTAACGATTGTCAAATATCCACGAATGACATAACATGGCATAACATGCTTTTCGAGACACGCTGCGCTGAGGTCTTTGTATGCAAAGATGGTCACCCATCTACGAACCAACTGCGGCAAGCGTAGCTTAACCTGTTTCATTGACCCGTGCGATTGTTATTACTTAGCCACAATCCCCAAGTATGTACTGATAGTATGGATAGAGTAAAATATCCTACCTAAATACAAAATTTCCTATATGTATACGAATAGTTTACTAAGCAAAAGTCGCAAGCGACGTTATAAAAAAAACCGGTATACCAGTCATAAACTACTATTTATGAAGGGTCAACTTCCGCGATTCTCCCACGAACGTTTATTATAGATAACCGGCGTGTTTACGGTTTTTCCCAATTTCTACCATTTACAAGGGTAGCATATGACGTTTAATGATACGTTCACCTTCACTATCAAATGACGACAGACGAAGTATATTATGACGCTCATGACATTATGGTGTACTAGAATAGGTAATTTATGACTTATGACACAACAGTAATTTATGGGAAGAAATGAGTAAAATGTAAGACCAAAGAAACTAGGGATGAACTGTTTGGAAGATGATACTTATGGCTAGAAAGGGGGTGACTACCAAGATGGCGACTAAGGGTCCGATCACACCAGCCAGCCAGCTGGGGCTCTGTCTTGCATAGGGTCGTAGCATTATGCTGAGCGATGCCCATTTTTCGTGGATGTGACGCATATTTTCCCCCAACTTGTTCTTTTTTGAGTTTATGTACTTTCTCTGCGTTATATTCATCGCAAATAAACGCAGCTAGTTTCTTTCTTTCTTACCACAACGACAACGACGTGGACGGGCGTAAAAATGAATAGATTATTCACACAAACCACACTTTGGTCGTCAAAATTACCCTTGTGGGCGATACCGACCACATCGCAGCCACGACGCAACCACCAGCAAGACCGCGCACTAGCGGCCGGCCACATCGCAAACACAACGTTGCGTCGACCGAAATATGTGTCCGTGTACAAGCTTTATAGTGATCCATACAACACTGACGAACCGTGCCTAGAATAAACCGTCGTTTTTCACGGCAAGAAACACGTATGTGTACAAGACACGTTTGTACTTAGACTCACAAAAAAACTTATTAATATAATGTTTGGACTTTAAAAGTGACCATGGCCTCTGAGTTTGTTTCGGCTTTTCTTCTCAGGGATCAATCAGCTAGGAAATGCAGGCAGGCCATCTAGTTTTAAAATATTTACCAAAAAAATTACCTGTAAAAGTGCCTTAAAAGATCTAGTTACATAAACATCATTTCATCTATACTTATAATAAATCTGTAGAGAGGTCAATTCTGTACATGAAATATATTTCCAAAATAACTATCAGGGGGTGATAAGGGATCGATACTGATGCCAAAAATGCAATCAGTAAAATTTTTGTCTGTCTGTCTGTCTGTCTGTCTGTCTGTCTGTATAACCGTTATAGAAACAAAAACTACTCGACGGATTTTAATGAAACTTGGTACAATTATTTTTCATACTCCTGAGCTGGTTATAGTATACTTTTCATCACGCTACAATCAATAGGAGCAGAGCAGTGAAGGGAAATGTTGGGAAAACGGGAGAAGTTACTCCATTTTTTACGCTTCCGTCGCGTGTGCTACCTTAATGGTTAAAGCTACACAGAAATCATGTATGACGGAAATGTTCTCCTTAAAATTACATAAAAAATATCCCACGAGAGCATATGTCTATCTTTTATGGTTGACTCACAATAACACGTGTAACTCCCGATAGCTTAGCAGTTCGAAGCTTTCTGATTATATTTGTCTACTCTTACATTTATAACACTCTCAGTCATTCTTAATTAAAAAAGTTAACATTATTAACTATTCCATAAAAAAGAATCATAGAAATCGGTATAGAAACACCAAAGTTATACATGAAATACGCTAATAATAAGCCATCGCGCGTGAATACTGAATCACGCTCGACGCGTCTCGCGCCTATAAAATTCAAAGTCCTGACTGACTGACTGACTGACCGATTGAGACATCAACGCTCAGCCTAAACCGCTGGTCCTAGAGACATGAAATTTGGAGAGTGTATTCTTCGTGAAGAGTAGGTGTCCACTAAGAAAGGGTTTTTCGAAATTCCACCCCTGAGAGGGTGAAATGGGGGGATTTCGTTTGTATGAAAAATCTTATTCCTTGAGTTAATAAACTTGAAACTTGGCACGAATACTTATGTAAATAAATTATGAAGTTGGGCATTTTTTGTTTTTATAAACTACCCCCTAAAAGGGGATTGGGGGGTTTCAAAGTTTGTATGGAAGAATTTTAGCGCGCGGTCCGATTTAATCGAAACTCAGTGTTTATACCTAAAATTGAAAGGAAAGAATAATGTGTATCAGGGTTTTTCGAAAATGTACCCCCTGACGGCCTGAAAAGGGGTAGTCAATTTTACAGGGGAGGATTTTACAGCGTGGCTTGATTAACTCGAAAATTGGTATAAATAATCTTTGAGTCAAGTTATGAATACATCCCAAATGATTTTTCAAAATTCCACCCCTGTGGGGGTGAAAAGCGGGGATACAGTTTATATGAAAAATCTTATTCGTTAGATTAATAATCTTGAAAATTAGCATGAATACTCGCCTAAGTAAGCAATAAAGTTTATCATTATTAGTTTTTCAAAACTACCCCTCAAAGGGGATATAGGGGTGTTAAAGTTTGTGTGGAAGAATTTGTACGCGCCGTCCGATTAACACGAAACTCAGTGTACTTAAGACAAAAATAAATAATAACACGTATGAGGGTTTTTCGAAAATCACCCCCTAACGGGGTGAAAAGGGGTAGTTAATTTTACAGGGGAGGATTATATATAATAAGTGGCTTGATTAATTATAAAATTGGTATAAATAAAATAATCTTTGAGTCAAGTAATGAATTTTTATGAATTTTTTAAAATTCCACCCCTGTGGGGGGAAAAGCGGGGATATAGTTTATATGAAAAATCTTATTAATTTAGTTAATAAACATGAAACTTCGCAACAATACTTGCCTAAGTAATTAAGAATAAGTATGTAAAGTTGTCGCAAATTGACCCCTGATGGGGCAAAAAGGGGTAATTCGGTTTTTAGGGGAGGATTTGAACTTGAAACTGTATGTTACATTTTCACGCCTACACCACTGAACTTCTGATTTGGCAAAGAGATAGATGGCATCCTGGGGAAGCACATACTTTTTATCCTGGTAGCACGTTCCCGTGGGATAACTTCCGACATCCACGCGGGCGAAGCCGCGGGCAGAAGCTAGTCATAAATAAAAGGGTAAATCCGTATTCAAATACAACGTTCAATATTTAAAACCAGTGATAAGTCTAATCTGTACCGCAATACGAACCGTACCGGTGAGTAGAACCGGTTAGTTCTAGTGAAATGGAGCGCGAGAACCGAACTCCCGGGAAATAACACCGATGAAGTTGTCGTTGTTCGTTTTAATAATTGATATTGTTTTGCAGGCTGTACCGCGGTCGAGGGGCAAATATTGTCATGCAATTTCGTTCACTTTTTTGTAGCGTTGGCAGAAAAGTTTCGGGTAGGGTATAGTAATCGAATTTCTAAGGATTTCCGTTTGTTTTTATTTAGGTATTTGTGGATTGCTAAAGAGATATATAATATGGCAATGATTATTTAAAATAATACTTGTTCAGTAATGAAACACTTAATTACAGCTACGAGAATGAAGACTTTACAGTATAATATTTTCGGGAATCGTACTTTACTTACACGGATTTGTGTCTTTTTTATGACCATTAATATGTACCTAATTTCTTTACTTATTAAACTAACTTTGCTACTTTTTCTATGCATACAATTAAGGAATCGTTTTTGAGAAATTTAAAAGGTTTTCATTTTATTTTTATTATCATTTCCAAATTCTAACTCAAATATTTTATTATAGAAGAACATAGGTGAACAAAAGTATTAACAAAACTTAGACCATTTCAGACACCAATCTATTTTATGGTCTCCACATGATCTGATCAAGATTATGACTGGACTTTAGAAGAGACTCTGACCTAAGAGTTTGTTTCGGCCTTTCTTCACAGAGTGGTCAGATAAACGCCGAACTCATCTAAAGTTGTCCAAAAATCAAAGGCCCGTTTTGACATTTGGGAATGCGTTCTTGACACCTGTCAGTTTCATACAAACGAATACGTGTTTTGCGTATTTGATCTTTATTAAGTACTAGAACTGTCAATGCCAAAACGGGCCTTTTATTTTTTGACAACTTTAGTTTAAACAAAATATGATTGACGTGTAAAAGTGTTTTTTTATACATACTTACAGAAAATAAATCATTTATCATTAATCTTTTATCACAAATGTTAATCAAAATGAACGCTGTCGTTTTGTTGCTGTTTTTCATTGAACTCAACAACCCACCGGAATATTTCCTAGAATTTACGTTCAGAAGCTTTGTTTCAGTTATCAGCCGTACGATATCAATGAAGCACAATACACATTGTACTCGAGGAACAATAAAATATCCGAACTACAGTTGTCAGTTTTCGCATACCTACCCGATAAATCCGTCGATTGTATCCGCGGCATTCTCTACCCGATTCGAGTTTCGCTTACGAAATATTTGCTAAAGTCACGCGCGATTCTTTTGACGCGCGTGTGCACCCTGTCTTATGAGATTAATAGCATTTTGTCTTTGCGCTACTCGCTTGAAATTTTTGTGAGGGCACAGACGATTTGGGTTTCCAATTTTACGAAAGTTACATACATTTTTTTTATTACATTTTTTAAATATTTTTTACGAAAGTTACATTGCCATTGTGCGCAAGAGGGTGGCCTCCTTGATGTGTCGTGTGCGGGGCAGCCCCAATGGCCTTTTAAATACAATAACAGAGAAGGTGGAGTGTCCGATTGTGAGGCACTGGAATAAGGTGTCCTGGTGCTGTCACATTTAATTTCGGATAAATAAAATGAATGTCAGTTAAATAAATAAATTAATAAGTTGTTTTAAGGTATAGTTTTAAGCCGTACTAATAATTTTATATGGAAATATGTTCTGAAATAAATTATTATTAATTTCATGACATAACATCGCGCCTGTATTCCCTAAAGGTTCGGCAGAGGTGCATCTATAGTACACCCATGTTTCACCAGTTATATTTAAGACCCATTTAACAGGGGGCGAGCCCTTTGCCATCAACCAGGGACAACTCCAGACTCCGTGCTGCTACTGAGAAATCGCAGATGGACAAACCTAATAACATTTTACCCGACCCGGGAAGTGAACCAAGGACCATTACTCAGCAGTAGCGCTTGCGACGACTAGACCTTTGCGGTGGTTAAATTAATTTCATTATTTTTATAGTTGGAGAAACCGTGTAGACTTTTGTATGCATGCCAAACAAAAACATGAAACTTTCCCCGAATATAAATCATAAAAACTTTTCCATCCTCAAATATTTTACTAAGACACGCTCTGCATTAAAAAAATAACATTGCATTGTGGTTTCCTATGCATCCGTGAGAAAATTTGTTAAAAGGATATCTATGTTTAAAATAATTTCATAAAGCTACCTTTTCAAATAATTTCCAAAGGCTTTTTACCTTAAAACTTTATTAAAAACATTAATTAAAAAGATACGGTTCCTTATTTTCTTCTATCTGTCCACATTAACTCACTGCAGTGTATGCCTACCCTGATTTACTCATCTTTTTCAGCCTTATCCTTATTTAACATTTAAAATAAAAGTTTCTGTTTTGTGTCATTCAAAATAAGACTTAATTTTCAACAACATAAATGTCACTTAACATCAACACCTTCAGAAATAGACCAGCTGCCATTACCATTATTACAAGTTCTTATTTAAATACGTATTAAAATAAGACCCACCCACTTATCTCTGTTCAAACTTCTAATTTGTCGTCTGTCGTTTCTCTGTACATCAATCAAGCGATTCCTAACCGTAAGCCTTTCGAATCAAAGTAGAATTTTGCTTATCAACCAGTCAATCAGTATCACAAAGAAGAATCACCGACTTTGCGTCGAGCGGGAGATGTGTTGACGCACTGACAGACAAACAGATTACCCTCACACTGACAAATGTTCGTTTCCATCATTTAGTCCATTTCCCAAATTGAACCTTACGTGGACTGCGTAAAGTGTAAAATGGATTTGCAGGTTTATTTGGAATTTTGGTAGAAAGAAATTCCTTGGGAATTTATCTCATGCAAGTCTGTTTCTTCTCGAGCTAGGAAACTGCAGAGAGGCTAGTACTACAGTATAATGGCCTGTATTTTTCTATAATTCAGGAGAAATGTTCGCTTTATATCTTCATGCTTACACAGTTTTGATATTACTTGATATACAAAATATTTTTCTTTTCATGCTCTTTGTTATCTTACTTTATTGTTTCTGTGGAGAGTTTATACCTACTGAAGAGGTTATTTGGCTTTGTTACAAGAGGTAATGTTAAAGCAGATTATTTTCTTCTGCTGTTAAAACACTCAATAAATGTAGAGCTTCTAAACCAAGCAAAAAAATATTTTATATTTCACGAAAAAAATAATAATAATAATACGTTTATTTAAGATAACTAGGATCCAGTGTGTTAGTAGTACAATAACTTATACCTAGGGTTAGTAACATATAAATAAATAAATATAATATCCTTGGACATTTCACACAGCACCATTTGTCCAAAGCTAAGCAACCTAATACTTGTGTTATGGTAACAAGATGGCTGATAAACTACTTATACAATTTTTTTTTTGTAAATACATACATATTATAGACATAACCTTAAACAACTCGCCCCCTGCCTGACCCACGAATCGAGGTATCAATACTCATGTGAGCATTAATACATCGAAAAAACACAAAAATAAACCACGAAACATCATAATACATCTGTTTCGACTTTTTCCTAGATCTCGTGGGTTGACGGTCGGCTTACAATCTAAATGTGTAAATATTTGTAAGTAAAATTGAGCCTTTGCCCAGCTGTTAGGTACGGATAAGATTATAGAGGTATAAGGAACAGCTGTAAAGCTCCTCGCTCTCCTTTCTAAAGGGAGGATCTTCTCAAATCAACTCAAACTCAAATAATTTATTTCAACTGAACCAATTAGGTACAGGCATTTTTGAATTGTCAAAGGGTTGGTCAGTCAGAATGATGAAGCTAGTTGCCCATTCCAAAGCGTAGGTACCTATGGAGAAGAACGGGCAAGAAACTCCACGGACAGACTCTTTTAAACCATAAAATTGTTACAAAATATTTGATTACATCATTCATGTTGAAATTAACCATGTGAGAACGATGTAGAAACACGTGCACATTAAAAGCGTCCATTATAGAAAACATAAAAACAATAATTCATTAATTAAAATAAGCCGTGGCAGCTAAGAGATGACCAGTCCCTACTGACGGCGGCGCCCGTTCACGAACATGACGTATGGATCAGCACCATTCAGCTCAACTTAATGATCCAACACACACGCCACCACCAGCGAGCGAGCGACCTGGGTATTGGGTCTAATGGGTTACAGCTCTATGTCCCAAAGTACAAGTCTTATCAAGGGGTATCCTGTTACTCGTACCTAGGTTGGATACCCAGGTTGTGGTGATCAGATAGGCAGTCTTTTTATGTAGAAAGCTGGTATCCAGTTTAGTCCGGTTAGACTGGAAGCCGACCCCAACATTTATTTATTACTTTTAACACTTTCACTGTCTATTAAGTAGACACAATACAATAGTTAAACAATCAACCTGAACCATATGTGGTTCATGGGACAGGGAATGGGGAAGGCTTACAGACTAATTACAAATACTAGGTAACAACAGCACATTATCAAGTTGCTAATAAAAAGCCTCCACAGTTATAGTATAACATATCGATTACTTAAAGCCGAACAATTAAAGTACATTGTGTAAATAAGGAAGTAGGTTAGGTTACATAGTAGGGAAAAGGATAGGCAGCTTGACATTTATATTATATTATTATTATACTTTTTTTTTTATACTGTATGGTTGTTGTCTAGATGTTATATAATTATGTTCTAATCCCGCGAATAACTCTGCTTAAGGGCCCTAAGATCAAAAGTAGTTTAAAACTATGGATGTCGGAGTCTACGATACAATATAATCGATGGTTTAATCTACTGTCCTAAGATCTAATGAAAAATATGAACAGATTAGCTAAACTTCGATTAGTCTTCTACACCTGGCAACATTCTCTACCTTATTCGAAGTTCGTTCATCCATTCATTAAAATAATGGCAACGAATGGGTCTATTTAACATTGACACTGACATTTGAGGTCTATGTGACGTTTTATTATTATTCATGTCTTCATGTGGTATTTAATTTCTTCGAAACTTTGGAGACACGACAACGACGCATGAATTCTGTACCATCCTATTGATTCTTGATATTATCTTGGTCTAACAACAAACGGACTACTATAATAACTATTTGTACCGTTCAACTCGTGTATTATTTCGATATCTAAATCCGAATCACTGTTATATCTTTCCATTTTAATAACCACAAAACAAAGCTTCAATTAATAGATACGTAGAAATGTTTGAAAGAGGCATGTTTGTAGTTTTTTTTAAAGATCTTTAAGACAAATTATGCCCTCTGGTCAGTTTAATCTATACAAAGAAGTTTAACCTACCCCTTGGACTAGTTTAAGCTAATCGATGGTTTAAGCTGCCAATAATCGATCAGCTACCCTTGATCTTATGAAATAATCGGTGCACAGAGATTCAACTCTCTTCCTTGGTTTAAGCTACGATTGATCTTACGGCTCTTAGCGATGTAGGATTTTAGTGACGTCAGATATATTGCGTATTTCGTATGTGATGTGGTAACTGCCACCACAAGACTAAAAGACGGGGCAATCTGACCTCCATAACCCAATAATAAGGCAATCCCAGCATTCTATGTTCAGAGCCGTTCACAGGCCTTTTGACTCTTGTAGTAACGGTCCCACTTATAATGCCTACGCATAACAACCGGGCTGACTAAACGTGCAATCTGAGGCACAGTCATAAAAATCAATCAATCCCCTTCCAAACCCATAACACGTACATACTTAAGACCGAACACTTGCACTCAAACTTATTTCTACAACATAACATATGGGTGCCTCTTTTAAGTGATTCCCAACACGTTTTTGCAATTTAAATCCGAAATATCACTTACTTTACATGCGGGGACCGGATCATTCTGGGGGACTGTCCTTGCATTTGCAATGCTAATCACTGGCTTCCGTACCGAGGAAGGTTTTTTGTTGCCTCGTGTCTTGGCGTGAAGAATGTGTGGTGAGGTTTGGTTCAGTTTTTGGGCGATTAGAAAGATAAACTGGTGTTTATGGCTGGTGTAAAGCTGGTTCTTGCTGGTTTTAAAGTGAAAAAAAGGAAAGAAACTGAATTTTTCATTCAGTATTGACATGCTTTATTTTTTTTTTGCCCTATACCTAAGTACCTGTCTCTTGTTTTTTTTATCGAACGACGGGTATACTTTCCGTGCTTATGTAAGCAGTATCCTGTGTTCATTCTACGTCACTGCTATACAATCTAAGTAGGTAATGCTAGCCAACATGGTAATCAAGATTACTGCCAAACAGGATAAAATCCCAAAACATAGTAAACTAAACCCTTTGTGGGTGAAATACGTACCAACACAAAGTAATAAGGGTTATTTTGGTGTAAATATAGAAATAACATACTTTTACCTCGTCGTTACCTTTCAACGGGGACATTCGCGTTATAACTCAGTTGTAACCCCACAAAAATAGTTGGCGACGAACGTTCCACGACCCCTACCGGGGAAACTCACCGAACTATTTATTTGTGAAAGTGTATGGGTTGATAATAGATTACAAGTTATTGAAAGGATTTTAATAATATTATATATGCTTTATAGCAGTGGTGGTCCAGTTATAGTGACCGTGACTTACGATTTGTAGATCATGGGTTCGAACCCAGACAGGCACTTAACTTTGAGTAAATTATTTCTCATGACTGCTCTAAATTGGTGAAGGAAAACATCGTAAGGAAACCGGCATATCCTAGAATCAAAAATTTGAATACATGTGACTTCCATCAACCCGCACTGGTCCCACGTGGTGGATTACAGCCCACTCCCTCTCACAGAGAGGAGGCCTGTGTCCCAGTAGTGGGAACATTATAGGCTGATTATTATCAGTCCTGTCATGGCTTATCACTTAATTACTAATACTTGTCATTCGTTTGACTATTCGGGACGCCAGCGTCACCAGGTAGCGCTCGACAGAGTCTAGCCTGACGTTCGTGCGAATCGACGAGAGATCTACAGAGTGGTGTGGGGTTCTCTCTTGATTATTGGACATCGAACGGACAACATGTGCTTAGAAACTGTCTCGCGTTCCGTATCGTTGTGTCGTGTACCTACAGTGTGTGATTCGCTAGTGTGATTATTTTTTTCGTAAATTTATAATTTGATTTGAACTGTAAGCGGTTTTTCTACTGCGCAATAACCAACACTACCCATAGTACGCCCACAGTAATAAAAATATGGCCGATGATAACGAGAGACACGTACCTTCTCCGTAATACTTATAAAAAGCTAATGCTATTTACGAAATATAATTAATTCGCTAGCGACTCGCCCCAGCTTCGCTCGGTTTTGACGACTGGACAAAAGATCGAGAATTATTTATTATATTTAAGTTTAATATTAATGGAATTTTTAATTTTATATACACAGGAACCTTCCGGAATTAATTCTCTAAATTATGTTGAAATCCGTTGCGTAGACTGACATGAAAACCGACTTTAATTTTTAATATGTATGTATAATCTTAAGAGTGTCGTAAATCTTACTTCTTATCTCTTACTAATATTATAAACGCGAAAGTTTGTATGGATGGATGTTTGTTACTCTTTCGCGCAAAAACGGATTTGGATGAAATTTGGCACACAGATAGTTTATAACCAGGATTAACACATAAGATTTTTCCCTCGTTATGCGGGTGAAACCGCGGGGTGCAGCTAGTCAAAACATAATTCTAAAATAGAGAAATATTCATAATTATTTTTATAGGAATACTTTGTAACACTTAGGTAAGTTTAGCTAAGCTAGAACGAAGTTTATAGGCCGATGGACGGTGTAGCAGACGAGTCCTGGAGTGGTGGGGCGCCCCCCAGCTAGACGAACCGACGACCTAAAGAAGGTGACTGGGGCAGACTAGATGCGGAAGGTGGACGGGGTGTTGTGGCGCAGCCTGGGAGACGCCTATGTCCAGCAGTGGACTGCGATAGGCTGAGTTGATATCAGCCCCGCTAGTAAAAAAAGGTTGTCAGCTAATTTAGTATCACCATTAGCGTATATTCCTACAACATTTAACACACGGTACTCTCAACCCTGTGCATACACTCCCGAAGTTCGTAAGTAACTCGAACTTCCCAAAAACATTGGCAATATTTACGTGCGATACGGAATCGTAAACAAGAAGTACTATCCAACAGCTACCATATAGGGCTGGATGACTTACAGCCCACTTACCAAGCGAATTTCGGCAGAGAGCAAAGTTCCCTAAGTTGGTCTATGGTAATATCATGAAGATTTATAATAATTCTACCCCCACACGTTATGGCGGTCGTTTTTTTATGGTAGCAACAATTTTCGAGGCTAATGTAAGGGGAATAAGTATTTTTCGGCAAATTTTCACTGATTCATCGGCCCTCGTAGGGTTAAACGAGCGCTTTTGTTTGTGTGATGCAAATTGTAGTGTCTTTTGAAAGTTATTTTTGCTTATGAATGGCTGTTTTCGTGTTATTCGTAGAACATTTCCTTTTTGTACGCGGGAAATTAGTGTAATTACCTGTATGTATATCTGTGGTTTTCTATGTTACCAGGTGAATAGAATGGTAATGTTTGTTTTTTCTAGAGATCAATATTTTTGTGAATTTCTCACTGAAGGTCATTTGGTCTAAGAAATTGTATAAAATATGTGGTTCTTAATTGCGTACAATCAACTCAACCTATCGCAGTCCACTGCTGGACATAGACAGAGGTCTATGTCCAGTGTGTGTGGTGGCGCAGCCTGGGAGAGCCCAAGCTGCGCCACAACACCCTATCCTCCACCTCCCGTATCTACTTTGTCCCAGCCACCTTCTTTAGGTCGTCGGTCCGTCTAGTTGGGGGGCGTCCAACCACTCCAGGACTCGTCTGCTCCACCGTCCATCGGCCTTTCGACAAACATGGCCAGCTCATTGCCAGTTGCGTACAAATAATATTTATTAGTTAAAAGAAACCTAATACAAATAACCATGATTTCCAATCCATTACGTACTATTGACTTGGAAACCATACATATAAAATGATCTCTGTATTTAATCTAAAGAACGTCACAAGTTCATTGACACAAACAGCAAATTTCACAATGTTCACAAACCTTTAAGATCAATTTCACACACACGACAGACTACATTAAGTCACTCTGAGCACTGATACGGCATCAGTCATTGTATATGGCTTCAAGTTACATTAAAGCTTCATAATGTAGGTGTAATTTCAAGAGAATTACTTGTAATGTATCAAATCGGGGCGCTGAACAGTGAACAATATCGGCGATGAATGCTAAGTGAACTTGATGTTCACACGATTTATTGTAGAGGTCGATTAGGTTTATATTCAAACCAGGGGTCTACTGTCTAACTCCGTCAACGAAGATACGTGTCCGTTCGAAAGTAGTTGATCAGTCAAAACAAGTCAATCGGAAAGAAATAAAAAATAGTTTATTCCGCACAAACAAAACGCACCTTACATTAAAAAAATAATAATAATAAAAAAGGACATAAAATACAACGTAATAAAAAGCCTCTGCAACCTCCCTAGCCTTTTCCTATGTTGGGGTCGGCTTCCAGTCTAACCGGATGCAGCTGAACACCAGCCGGTCGATTCTGTAAAAATCTCACCGTTTAAACATACATAGGTGAAGCGAGTTATCATTTCACTTTATGTTAAGGATTGACACTTCTGACAGCTCACTTCAAGCTCACTTCCCCTAAGTTTTCACGGTGAGATTGTTACAGAATAGCTCGGCTGTATTTTACATGGAGCAAATGCCTATCTGGCCTTCATAACCTAGTTAATGGTTAACACGATACCCCTTGATAAGACATCAGTCAAATCAAGTGTCAAATTAAATTTTTCGAACGAGCACATACATATCGGTCGTAGGCACGATTTTCAAATCGTGTTGTCATTCGTTCTTAGTTCGAGCCCCAAACTACATAATTATACGTGCGTAAGTGAAACGGGGTAGGAAGGACCCGTAAGTTCGGTTGAAACTACGCATTTCGTGCTTAGGGAGTAGATCCTCAGCAATTCATCCCTGTTTCGCTCAGTTTTTAAGAGTTGACCAAACAGTGAGATTTTTTTATTACATTTATTTATTTCAATTTAATATGAACGTATCATACACAGAAACCTTCCAGAATAAAATCTCTAAATGATGGTGAAAACTGCATAAAAATCCGCTATCGCTTAAATTAATAATAGGTATAGAAATAGGAGAAGGCTTATCTACGTATACTAATTACCTACTTAGGCTGTGATCTACGTGTGTGTTTACGTTGCGCCACCAGGCGCAACGTAAACTTAAAGTATATTCGAACGATGTTTGCATCCAAAATACAAATTCTGACTCTTTTGTGATACAGGAACTCCTAGAGCAAGAGCCAGGGCTACACTGATATTTGTGTCTTGAAGTGAAAAATAATTAAATTATAGATAATTAATTTTGATAATTAATTTAAACTGTCCTAGCCTTTTGATTATTTTTTTTTTGCGTAAGCATTGACATACCTCTTTATTCGTAAACGTTGCTTAAAGTTAAGTCGTCTTTGACTCAACCATACGTTTTTGACGTTTGAATGTCACTTAACTTTAATCATCGTTTATAAATAATCCTCTACGTGCTATGCTGTTTACACCTTGTACAGCGGCAAAGTTCATCCGGTTAACTTATACATTTGCCACTAATATCCGGAAACCTGTACATTATGAAAGGATCTAATTGGTCAAACGGTGAAGGAAAACATCGTGAGGAAACCGGCATTTTCTAGAACCAAATATTTGAAGACTTGTGACATCTACTAACCCACACTGGGCCCGCATGGTAGATTACGGCCAACTCCCTCTCACCAAGAGGAGTCCTGTGTCCTAACAGTAACACAAAATCATCACTCGACACTTGCCATTTCTTTGGCAATATTTTAAAATTGGTTGATTAAACTACAATTATTAAGGGTACATCGTAAATCATCGTTTGATATGTAAAATGTTCAGGCGACGCATTATGAGCGACATCAATCATCATGGTGCTGCAAATTATACTGTCATACTTGTTATGTTGCCATGTGAAATAATATGGGCTGCTGTATTATTGCCAGTTGGCAACACTTTGATGGTAAAATTCAACGGGTAATTGATATATTGAATTGTATAGAATAAGTAGTAGATTGATTATTATTGGCATGACATCAGTTAAGAAATCGGTGCCATTAAATATAAACAATTTCATGTTTCACTTTATAATTTAAAAAGTACCTACATAAAACTTGCATAAGGTTTATTTTTAGATATCCCCCTACATTATTATCTATGCCACTTATTTCAACCCACATACAGGTGCACCAGAAAAGGTTTGCACTTCGGTAATCTTCGTGTTTTCGAATTAGCACGAATGTGCCACAGAGTAACACCCAACACCCGCAGAGGCAATGCTTCAAGTTTTGTACCACCGCCGCGCTTTGTACTACATACATAGTTCACCTATCATTGCGCGTTTGTATGAAGTTTTCTCTGTATTGGATTACCTACTCTGGTGTCAGACCATTTGTCACTCAAAAGTTTTGAAAAGCCTTTTGAAATTGTAGAGTTGTTAATCTACATATAATTATTTCAACATGGTAAATTGGTAAAACCAAATAGGCAAGTACATACTACCATGGTTGTTACAGCTATATATTAGATCTCATCATCATGCGTTCGTATTTCCGAATATAGGTAGACGAAGATTCCCGAAGCACATACTTCTCTTTGGAAAGCTATTTCTACATAATATATTTTTGTTATAAACTAATGACTTTAAAGGCAGACGGCTTATTGAATCAAAGCGACTGTAGCGCCTTGAAGCAAGATAGACAAACTAAAGAAACTGAGATAAATTAGATACGGAAAATCGCGAATTGAGCAATGCAGCAAGTTTTTGAACTCTCTGAAAAAAATGCCGCAGTATTCAATTGGTTAGGTTCGGCTAGGATGCAAAACAGACTTCAGAGATACATTCATTGTGTAAAATGACGGTTTATAGCACGAAATATATTATTTATTACCTTCGTGTTAACTATTTACACTAGGTACTAAATTAAAAAAATAACTATATAAATAAATACAAAAACAAAAGGATATTTGGGCGCCGAAGTACCCGTCCGCATCGCTGTCATCCGGAAACGTGCCCAGAAGACTGGCACGAAACACAATTTTTTTTTTTCGGCGATTCGTTAATTGGACGGAAATTAAAAGTGTTATTTTAAAGACGCGTCACGCTTAGGCACATTTCGTTACATGAGAAGGATGAAAGATCCCTCTCTGTCTCTCACAGTAAATCTCTCTTTTTCTATATTGTTTAAAGTGTTCCACTTCTATGACGTGTTCGGTGATGTTTTCTTTCTCTTTTATTATTATGTACAGAGAAGAAACGGGCATCAAACACACTACGTTTAGGTGATTTCAGACGATTAACCTTTCGTATCGAACGTGGATCCACGTGAGACGCAATGGCTATTTAATTATTTCTGTAATTATTATTTCTGCACTCAGCCGACTAAGTTCACATTTTTTTGTTGACAGCAATTTCGTTTTTTTTTCGGTTGAACCACGAAAGTGACGCAAAAGAGACGCTAGAAAAATCTAGTAAAAAGAAGGTACCAAATCTTATTTTATAAAACACGAAACCTAGCCAGCGATAAAGCTTCTAAACCTAAATCCACTAAACAAAAACCAACTACATTATTTGATGGCAACATCAAAGAAATCCAAAGTAACAAAGCTTACAAATATACCACGAAAATAGAGGTTTTGTCCGCAAATAGAGGATTATTCGTAAATAAAGGAGACATCTGAACCACACTCATCACTGATTCCGAATAATGCAGCTAATAAAAACCACCCTTTCTTAGAGCTGCGTGCGTATATTTTCTTATGGCAATATTTGTGAGACTGATATCTTGTCCCAATACAGTCGCTGGGTTGTGCAAAATTATGCCCGTCTTATATATTTTTGTGAGTTTACTTCTTTTTCATTTATATAGCGTTAACAAGACGATGATTAAATAACGTAACTCGTACGTTTTGGTTGTTTATAACAATAGTTTGATTACGGTAGTATTTATTTCGGTGTACCTTACTCGACGGGACCCTATTACTAAGACTTCGCTGTCTATCCGTCCGTCTGTCTGACACCAGGCTGTATCTCAAGAACCACGATAGCTAGGCAGTTGAAATTTTCACTAATTATGTTTTTCTGTTGCCGCTTTAACAACAAATACTAAAACAAAATAAAATAAATATTTAAGGGGGGCTCCCATACAACAGACGTGATTTTTATAGATAATGATACGGAACCCTTTTTTTTTTCTTTTTTTTGTGGATGGGAAATCATCAAATGACCCCTCCCGCTCTGGGTGGAGCCCTTCGTGCGCGAGTACGAATCGCACTTGGCCGGTTTTTGTAATATGGTAACGAATTGACTGCGTTGGCTGCGTAGTGTGGGGCGCCCCCAGCTAGATAGACTGACGACCTTAAGAAGGTGGCTGGGAGGGGACAGACTGGATGTGGAAGGCGGAGGACAGGGTGTTATATAATAATAATATAATTCATAATTTAGGCAAATTACTGCCTGATATTATATATTATAGTAATAATACGTATGTGTAGATAAGAGTTTTTTTTTTTTATTATTGTCCCTCTCAACCAAAGCACCTGCCATCTAATCTCTTCACCACCCTTGGTTGACTGGTAGAGAATACCTAAGGCATTAAATCCGCCTTTGTACCTTTTTGTTCGAAAAGTTTAAATAAATAAATATTATTACTGATTTGTCTGCTTCGTGGCTAGTGGTCCCAAGCGCTACTGCTAAGCATGAGGCCCTGGGTTTGGATCCCGGGTCGGGCCAAGTGTAATTGGGTTTTGAAATCAGGAATTTCGTAGCAGCACCCCGGAGTCCGTATTTGTACCCCGTTGACGGCAATAGGATTGCCCCTATTACATGGGATTCAAACATTACTGGCTAAATGTGGGTGTACATAAGTACACCTCTGCTTAACTCTTTGGGGATTACAGGCGTGATGCTATGTTATGTTATTACTAGCTGCGCCCCACGGTTTCACCCGCATAAGTTTCGATCCCGTAATAATATCGCAATAAAAAGTATCCTATGTGTTAATCCTAGTTATAAACTATCTGTGTGCCAAATTTCATCTAAATCCGTTCAGTAGTTTTTGCGTGAAAGAGTAACAAATATCCATCCATCCATCCGTACAAACTTTTACGTTTATAATATTAGTAGGAAATAGGATTACTAATTGCACCTATCTATCATACAATTTTGGTGGAATTTGGCTTTGTACTTCATCATATATTAAAGTACAGACGAGTATTATTAATACAGTATTATTACAGCACATCAAGCTACCCGAAATTGTCAAATTTTCCCAATCAACCTTGAACCTTAATGCTTTAGCGATAAAGTTGAAAATCTATTAAAGAAATTTGACAGATTGTAGCAGGTTGATGTGCTGGCGTCTGTACAAAAGTTATGCCTGTGGGCGTAACAGGTATCTAACAGAACCTTTAGTTTTGGTAATGTTTCTGCTTCTACGCCTATTATTTTCTTGAACCTACAAGTCTAGTTAATTCTGAGAAATGATTACTATTTAGATAACATTTCAGACTTTATCAAACAAGTACTTTCTCGATGGCTGGTCTTGTTATTTTATAAATTACATTCAATTGAAATATTCTTCTGTCAAGATCTGTCAGTCAGTCAAATCAATTTAATATGTACATGAATGTTAAATTGACTTCGTTTATAAATCTAAGGGCTGATTTTTCAATCGACAGATAATTTTTATTCGTGTTATAGAATTGACGTCTGACAGATTTTGTATAGAAGAACTGTCAAAAATTCAAAATTATTCCTCCGATAAAATTATCTGGCGTTGGAAAAATCAGCTCTTAGCATGGATATAAAAATAAATGTATCTGAAGAAATAAATAACGTAAAAGTGAATTTACTCAAAGTCGTTCGTTCGTTTTATTGAATAGAAGCAGACAACACACAGAATACTTATTAGAGAGTAGAGAACACTGTTTTTATTTTTGTTACGTCTTTAGGCGCAGCGTCTACGGTGAATACAAAAACATTTTATTTATTTATTTTATTAGAATTTTCACGGTTTTATGGAATATGACAGAATGTAAAGGTGGTTCTTAGAATACTAAGTGGGACTCATACAGTCCCGCTGAACCTTGTCCTTCGAACAATGATGAGTGCGATTACTTGCTACGACATCGTAGCGGCGTAGCTGGCGTAGCCGTGACGTCATGCTACGTTGTAGCAACAGCTACAAGACTCAACAGCTTATCTTTTACACGGCATTCTACTTTTACGACATTTCTACTTAAAATCTATGGTACTTATAAAATGATAATAAATGGTCCTAAATATCCTTATTCAAAATAAATAAATACTGCTATATTGCCACAGATATTGCTCTGAGTACATTAACGCAGAACTGGGCCTAAATGTTACCCAGTTATCTAGCTCAGCATTCAATTATTTCGAAATACTACAGTGCTTTTGCCAGATTCTGATAGTCATCTACATTAACAACATAATCCCCTCAGTTTTATTTCACTTTCCATTTCAGCCTGGGCATTAAAACCGCAAATCCGCAAAATCCCGAATTAGCGGTTTTATACGATTTCATTTAGCGACTCAACAGTTGCGCGATTGTTTGCTGGCGATTTGTAGCTGGCCTAAAATTCTTTGGAAAAATATAAATACTAAATTCTGGTTTCTTAGTATAATTGTTTTGTCTGCCTCGTGGGTCTAGTGGTTCCAAGCTACTTTTGAGGACTACTTAAATTGTCCGTACATTCAAATCACAACTGGATGGATTGGATGCGGAAGGCGGAGGACAGGGTGTTGTGACGTAGCCTGTGAAAGGCCTATGTCCAAAAGTGGACTGCAATAGGTTGAGTTGATTGAATAACATAACTGACCAAATGTGGGTGTACTTAATACAAGGTGTCAAAGTCAACGTCAGTGCCTTCAAGGAGTAGATAAAGACGTAAAGTATCGCTTAGATTAATTGGCTTGGGCGGAGCACCACCGCGTCCTCGTACCGGCGATCGGCGGCGGCGATGTCTCGTGTCCGGCCCTGGTCCAGGCCATGGTACGGAGCGAGAGTGCATGGGAGGCCGTTACCTCTTTCTGCGAAGTAGTAATGCTCGCAAAGGAGGAGGTGGAGCGCGTGAGGGAGAAGCAATCTCTGCGCCCTCACGCCCCTAGCCACCGCAGGTGATGCCCTGGACTTCAACAGCCGACTCCCGGTCACCTTAGGAGCGGGCTTGAGGGCGGCGAGCTGTCCATTGCTCGCCACGCGCCGCTGCCGCGCGGTAAGGACCAGGCCCGGGTCAACGGCGCGTTGTGTTCCACGCGCGCCTCAAAGAGATGTCAGCACGAATTGACGGGGTTCGCTAGGGCCGATGCCTACCAGGGCCGCGGGTTGTTCGAAAGAGATACCGTGGCCCCTGGCACAGGCAACTGAAGGAACAGGGGTGGGTTTTAGTCAGTAAAAGTCGGACACGCGCTTCCGCTCAGCCCAGAGCGGGAGAGATCATTTGATGAATTCCCACCCAAAAAAAAGTATCGTTATATTTATTCCCTTCTTTACAACACAACATTTTAACTCACATTCCCTTAGTAAAAGATGTTCTTTCTCCTATATCTTAGCGTTAAAACAAACAGTTTGTCAGGCAAGCGAGCTGGCTTAATGACGCAGCTACATCTACGTCCGTCGCAGTAGATTATAGTGTATTGCAGTAACGTTCCTATGTTCAGCTGCAGTGTTGGTAACATTGACGTGCGGGCGATTTCGAGCTAATTAATTTTGTGTTATTATTACTACAATTTATTTTTGGCAAATCTATTTAAATACCAATAATAAAGCGGAAGAATTGGTTTGTTTGTTTGATCGCACTAATCTCTGGAACTATACTATTTTTGCATTTCATAGCCCAATTCTTGAGGAAGGCTACACTCTAGGACCCTTTACGCGGCGTCCTGCGTGAGTGACGAATACGACGCGACGCGACGCTGCGAACGCGACGAACGCGATCAACTCAACGGCATACCCTGCTTGCGGCCTATATGACAGTCTGCGGCGAGACGCGACGTAACGCGTACTTGTTTTGAGGGCTACCAGACGCGTCACTTCAACTGTCGAGCAAAATTGTACTGTACTTCTCCATAATTCGAGAAGTAATGACCAAAATCACGTAGGACATTTGTCGCGTGTAGCATCGCGTCGCTTTACGTCGCGTCGTGTTGCGTCGTATTCGTCGCTCACGCAGGACACCGCGTTAGAACTCGAGCAAAATGAAACAAAGTCAGAAACAACGTTAAGCGAAAACGAAGTAATGGGTAGGCGATGCGATGCAATGGGGTAGGTCAGTGGAACATGAAATATCACGCGGACGACGGTCCAGCCTTTTTCACAACTTTGTTGGGTTCAGCTTCCAGTCCAACCAGATGTAGTTGAACATCAGTATTTTACATCGAGGGACTGCCTACCTGACCTCCACAATCCAGTTACTGGGTAATACGATACGACTTGCTAAGACTGGTTGTTTGACTTTCGGGCTTCTGACCCAGAACAGTCAAAGATCTGCAAATGAAAGCAAGGACCAACGGTTTAACATGTCTTCCGAAACATGGAGGGGTCTTGATATGTAATGGATAGTGTCAGACATTGCCAGAGCCGTTCTACTGTCACTGACTAGGTAAACTTTTTGCCGCAATAAATAAGGGCTAGGTTATGAAAGAGCTCATAAAAGGAAATCTCCCTTTGACACTAAAGCGAAAAATGAAGGTCATGTGCGTCCAAGTCATGGGGAAAGGCCCAGCAGGACCCAGCAGTGGGATTATGCACGCTAACAGTAACAGTATAAAGGCGAATTTCATCGATGAAACTGAACGCGGTCAGCTTAGCTAAACCACCATTAAGAGCTGTCAGTATCAATATTCCACAACAATAATGTAACTGACAGCTCTTGAACGCGGTTAGATATGCTGATCGCGTTTAGTTTCATTGGGAAGCCCTAATTACTTATTCTAGTACAGTCTGGGCGCTTACCACCAGCTTATATAGCAGGGCAGAAGTTGAACTGCACTGCTTTTTTGTTCTATGACTAAGTACAAAACCGGTCAAGTGCGTGTCGGGCCACGCGCAGTGTAGGGTTCCGTAGTTTTTGTAACAGCCAAGTGCAGGTCGTATTCGCTGACTGATAGTTTCATACCATGCTCTAACTAAAAGCCAAACATGACTACCTACCTAATTTTACTTCCTATACAAATCCTCACCTGGTCCGACAATTTTGCACAGAAGGTTTTAATTTTTTTTTTGAGATTTGGATAAGACTTGTCATAACCGGTGTTTTGAATATAAATACAGGACACAGAGCTAGACTACTCACTCGTCACAAAAAAATAAAATTGAGGAATTCTATGGAGTTGTTCGAAATTTTCTACTGCCGTGACATTTGAATTCCTAGCTACAACCGTTTAGTTGGTAGAGGGGGGGGGGGGACACTTGACTCTAATGAAAATTGGTACTTTAAAGCTTTATAAGTCACGAACGGTTTACTTAATCAAAAAACAGTCTTCCCAAACCCCTAATATTTTCGAAAGACATATCCAACGATATTCCACACTATGGAACGGACGAAAAAAAAATTATCATCCCCACTTTACATGTAGGGGAGGTACACTAAATAATTGTGTTTTTTCAAAATTTTATTTTACCAATTTTTTGGCGTCATTAACGTGTATACTCATGCCAAATTATAACTTTCTAGTACCAATAGTTTTTGAGCTAAGCCACGGACAGACAGACAGACGGACATGGTGAAACTATAAAGGTTCCTTGTTGACTACGGAACCCTAAAAAAGAAGTGCAGTTTAACTTTTGTCCTGCTATAAGAGCTGGTGGTAAGCCCCTGAGCTGACTCGGGAAAAGAATTAATAATTTGTGTGGAGTCCCCAATAAATAAAGTTAATAATTAAATACCAACGAATTGAAAAGTATATAAAACCAGGTATTTGATTAATAAAACAAGAATTTTAACCATCAAAGTAAAATGTTGGTTTTATTCGTTTTATTATACGATCATGAAATGTTGAAATTACTGTAATAAAATATAAAGTACTCACACGCGAAGGTGAGCCATAAAATATCTCAAGAACTGATTACAAACCATCAAAATAATTAACTTTATTTTGAAATCCTTCATCTTGAAACGCATTGAAATACCTGGGGAACTATAAGGATCATCGAGAATTCACAATTCAAACTTGAGACTAACGCTATCTCATTCTAATGCGTACATATTGTAATAATATGTAGATTGCCGTCTCGCTCTGTCACTTACAATGAGGATGCTATGTGGCAGTATTACCTAGGAATAGTTCTGGTTTCTAGCACTATGTAATCTTATTTACACAGAGTATAATGGATACAGAAGCTTTACTCACGCGTCAGCACAAATGAAACGCTGAGCAGAAGAATATCACTTGCAATTTACGACCGCAAGTATTTTCTTGACGTTACTGTTAGTTTACAGATAAGAATTGCGAGCGAGCGCTCTTACATTTTGTTGTTGATAAAAATCTTAAATTCCTTGATTTACTGATAGACAACGCACAGCATAAACCGCTGGGTCCAGAGGCATGCAATTTTGCACAAGCGTTTCCCAAATAACAAAAATGACCACTAAGGAAGGATTTATGAAAAAACATACTACCATAGGGCTCATCATTTATGCCTATGGGATACCCCATCGGGCACACGGATTGTTTCTTATAATCATATTTCCATGTAATAAACAAAAGATTGGCTGGTATGTCTGATTGCACCTAGTAAAGGTTTTAATGTTTCGATAATCTTTTTGTGGTTTGAAACTAACACCAGCGTGCACCATCGATCACCGATCACCACATTCTCTTTACTCTTGTGTCAGCACATGGTATTGTCCTAGCTCAATCAGAAGTAAAAGGATGACCAATCAGTAAAATTGGTAGCTTAACAAGGAAACATCGGACACACCTTAAGTTCTATTATTCATAGAGTCTCTTTCAATGCACTCCAATAAACTGTTTCAGTGCCTGACATACTAAGCTTCCAATTTTCGTTAGTTACCAAAAGTGGGTCCTCTGTCGGTTGTTACTCTGTGTCTTCAGTGTAAAAGCTACAACAGCCTGCGTACTTGTGAGTGATAGCTCCTGTCACGTTTATGCCTCTGTGAATATTAATCGTGTTAGTCGCATATTTAGGGCTGTATTTTATAGTAATAGTAATAATTCCTTTGCGGAGTGCGAATGAATGGCTTTGTCTAATACATAATCAGCCTATAATTTTTCCACTGCTAGGACACAGGCCACCTCTCTATGGGAGGGAGTGGGCCATAATCCACCACGCGGGCCAGTGTGGGTTGGTGGATGTCACATGTCTTTGAATTTGTGGTTCTAGGACACGCCGGTTTCATCACGATGTTTTCCAGCAGTGGCGATGAAATAATTTACACAAAGTAAAGTTCCTGTCTAGGTTCAAACTCGCGACCTACAACTCGTAAGTAAGGTCCGTTACCACTGGGACTCCACTGCTCCCCTTGGTCTGATGACTGCTTAAAATAGGTGGAAAATTTATTTATTTGCGGATTGTGATTTATTGCTATGTAAGAACTGTCGCGTTCATCTTCGACATCATTCATTCGAGCCAAAGACGTCCACTACTGGACATAGGCCTCCAAGCACCGCCACTTAATGCAAATAATGTTTTTTTTCAAATAGACTAAATATTAGTGATGGACCGACTATGGGTTTTGCCAATCTTTGACTAGCTATAGTGACTAAAATTTTGGATATATTTAGGTGTTTGATTGAATTTTCGTATAACGACTGGGAACGGCTAATTATCATTTTAGCCGAAAGACTTCTACTGCTTCACATAAGCCTTCCCCAAGCACCTCCACTTCAACAGGTTCTGGGCTTCTCGCATCTAGCAGATTTCTGCGGCCTTCACACGGTCATCGGTCTGCCTTATGGGAGGCCTTCTAACGCTACGTCTTCCGGTACGCGGTCGCCACTTCAGAACCTTTCGGCCTGATCGGCCATCCGTTCGGCGAGCAATATGTCCTGCCCCCTGCCACTTAAGTTATAAGATGATTTTTATTAGCTTGTATTTTTAGTAAAATTATTGGTACTTATTTTCAAAAAGTCGAACTTATCATCGACACATTTTTACTACGGCATGAACCACGTATTGTACAGTTTGTATCGATATGAAGAGAGAATTCATGATGAAAATTTAAATACGTAAATGTTAGACAGAGGTAACAACAAACAAATAAATAAATAAATATATAAATAAACAAATTCAAGCTAAACACGGAGCCCAGTAGCACATTTCCCTCGACTCAGAGCCCCATTCTCCATTTAGGTATTCAAACAAAACGCTTTCCACTATCTCCCTCGCCTTAACACTGAAGAATTTCATCAGTTAAACAAGTAACTAATTACCGACCCGCTGCAGTCTGAAGTAGGGGATCAAAACGGCGTTCAGATTGTAGAGACTACCACATTAGTTCGTGCCAATTCGACAGAACAAGAAGAAGCTATTTTAATTAAATACTAAACTAAATTCATCATCATCAACTGTCCATCAAGACAGCTGCGGGATAGTCCCTTTGAAAAAGCTCGATGTATTATGCTACCAAATACCATAGGTCAAAAGTAACAAGATAAATGCTAGCTAACAACAAAACAGTGCTGGCCTAGTGGTACCGACCGCAATTTACGAGTTGTAGGTCACAGGCTGGAACCCAGAAAGGCACTTTGTGTAAATTATTTCATCACCACTGCTCTCAAAACGGTGAAGGAAACACATCGTGAGGAAACCGGCATGTCCTAGAGCCAAAAATTTAAAGACATGTTACATCCACCAACCCGCACTGGGACCGCGTGGTGGATTACGGCCCACTCCCTCTCACCGAGAGGAGGCATGTCTCAGCAGTGGGAAACATTTTATGCTGATTATGCTTAAAGCAACGCACTGTACCAAACATTTCCCTTGACTCTAAGTCATATTTCACATTTATTAAAACAAAACGTTCCCACGTCTCACCATCTCCCTCACCTTCCTTAACACTGAAGAATTTCATCAGTCAAACAAGGAACTAATTACCGACCCCCCGCGGTCGGAATCTGGGGATCAAACCGGCGGTTAAATCGCAGGGATTACACTAGGGTCCGCCCGCATTGGCCCGAGTTCCGACCCTCAGTGACAGGTGACGGGTCTATCACTTATTGGCGATCTTTTCTTTACAAGTTTCGAGATTTATCGATTTTGTTGGAGACATAGATGTTTTGGTTGGTACTTATGTAAATGATTTGTTCTGGAATGAGTGCGGATTGCCTCAATTTTGAAAAGAGCTATGAAGATTTTTTTCAATGATACCCGGAGTACTCGCCTTAATTTTTAATCCAGTTTTTTTTAGTTAGCTTATGTTGACCTACTGCTGGCCAAAGGTATCCCCAATATTAGTTTCTTTACGCTGTGCCTTCTCCGTCCAATCGGTCAGGAACGAGTCCAAATCGTCACGCAAGCGTTTCCGAATCCGATCCGAATTGCGTAACACATTATCAATCTCAATCTGAATCATTTTGAAGGATATTTGCCAATCCATTGTTTCATATGTTTGAAATATGCGTTTGCTCAACAATGTAAATAAGGCGATGGATGTTGTTGAGCTGTCAAAATGAAACCCATTGCTACTGACATAGTGTTACGCAATTGCCCCATAGTTGTGCTTTATTATCCAGCATAGTAACGTAAAAATCTTCGTAATATACATAGATAGAAAACAATGTGAAGTCAGTATAGATAGGTAGGAACTTCATAAAAAATACAAATAATATTTTCGTGCAACCAAGAACAATTCACCCCCATAAACAGGTGATACCACATTTAACGTTTTAAATTTATAGAGAGAATTTACACCAAGTATATTACAACACAAAGGTACCGTTCACTTGAAACTCTGCGGACTACACTACAGCATCGCTCACTATGCATCCAGATGGGAAGTGGACATTTATCGCCTTCACCACTAATGCACGGGAGCTATTCCCCTTAATACATTTTACTTTGTTACTTAAAACTCAAGCCGTAATAGTTACGTGGTTAGCTTGCGAGATAAGGATAGAGGATATAATATTCACGTGTGGAAAGAGGAGGAGAGAGAAAATCAAAAAGGATTTTCTTGTACCGTATGGATTGAATTTGTGGAATATTTTAATATCCCATCGAACCAACAATGTGATTACAGATGTGTACATTGTACATTGTTATTTTAAATTGGCTAGCTAAACTTCGCAGACGCGATGGGTCGTGTTGAAATATCGATACCCATCGCGTCGCTAGAGTTTAGCTAGCTAATTTAAAACAACCCTATGTTCAAAATGATACTTCATTACTTCTTTAGTTAGATCGGTCAGAATTATGCCGAGAATTTTGCTATTTTCTTACCTAAAAAATTTATTTTTCTACTCTATAAATATTAAATTCACTCCCTGACAGACAACGGACAGCCTAAACCTTTGGGTCTAGAAACATTGAAATTTTGCTTAAGTTTCTCCCTCGATCCCTTCGTTGTTTAAGTAATAAATAAATACATTCATCCTCTAACGGTGTTAAATAGGGCATGAAAGTATGGAAATTCGTCATTTTTGCCGAAGGGAAATGCCTCTCAGGCACACGGCTTGTCTACAAATAATTTTCAGTAAAAATATATTACAATCGTCATCATAATATCAATATTAGCTCGCAAATGTCTACAGCTGACAAAACGTTTGAAATCAATATAAAATTTAACTACAGTTACGCTGAGAGGATGCATCCTCTTAGAAACTGAAAAGTTTCAAAAAAACGAATACGTGTTTTGCGAATTTGTTCTTTATTAGCAACTAGAATTGTCGCACTGACAGGTGTCAGGAACGCATTGTCTCGAAGGCCGGATAGTATTTTATTAAGAGAAAAAAAACTCCACCTTTCCTAATTTCGCACGTCCAATTGTGACTCCTTTAATTAATCTACCATGAAATTACCTTTATTAGTTCCTTTCTATTTCGCACCAAAAAACGGTTTTATTCTGGTCTGATTTGTATCCAAGAAACTCACAGCTCCAGCTATAAATCAATCGATTAATTAATCACTTGTAACCACAGTGACGGAGCTGTTTCTACTGGAATAACATTTCAAAGTAATATATTCAGTCGTCCTTTGATTAAGACAAAGCTTTATGGTTTTCGCTTTGAGAATAACCAGTTTTAACTGAAAGATTTTTTATGTAAATCAAAAGTAATTTAAAAATTAAAAGTAATTTATTCGAAATAGGCTGCGAATCAGCACTTTTTGTACGTCAAAATTATATGAAACAGCCCCCAAAACGCTCGCCCTGCACATAGCGAACATCTTTGGGGGCCCATGATTTGCGAGACATGAAAAGCGCCACCATTTGTTTTGAAAGCAACTATTGTGGGGGTCGAACATGGACTAATCCCCCAAAATGTAAGTAAATTGTTTCATAGTTACATTAATTATTTTTGAATCAGTTTAGTCTTTAATGACTTTATGCATTTGCTCCGATTCGATAAGGTTAATTTGGGAGTGCCTTTGACTCCAAGATTTCATGTAAGTACAAGCTCACCATGAAAATTTAGGTGAAGTTGTGGTGAAGAAGCTTGAAGTGTGCTGTCATTACATTTAATGGATGGCTTGGGATTGCCACTATTGACAGCTCACGTATGTTTTCATAGTGAGACATATTTTTAAAGAGTAGATCCACTGTTCTACTTAAGATATCACCATCATCATTTCAGCCGAAAGATTTCCAATGCTGGATAGCACCGCCACTCCAACCGGTTCTGTGTTTCCCGCATTTAGCGGATTCCTTTACACTTTGGATATATTATGACCTAAATGTGCGCACTCAAAACCTAAATCCAAAATGGCCGAATCAATGTCACGTTATAGGATTTCAATATACATAAGTTTAATGAAATAGTTAACAATACAATATTAGGAATTGATATACAATTCGGATTGCCCGATTAGAATCTCATCATCCCTATAATTACTTAGTTAGATAATCAATATGATAAACCAAAATTGCATTAACATTTATAAGCTACGGGTATCAATTCAATTATCAAGTGAGTAGGTTACTTCTAGCTATGCGTGCACTATCGTCGACCGCATCATAGACTACCATAAAAAACGTTGAGGGGCTTGTGGCTAAGTAATACCAGCCACAAGGGTCGATCGGTCAGGTTAAGCTACGCTTGCCGCGGTTGGACCGAAGATAGGCGACCATCTTCACATACCAAGACCCCGCCGTGCCTCGGAAAGCACGTTAAGCCGTTGGTCCCGGCTTTCATTCGTGGATCTTTTACAGTCGTTACGGGTCGTCAGAACGCCGAAAGTCTGACAACCAGTCTTACCAAACGGTATCGTATTACCCAGTAACTGGGTTGTGGAGGTCAGATAGGCTCCATATAAAATACTGGTATTCCGCTGCATCCGGTTATACTGGAAGCCGATCCTAACATATGTAGTTGGGAAAAGGCTAGGCAGATGATGAAATAAAAAACGATCAAACTCAAGAAAAATAAGAGGAACTCAAGTTGCTATCTCTTCTCAGTGACGATTAATGTCAATTTTTTTTTTACATCTTTACTGTATTGAATATTGACTGGTCCCGACCCAACTGAGCCGATCCGAACTTTTTTCGCATTTTTCAATAATATTCGGTTCGGCCATGTGTTCGTCCGATCCGATCATTCGAATGTGTCACTTCAGAGTAAACCTCCTGTATTCCCCGAAAGGTTAGGCAGACCAGATCAGATATATCTTTAGTACGCCTAAATTTGGCCAGTTTTGTTTGAGTCCAATGTAATAGGTGGGCGAGTATGTTACCATCAATCGGGCACTGAGACTCCGGGCAGACTCCGGGCTGCTACTGAAAAATTCTTGTTAGAAAAACCTAATAAGACTTTACCCGACCTGGGAATCGAACCCAGGACCTCATGCTCAGCAGTAGCGCTTACTACTAGACCAACGAGGCAGTCAGTCAGGCAGTCAAAGGCAATTTTTTTATGGTTGGTATCTTAGTTTTTTTTTACAGGCTAACACTGAGATTAGAATGGTCTTCAAAATACCGGAATTGTCGAGGGAGATAGGGGTCAAACGCGAGTTTATCAAATTATGACAGGAGTGACGGCTATCGCAAATAATGTCGGGAATTTTATGCCAGTTGATTTAATTTGGTTTCATCCTGTATAAAAAGAAACCACATCCACAGTATCCGAAATCCAATTAAGCTTAATGACTTAACTTTAAAAGACTGACGTCACAAATCAGTGTGACGCAGTGAAAAGAATAAAACGAAATCTCCATGGAACAAATTATGTTAAATCAAGAGCCAAGGAGCTCCTCTAATCCAGACAGCGATTTTATTTGATTACGTCAAGCGTTTGAGATGATTTAAACGTTTTTAACATCTATTCTTAATGAGTACTGTTACTTTTTACGGCGAGAACATCTTGTCTTTATTGAGGAAGATTTATGTAGATTCGGGTATTGGTGCCTCAGATAGCACGTTAAGGCGTTGGTCCCGGCTGTCATTCGTACAGACGCCAGCACATCAAGCTACTACTATCTGTCAAATTTCTTTAATAGATTTTAAATTTTATCGCAAAAGCTCTAAGGTTCAAGGTTGATTGGGAAAATTTGACAGTTCCGGGTAGCTTGATGTGCTGGAGTCTGTACATCTTTGACAGTCACCACGGGTAGTTTACAAAACCAAAAGTCTGACAACCAGTCTACTACAGTTGCATCACTTTCGAAAGCACAGTGGTCTTTATACTCCTTGTCACAAGGTTTCTGTTAGATTGACACCTGACAAGTCTGTCAAAATCACAACGATCTTTATTCTCGTTATAATAAGGTTGTTGTTGAGTTGCCGCTGTCAGAGGTAAAATAATTGTGAAAGGACTGTAATGCGTATCATGGTACCCAGTTAGTAGGTGTGGAGGTCAGATAGGCAGTCACTCCATGTAATGGAGGTCAGATAGGCAGTCGCTCCATGTAAAATACTGGTATTCAGCATTCGCACCTTAATTGCGTAACACACAATCAATCTCAATCTGAACCATTTTGAAGGATATTGCTAATCCATTGCTTCATAATGTTCAAAAAATGTGTCATGTGTCTGCTCAACAACGTAAAGAACGCAATGAATGTTGTTGAACTGTCAAAATGAAACCGATTCCGATCGATCGTGTGTTACGCAATTAGGGTGCTGGTTAGACTGGAAGCCGACGCCAACATAGTTGGGAAAAGGCCAGGTAGATTTTGGATATTAGTGTCTGTAGGCTAAAGGGGTCCCTAGTATAGGCACAGAATCATCTTAGAGGGCTTGAAAGGTTCATATCAAGGTTTCGATTTCATTTTGTATGTAATCAAACACGCAACTAGAACCTATTATGGTATATTAAGTTACAAGTAATTTATTAATTTGTTGAACATAGGTACAATAATGATGTTATATAAAGATAATAAAGAGTGCGGTATGTTATGTCAGAGGGCGTACAAATCTTTGTGATTTAGCAAGCAAGTCAGCCAAGTCTCGACAGTAATCATCATCTGTCTAGCCTTTTCCCAACTATGTTGGGGTCAGCTTCCAGTCTAACTGGATGCAGCTGAATACCAGTAATTGTATTTTACATGAAGCGACTGCGTATCTGGCCTCCACAACCCAGTAACTGGGTAATACGATAACCCTTGGTAAGACTGGTTGTCAGACTTTCGGGATTCTGACGATCCGTAATGACTCTCAAAGATCCAGGAATGACAGCCGGGACCAACGGCTTAACTTGCTTTCCGAGGCAAAGAGGGGTCTCAGTATGTGAAGATGGTTACCCATTTACGGACAAACCGAGGCAAGTGTAGCTTAACCTGATCGATCGACCTGTGCGGCTGTTATTCAAAAAATCCGAATCTGAAGATTAGTGGTGGCTCACTGGAAACAGCTGTGACTTTCGAGTTCAAACCCAGACCGACACTTAACTTTGTGTAAATTATTTCATCACCACTGACTGCTCAGAAAACAATAAAGGAAAACATCGTGAGGAAACCGGCCTGTCCTAGAACCAAAAAATTCAATAACATAAGTGCATGGTGGATTACGCCCCACTCCATCTCAGAGAGAGGAGGCCTGTTTCCCAGCAAGGGTACACTAAAAGCTGATTATATAACAACCAATCAGCTCAGGCATACTCGTAATAATAATATGTTACAAATACAATTCCACAGAACATAAACCGTCGATACCAATCTATAAGTAATTTTTCCTTTACCCAAACAAAGATCTGATCTCACATACTTTATTCTATAAAAAGGACCCATTAACTAGATAAAGGGGACTAAAATGACGCCAAAGTTAGCTAAGATGTTAACAGTGAACTACTAAATCTTATTACTGTACTTCTTAGCTATATTTGTTCCTTTTAATAAATTTGCCGCGTCTGACCAAGTTGGTAACTTTATTTACGAGGTAAAAGTCGAAAGAATTGTTAGTTGCACGCGACTGTCTCGGGGGATTCCATTCGTTTACAGGTTAAGGATGTTTGTGCGAAAATATTGTGAGTATCAAGTTGTTGATGAAATGTTTGATGTTGAAATTAGTTGTTGTTCTTGTAAGAGAAAGAAGGTAGACTATCTAAAGGTCACACGTGGTTGTAAAACCTCGTTGGATTACGAAACGGAACGGAAAAGTCTGTGGCGGCATGTACATCGCCACATGCGATCTAAGTACCACACTGACGTCACGCCACATCCTACATCGCGCAAGCAGAGTTTACCGCGCGACTAGCTTATAAATACAACGTCCCGACTTCAATCGTCGGGTCGTTGCCCACCAGCCACAGCATTCGCCTGGTCGGAGGATGCTCCCTTTTCTATGGCGGATGAGTGAACTTTACACCCTGTTTCTCATTCCTATAAAAGTCAGTCACAATGAAATGGAAACGGCGAAGTATCTTCACTTCATTTGAACATAGTTATTATATTTTTTAACTGCGAAATAACTGTAAAACATAAAATAAAGAATATCTACGTTTTTCGCGGAAATTGGATTCGTTCAATTTTATTCATTCATATTTTTAAGCTCTCTTTTCCTCAAAGTAAATTTTTCATTTCAACGGATCTTTGTTGGATTATTTTCGGCGAAAAATGTTTGATATATTATATTTTAATAACGCTATAGGATACTTATTGCAGAAATAAAACTCGAGAAACCAAAATGTTTTTCATCGATCTAATGGGCGTAGGTACATACTTGTAGACAGACTGAGGTGGCCACTTTTCATTCGAAATTAATTTTTAAATTAGCGATAAGCGTTGGGAATTAAATCATTTTATCCACTCCCTCTCACAGAGAGGAGGCCTGTGTCCCAGCACTGGGAGTATAATAGGCTTTGCTGCGTTTTATTCATTCATTTATGCTATTTTATCCAAAATTTGCTAAACTTTTATTTTATTTGTATTTTATATTATTAATTTCAGATTAATTTTAATTTTTCGTTTTTATCTGACATTGAGTTGCTTATTTTTACTTGACCTTGTATTTAGAATTTGATGACATTGTATTTATTTTTATATTGTGATTGTATATACACTCGAGAGCAATGAATCCGGGTCACTTAAAGAATGTTAAAAATCTCGGAAACTAAAAATGATAGGTTAATGCAATAAATTGTATTTAATAGACAATGTAATACTCCTTAAATGAAAGTAAAAAAAATATGAGTCACCATACATTTTATTAACACAAAATTACATAAAGAAAAAAACTGCTGATCTCTCCTTAAAACAAAAATAGGAAACATGAAATTTTTGAACTTTATTACGATTTTCTTGAATTTTAATACTTCGTATTGCCTCCTCGTGCTTCCATTACTGCGTTTACGCGGTTTGGCATGCTGTACACCAAGTTCCTTATACGATTTTGGGGAATATTCTCCCATTCCTCTGTGAGAGCAATTTTGAGCTCACGAAGCGTGATTGGGGGAGTGTTTCGTTGTTTTACGCATCTGCCTAACTCGTCCCAAGCATGCTCGATCGGGTTGATATCCGGGCTGGCCACTCCATACGAGTAATGTTCATCTCTTCAAGGTAGTCATTCACAATCCTGCCTGTATGAGGTCGGGCATTGTCATGCATAAATATAGCATCCTCACCTAAATTGACCATGAATGGACCAACGTGATCATTGAGGATTTCTTCCACATATCTTACGCTAGTTAAAGAGCCGTTTTCTATGACCACCAGCTCTGTGCGACTTTCAGAAGAAATTCCGGCCCACACAAGTACAGACCCACCACCGTAGGCTACTTTTTCTTCAATGCATGCTTGCTTGAATCTTTCCCCTGGTCTTCGATACACTCTGTGTCTTCCATCGTGCTTGTAGAGCATAAATTTTGATTCGTCGGAGAACATAACTTTTGACCAATCTTCAATACTCCAATTTACGTGGCTCTGGGCATATCTTAGTCTTGAAATACGATGCCCACGCTCCAGTTTAGGGCCGTTTGCAGGTCTAAGGGGTTTTAAGTTAGATTCAGCAAGCCGACGTCTTACTGTCCATGCACTTGGGTTACTTCCTCCGAGGCGTCGAAACTGATTTGTGAGTTCAGTTCCTGTGAGAAAGCGATTTCGAAGCATGGTGTTCACCAAGTATCGGTCTTCTCGTGCTGTGGTACACCTGGTTCTACCCGTTCCTGGTCTGCGTAGGTTAGAACCAGTTTCTTCGTAACGTCGGAGAACTCTTTGTACTGTTGACAGCGACACACCGACAGTCCTGGCTGTATCGCGCTGACTCCGGCCGGTTTCCAGCATTGTAAGTATTCTGGTGCATTCTTCAGGCGTAAGCGACATAATTTCAGCTTGATAATGAATATAGAGCACTATCAACATGGTTTATGTACCCACATAAATGACAGATTACAAACAAAAGCAAAACCAAATGCTGTAATTTCGTAGTTCCATCTTCGACCTTTTTCAAATTTGATTTTTTTATGATATAACTTTACAATAACTAAGAAGTTTTAATAACTTCATTTAAGGAGTATTACATTGTCTATTAAATACAATTTATTGCATTAACCTAGCATTTTTAGTTTCCGAGATTTTTAGGATTCTTCAAGTGACCCGGATTCATTGCTCTCGAGTGTATTTCGTGTTTCGTAACGTGTGATTGTAGGGTCTCCCTTGTTTCACCGAAAAGAAATTGCCAAATTATCACTTCCCAAAAACATTTCCGCATAATTTCATTTTCTAAATTATTACTTAGCAAAAGATCTCTTCACAAATAATCGTAACGCAAACCCAATGTTTGGCAAGTGAACGTTTGAACAATGACTTGTTTACCAACTAGTCCTTTTACCAATTTTTATGTAGTCAAACATTTCAGTTGGAATAACATGAGTTATTATAATAATAAATAACTCATTTTACGCAAAATAAAATTTGCCAAATATTGTCTGTATCGTCAGTTTTCAATTTTCCATTTCTAACTTTGAAGGTGTTTTATTACAAGGGTGTTTTTCTACTTGGGACAAATTCTAAACAGGTAATAATAATATTAATATTAACTATTCTGGTAGTATATTTTTTTAGGTGTACTTACCATTTTTTTTTTAATAATTAATCTCGTCTAACTAGTTCAGTTTCGGGTAGCCTGTTTTATTTCCATATTTTTTTTATATATTATAATCTAGTCGTTTCTGGCACTCGCCGGCCGCTGCCGCGGCACCACTCGCTTCGCTCGCTTGGCTCGTGCGTAGAAGGTCAAACTTTTAACCTAACCTAAGCATTTTTGTTTAAACTAATAATTAACCTCGTCTAACTAGTTCGGTTTTCGACAGCCTGCTAAAAATAATCTCTTTTTTTCTTTACAATCTAGTCGTTACCATTTTTTTTTTAATTAACCGCGTCTAACTAGTTCGGTTACTACTACTACTAGTTAGGTGAACCGCCACAAAAAATATATGGATAAAATCGACAGAATTAATTGAATTCTGCAACACAAGTCTGAATTCTCCGAAAATAAATTGCTAGGTACCTAATGTATATTGCAATAAAAATAAAATAAAATAAATGATTACCTAAAACAAAATAAAATTGCATTTTTTTTTTATATAATTCCCAAAAAATCTTATTTTTGCCTTTATACTTTTTCCCTTATCAAATCATTTGACCAAACGTTTACTGTCTAAAGATTGTTTGCTGTAATAAATCATTTGATTAGAGACCAAAAAATGACATTATCCTTGATAATATTCTGCCAAGTAAAAATTTGACCAAATGAAAATGTGCGTACTAAAATCATTCCAAACCATTGCATTGGTATAAAAAAAGTTTGCTAAAATTTGTTTGGGTAGTGAAATTTTGGCAAAATCTTTTCGGCAAAACGGCAGGATCCCGTGATTGCAATATGGGAGAACCTGAAATAAATGGATTTTATTTTATTTATTTATTACTTACACTTTCACTTCATTTTTAATATTAGCTTCTGCCCTACTTCTTCGATGTAAAATTCCTTACTCCCCCGTTCTACCCCACAGTATCGCATCGCATCGCCTGCCGATGCTATTACTTCGTTTTCAATTAGCGTTCATTCAGATTTTTTTGCACGGCTGGTAAGTGCGTGATGTTAAATAGCCTTCCTCAAAAACTGGGCTACCAAATGCGAAAATATTTTTTCAATACTGTAAAGGTTGTCCGCTAAAGTCGACCTTATGTAGTGCAGGCTGGCAATAGTCTATCTCTGGTTCCATTAGAACAGTCAGGATCCGAATAGAAGTTCCAGAGATTAGCGCGTTCAAACAAACCAACTCTTCAGCTTTATTACTAGTGTAGATTATACATAGTATATGCTAGCAGAGGTGGCCCAGTGGTAATGGCCGTGACTTGCGAGTTCAAGGTCGTAGGTTTGAACCCAGACGGGCGCTTTACTTTGTGTAAATTATTTCAACACCACTACTCTCAAAACAGTGAAGGAAAACATAGTGGGGAAACCGGCATGTCCTAGAACCAAAAATTCGAAGACGTGTAACATCTACTAAAGATGTCATAATATGTCTTAGAATTTTTGGTTCTAGGTTCCCCTGATTCTAACAAGTAATCGAAATCCAGAAAAATATTTATTTGTAATATATACAAATAGCTGGCCAAAATGTTCACACAGATTCATTGACGGTCAAATTAAATATAATCTGAGGGTCGTTATGACCGGCTTCACCTAGATAAGTAAGGTTAAGCACTTCAAGACCCAGAAGGGAAAACGGCTTGAAAAGGTTAAAGTGGGGCCTTAGTGGTATATAAGCGACAACAAAGTAAATTCTCTAAAGATAAGGCACTTGATATTAAGTTGTAATCCAGGGCGAACCCACTTATTGCTTATTAGTTTGAGTGTTATGGAAAGATGGACTTTGAAGCGAAGTTGTAAGGTTGGAATTTCAGTGCGGGTTGTCAGGGTCAGTTATTTTCCTTTCATAATTTGAGATTGAATGAATCGGTGGTTTATTTTCTTTGAATTCCTTGTGTGCATTCTTTTCTGTTTTTTTTTGTTTAAATGATGAGACATTGAATCAAAAAGTCTTTTGTAAATCGTTGCCTTCTTTCGGATGGCTTATGTTTGAATTTGCTCGAAAGCTGCGAATAGTTTCAATTTGATGAGCACCCAGCCGCAAATAGCGTTAAATAATTTTACTATACATTTCAAGTACAGACGCCAGCACATCAAACTACCCGAAACTGTAAAATTTTCCCAATCAACCTTGAACCTTAATGCTTTAGGGATAACGTTGAAAATCTATTAAAGAAATTTGACAGATTGTATAGCAAGAGCTAAAACACGCGTATAGGTGCCTACTAAGAGTAGCTCTTGCTTCAAGCTCATAAAATTAGCAATTCCAGATTCTCCTTAAGCACATTAAGAAGGTGTCTATACAAGGCGGCAGGAACATCGACACGAAACCAGTTACCACGGATTCAGTACATGCTTCTAAACACCCCTGCATCGCAACTAATTTTTTATTAAAAAAAAATATATATAGGACGACATATTTCTACGTTAGGGGACGTAGAATCATGTGCAGAATTAATGGTTACAGTTAGCGCGTCGATGTTCCTGCCACCCTGTATAACATAGTAAAATTAGCCTCCAACTTAACCCAACAAAAGAAACGTTGTAAGAATGAAGAAAATATCTATCAGCACACCATCATAAGTAGTATATATCACTTAGAACTCTCCGTAATGTATCCAAGAGGGTCCCTCATCGTGAAAGATAATGGAATTTTTTCCCTTGTATTAATATTCATAAGTAAAACAACAGACAGGTACGTTTGTTTGTGATCTCGAGTACAATGCTGCTTGCTCTTTTAAAAGGTGGATAGAGTTGTAAGGACATTCAAAGGGAAAGAATTTGTTTTGATATGCTGTCGGATTTGTTGCCCGTGGCTAAATAATAACAGCCGCACAGGTCGAATGATCAGGTTAAGCTACGCTCGCCGCGGTTGGTCTATGTATGGGTGGCACGCTTAACGGTTGGTCCCGGCTGTCATTCGTGGATCTTTGACAGTCGTTACGGGTAGTCAGAAGCCCGAAAGTCTGACAACCAGTTTTACCAAGGGGTATTGTATTACCAAGTAACTGGGTTGTGGAGGTCAGATAGGCAGTCACTTTATGTAAAATACTGGTATTCGGCTGCATCTGGTTAGACTGGAAGCCGACCGGGTCGGGAAAAGGCTAGCAGATGATGATGCTGTCAGATTTGTTTTTTTCTGATTTGTAAACCGAGGGCTGGGTCTTCATGCTGGTTACATATTGGTAAAACGTTACATGAATATAACACAAATTAGCCGTTCTAATTTATGCAATCCCACATGAAATGAAACACAACAACAAAGTGAATCTGTTTAATTTTGTGTTGTTGTTTGTGTGTTTTGTTTCATGTTACGTTTCACCAACCTGTAACATAATATGTATAAAGCTTGGTTAGAGTTTTTGGTATCAATTAGTAAGTTAAATGTCGGAACAATCAATTTAAAAAATAAATAAAAACACATACAGACGGACATATTAAACCTCATTCTTTAATGAATTCGTTTACTAAAATAAGCCTTGATTCAATTGCTACTTCTACGAATACTTCAATGTCTTTACAAGATTTTTTTTTATATTCTATGTTTACTCAAAATGATTTTCTCCAAAATCGACGTTCACGTGCACTGTTTTTGAACAGCTTGTCCTTCGAAATAGACCTCCTCTATGAAAAAAAAAAACTCTGAAAACTCTCTAAATGTCGCAACAATAATGATTGGTGCGTGTTTAAATTAACCGTATTTTTTAACTCCTTTTAAATCATGCGTGTTTTCTCAAATGAAAAGACTTAAAGAAAATTGTTCATTCTACCGCTATATGTATATCGACGCAAAACAACGAAAACCAAACTTTCTATTTTGTTACTTTCTCTTTTTACTGAACTAACATCTGAAATGTCAAGAACAGTCTGTTTCAAAAGTTCATGTTTATATAACTTTTTTGAGGTTTATGTTCTGGAAACCTTTCCACGTGTTTTTTTTTTGTGTTCTTTTTATGCGTCATTTTTGCCGAAAATAAACGTATTTTCTTACTTTCTTTCTTTTTTTTTTCCAATAGTATATTTCCAAGAAGTCTTACCAAGTTCATCTCAATATCGCCAAATTGACTTTACTATCTCTCGATTTTCCTCCACATGCTCGTATGTTCACCAAGAACCATCTAGGTCAACCCATGCTTAAGTGCGTCAATCAAAGGATTTATGTACACGGCCGAATCCCTTCGTTACCCCTCCCTTTGCAGCCCCACTCTTGGCAACGGCTCTCCTAGCTATTCGAATCTACCGTATATGTACGTAAGATCATGTACCGTATGTCAAGATACGTCTTTCTCGTTAGCTTTCACAACTTTTGCAGTTTGTAGTGGTATTTTGTTTAGGGGTGGATTGTGTTACAGAAACCGTTCAAAACCGAGTTAAAATTAGAGAAAAAAAAAATGTAATGTAAATAAAATACCTAAAAAAAAATAAAACTAACAAAAAACCTAGAATAAAACTTACAAAAAAACTTGTTATATGTCAGTTTTTCGAAGTAGGTATTCAGTGTATTAGTCACAGTATGATTGTGAACACCGTTAGTTTATGATCTATCTCGCGAGATTGTAAGCTGGCGATAAATTGTGAGCTGTATCATATTACAAAATAACATATGGCAACCCGACAACTTGTGAACTGGTAACAAACTTGCATGCAACGGAACCCGCCTTGTGCTATAACTAAATAGCCAAGTAATTTCGATGTTTATAAAATAGTGCGTTAAATTGTAAATGGTTTGTTGCAGTTAAGAATTTTTCGATAGTTTATAATCATACGGTGACATATATAAACGATACGGTTTGATGCCTGTTGAAGATAATAATTATACAGGGTGGCAGGGACATCAATGCTCAACTTGTTACTATGGATTTAGTACCTATATGATTCTGAACCAGTGTCATTCTTATCAGTTCTCTTCGGCGGTTCCAGTAACTTCGTAACCAAACAAGACAGAGCGCGACTTGCTGCGCCGTTCGTTGCTGTGTCGTTTGTTCATTATACACTGATTTTTTTTCCGTAATATTTATATATTACGGAAAAAAAATCAGTGTATAATGAATGGTCGCTAATCAATGGATCAGTCGCGGCTAGCACATATTTACCTCACCTATCAGTAGAACTAACCGGTCACTATACTCCTTTACATCATAATACCCTACTGCCTCAAAAACTATAAGAGATTTTGGAATGACGTCATAGGATTGAATAAAATGCAACCATAAAACAAAGTTGGGCATTTATGTCTGTTAGGCTCCCAACAAAGTTGCTATTTTGGAAGCCGGGTTTGGCGATACAGATTGCCATGTTTATGAAATAGTGCCCTGTTCGTGAGTAGAAAACTGATAGATATATTATAACCATATTATTATCTATAAGGTATTGTTGAGCGTGGTAGAAAGATGTCAATAGATGGGGTAATTTTAGCCCTAGACGAGGGTCATAACGACCTCTGGCGTAATAAGATTGTGCGATTGTCTGTGCTTAGAAAATGCATTACAGTGCATTTATTTCAAGAGTGTTTTCTGTTAAAATTATTTTATCATACCTAACCCTCTGTAACTCCCTATGATTGTATGTCACTCCCAACCGCCAGCATTGATTTCTCCAAGGTAACATCTACAGATACTAACATATATGATTGGGTAATATTAAACCTAGACGGGGGTCAAAATGACCTCTAGTGTAATAAGATTGCGTGCTTTTCGTGCTTATAAAATGCATTGCAGTGCATTCATGTCAACAGTATTTTCTGTCAAAATTATTTTGGTCCTCTACGAGTATAATTTGTCACTATTCCAACTGCGAGTATTATCTTCTCAGAAGCTATATGTACAAATACTAAATAAACGAGCCACCGTAGGTATATTCTATTAAGCCTTCATACCAGCATCTGCTTAACTAAACCTCACTCTCGCCCCAAACACTCTAAACAACCCATATTTACTGCCTCACCGAAAATATTTCAACAAAGTAGACTATCATTCCAGATCTTTGGCCCGCAGAGATTACTAGGTGAAGACGCTATTTGCGGAGCTCGTCTTAAGAGAAACTAACACTGTACCATCGAACTCTCGACCGCACTCAAATCGTTCGATCTTTTATGTAGAAGGCCATTTTCGCGCGTAGCTTAACGTATCGGACAAAGGCGGTCTCACCTTAGGAAAGTTGAAAAGCGAAGGTATTTTAGAAGTTTATTTTTAAGGTTGTTTTTTGGTGATAAGTTATTTATGTCTAGTCAATACTAAATCAATCACCACCATATTTCGAACAACTAAAGGCCAATTCCCATAAAACGATGAAAATCTAGTTGCAACCCCACCTCAGCGACAATCAATGTCAAAAACTTGTCATAAATATGGGTAAATTAGTGGTATTTTTCACAGATTGAGACTGAGATCAGACTGTGAACGTTCTTAATTGCCCCTCTGATCAAGTTTATAGACTGAAAATCTGTGCTCAGATAGCTGTAATTGTTATTGTGAATTCATACTTTACTAATATGGTGAGGCTAAAGACTAAGGTTCTTTGTACACGACACGGTATTAACCGTGCCGTAGAAAAAACGTGTCCGTCACAAGCTTTCTTAGTGACTGTCAACCGTGCGTACACACGGCGCGGCGTATAAACCGTGCCGTAGAAAAAACGTGTCCGTCACAAGCTTTCATAGTGACTGTCAACCGTGCGTACACACTGCGCGGCGTATAAACCGCGCCGTAGAAAAAACGTGTCCGTCACAAGCTTTCATAGTGACTGTCAACCGTGCGTACACACGGCGCGGCGTATAAACCGTGCCGTAAAAAAAACGTGTCCGTCACAAGCTTCCATAGTGTTCCATACAACACTGTCAACAGTGCGTACACACGGCGCAAAAAACGCGTCGTTGAAAAAACGTGTCCGTCAACAATCCTCCGTTGCGATCCATACAACACTGACAACCGTGTCTACGATTACACACGGCGAATAAACCGTAGTTTTTCACGGCAAGAAAAACATATCTTCTTGTTACGTAATAGTTTTTACAAAAAAATAGGTACTTAAGTACTTTATAGCTGTTATAACTTATCTTGAAAACTGACATGAAGACGATAAAGTGTGACAGCTGCTTACCTGAAACAAAGGAAACGGAATAAATTAGTGTTACTTTGTGGGTAATTTTGTGAGAGTAATAGTGGGCCATATACTTAGTATGTGGAGCGCAGGTTTTAGTTAATGAAATAATTTGTGTAGTTTATGGCTTAATGTGGAATGAAAGATAAATAAAATAACATAGTAATGGTACACCACGTACTCGCATTTGGTAACCAGCACCCTAATTGCGTAGCACACGATCAATCGGAATCGGTTTCATTTTGACAGTTCAACAACATTCATTGCGCTATTTACGTTGTTGAGCAGACACATGACACATTTTTTGAACATATGAAGCAATGGATTAGCAATATCCTTCAAAATGATTCAGATTGAGATTGATTGTGTGTTACGCAATTAGGGTGCTGTTACCATGGATTCAGTACATGATTCTGAATCCACTGCGCTGAAGTTATTCGACGCGGACATTTTGACCGCGGAGGTAGGTATTTGATCGCACTTTTCTGTGAAATAGCAGATTATTTTTTTATAATAATAGTAAAACATTTATTTTCGAGCAACATGGACTCAAAGCTTTAGTAACAATTCACTTTCAAGCTATTTTATTAATATTTACATAAACATTATATCTACAAAACTACATTCCTATTAGCAGGTACAAGCAGCTGGCTCAAAAAGTGAAGGATAGGGCAATCCAATTTGCTAGCAATGACCAACCAAGGAATTATTTCTACGCCAGGCGTTTAAAATCATGTGCTGAATTCATGGTCACAGTGCCCTGCCATCCTGTATCTATATTTTTTTACAACAACATTAATCACTACATTATTTCTTAAATTCACAGATTGTTATTGCTTAACGTAAATGATACAGAGTGCAGAAAAAACAAGTCGAAATTAGCAAGTTCTTGACGTGGTACGTTCACTGTCCTTCAACATTAAGTTTGCTCAAAGTGGACTCAAGTGTGACATCTCGTAAACTACCAAATTTTAATACACCGCATCTGTAACGAGGTGTATTTTATGGTAAAACACCTAACTTAAAAGTAGCTAAAAGCATTGCAAAATAAAAAAAAAATTGCAACGTGTACGCTTTAATTCCCTCTAAGTCAATACAAAAACTCTCCACACAAGCCTAAACCCACTGGCACATAAAACCTACGCTTTCGACTTAAAGCCCCCAGTTATTGATTGCCTTCGCTGGGATTTCATCAAACTTGAAGGTGGATAATCAATTTGCTCGCAGCCAAAGCCTCAAAGACTGATTGGAAGTGAGTGTCAGAATCCCTTGCGACGCAATACTTCTCCAGCGGCTTAGTTCTGCAGCATGGTTTGAAGCAATTACTGATCGTCCATGTATTGTTCAATTATGACGGTTTATCGTGTTAGTAAAACTCTTTTCTAAAAGTATTTTTTACATGTAAATGGAAACGTCTGGAGGGGAGACGCCCTAGAAGGACATCACATAGGGTCACAAAAACAAAATAACTATCTAAAAACAAATGATTGAATTTGAAATTAAATTAACACGTCTTTCGAATAAAATTTATTTGAATTTCGAATTGCGCGCCAATCCACAAATAATTAAATCTGAAAATGCTGGTTAAAGAATCTCCAATTACATAGGTAAAGACCTATTATTAATGAGTGTAAAAAGCGTCACTTGTCGGTACTCCCCGTCATTGTAATAATTTTTGGAACGAAGTTCTTTAGCGGATCTTGCGGTAGGAGTAAACTGGGAGAAATCGTCACGTGACGAAAAAGCTTTATGCGGCTTTTTTATATATGATAGAAAGAGAGGGAGATATAGTTTTTACGGCTTATGGGGGTGGTCAATTTTTTGTAATTTTAAAATTTTCAGACTTTTTCATTTTAAACTTCATTCCTGCCGGGGGTCCCCCGACTCCATTCGTTTTTTTTTTATGGGACCATACCTGGGAACCTTTCTGTTACGGATATATAGAAGGTCAAAATTCCAACTTTTACTCACGTTTTTTTATGAAATAAGTTTTTAATGTTAAAACACAACTTTAAATACCCCCGTGATCCCTGTACCGCTGCATGCAACCATAAGTATGTACAATGTTTTGTGTGTGTTAAATTGTGCACTACCGCAAACAGCTCACACCAAAAATAAAAGTCGTTTTCCAGGAATTATTTTTGTGCAATGTTACTTACTTTGATAATATACAGAATGCGTAGTTGACGTCTGTGTGATGGGTGTTTGCACACCTTGTATAGTGACCTTATTGATGATGTTCTTCAGAAAGGTTAGGTACAGACGCCAGCAGGTCAAGCTACCCGAAACTGTTAAATTTTCACAATCAACCTTAAACCTTAATGCGCTAGTGAGAAAGTTGAAAATATGTTAAAGAAATTTGACAGATAGTAGTAGCTTGATGTGCTGGCGTCTGTACGTAGTACTCGCAACCGGCGTGTGTTTATAACAAGATGTATGAACGTAAACGAAGGAAAAGGAATACGTAAGGATCGCAGCAGGTGGCGTTCTATAGTTTTTAGCCTACCCCTATGGGAAGAAGGCTAAAACTCTTCCTTATGTCATACTTTTGTGAGATTTATGTAAGTACCTCAACTTTAAGTTTGTTGGTAAGGCGTTTGGTACTTAAAGGGTGAAGCATGTTGGGGACTGTCTCTTGTAACTTACGGCGACAAATGTTTTTTGCCCATAAATTATGGTACAAAACATTGAATTCGCGATGTGCAGTGTTCACGACAGCGGATATGACAGCGACACGAAACGTAGATTATGTCGCAGCGGGTCGCGTCTGAGTACTGAACTTCTTAGCCTCCTAACTAGCACAAAACTAATCAACACAAAAGCAAACCTGCAATACAACAAACAACAAACAAAACCCTATGCAAGCGACGCGGCACATTTAACCCGATTCTTATCGTCGCAGCCCATAATAAAATAGCCTGCTAACTGTACACTGACACGGAACCCATCACAATCGATCCCGACATAAAAACATTTGCATAGTATAAAGTTTTTTAGGGGTTACAAGAAACGAACGGCTCAAACATTTTATAGGACTGTTTTCAAACAAAGAAGTTTACAGACTTTTTGTTATACCCGGTTTAATTTCCGCCCAAACACGAGGAAGTGGAATTGAAAGGAAGGATTTATAATGAAAAAGTTAAGTGAAATTAGGTATGGGTTTAACTCTTTGCGCTTGTTGTGGTTTGTAAGATTGAGCTCTGTTTTTGTACGGGATTATTATTAAGCCTCATCTCTTAGTTGATTGAGGAAGTTTTTCATAACAACCTTTATTTCTTGAAGCGGTGGCATATCCGATTTCCGCTAGTGTAATAGGGGTCGAGACATTGGAACATTTTCACGACGGATTTAAATAATTAATTAAAAATATAAACAGGATAAATGTTGATCTAAATAGAAAAGATTATCAGTTGTAGATTTAAATCGATTTTTCAGTAGGAAAAAAAATTGCCAAACTTTTTTTAAAACGTAACTCAAACTCAAAACTCAAACTCAAATCATTTAATTCAACTAAACCAATTACAGGCACTTTTGAATTGTCAAAGGGTCGGTCAGTCAGAAAGATGAAGCTAGTTGCCCATTCCAAAGCGTAGGTACCTATGGAGAAGAACGGGCAAGAAACTCCATGGACACTCTTTTAAATCATAAAATTCTTACAAAATATTTGATTAGGTACATCATTCGTGTTGAAATTAACCATGTGAGAACGATGTAGAAAAGACGTGCGTAATTGTATTTTGGATTTTTCCTTGTGAGTCTTATTTGGTCTTAGAACTAACGTTAATGTATGGTTTTGTCTAACGTGGGACCAAAATACAAAAAGAAAAAAAATTGTAAATGTAGATCGGTAAATGAGGGGCCCAGATTAGCATAATAGCGAGATAACCTATTTAGTTAACAAGTCGTATAATTTTTCATTCTCTGATTTTCATTTCAACAACAGCAGGAAACTGAACGCTATGCTTGATATGTCACGGGAGACATTTCACAATAACGTTACGCGGATAAAGATAAGGGTAAATAGCGCATAAGCGGTGACAGATTGCCGGCTCATCCCCTGCAGCACCACAACAATTCATTTTGCTTGGCTGACTGTTAGGGTGGTGATACACCGCCAGCTAGCGAGAGTATTTTTCATAGCTTAACTCGTTTGAAAAACTATCATAACATTATCACAATAAAATACGCACTATGCTGGGGTGAAAATATTCCTTATCTACTATGAATATTTGCGACCACGGTAATAATTTCTTTTGCAGATTGAAATTTTTTAAATGTTTGAGTTTTGTATTCGTTAATGTTATTTGTGTGCGAGGTGAAATGTTATTGTGTAAATGATTTTGTTGTAAAGAAAAACAACAGCTGCTTGGTTTGTGTGTCAGAGTTCTTATAATGTGTATTTAAGTTTTAAAAATGTTCTCAAGTAAGTGAAATCTTTGTAATTTGTTATTGAGAAATAAATTTCTTTAACCATAAAATAGTGTGATATTTTTTTTTATAAGTTTGATACTCAGGCTGGCAGGGAAACTACAACCATGCATTCAGCACATAATTCTAGACCTCCTAGCGTAGAAGTTGTTCGTCGGTTATCAAAGAAGAAACTGCTCTTTCATAGAAAACTGCAATACCCGCACGGTCAAAATGTATGGAACAGCAAATTTTTTTTTTTAATAAAACGTTGCCCCACACTAGGAATTTCTCCTGTATCGTGGGTGCGTTCACAAATATTATTTAAACTCACATACACAAACAGCCAGACCCGGAACAACTACTTGTAGGTCATACAAATATTTGTTCCGTGCGGGAATCGAACCCGCGACACGCAGCGCAGCAGTCAATCGCTTAACCACTGCGCCAACCGTGCCGTCAATTTCTACGCATGGGGTATACTGAGTCCATGATAACAGGTTGTACGACGATGTCCCTATCACCGTGCATATTTAAAAAACTTTATTGGTTTATAGGTTACAAGGACAGGTGGAAGAATATGGCCTTTGCCCAGCGGTGGGCCAAAATAGGATAACGGAAGAAATAAAAATGTCAAACCTTGACTCAAAAGGCAGGTTAGCGTTAATAGGCGGTTTGACGCCTATTACTCACTAAAATTTAATAACCTTCCGCGTCCTCCAGTTGGTATCTACAACTTATTATTTTTTCGGTAAATAAATACAAAATATCAGATTACAACTCCCACGTGCAGCTGTCGCCGTTTACGGGTTACGTTCCTTTGATATTTGAATGTTATCGACATTCTAATATGAAAGGGACCCAACCCTTCGCCTACCATAGCTATTCTTACATTTTATTCCGTTTGTCAGCATTGATCTGTTGTATCGGGAACTGACATGATAAAGTGACCAAGTTTCTTTGATTGCAGTAATCTTCCCGGAAACTCGTACCAAACATAGTAATGTAACAAAAGGAGCAAATGATAAGATTTATTCGGGGACTTATCTAGGAATGATTGTGTTTGTAAACAAATGCTTTGTTTGCTTAGCTTGTGTATCACAGTAATTAGTATTTAATACACATAAAACACACTCATCTGCGTAACCTTTTCCCAACTATGTTTGGGTTAGCTTTCAGTCTAACCGGATGCAGCTGAATACTAGTATTTTACATGGGGCGACTGCCTATTTGACCTCCACAACCCTCCCCTCAACCCTCTCCTTCAGTGAGTGGGTACGAAACCCCTTGGTAAGACTTGTTCTTAGACTTTCGGGCTTCTGACCAACCGTAACGACTGTCAAAGATCCACGAATGACAGCCGAGACCAACGGCTTAACATGCTTTCCGAGGTGCGGAGGAGTTTTGATATGTACAGATGGTCACCCATTCACGGACCAACCGCGGCAAGCGTAGCTTATCCTGATCGATCGAACCGTGCAGCTGTTATTACTTAGCCATAATCCCCTCATACTCTACAGAAGTTCACTCACACACTAGGTATAGAAAAATCAGTTTTTTTTTTTTTAATTTGTCAAAGTTACGCTATTCAAAGCTTACTGTCAGTCCTTCTACACGTGCAGCCTGTGGGTCAACTTCACTCAGCGGGCATACAACGACCTATATACGCGTTCAATATAATAATCCACTGAGAGTACTGTTGAGGTTGCCGTGGCGTTGTAGTGCGTCAGGGATGTTTGCGGATATTAATGGTTTTGCCGCCATTATTAGGAGTAGATGCGCATCCCTGATGACGCGTGTTCGCGGCAGCACCAACAGTATTCTCAGTGTGTTCGCAGATCGGTGGGATTCCCCGATGTTGCGGCGGTGGATGCAGCTCCACGCTGAGTTTTAATGAATATTTTGCTGAATTGTATGTAGATTTGTGTCTGTAACCTACTAACACTAGAAGTTAAGTAAAATTGTTACTAACCCTATGGACTCCTGTCTGAAATAAAAGTTTTCTATTCTATTCTATTCTAGGGAGGATCAAGGATAAAGGGAGGATCCCCCACCGATGTTGTGTCTGGTGGACAACCGGACAACACATAAAACACACTGTCTAACATAATACTCAGCGGTGCAGACTATCATGTAAAAAATATCACCGTGATAACTTATGTGAAGTGAGCTGAATGTGAGCTATCATTCCACCTGGTGCTAGGGATTGACGCTATTGACAGCTCACTTTAAGGTCACTTCACTTATTGACACTATTGACCGCTAACTTTAAGGTTACGTCACCTAAGTATCGCGATAAAATTGTCAGAGAATAATACTACAGATCTTTAGTTTGTAACTTTTGAATCATATGACATACAGCATATTATGATTCAAAAGTGCAACACCTACGCATTCAAAATGTATGGAACAACTATTTTTTTTTTTTTAATAACCAACGAAAACCATATTCGGTAAATCAGTTTGCACACTGGTTATTTTTTTTTCCATTGTCAAATAAGCGAATAAAAAAACAAACATAAACAAAATTCAAGAAGACAGCGTACGAGTACCTAATAATTCGGAAGAGCCATTCGTCTTCGTTGCCTATTCCGAAATCCTGTAAAATACAGCAGCGAGTCTTTTACACTCATATTACAAAGAAAATAAACCTAATTAAGGTACGAGTAATGTTATGGGTGAAGCTTTCTTGATAATAAGAGGGTTTTGTATACGTGAGTGATAGAAGAGAGGGCTTATCAGCTGTGTGAACGGAGAGGATAGACTGATGAAAATTACGAAACTGCGCTCAAAAAGAGTATAGGAGTTTCTTGTCCGTTGTTCTCCATAGGAACCTTATAAATAATAATAATAGTCCTCCAGAGTCTATTTCGGCCACAGAGGCGGCGGCCCAACTCAACGGAGACTAGCCTTAGGCGCTGAAGATTTTATAGTGCTTAGGTGAATGCGCAGGCACAGGTGCACTCTCTCTTTCCTCACTCTCATAGCCCGATGGGATCATAGGACGGCATGCAATCCGACACGACCGCAGAGACATCAAGCGCAGGACCAACGAACCTTGGAATGCCGCTTTGGAATGGGTGACTAGCTTCATTTTTCTGACTGACCGATCTCTTGACAATTCAAAAGTGCCTGTAATTGGTATAATTGAAATAAATGCGTTGGGTTTGAGTTTTCTACAGGCTTTTGTAATAAGATTTGAGATTAGTGGTTTTGTCAGTGAGAATCATAGCTTGCACGTGCGATTGTAACACGGTTTTAGTCAAACAGATGTAAGCATTTCAGATGATAAAACTGGCAATTCAAAATAAAATTCTTTATATTATTTATTTTTATTATTTTTCAGACCTGAGTCCATAGTGTTTGTATCAACAAAATAACTTAATAACCAGTGTTAGTAATAAGAGACACACAAATACAAATATCAGCTAGTATGGATTCTTATCCAGTGACGCAGCAGAGGGGTATCGGGGGGGGAGGTATTTTCTATTTTAACTTGGATTCTACTCTCTTGGCACACACTAAAAAAACACACATAAAATGACTATTCATCGCATTTTGACAGTTCAAGCACGTTCATTGCGTTATTTATGTTGATGAGCCGACGAAGTTTTTAAACCTATGAAGCTCTGGTTTAAGAATTACCTTAAAAACCTTTGGATTGTGATTCCAATTGCGTCACGCAATTGTGGTACTGGTCTTATAAGACAGAAAGAATCAACAAGTTGATATTCCTAATATTAAAGCTTTCTCTCTCCTACTTATTTAATATTTTGCTGTGCTCATTACAGGGTCCATTATTATTTCTATTTATGAATGTGGATTTAATACTTAAGACCTATATGTATACATTATGGATTGCAATACAGATTAATTGAATTATTCAAATTGAGGGAGTTGAATTTAAATTGTAAATAACAAGCATGGCAAATAGGTAAAACAACCTTCGAAAATCAGCATCGAAACAGCAAAAGCATACGTCACACATGATACATATTCACCCAATAAAAAACGAATACCCAATGCGAAACAATCTATCAATACATTATCTATACATTTTTGATCGAAAAAGACAATTTTCTTCGGCAATAGCCGGGCTATAAATATAACGGGCCACATATATCTCAGTCCCGAACTGCGACTGAACGACAGTGCTCTTATGATTTATACACACGCGAACCGCTTTCTGAGTCCTTTGTCCTTTTTTTAACAAGTTTAGTAAACTGTTAACACGCGAATGTTGCTATTGTAGTGGTTAACTTCATTATGGGAACTACTGAATCGCAGTGAAAAAATGGAAATGAGTTTTTTGAAGTATTTCTTAGTAGACGATAAGTGCCTTTTCACACGCTCCGGTTATCCAGTTCCGGGTAGTTGGTGACAAATGTACCTATGAGACATTCGTATAAAGGTACCCGGCGTTGGTTCTGTAGCAGCCGGAATATGTGAAAAGGGGCGTTAGGTACTTTTGAAAGGATGTTTTCTTCTGTTCTATGGTCAGACGAGCTTAAACCCCAAGATCTTTTTGCTACATACAGGGTGTAAAAAGACACCACATAGCCGTCAACTATGCATTCTGTACATCACACTGAGTAAATTGCACAAAAATAATCGCTGGAAAACTGAAACTGGAAGGCTTTTATTTTTGGTGTGATAATTTGCTCTTAAAGTTGGAACTTTGACCGTCAATATCTCCTAACCAGATGGTCCCAGGTGTGGTACAGTACAAAAAAAAAATACAATGACAGGATGTACAAATGACTCTCAGCTTCATTAACCCTTCATCTGTCGGAACGTAGATCTACGCGAGACACAATGGCTTTTTAATTGTGTCTGTAATTACGACAATCAACGGGATAAGTGTCTTTTTACACACGTCAGAAGACCTATCACAAAACCGTCATCTAACGCATTCTGTACAGACGCCAGCACATCAAGCTACTACAATATGTCAAATTTTTTTTTTTTTTTTTTTTATTGACAATGGGCTTACTCTTGACCTCAATCCAGCCCAGAGGCAGGGATGAGATCTACGGTGGAACGAGCTTGCCCAGAAGAAGCCTATTCACTCTCGCCCTGAAGAGATTAGGGTTGTATGAACCCGGGAATGCAGACGCAGGCAGACAATTCCACTCCTTTGCTGTGCGCATCAGAAAAGATGATGAGAAGCGCTTAGTGCGTATATATGGTATATTAACCAAATAGGGGTGGTATCCCGCAGTGCGTCTGGACTCTCAATGGTAAAAAGGTGAAGGCGGGATGAGCTCATGTAGCTCTTGAGCACAGTCCACACACACTCACTCACTCTTTTATAGATTTTCAGATTTTTCGCTAAAGCATTAGGTTCAAAGTTGATTGGAAAATATTAACAGTTTAGCTTGATGTGCTGGCGTCTGTACATCAAACTAAAGCTACGGTTTCCCAGAAAAACGGTGACCACACATAACGGCCGCATTGATGGCTGTCATGAAAATGATACCAGCGGCAAACAAAGATCTAAACCACTAAATAACGCGTCAAAAGATAGTCGCGTATCTGTTTCATTTTGACACCTCTAATGTGTAGTAGTGACTCGACTTGATTGTCATGAAAACGCTATATATAATAATGTGTGAGTGAAAAAGTGTCCTTACTGAGGAGAGTGAGCTCCTCAGTAAGGACACTTTTTCGCGTGACTAAGTACGTCGAGGGCAAATCTAGCGATATAAATCTTTGGGCAGCGGGGTTTGACTTTAGCGTGTCAAAAATGATCTTTAGGAAAACACACCAACTTACTTCCATATACAGTGTGGCGATTAGGATATCACATGAATTGAAACCACGTATTCTACATAACGTATATTAAACATACACAATTAAAAGAATTAAAAACAATCAACATTTTAGTCGTGGGACCTTTTTTCGTTTCGGTATTTACCTAACAACATTACACTTAATTTGTGTTTACTAACAATAACATAAAGTTTGTGTTGAATTCTTGATACCATTGCCTCACGCGTGTCTAGTGACTTATTATCAAGGATGGTTTATTTAATGACAATTTTTACGATAATTATTTTATTTGGTTTTTTTTTAATATTTTTAGTCAAATATAAATTTTATTATTTTACCAGACTTTTAACAACTTGTAAATGACCGCTGTACTTTTTAATGTGATAACCCAATCACCACTCTGTATAAAGTTTCAGTGACGTCATTCACCGGTAAACTGGAACTCTACGTGGGCCACCGTCCCTTTAGGAAACCGAAGTTTTAGTAGTGCGTTTAACGCGCACTAAATATTTTGCTTACAACGGTACAGAGATCTTGGGAGTATTTAAAGTTAAGTTATAACATTTAAAACCTGTTTCGTTTCAATGTAAACCAGAAGGTACCCAGGCATGGTTCAGTATAAAAAAAATCACAATGACGGGAAGATCAAGTGAGTCTCTGCTTCATTAAGCATCTTTTTACATCCCTTAATATATTGTGTCACTGAGCTTCGGTACGGTTTAGGAGGTCAAATCAAGGCCGAGGTACAAAAAATCCCAGCTTATCATAGGAGTATTGTTCACTTTTTATTTAATTTACAATATAATTTATATATAATTGGCCAAGATATCAACGTTGACTAATAGAAATAATTGAAGAGTTGTTCCAAATTAATCAAGGTTAATAAAATATATTTTTTTATTAAATAATCCATATTGGAAGAGAGCAGTGGTGGCTCAGTGGTAAAGGCCCCGACTTACGAGTTGTAGGTCGTGGGTTTGAACCCAGCCAGGCGCTTTACTTTGTGTAAATATTTTCACCACCTCTGCTCTCAAAACGGTGAAGGAAAACATCGTGAGGAAACCGGCATGTCCTAGAACCAACAATTCGAAGACATGTGACATCCGCAATGGGCCCGCGGATTGCGGCCCAGATTGCGGCCCTCTCCCTCTCAAATTGAGGAGGCCTGCAGTGTCCCAGCAGTACATTTACAGCGGAACATTATAGGCTGATTATATGCTATGTTATGCTATACAGTCGAGTGGCAGTGACCAATCTGTAACCATGAACTCAGCACATGACTCTAGATCCGCCAGTGTAGAAATTTTTCATAGTTTTATAAAAAAAAAATCTGCTGCTTCATAGAAAAGTGCGTCTCGCGATAGAAAACATTTTTTTTAATTTTATTTTACAATATTTTTTGTCGGTTATTTAGCAGGTGGGTTCAGAATCATGTTCTGAATCCATGATAACAAGACACGCGTCGATGTCCCTGCCACCATGTATTCTGTATTTTCTTCAATACCAGTATCTGCGTGCATTTTTAGAATCACAACTATACTTTTTTTATATTATTCGATCGAGACAATAATTATTCACTTAACTAGTTATTTCACCCCGCTAAACAAAATAAGCAATTCCGAAAATCGCCCCCTAACGATGATCACAGAATTCAATAATGCGTTCAGTACATCAAATCACAGCCCTCAGGACATTAGGGTTCCCCTTGATTGGAGCCCCCTCACTTTATACTAAGTTAAAACTCCCCTCTTTTAACAGCAACTTGAATTTGAAGATGCTACGGGCTTTTTGATGATTAGGTAGGTACTAAGGAATTAGATACTTTGGAGCTCAATGAATTGCGAATGGTTAGACAATAGAAAAGTATAACTACCGGCATGTCCTAGAACCAAAAATTTAAAGACATGTGACATTTACCAACATGCACTGGGCCCCCGTGGTAGATTACAGCCCACTCCCTCTCGAAGAGAGGAGGCCTGTATCCCAGCAGTGGGAACATTATAAGCTGATCATGCTAAGGTATCACTGACGCTATCCACCAAACAACTGTACCTAAATCCGAGTTCTCCAGTTGTTGGAAGTAAGTTTTTATAACCTTGCTGAAAGTTCTGTCAAGCATCGCACGCCGTAGTAACATAAAAAGAAAGGATCGAACAAACGTAGAACAAACAAAACACCGTATACAAGAAAAAAAAAAGTACAAAATTCACCTCGTTGAACCAGTCGAACTATCAGCGATAACCAGCAAACTTGCTTAGCGATCCCTCGCTCCCTACGCCGCTATACCATCGCCTATTGCGTTTTATTGAAATTTCGTGTATCGTCGCGTCGTAATGGGCAATCGGCTGCCGAAATACTCGTCTTACCAGAGCTTTGGTGTTAAATCGTGCGTTTTGGGTTTAAGAAATGATTTCGCGTTGCAATCTTTTAGCTATTTCAATGTCTGGTTTATTTTCCTTCGGATTAGACGTCGTGGGGTGGCATGCAAAATTTTGGAAATGGAAAAGGGATCGCATTAGCTGATTGGGTTATGATGAGGTGGTTGGGGATGATTACGCATTATTTTTGGGTATGTGAGTTTAAAAAGAAACAATTTGGGGGTCTGAAACTGGGTGAGAAAACTGGCAATGCAGTAAAATAGAAAATGAGGAGATCGCAATGGCTACCTTTAATTGTTCTATATTTTCCAAATGGAATGGTTTGGTGACTGGAGTATATCGGAAGTGGGTCATGAAACAGCAAAAATAATACAAAAGGCACGAAAGAGGGTAAATAATAGAAAAACTGGAAGCCAATTCCAGTAGAAAGAGAAAACTTTTATGCATATATGCGGCCATCACATGGAGTGCAAAATGAGGAAAATTCACTACCAATCTAAAAGGACATACTACACGTAAGTAAAAATCAGTTCAAGTACGCAAAGCAGTCGCTTACAGCTCAATCGGGTGGTATTCAGTCACATTTCAGCCGCAGCAGAGGATGTTATTCAGGGCGGTAAACCTGCGATGCCTGGATTGCTATTTGAGGGGACATATTTTGAGAACCGGTCGAAAGTCGATACAAAGATGTCTACTTAATATTTTTGCTCGACGGAAAATTGGCGCGCGCTTTTTCGTAGTCAACAAGGAACCTTTACAGTTTCGCCATGTCCGTCTGTCTGTCTGTCCGCAGCTTAGCTTAAAGACTATCTATACATATTAATCACGCTAACAAAACACGCTGATAAACACGTAAAGTGGGGAGAATGTATTTTCTCGTCTGTTCCTTTGTGTGGGGGTGTTAAAAATATTGCTTGAAAGAAAGAATAACGTTTATTTGGACACAGTTTGGACACAAAATACAAATAATAAAAATAAAAAAAGTGTAAATAATTTTTAACTATAAATGAATGTGAATAAGTTCACGGCAGTAGTATAATTATAATAACGAAGTGTATAATTATTATTAGTATATAGTATAATTATAACGTGGAAAGAAAACTGTCACAACGTGTAAAGCTTACTTAGGCTTTACAAGTTAACGAGTATCTAATAGTCGACCAACTTATGGTGTATGCAGTACTAATGCAGCTTTGTTGGTTGTCCTTAAATAAATAATTAATAATAGTCTTACATTTGCAGTTGGAATGTATGAGGAGGACATGTTTTTCAACTACAATGTTAATATTGTTCCTGGGATAAATTCATCCCAACTTTGGCTGTTTTTTTAAGGATCTATTTTTGGTCTATCAGTGACTTTTGTTCGATTGAAATGTTATTTTTATAAGTTTTTGGACTTGAACGAAAGATCTGAAAATTTAGTTACGCCTGGAAGTGCTGCGTATTTTATTTTAGCTTTTCTTTGTGGTTTTAATTTTATCTTAAAGCGTGGGCTGTCTTTAATCTAGACCAGGCAATACCGCGTTTCATTTCCAGACACACCCACGCTAGATTAAAATCTGTACTTGTGGACAAATAAACGGACGCCTTATCAATTTGAGGTTTTTCAAACTATAATATAATAATAATATCCCTGGACATTTCACACAGCACCATTTGTCCCAAGCTAAGCAACCTAATAATAATAATATAATAATATCCCTGGACATTTCACACAGCACCATTTTGTCCCAAGCTAAGCAACCTAATGCTTGTGTTATGGTAACAAGATGGCTGATAAACTACTTATATACATTTTTTTTTTGTAAATACATACATATTATAGATAGAAAAACACCCAGACTCGGAACAAATACATGTAGGTCATACAAATATTTGTTCCGTGCGGGAATCGAACCCGCGACACGCAGCGCAGCAGTCAATCGCTTAACCACTGGGCCAACCGTGCCGTCAAAAAAACTCCTTCAAAGAATGGTTTAAATATGGTTATTGTAACTCGCTGGAAAAAGAATTGGCGATCGCTTTAACCACGTATACCAGTTTTCACTAAAAATAAGCGACACCTAAATAAAAGTGCGCTGTTGGATTTTCAACTTTCGACGATGAGCGGTGCGCTTTTTATGTATTAATTTGGGTGTCGCCTTGTGAAAACGTTTTAGCACAAAAAACTATGCTTTTGGACACTTTTGCCAAACTATCAACATCAAATTGGAATCTTCGTTTATACTAATTTATCTAGTACAAGCTATAAGAAAGAGTTCAAAGTATCGCCATACCAAATTTCACCAAAATCGGTTCAGCTTTTTCGGAGATAAGCTGGGACAGATAGAAATTAAAATAGAAAAAAAAATTGTGAAGTATACTTAAGTACCGAATATATACTTTCATAATAATTATGGATTAAATAAAAAGCTGTTATTTTGACATAACAAAGAGACAGTTCAATTTTATGTAGGTATGTGTATAGATGTTACTAAGTATATGTGCTCAAAACTAAAGCGAACCTCCACAAATCGATTCCATACCGTTTCTCCACCGTCCTCAGAATCCCTACCATATCGAATTCCGTCCACCTATTTGTGTCGGGCTCCACGCCAGAGGGATTACGTGGCCAATTTGATACGCGGCTCCAGATCAGCACTGCACTAGTTTATGAACCCATACGTAATGCGCAATTAACTGTGCTTCAAGCTCATATTTTGATAACATAACATCACTCCTGTAATCTTAGACAGGTTAGGCAGAGGTGCACCTATAGCATAATTAGCCTATAATGTCCTCACTGCCGGGACACAGGCCTCTTCTCTGTGAGAGGGCGTGGGCCGTAATCCACCACGCGAGCCCAGTGCGGGTTGATAGATGTCACTTGTCTTCGACTTTTTGGTTCTAGAACATGCCGGTTTCCTCACGATGTTTTCCTTCGCCGTTTTAAGAGCAGTGGTGATGAAATTATTTACGCAAAGTAAAGCGCCTGTCTGGGTTCGAACCCACGACCTACAACTCGTAACTCGAGGTCGTTACCACTGGGCCACTACAGCTCTCCTACACCTATAGTACAGTTTGGGGAATACATGCGTGTTGTTATCTTATGTAAAACATGTATGTTGTTGCATCTGTTTGTTTCCCAAATAAAAAACACATTCGCAAAAGCCCCAATAATTAGCCATAGGGATTTTTCATAAAACCTCACAGCATCAAAATATGCAGCCACAATCTTCTTTGTTATGCAAGTATTAGTTATGTTGACAACGTAAGCTGGGTATGCTAACAATTTGCCAGAAGCTCTTTGAATGCGACAGCATAATTTGTATGAGCTGACACTGCCAGAGGTAAATGTGTTTGTAACACTTCAAGGACATAACACTTCTTTGAGGTGTGCCATTTTTGGTATTTTATACACAAAGGTTTTAAAACTAAAAGTAGCGTCATGTTTTTGAATGAAAACAGGCCTTCGAATGCCACTGTTCGTGACTATTTTTTATTTTATCAAGTACCTGGTATTTGTTGACAGTCCTCCATACCTACCGTAATTTGAAAACATTGTAAAAGCCAATTATTTTTAAAAGAGTAACCGTGGAGTTTCTTGCGGGCTCTTCTCCATAGGAAACGACCAATTGGAACCGTGCACCTAGCCTCTGACGTTTCATACGTGCCCATGCGGGATTATGTGAAATCAAATATTTTGATTGTTTAGCATTGGGCTTCCTAGAGTTTGTAGTATTGATTAACCTTTTTTGGTACAGTCAAAGTATATAATTTATGAAATTGGCACACTACAGTCCATTTCCAATTATTTTACCTCTGATGTTGCATCACTGTCAATGTCACACTGGTCTTTAATCTCGTGACAATAAGGTCGCTGTTGAATTGCTGCCACTGATAAGATTGTCAAAATCACAGTGATCTTTATAGTTGTTGTAATAAGGTTGCTGTTGAGTTGCAACGGTTAGAGGTAAAATAACTCTGAAAGGACTAAGTACGTCAATTTGCCATGTCATAGCCATTTCTCACAACTGTCAAAGATTTGATTTCAATTTAGGTTGGTAGTTGATTTTATAAACAATTAATTTTCTTGACTTCACATCGAGACTGCTAACCCTTTCAGTCAATCAAATATAACGATTTTACTTTAGGATATTAGCATTTCTGAATAATTAGGTTAGTGATGGCCACTGGGCCACCTACAACTCGTTAGTCCAAACCCAGTGAGGCACTTTACTTTGTGTATTTTTTTTTCGTTTTTTTTTTAAAAAATAATTTCATCACCACTGCTGTCAAAACGGTGAAGAAAAACATCGTGAGTAAACCGGTATGTCTTAGACGTTACTAAGGACATCACTCATTTAGTACCCAAAAATTAAAAGGCACTCTAATTTTTGTCAGAAAACAAAAGTACTGCTGTCTTATGGGAAATGACCTCTACAAGAAAGTCTACCATTAATATGCATCTCGATTGAATAGTTTGGCTCATTTAGTATTCTACTACTTATTTAAGACCAATGGTGTTCCATTGACATATCATCGAACTACCACTCAATCGCCATTTTACAATTTGCTATTCTGCTACTCTTCAATCGTGTCACAGTTGTGTCTCGATCTTACAATTATTGGTAGTCCGCTCGTTATTTGACGTTTGTTTGACATTTATGTGAATCGTCTCTCAATGACAATCTTACCATTGAAGTACAATTCAACAACAATAGATCGTTACGCGTAGCGTTTAAATTGTTGTATAATTTTAGTAATTTAAATTAAGAATGAGGCCATCACCAAGTTTACGTTGGCGTATTTTGGCTTTAGCCAATTCTAATGATCGCCGTCGACGACAGCGATCATTAGAATTGGCTCGACAACGTCGCAAATCCCGAGCTACAATGAGGCTCAGTGTAGATCCGTTTCGTGATTTACCTGAGTCAGAATTTATCAAAACGTTCTGACTAGGAAAAAAACAAGCGAAGGTGCTTTGTGAAAAGTTAACTCCACTTCTTCAACAACAAGGGCGTAAGGATGCAGTATCACCTAATTTGAAGGTTTTTAAAGTGGCTGCGCTTCCAGGAAGTCTAATAGGCCTTCAATTTGTAGGACACTCGTATTACCGGTCAGTCCGCCTAAAAGAGTTACACAATAAGTATATAACTGTTTATTGCCTCGTAATAATTGCAGTCGACGAATTTGAATTAACTTTTACAAAGATTTTAAGTACCTATTTAATTTGTCATTTTGCAAATACTTACTCGTTTTTCAACTTTTTAAAAGTACTGTCTGAGAATATTGATAACACAATCAACAGTTACTTGACATTTTGACAAGTTGGTTAATTTTTTTTTTATTTTTTAATAATAAATAAATTTATTTGTACCGTTTGAAAGTGACATTTCCGTGACAGCATCAAATTTTTGACTTTGGCAACACAGTCCCCAAGCAAGTAATGTTTTTTACAACATTTGGTCTTATTCTATCGAGAAGGCATTTCATTACAGACAATATTATATTTATTATGAGTCGTAATTCAATCACAGAAATGAAAAAAAACCTTTAAGTATTTAAAATAAATTATAACTCATTCATTCATTCATTTCAGTCTCACGGTAGATTTTAATAGGCAACTCCGCGAAATATTCAACTGACACCATTGCAATCCAATTACGATTCTCTATTACAATTCAATTGACACCACATTTAAGTTTTAGCAGAATACGCCTTTTGTCACAATGATAATTGAATTATAATTGACTCTCGATTGAATCGTAATAGTGGGACATGTCATTGAAATTAGCAGACTTGGGGCCCAGACTGTGAACGTTCTTAAAATTACGAGAACTGCCCCTCTGATGTATGAACTTAAACGAAGCAAAAAAGTTAGTAAGGATAGCTAAAGTAGCAGGAGGCGTTTTGCTTACCCCCATGTCAAGAAGGCGTGAGTATACGTATGCATATATTTGTAATTTGTATAAAATACTGTTTTATTCCCGTGTTGCACTAAAGTTTTTCAAGGTGGATGTCGTAAACATTGTTATACAAAATTATGCCGAAGCTCATGAACACAGACTTCATCATCACGTGAATGTCGAGGCGATCAAAGTCCTTGACAACACCGAATTAGTGCGAAGACTAAAAAGGGTAAAACCTTTTGAGTTAGTTTAGTGCAGTGTAAGTGAACTCAAACAGTAGTGCTAGTGCTGAATCTTATAAAGAACACGTGAAACAAGTGTCTTCCCCATAAGTTATAGTGAATAAGAAAGACGTTATTGGACGATTTCTTAATTATATAGTTACATAGCAGTTTAAGTTATATTTAAATTACTTATTAGCTAATAGGCTAGATTGTAATGTAAATAAAGTGTCACCAATTGTGATACTTTATAAAAGGCAAAAAAAAAAAAAACTAAAGTTTTTGTTTCATAGCTACTTAAATGTTGGTTCGTCTTCGTTCGTGCGGTTTTATAAATTAAATTGTACGTTTTGAAGCTCGCTTTTGTTCATATTACGAAACATACACACCTAAATTGTCTTTATTTATGCTATTATTTCTCTTGCACTTGGTTAATTTATGATCCCGCATTATCAAACTATTTTTCTAGTGTATAAAGTTTGCATGTTAAATTGACTAAATGAAGGAGGTCGTCGGTATGCGTTCTCGTAACTCAGAATTCCGTCCTCAGTCTTGTATACCTTCTTTGCCTTTATTTTTGAAAAAAAAAACATGTTTTAGAAATGATTTTATTTCTGTAAAAAAAAAAAAAAAAAGTAGGTTTGTACAAACACTTTTACACGTTAATGATATTTTAAAAACTAGATGATCGGCGTTTCCTATCTGACTACTCTGAGAAGAAAGGCCGACAAAAACTCTAAGGTCATCTATAGTCTCTTTAAAAGCCGCAAACTAACGGTTAGTTCTGATTTTTTAATATATCGTTAGGACCACTACTAGTGCGACTATCCAAGATTGCGGCTTCGAAAGACCATCGATTCGAAAAACCGCGAAATTTTCGCACGTTTTTTGGTATTCTCAATATAAGTCCTAAACTATGCGTTTAAAAAAAAAACCAAAATCTATACGTTTAAATGTAAAATGTTTACTGGCTCTGACATGTGTTTTTATTCCGTCAATGAATTTTTAAATCACACTTTTTGATATTGTAAATAAGATCTTAATAATGACATTAGTACTTTGACATTATTATGAATTCTTGGACATTGTAATTTTTATGTTGACATTATGATTTGTAATTTCGACCTTTTGACTTATATTTTAGATTTAACTATTAATATTTTGACATTATAAATAATACATTTTTGACAAATCTTAACCAGTCTGCATGTACAGTCCAGTCTTTTAATATTTCTAGCAATGGTAGTATGTGTGAAACAAAGTTTATTATATGACCTCAATGTACCATAATACTGAGAAATAAATACAATACAATAAATTCAATAAAATCATAAAACTGCTTTCACGTCAGGAAACCCCGATATTCGCCTACAAAATCTATCCACCAAGCTTCTGTTTTCATTCTTAACTTTAAGAAAAGAAAATTCGAACAAATAGCTTTAAGAAAAGAAAATTCGAACAAAAAGCCACATATTGTCGGTATTTCGAAAGAATGGCTTTCGACAATATGTGGCTTTTACGAATTTAGAGGAGCATTACGATTCGGAGGAAACAGTTGCAAAGGAACTAAGAAAAGGAACTTAAACCATGAAAAGTTTTGAGAATGAAGTCAGCCCTAGAAGAAAACTAAAAAGTTTGCAAAATAGGGGAATTTTTCTCACAGTCGAATTTTAGACAAAGTTTCTATTTTCCTTGTTAGGACTGGAGAGGGGTTTTGGCATGTTAATTAGCTGAAATTCGGAGTTTTGAACGTTAGATACTTTGTCATAATCAGATCCACTGTTGTGAGTACCAGAAAGTTGGCAATGCGAGCATCATTTTGTTAGATTTACGACGTGAATGTGTAAATTATATGTGACAAAGTTACGTGGCATTGTTTAGTTTTTGTGTAAACGTCCAACTGCTTTTGTTGTAAGCTTTATGAAAACTAAGTTATTGAGGTGATAAAATAATAACAGCGGTGTTCGAGATGTCACTGAATTTAAGATAAAAAAAAGTGGCTAATCAAGATTGTTAGTAGGTAATGGTCGGGGCACCCCCGTGAGGAGCGAAGTTCCTTACGCCATACTCGCACGCTCATACATACTCGTATAAAATAGAAATAAAAAGAAGAGAAAGAGCAAGTGTGAATTTAATACGCGTTTTTAATACAGAGCCATATAGTTTTTAGTTTTTCAGTTTAGCATGGTCGAAAACCATGAAAGCGAAACCTATGACGAAAAATTTGAAAATCTCGCTGCCGCCATCTGGGCTTTTCATTTTGACCACACTATTGACTTCAGCACCCTCGAAAACCAACGCTGTCTCTCTGTTTCTGTCTATTATAAATCGCATGGAGAGGGCATAACGCTTTTTCGTTACATTAAAATTTCTACCATTTTAATCCCACCGCAAGCCGTGTTAAAGAACTTTGTTCAAAAAATATTTCTTATTCCATTCTGGAAGTCTCCTCAATGGTAGCGTAATGGAAAATATAGAAAAAAAACATTAATATTCAAACTCTCCACTTCAAGTTCTATAAAACCTTGGAATTCAATAAAACATTGAAGTGATGTAAGTAATGAAATTGAAACTAGGTACTAAGGTACTTTAATCATTCATAACTGTGAAGAGAATTATGTTGGCTACCTTAGAAATGTTTTAGTTTTATTCGCCGTTTATCTTAGAATATATTTATTTGTAAAGAATGTAGGTTAATATAATGAATGTTAGATTCCTTGTACATTCTGCCTTTAAGGCATGCAAAAATATTATGAGCGTTATAGCTATACAAATATAAGAATAAACTAACTTACGAGGTCTAAATCTACATTACATCTACATTTTTAAGGGCTCATTTTTCAATCACAGATTATTTTTATTCGTGGAAAAAAACTACGTCTGCGTTTTTGAATGGAAGCCTTGTCAAAAATTCAAAATTATTCCTCGGATAAAATTATCTGGTGTTGGAAAATTCAGCCCTTATATATCGGCTAAAACATGAATTTTGTTAGTTTTTTTAATATTCTAATTGGTTAATGGTTTTTAAACAAGAGAGCTTGTTAGGCATCTCTTATTATGGAGCATTGCCTGAAAGTTTCACCAGATGATGTTGTTGTTAAAGGTTTACGAGATTTTTCTTGTGACAAGTCTAGTTTAGAACAAGCCGCGGGAGCCCGAGCTCGCTCAACTTTGTTCTTACAGCGCTTTTTGAGGATAGTTAGACACGAATGGGAGTTTCACGAGTGATTTCCTAGAATTTAAAAACTTTCCGAGGATGCTTTGGCAGCACATCGGACTTTCACGACCTTTTCAACGCAGAAAAATCTCACAGAAAAAGACACGATTAACTGTGGAATCACTGAGCTCCCGCGGATTTTTTATTGAAAATTCAAATAGCAGTTTGTATAGATTTATTTTACAGAGTAAAGTAAAGGTCACTAAACGCAGCCGAAGCGACCTATCAAACGAACTTAAAAGCAAATTCTCGAGTCTCGCCTGCGACTTAACTTCGAATTTTATTCCGACTCGGGGCGCTAATGGCGTCCGCCCTGAACAAAAACTCGCTTGATTAAAATCGTTTGTCGTAATAAAAGGAGCACTAAAAAGTTACAACCGTACGAAACGCGAGACCGGTAGGCCCGTAAAATCGATCACCCGCCGATACTGATCACGGGGACAAAAATTTAACGGCGCAGCTCGAGATTACGGGCCGGTGCTTAATTTAGTGCTTCGAATTAAAGGCGAAATATTAAATTGTCGCCGAGCTTCTTGCCGGCGCGGGCGTCTCGTGCTAAATGAGCCGTGAACTCCGCCGAGTATATTTTATTAGCACCCCCCCGCGCCCCGCCCCGCCACTGACGTGCTCTACTCACATCCTCGCGTCTACCCTATTTACATTCACGAGTGAACCAACGGCGTGTGAAATTTTATTTCTTCGACAATCTGAGATGAGATTAGCTGTAAATTGAGTTTATGACGGAATCAAATATGCATGTAGCCCCCTCACCCCTCCCGCTCATCGTCACTACTCTCACGGTTCATCGCATTCATAAATTCAGTATTCGCTCTTTTATTCTCACGACTTATTCTGTCTCATCTAAATGTACCTACTGATCGGCGTTCGAATGAAATATTATTTCTTACGGTTCGCTTTATTCAGATTCACTCAATTTTATTCATATTTTTCGTAGTAAAGTATGATTTATTGGTTTATCAAGTAAATCAGGAAAATCTGAGAAAGTTAGATGAGAATCGGTTGGATAGTTTTTAATGGATTTTTTCAAATGTTTTTTGTTTGGTTGGGTTATTAGAGTGTTGTCATTCGCAGGGAGTCCCCATCGGCACGTAGGAGGTAATTGTATCGTGACGGTGCCACTTCGACCCCTCTTCCCCCAAAGCTTTCTCGAGCGTAAAGGGCGTAAAGCGGTACATTATTTTGTATACTTTTCTCTCCTCTAAAAATACTTAATCCCCTTTCTTTATGAATATTTATGTGCCGGAATATGAAACGTGAATCTATGAAACTTTGCCAGGCGTTGCCTATCTACAAACCCGTTTGCCATGGATTATCGAGTGATGTTTTATGTTTGTGAATATATATGAGTAATTTTAATATAACCATTTTCGTACTTTTCGTCTCATAATATCTAACATGTAAATACGTATAAGGAAAGAGGAAAATATTTAAATACTGACAAATAATTATATTTGTGCGAAGTTAATTTCAAAGAAAGAAAAATACTGTTTTTTTCCGAACGAAGTCTTTTATTTAATAAACGCGCCCAAAAATATCTTTGTCAACCCAAAACTCGGATATTAAAAAAAGAATCACCCAAATAGTGCTGGGACACACTCATAAATTCTGCTGCGCATAGCAAATAAACCATTCAAAGTAGCAATAACAGTTAGTCGTGCGGATACCCGCGGATATACCGCCGTGCGGATATTCGGATATAACAGGTGATTAGTGCGGCCAATTAACACGTCCCGTATAATGACGGTGCACTGTTTAATTCTGTTTTATTACCGTCATAATGGTTAGGAATTAAAAAATATGTTGGAAGAGAAAATTGAAGAGGGGTGTCAGGGCGTCGTGGTGGAACTCAAAGAGTTTATGTGTAATAACAGGTTTATTTGAGGGATAGTAAAGCCAAGACGAGTATGAACCGCGTTATTAGATTTTTCTATTCGAAAATGAATTGGAAGTTTTTATCCATTACTTTTTACTAGTGCTCGCCAAATAAGAAAAATTTTTTTTACCACTGCTCTCAAAACTGTGAAGGAATTCATGAAGGAATCGTGTCCTAGAACCAAAAATTCGAAGACATGTGCCATCTACCAACCCGCCCGGCAAAGACATGTGACATTTACCAACATGCACTGGGCCCCCGTGGTAGATTACAGCCCACTCTCCTTCGAAGAGAGGAGGCCTGTGTCCCAGCTGTGGGAAAATTATAGGAGTACAATGAAAACATGCTTATGGTTAAGGTACAGTACTTTTTTTTTGGGTGGGAAATCATCAAATAACTTCTCTTGCTCTGGGCGGAGTGGCAGAACATGTCAGACGTTTACTGACTAAAACCAACCCGTGTTCCTTCAGTTGCTTGTGCCAGGGGCCACGGTACCTCATTCGAACAACCCGCTACTCTGGGTGGTATCGGCCCTGGCGGACTCCATCAGTTAGTGCTCACATGCTCACAGCTCTTTGAGGCGCGCGTGGAACACAACGCACCGTCCGTCCTCTCATTCAAATATTATTATCCCTTGGACGTAATACGGTCGTACAAAATACAGGAATATCTACGGCAAATAAATCCTTCATAAAATACAGACAACGATACTACAGAAACTTTCGAGTACTCCTAAGTTGAAATCTCTTCAAAAATCGGCTACTTAACACAACAACACTGATTAACAAAGTTTTTACAACATCTTATCTGTTGATCGGATCTCGAATGCTTATACCGCGTCGTACCGACCAACAAACACGATCGCTTTCTCATAAAATCGAATCAAAACTTTTTCATCGCCTAACATTAATAATTTGTGCTATAAAACTTTTTGATGACCTGACTTATTATCTTGTGACGTATATTTTATTATACGTAAGGAGATTACGTACGTATTAAGTGGAGCGTAGCTTTGGTGCCATAAAACGTACGAATTTCTCAGCGATAATAAGTAATTCTTATTCCATATATTCTCTGGATACGAGTATGACTCTTTTGTCAAAGAATTTCGCAACTTTAGCTTGTATTAACTAAGGTTTACTGCTTTGCTGTGGCTTTGTTATTATTATATTTGTATTTTCCTTAGCAAGTGGTCTTCGTAGGCGCTCGTAGCCATTTCGTAGCGCTGCTACGAAAATGCTACGAAATAACGGTCGTGTAACCCGTAGGCTCCCGAATCCGAAATTACGCCCACATGTGACATTTGTATCTCGTGCCTTTTGGTTTTTGTGAACACAATCCTTAGGTACCTATGTATAGTTATTCG